>JAKSZT010053825.1:12173931-12378484 GCA_026826555.1 Tolypeutes matacus
AAAATATTGTTCTTGTATTTCTTTGTTTAGGTCATATGCACATGAAATATAATATAACCAGCCTACTTAAATATTTTAAAGATTTTATATTTTCTATATTCTGCCTCAAAAAACTGAGGAAATAGTTTGGGACTTCAGTTTATAGCTCCTTTTTGTCATTGCTAGGTATCTAGTTTGATCCCGGGGCCTCCTGGTGAAGGCAAGCCCGCCCGCACGGCATGGTTAGCTGACCCAGCGAGCACAAGCAGCAAGGGGGGGATAAATGAATAAATAAATAAAATCTTTAAAAAAAAAAAAAAAGAAACCTTTGACCTTGCCTTTGTGCTCCAGGCCAATATTTTAATCTGCCTGGTTGATAATGCCAGCTAATTGTCTCAAAGACATTTCAAACTCAATCTGATTGAAAGCAAACTAAGGATCTTCACACCCCCAAGAAAGAATCTCATCCTCTCCAAGTGTTTGCTTAGTTGAGAATTGTAAAACGTGCATAATAAGAGAGTCGTTGATCTATCAGTTTTCTTTGCACCCCTTTCAAACCCATCAACCAGCTCGGCTCACTTTACCTCCTAAATGTCTCTAGATTTTATTCACTGTTTTCTTTACCACCACTGCCACCATAATCCAGTTCGCACTTATCTGCTACCTGGACTCTTGCCCACTTTCATTCATACATTGCAGCCAGAACAGTCTTTTAAAATGTCATCACCAGCCATCCCCTTCAGTCTTGTTCTGGCTTTCTGGTCTGCTCAGACTGATTTCCTCATCCTTAACATGCCTCTACAAGCCCTTTCTCATATAATTTTTCCTCCTTGTTCCCTTCGTGTCAACCACCTGTGGTCCTCGTTGAGTTTTTACTCCATGACAGTTAGATGTGCCATTCCCTCTTTTTAGAACATCTTAGATTTCACAAACAGTTACTGAATGACTTCTATTTGTCAAATGCATTCTAGGCACATACTAGGTCTCAATAATTATTGGAGAAATGAATGAATGTCCCAAAGACAGTATTAGATAATATGCTAGTGGGCATTTTCATGGAAGATTTTGTATGAATCTGATTCCCATTTGAAGTAATAATGCCCATTTCAAATGGGATTGTTTGCTCCTGGATAGTATTTAAATCAAGAGTTTGTAGTGTGTGTCGGGTCATGTTGATTACTGAGGTCAAAGTTTGATTGTTTTATTCATTCCTTCATTTATTTAAGATTCGGTGAGTTCCTACCAATACCAGAAGCTACGCTGGGCACTGGGTCTACTGCTGTGGTGAAAACAGGCTTCATCCTTGTGTTTGTGGAGCTTACTGTGGAGGTGACACCTCATGCACTGTAGTTGGGGACACTTTACTGTGTGCTGCCCTGTGTTCTCTGCTGAGTAATAATAAAATGGTTTACTGACAGCAAGAGGAGGCCAAGAACGGAAAAGGACTTGACTTCTTTCGCTAACTGAAATATTTGAGAACATTTTCATTCTAATATTCCTGTGCTGTTTAGCTTAGAATTCTTATATACAAACACAAAACCCATCAACTCTGCCTCCCAGTTCTCCTTCAGGGCAGCCTTCAGTGAGTTTCACTTGCATCTTTGATCCATATCATCATCACATAATCCATCTTTCTAACTCCTTTTGAAAGACAATGAAATGCAACTCATTTTACAATCTACATTCTCAATTTTTCGTTTTTTCGGACTGCAGTAGTACTTATAAGATAAATAATGCTTTAATTGTGAGTATAATTGCCTCACTGATTAGAAGATTATTGAGGGATTCAGAGGACTAATAGTGAAAGACCCAACAGCTTTCTTTGTTAGAAATAAGGTCCATAATAAGTGCTTTCCCATTTAAGAACATTGAAACCACAAAAATGTTTGTCAACTTTTACGACCAATCAAACCTTATTTGGACATGCAAGGAAATGAGCCATATAATTATTTTGCCAATATTAGCTCTTACCATTTTGTGATTTACACTGAGGTCAAGTGTTTACTAACCAAGCCAATGAAATAAGCCACAATGCAGGTAAGGACAAAGTAAAGTGATATGTTTGCTGCTATTTTTCTGTGGGGTGTCTCTTTCTTGGTGCTGGTGTCTGAATTTTTCTTTCTCTCTTTTCTGTCTCATTCCTGCTATTCCTTTGGAGAAGAAGGGGTACACACCGAGGAGCTGGACAGTGAACTAGGTAAACTCCCCCTGCCTTCCACGGCTGCATGACCTACCCTGCATGGCTTTGTCTCTTGTGAATTGCTTAGCCCTCTGTTTCTTTAGTTTGTACTTCTCCAATTTTGATTTTCATTCCAGCTTATCCATGAAAGGTCAAGCTTACAACCTTGTCTGCCTGCAGCATCATGCAGCATTGTAATAAATTGTGTCTACACAGAAAAAGTCTGCGAATTGAGACTAGAATGAAAGTTAGCAAACTGGTGATGGTAGTCGTGTAAATTGAGGATTGGATGATAACTGATATGTTTGCTGCTCCCCTTGAACTTTCATGGAACCTGTCAGAGCCTCGTTTCTTTATTTTAGTGTGGATGGTGATTGACATGGGCGATACAGAAAAGCAAAGCAAAACAAAAACCGCACAAGACCCTATTAAGGATTGTTATAGGAGTAGGAGGATTAAAATTATTCCACTGACTAATTGAATCATTAATAAGTGTTAGTATTGTGTTGTTAGTAAGTCACAGACCACATGTTGACCTTGGTCTTATGAATGGCGTGAGAATCAGATGCTGCATTAGTAGGCACTGTTTTCTTAGAGTGTATGTATCAATGTAAATAAAGTCTTGACTGCCCTAGCTACTGTAGATTAGAAATAATTTATATTAGCAGATAATGCCAAACTCTATTATCTTTGCTGTTGGACTATATTGAGTTATGTACCCTGCCAAGTTAAATGTTTTATGTTCTGCTTTGAACAATATTAGGATTAGTTTGTATTCCATTTGATGTATCCACCAGGGGCTATATGGGGGAGTATAAATTCCAGCTGAACTAGAGGTGAAAACCTAAGCTAATTGACAAGTGGCCCTAGTATTTCTTTTAAATAGAAGATTGTTTAATATAAGTATGAATAGCACTGTCTTAAGATGATTGAATCTACTTAGCATTTTTGAGATTGCCTTAAGAACTAAAGGTAAATTTAATACTGATTGCTGCTTTCATTTAGCTTTATTTATTTTCTGTTATGTAGATAAAGATAATTAATCATGGTTGACTGGAGTTATGATATAATAGAATTTAGCGCAGTCTTTCTCACAGCTTGGAACATATTCTCTTGTAATTGATTGCTATACTGGCATAATGAGCAGTGTCTTTTGATCTTTTTTTTTTTAATCTATTTTTAAAGTTGTCTTTGTGGCTACTATATAGGAGTGACTTGAGGTGAACCCTATGTGATAGAACAGTTTGAAACTAATTTTACAAAAAAGAACCTATCAATCCAGTGATTTTAGATAAAGTAATTGAAAAAGACAGAACTAAGTTTTCCAGATGCAAAACGAGTGTCTTAATCATTTGTTGAACCAGTTTGAACCACTTGCAACCAGAGCTGTATGTGCAAGTGGCCCCGTGCTGTGTGGTCAGTAGGTGGCCTTTGCAGATGACAGCCGTGCTCGGGGCACAGCCTTGGTCATGTCCGTGAAAGTCTGTGTGTGCAGAATTTAAGGAAAGAAGCTTCTGTATTTTCTTTCTCTGTAATTGTTAGATTGTGGGCACTTTCCTATGCTGTTAGGTGGTAACAAATCAGTTTTTAAAGAGTTGAATGTTTATGGTTTTATTTATTATGTAAAGTTTATATACAGTTAAATTCACAATCTTAAGTGTGCTGTTTTATGAATTTTGACAAATGCATTCACCTGTGTAGCCCAAACCCCCATAAGTAGGTAGAGCTTTACTATCGCCCAAAAGTTCCTTCATACCACTTCTTTGTCAATCCCTGTCCTCAAACAACCGCCGAGAAGCAACTGTTTTCCACCTTGTAAATTTTGCCTGTTCCTAGACTTTCATATAAATGAATCAATATATGCTCTTTGTTTCTGACTTTGTTCACTCAACATAATGTTTTTGAGCTTTATGCATTTTGTTGTGTATATCAGTGGTCAATCCTTGTGATTCCTGTATAGTATAAATGTACCATAGTTTGTTTATTCTCCTGTTAGTGGGCACCAGCACTATTTCCAGTTTGGGGCAAATATCAGTAAAACTGTAGGAACATCATTCTACATATCTTTTTATTGACATATGCATGTATACATATATATATATAAATATATACATGCACACACACTACATACATACATTGGTATATATTTATTTCTTTAAGTTTTATTGTGGTAACATGGAATTTGGCATTTTAACCCTTTTTATGTGTACAATTCACTGGCATTAATTACATTTACAATGCTGTGCTACTGTTACCACTATCCATTATCCAAAATATTCGTCACTTGAAACAGAAACGTCGTACCCATTAAGCAATAAAAAAACGAATTTTCATGTCTCTATGGTTTCCTACCTCATGGCCGTAGAAGTAATTCCAGGAGAAGGTTTGGTGCAGTGGTAGAGCTATCTCTGAGTCACATCAGTCTGCCTAGTTTCGCATTCTGGCTCCCCCACTTATTAGCTCTGTGACCATGGGCATATTATTCAACCTCTTTTAGCTTCCCTTTCCTTATCTGTGAAGAGAGGCTGAAAGAGTCAATCCATAGTTCTTAAGAGAAGGGTTAATGAGAGTGTATCTTAAAATTTGTCCCTGTGATTAGCATGTTGTTGCTCTTACCAGTTTTATGATCTATTAATTCCCTCTTTGGACTTTCCAGTGCTTTCTTTTGCTACCTTTTCCCTTTAATATGGGATATGGGAAGAATGTGTTCTACACTATAGAAATGGCCCAGATGTCCTTGTAGGTAGGGTATAAATATGACCCTAGATTTTTGCCTGCATATATACTCTCTATAAAGAGTGGTTCCTACAGACACACTCGCCATTTTCTGTTGCATTCACTCCAGTTTCTATTGACAAGCTCTCTGCTCATTTTCTTAATAAGTGGGTCCTCATTTCAAACAATACCAACTGTCGGGTTTTTCTATTGTGAACCGTATAATTCCAGGTGTGACAATGAAACCGTCTCTGAGAGGTGTGGGGGATTGGCTTGGGTTTTGGACACAGATCATTTGATTATAGCATTGTCATTTCTGAGCTCTTTTGTTTGAGCTAGGTCTGGAGCTCCATTATGCACTTTTGGTTTGCAGAATTTATCATGTCCTTTGCAGACATCTTCAAATCAAAAAGCACTTGCAGAACCTTCTTTTGGAATTACATGGTGTTTATGTAATGAAACCAACTAGGAGATGTAGACACAACCAAACCAAACCTCCCAGCCAAACTAAGTCACAGTCGGGAAATGTATCTATGATTTTGATCATGCCTTTCGATCTGTGTACTGACAGATCTTTTTGAAAAGAACTTATAACATTTGACTGCTCAATATTTGCTTCTGTGGTGACAACATAATGCAGCTTGTGATTTTCAGAGGCAGGAATAGCAAGTGTACAGGCCATACAAATCTGTTCTGTTCCCTTGGCTCTTTCTAGAACAGTAACCATTTGTTGAGCACTTCACATGTGCCAAACACTATGCTAAGTGTTTTACAGGCACCCTTATTTCATCCCCAGTCAACCTTTGAGGTAAATCCAGGAGAAAGATATGGTTCAGAGATGTTAAGTAACTTGCCTGAGGTCACAGAGTTCTGACATGGTAGAGGTTTGGCTCAGTCTCCGATCTGGACAACCCCCAAGAGCTGCCTCCAGTCTCCCATAGATGTTCCAGTTTCTCTACTGCCTCACAGTTTTTGGACATAGGGGATGGCTCTTCATTAAACCTCACAGTGTTTGTGAAAAAAATTTAACATAATCTTTTCTGGGCTTAAGTATTTCCTGGCATTTTCATTTTTTTTTTTTTTTTTTTTAGAATCTAATGACAAATTCTAGGACCAACATCCTTTTTTTAAAATTGATGTCCCATTTCTATTTTAAGCATTAGGAGACTAATTCCTATTATTAAGATAATCACCACATTGAAAGTAAGAAATCCATCTTTTCAATTTAAAATGCTTTAACTTGAAAAAAAGGAACATTTCTGGAGTGGGCTAATCTCTTTCAGAAGATATGTTTGAATTTACAAAAGTCTTCAGAAATACCAGTTGACTGGCCCCATTTCTCAATTCCAGAAGCTTAAGGTGCTGAGGCAGAAACAGGACAACAGTTGGGGGTGGCTTTTCTTGTACCCTCACACCTCCATCAAAGCTCTTACTATGCATTGTTAAAGTGTCTGCTTAGACAGTGCACTTTCAGTTATCTTTATGTCATCCAGTGCCTAATATACCCACAAACAATGAGTAGGCACTCAATAAATGTTTGTCAAATTAAAAATATGAGTTCTTAATATTTTCCCCATGTTATTGAAATATAATTAGGCCAAATATTTAGGTTGCAAATTTTGAAAAGAGATTTGGTTCAATGAAACGTGATGTGGTCCCGTCACAGTCACCCATGCTTCTGCCCCATGCCAGAACAAATGTATGACCCTGCACCAATTTGCATTTTTTGATCTTCTGTTTCCCAACTCTTTGGAAATAAAATTTTCCTGGTTCATTTTCATTTAAATGATAATTTCCAGCTCTGTAAGGGGAAATCATTTTCCAGGCATCCCATTTGCATCAGTCCCCAAGACTCAGCGTATAAAAATGCCAACTTGTATCAACATCTGCACACTGGACCTGTCTGCATTTTTTAGTAGCTTATGTCTACCAGAATTCAAAGACTTCTTTAAAACCTGCTAAGTGTTTTTTGTTTTGTTTTGTTTGTTTTTTAATTAGTAAAAAAAGTGGGAAACCTGCCTCTTTGTTTGCAAACAAGTAACATGTGGAGCACAAACCATGAAATGAATCTCTTGACCTGCAGCCAAATCGGAACACAACATAAACTTTGAGTAAATTGTGTGTGTTTTTGTGCACACACGTCTCCACTTCAGTCTGGAACTGTCAGTGGCATATATAAGGCCTATGCCCTGATGAAATGGTCACTATTTGAACTAAAAAATATCTAGTATTTCAAACATAGTGACATTTTAAGTGTTTCTAATATTCAGTCAAGTTTGTCTTAATAGCTAATTCTAGGAATAATGTTTCGCTTTGGAGTATGGTATTATACAAGTTTACCTTAACTGCATATATACCACGGTGGCTTTGAAATTTAGTTGAGAAATTGCTGCTGTGTCTGAAAGGATTGTCTAATGACACAAAACAACCTATTTGTTTCTTTGCCCAAGTAAAATAATCTGGTGCAATGGACTTTCCCATCACAGATTCTTATTGTAACAGAACTTACTATCACCTAGTTAAAAAAGGGTGCAATCCGTGGTATGAAACCTTACGAAGTCTAATAGAGTATGAATGAGTTTTCAGAAAGGTGCACAGATGCCCCCCAATGCCAATCTTACCACCACGTTTAAAGGAGTAAAATCTTACCCCACGTGTGGTGAGTTCTCAGCAAGCAGAACCTATTTTATTGTTCTCATTGGTAAAGTGCTGTGGAATATAGGCTGAGTGATAGATATGTGCAATTCAAACATCTGCCTCCATATGGGCATTTTTATTTCCTAGGAACAAGGAGCAAAGTAGATGTAAATTTAATTTTATTCCAGGGAGAGCAAAACAGCACTACTGTAATGAAAATGAAAAGAAACATTAATTTTCATCCATGTGTAGTCAAGAAACAAAAAGAAGAAACTAAATATTTAAATAGGAACTAGGCATTCAAGGCACATTTTTAACTATATTTCCATTAGAACCCAACTTCCTAGGGGATTTAGAATGAAGGCATCTGGGACTGCCTTTTATTAAGTTTTATTTTCTTGCATAAACTATCAGTTGATAAGAATAGCTCTTCATGTAGAAAAATACACTGGTAAAAATAATGCATACTTTTGGCAGTTAGGGTACACGTTTTTAATTGTATTGAAGGCTCTTTAAAGAGTCTTTCTCTTTATGCCTAACTCTGTTGTTGAAAATATACAGGTCTCTCAACAATGTGCTTTTCTTACTCTAAATGTTCTTTTAATTTTTAGAACTGCCTGCTGGTTGGGAAAAGATCGAAGACCCTGTCTATGGTATCTACTATGTAGAGTAAGTACATATTAACAATCTACACTTAAGTTTGTACCCCTCTGTGATTTTATACGTTAATGCCAAACAACCTGCCATCATTAAAAGGCACGAACAGCAAATAACAACATAGTATTAATTTTCTAATGAAAATATGTATGTGTATTTTAATGAATGAGAGAATATTCAGCAAATCTGAATATGCCATAAAATGATGCCATAAAATTCATGAGGACAAGCTCCATGTCTATTTTGTTTACCAAGCTCGGCATACTACTGACATATGACAGATACTTAATAAGTATTAGCTAAATGAATGAATGAATGAAAAATGAGAAAAGCAAGGATTCAATAGACCAGATAAATAAGGGTGTTAATCTGGAGGAAGACCTGTTTTGCCTAATTTTTGCCCTTCCCAGTTCTGAACTTTTTAATAAGTACTTATTTATTCATTCAGACCTTCTAAAAAGGTTAAGCAAATCTTCATAATTTCTGAAATATTGAATTTTCGAAGCAGTCTAAGTTGCGAAACCTTTTGTGCCCCCTTGTCTCTCCCTTGCTGAGGACCTTAATTGTGACTCCTATTTTCCATTTTTAAAAGTCTCACAACCTCATTATCACCTTGTAGCTTTGTTCTAGAATTGGGCATGTACTTGATTCTCCCATCAGAATTGTTGGTAGGATGTCATTCACAGAACATAAAAGAAATCCATCAAATAAAACATTGAAAAATATGCTCTGTATCATTACCTCAGAGGAAGATGAAAAATGACTAATGAAAGGTCCTTTGAAAGAAACAAATGCCATATAAATGCTCTAGAATCAAAATCATGCTTTCCACAATAACAATAACTGGCATGCCTTCTCTCCCTCATGCTGCTGGCAAGGAAAAGTTATTTGTGTAAATCCTGGTGATGTGAACATATGAGGTGAAAATGCCACCCCGTAAAATGCTCGGCATCTTATTGTAAAAAATCATGAGTTCAATAGAGCATGGGTTCTTGGCCAATACGAACATTGCCCTCTCTTTACCTGACAAGGATTGAAGATTTAGGGCACCAGAGAGGCAAGCTTGGTTGTTTCTCTGACCCCATAAAATAAATTTCCATATATGTCCTGCAGATGAACTTTTCCAAGGTGTCCAGTGGAGTTTCTGCCCATTTGGGGCTCATTTTGACTTCTCCCTCAACTAGTTTGTGCACTGAGAGAGAAAAGGAATAGTTGATGAAAATGTTGATATGGGAAGAGGCAAGTAAGGGGCAAGCCACTCTCACTATACAATTCTCCCTATGTCTTTTCAGATTCACATATCTACAAATGTTAGATTGTTTCTTAGAATTAAATTACACACAAGAAAATTGGAGAAAAAAAAGTAGGACTATGATACTGAGTTGATCCACCTATTCTACAAGCCAGCCTTAATCCTTTTATGGGGCTTGAAAAATAGTTAATGTTCGAAATAATTGCATAATAGAGATGTTCCCAAAAAGCTAAGGAAGTATAATTTTGATTTTAAAAGTTGTATATGAATATATGTAGATTTTTGTATGTGTTTGCGAAATATGTGTACAAATCTGCATGTACATATATTCCTTCATACACACACAGACACACTAAATAAAGCCATGGTAAAAAAAAATGTATGTGTGTTTGTATTTTTTGCCATGGTCTTACTTTTGGGAACATCTGAAGCTGTCTGGGTATCTGTCACTTTAAGCATATCACATCTGCTTAGGTTAGCTTTATTTGGAGTCTTCTGCCTAAGGCCTGTTTTTCTAACCCTGCCTCTGTGTCTGTTGAGCAGAAGAGTTGCCAGATTTTAGTGCAGTCCTTCTTTTAACTTAATTGTTTGGGTGAATGCTTATGCCTCTGTGAAACAGGCTGTAGCCAAGTTATATAATTCTGTATGGTACAGACAATGCCATATCTCTGCTTTAATCTCATTTTCAACAATTCCACAATCTACTTCTCGTTGAATTAAAGCAACTTCTACTGTCAGGTGATATCTTGGACATTTGGGGAGAAGCAGTACTAAAATCCTGGGACTTGAAACCATACAGACTCCAGCTTGCATGCCTGTTTTACCACTTAGTAGCTATGTTATGTTAGGTGAGTTCTTTACCTTACTGCTCAGAAATTTACTTTCCTTACCCATGCAGTAGGAATAAAAATGGAGCCTCCATCATGGCATTTATTGAGGATTTTACGCGATAATGCATGTAACACAGCTAACAACACAGTACCTGGTACGGTAAGCAGTCAGCATACAGTAGCCGTTAATTTTTACTTCTTCCCTAACTGTGGGTTTAGTCACAAGAAGGTAACCGTCTCAGAACACCCGCTTTGTTCATTTCTAATCAAGGGACTTGGCTCGCCTAGCAGTTTGCTAGTGGCATTAAATGTTTCCTAACTGAATTCTATTTGCCTTCTTTGCCAGCCACATCAACAGGAAGACACAGTATGAGAACCCAGTTCTGGAAGCCAAACGGAAGAAGCAGATCGAGCAGCAGCAGCAGCCGCCACCAGAAGGTTGGCTTCCCCGGCGGCTTTCTCTTGGGATGTGGGCTGAGGAGCCTGGGGCAAAGCCTGGGCGCTGCCACCCCCGTGTGGTCAGAAGCAGCCTCGGTGGTCAAGTGGCTTTTCTGATGTGCTCCAAGATGGAGGCCCCAACTGGGTCCTGCCGGGAGGAATACAGAGCTTCTGCTAGGGCCCCCCAAAAACCCAGAGCTGCTCACGTGGGGGATCCCAATTCCAAGGTGCCCACAGCCCCACTTTATTTAGAAAGGAGCCTTTGTCCCCATCATTAGACTGGAGAACTTTCTGAAGGTGAAAGAATATTTATGCCCCATCGGCATTTGCTCAGCAACTGGTATCTAAATCCCAACCAATTTTAGTACTTTTATTTTAAGCAGAATGACTGGGCATGAAACTATTTTTTTTTTTTTTTTAAAGAAACATTAGGTACTATTAAGTACTTTGTAAAAATTACAAATTAATTCCTTCATGCTCTTCATTTAAAAAAAAATCATTGTAAATGTTAAATTCTCCCCAGCTCACTTCAATCCCATTCTCAGTGATAAACACTGTTCAGAAATTATCTAGGGTTATACAAATATCATATTTCAACAAAAACTAGATCATACATATACTCTTTATATCATGATCTCTTTCCATATATCATACTGATATGTATTAGTTTTGTGACCTTTTCTGTCTTAAATTTGTTTCATACATCTTTCAATATTGTAGATTTACCTCATAATTTTTACTGGCTGCGTCATGTTCTGTTTTATGAATGTCTCACTTTATTTAACCATCCATTTATTAATAGATTGCTAGTTTCTTCCCAGTTTTGCATTGTAAACTTTTAGAATATAGGCATATTACCAAATTAAAGAGGTTTAATATATGAATATTAAATAAAACACTTCTCCTTATTATATAGTATTGGATTATTAAATAAAGACCTTAGACCAGGGTTATTAAACTTTTTTCTGTAAAGGGCCAAATTGTAAATATTTTAGGTTTTGCAGGCTATGGGGTCTCTGTTACAGCTGCTCAACTTAGTAGCATCTTACCATGAAAGCAATCAGAAACAGTATGCAGATGAATGAGCACGACTGTGTTCCAATAAAACTTTTTATGGAGATTGAAATTTGAGTTTCATTTAATTTTCACATGCCACAAAGTGTTATTCTTTTTATTTTTTTCAACTGTTAAAAATTGTGAAAACCATTCTTGGCTCACAGCTATTAAAAAACAGGCAGTATGATGGATTTGGCCCGTAGGCCATAGTTCACCAATGACCACCGTAGACTATTTTAGGATGTTCGTGTGTGCAAGTATATATGTATTTGCCCAATAGTTTGAAAAGTTTTATTCTCTGCTTCCATTTCTTTTCTATTTAAAAAATATTTTTTATTTTTCCTGAACTGGTGAGTCTTGATTGTATCAGAAAGTATGTTTTGGGGAATAGGAGTGTACAATAGAATGTGGTTAGCTGAGATGGAAAGTGACTGAGTAAATCTGAAGGGTCGCTCTGTGAGTTATGTCTGGGCCTTCAAGGTGAATAAGACTACAGTAGAGACCCAGGAGTACTGATAATGGGTCCCATGTGAATTTCGCTTGAGGTGCTAGAAGACAGCACCTCAGCAAATCCACCTTCACTATCTAAGATAAGCAGGTATCAGCAGCCCAGTCCATCTCTGTTGGACCAGAGAAGTTTCTCCCTTATAGGGCTGGCTTTAGTTGACTTTATATCTTTCTGGGTATTTCTTAATTTGGTCTCACTTTGGACTCTCCAGCCACAGAGAACTGTGGTTTTCCTTGGCTGTGTCTTTCCCCAAAGGTCTTGGAGCTGAGAGAGGACAGTAATCTTGATAGCCATGACATAAAGTGGGATCATATTCCAATTTCCTTTTAATCTAAGCTATTTGCCTCCTGATCTTACTGGTTTGGGTCGTTTTATTAAGAAATAGGTGATCCTGAATAAGTCAAACAGCCATTTGAAGGAAAACATTCAACTGTTTCTTCTCTTTCTTGCAGAATGGTCGGAAGATCATCCATCCCTTGTGCCTCCTGTTATTCCAAACCACCCCCCAAGCAACCAGGAGCCAGCCAGAGAAGCTCCACTTCAGGGTAAAGTGTTTTTATAATTGCATAATGGTTTTAGTTCAAAAATATAAATTTATTTTCAAGATACTTTTAAAAAGTGGAATCTTGTAACGCACAAGTCATTTCTTTGATGGTGAAGACCATAAATAATGAAAGAAATTCCAAATGTATTGTTAATCAAACTTGTCCAAAAAAAATAGAAGCTCAGCATTAGGTATTTCAAGATTCTAGTCAACATAATTGCTTTTGACTAAGATTTTCCTGTGAATGTAAATTACTTGATATTATTATTATTATTTTTTAAGTTCTCATCTTCTATTCTTGCCACACTTTTGGCATGTACGCATGTTTTAAGATGTTTCAGTGGGTCTCACTTATTTACATTCACAAATAGTGTGAGTCCTCTAGAGAGGCTCGTTATTGAAAATAGGAAGCTCCAGAATCGTGCAACTTTCAGGCTTCATTATCTTAAATTATAAGAAAGGTTTTTTGGTTTTGTTTTATTTTTGTCTTTTAAATAAGAAGAGTAGTGCTAGCATCAAATAGATAAGAGTCAGGCAATGTTTGTGATACAAAACCATTGAAAAGACTGTAAAATTTGTCTCCTTTCTCTTTACATTTTAAAGACATAGAATTATGTTAGATATAAAAAAGGTAAGTGGCATAACTCTTCTCTGTTTTTGATTCCTCTAATAAATCTTTCATAAGAAAAATATTCTATCCCTGCTAGCTGTTATAGTCATGAGATTAGTATTGATATTGATTTATGTAAAATAATTTCTTCTGGCTTGGGTACAGCTTTTTATGGTGATAATGGCTAAATAAAGATGGAAAATAGTAGATAATTATGCACTAATTAGTATCAACATGACTGTGGCCCCCACAAGACTTTTTAAGATATAAAATTCCTTCTGCAGCCTCCTCTCACTTTACTTTCCCGTCACTCACCATAAATTAGTTACACCAGCCTTCTCAGTTCCTTGAGCCACTAAAACTGTGGACCATGCACATGCTGTTTTCTCTGTCTGCAGCTCTTTTCCCCCTCACTTTTTACTTTGCTAACTCCTACTCATCTCAGGTGTCAGCTTATATTCAGAGTGCTTTTTCCTTATCCCACAGTTTTTCTTAGACTCCCCTGCCATATTCACTACTAGAATCCTATACTTCTCATTTATAGAAGTTTAACACTGTTTATAATTAGTGGTTTTTATGTGTTCACTTATTTAACTATAGTTTGCTCATCAGACTTTACAGGCAGGAAACTGTATTTTTCACTGTGGATCCTCTAAACCAGGCATTCACTGCAGTTTTTGTTGAGTGGAACAGCATCTATCCAGGCATGCATGCATACACACATACATGCATGCATGCAAACTTGATAACCAGCCAGGCTTCCTTAAAGAATTTGCTTATAGATTAAATACACATTAAAGCTTTAAAGAGTCATGCTCCAGGTGCCAAATGCATGCTTAGTGCACAGGTGGGACAAAGCTTCATATAGTATCTATCTGTTTTAGGAAACTTCATTTCTGATCCTTTCTTTTCTTTCTCCAGGCCTTGTTTTGTTATTTTTGTTTTCTTTTTTTTTTTTTTTCCTCTACCCCTCTTGGGAATGATAGTGGTATAGCAAAAATTGAGGCTTACTGAGCTGTCCCTGATTCTTCTCACTTATTCTTCCAACCTTTCTACTATGTAGTTTCCATGTCAATTCTCATCTTTCAGATATAATCTTTGGAATATCATTTGTATGCAAGAAACCAGTTAAAGTTTATACCCTGTATTAGTCAGCCAAAGGGGTCCTGATGCAAAATACCAGAAAATGGTTGGTCTTTATATACGGTATTTATTTGGGGTAAAAGTCCACAGTTACCAGGCCATAAAGTGAAGGTTTCTTCCCTCACCAAAGTCCATTGCCACAGGTTGGAGCAAGACAGCTGCTGATGTTTGCCAGGGTTCAGGCTTCTTGGGTTTCTCTCCAGGTTTAGCTCCTCTGGTTCCTCCACAAGGTCAGCTGTAGACTATGAGGCTTTCTAGACTTTGCTTCTCTCCACAAGGCCAGCTGTGAACTTTCAGGCGAATGGCTTGTCTCAAATCCCAGGGCCTTCTCTCCTTCACCAGAACTCCAACTTCAGAACTGCTCCCTCTGTCCTTTGCCTTGCCTTTTATATTTGATTCCGCCACTCACCAAGGGGTGGGGCTCAATGCCCTACTGACGTGTCCCAGTTAACGCCCTAATCATAACTTAATCATGCTCAGATTAGCAGACCAATTTACAAGCATGATCCAGTATCTCTTTTGGAATTCATAATTACAACGGCTACACACCCTTTGACTCTAAGCTGCTATTGTTAACCTCACCTTGGACTTGGGCCCCATTGGTTACAACTCGTGTTTATCTGCCTTCTTGATATGCATCTTGATCTAGATTCTTGATACTACTGTCCAGAAAAAGATTATAGAGCTAACTTTGGTTAGATGGTTTGATATTCATCCTGCTAAGTTCACAGCTTTGCCAACCTCTCCCCTAAGGAAGAGCACACTAAAATCCCAGCAAGCGATGGTTTTTAAAGAGATGTGCTTGTGTGAAAACTCTTCTAGCTTCAAGCTTATGCTTGGAGAGATTTTTGCAGCCACCGCTTCACACAAGCTAATCCACCATCATCATCATCAAAATAATAATAATAATAAATTTATCAAGCACTTATGTGCCAGGCACCTCCCTAAGCACTTTACCTGTATTATCTCTCATGGTTATTCCTCACAGCTGTCACGTGTTAGGTATCATCATTACCTCCTTTTACACACAAGGTTTAGTGATGCTCAGTGACTTACCCAAGGCCACACAGTCAGTAAATAATAGAACCCCGTTTGAACTCGACTTTCATTAAGAATAGTTTAACATCTGCTGAAAACTTTGTTTTTTTGTTTGTTTGTTTTGCCCTTCCTTCCTTCTTCCCTCCCTCCCTCCCTCTTTTCCTCCTCTCGCGCGTGCATTCTCTCCCTCTCTTGTCTTCTCTCGTCTCGTCTCGTCTCATCTCGTCTCTTCTCTTCCTCCTTCCCTCCCTTCCTCCCTCCCTTCTTTCTTCCCTTCCACCCACCCACCCACCTACCTAGCCACCTCATGGCATACTGTGACATGTAATATGGAAGCTATTGGCCATCTGTGGCAATTTAAATTAAAATTAATTTAAATTAAAAATTCAGCTTTTCAGTTTCACCAGCTATGTGTGTGCTCTATAGCCACATGCAACTAGGGGCTACCATTTTGGACAGCACAGAGAGTGTTTCAAAACCTTTCCATCATCACAGTAAGTGCTATTGGACAGCACTGGCTTAGGGTAGTCAAGCACTGGAATGGTCCTGGCCTTGCAGGGAAACAAGCAGTTGAGGCCTTGTATAGGAATAAGGACAAATTTTGGGGCCAAGACCCAGAAGATCCTGATTCTGTGAGTCTAGGGTAAGCAATCAAAATGAGTACATTTTAAAAAGCTAGCTAGGTAATTCACATAATCAACCAGATCTTAAAACTGGGGACCTGTCAACGGAGGTTAGCAACCCTTAAAAAATTCCATGTACCACTGGGTTGCAGCAGAGAACTCCTCCAAATTCTGCTTGTGGGGAGACAAGCATTTCTGAAAACTGTATTAACTAATGACCCACCCATACCTGAAAAGTAATAAAATATGCATAAATGTGAAACTCTCGGGTCTTCCCTCCTTAGTTAAGCATTGGAAAAGAAACCACTGGTATAATTTCAGAGCTTTGCACATATCTATTAAGTAGAAAACATTCTAAGCACAAAATATGCTAATGGAGTAAAAATCATTCAGATAAATTGTCAGGCACATTTTTCCATTTTCTAACTCTGCCCCTAATAAGGGTAAAAAGCTTAACCATCCAGTCATTTATTTTCAGTCTTCTTGAAGACATGTTAAATTTCCTTTCTTTGTGCATTTGTTCTTTCACTCATTCAACAAAAAAATTTTGGAATTCCTAAAATGTACCTGGCAGTATTCTAGCAACCGGATATATGAAGGAAATTCCCTGGCCTCATGGAGCTTACATTCCTGCAGTGTGTATGTGCATGCAGGGGCATGCCCCTCAGGCCCAGGGGCAAGAACCAGGAAGACAAAAACAAACCAAGAAGTAAGATTTATATGCAGTGCTCTAGAGTGATGGATGCTAAGGAGAAAGATAAAGCAGGAAATGGGTATTGGGAATGTTGGAAAGAGGTATTGCAGTTTTTAATGAGGTCGTAAGAGAAAGTCATCAGGGAAGGTCTCACTGAGATGGTGACAGCCAGTTCCATTTCTGCATAACTGAAATGCATTGCCCTTGAACTACCTTGTGCCTCTGCCTCAAGGATGTAGGCCAGTCATGCCCCCCACTTACCCAAGGTAAGATTTATCTTGCCTGCCCTCAGTTTTCCATCTAATAATTGCCTTGGCAACTATCACCCCACAAGCCCCACTGCAGTTGACATCCCCTCCCTGGTGCTTTGGCAGATGCCTTTCATAGTGCCTCTTACTAGGTCTTGCCTTTCTGTAGCCACACTGATGGGGCTGTAGTTTGTCAAGTTTCCACCCAGCCTTGGGACTGTACTAGGTTAGCGAGCAGACCTGTGACTCTAGGCAACTTTCAAAGAGCCTTTTTAAGAGCCAGAAACTTTAAAAATATGCAGTTAAAACTTGTATGTATGCCTAGAGACCTTTTAAGGCCTTTTAGCTATAGCTAACCAAAAATAACTGTCCTTCCTGGGTGCCAGGCTCATAGTGCAGGGGTGTATGGAAACTTTTTCTCCTTTTTTCTGTTTTTTTCTTCTCAATAACATTTTTGATACGGAAGAAACTGGGTGAGTGGGGAAGATGTGGCAAGGGCAGGAAACAGGAAGTAGAATTAGGAGAGATGAAAGCTAGTGGAATTATGCCTGAGATAACCAGAGAAATTCCACTGAGTTTCTAAGTTACAGAGAAATGTCCAACTGATAAAACTCAAAATTTTTTGGTTTGTGACCCAAAAGCTATTTGTGAATATATCCAGAAAAACCTTAGGTAGGATGGTTTGGAAGTTATTTAGCAATCTGTCTATTAATTTATTTAAAATAATACAGCTGAATTTGAAACTGTTTGACTCTTGTTAGTAACTATTTTGTTTTGTTTCTGTTTTAAAATACACTGCGCCACAGGTCCTAAACTTTTTTAAAACAGTGAGTTTTAGCAATGGGCATACCTGGACTATTTCGGAAATTGTTAAAAGGAGCATGTTAATGGTAAAATCAGTTGAATCCAGAATTCAATTCAAACTGAAGTTACAGTTCCTTTAATCTTGGAAGTAGTGATTCTACATTTTTATCAAATTATTCTTTGTGACCATAATATGTTTCCTGGTATTATCTCTGCATCTACAGAATGAGGTTTCTGTTTGATTAAACATTAAAGTTTTTGCTCCAGTAGGTTACACAAGTGGTAGTCAAGCCCAAGGCAGCGTATCAGAAGCCATCTTATGAAATGTAACACAAACCAAACCCAAGACCCACTCCATTTGCTGGGAAGGCTCCCTTGTGAGCTCAGTTGCTGTCAAGCTGTATGAACTGAAACCAAGGAAGTTTGTCAGATGATTGCTATCTATGTCATCTTTCTTCTGTGCCTTCTGTTGGACCTTCAAGCCAACATACTCTGTAACGGTATCCCCCTCCTTCACTACAGGGGCCTAGGGGCACCCTTACCAGTGAAATCGACAGAGGAGCTTCTTAGGACAAATGTGCACACATGTCCCAGCATGCGAGCTTGGGGAGTTATCTGTATTATGTACCATTTCTTTTTTTAATTCACTTTTTCACTCATGATGACATACCTTGTGTTTTTGGTTTTAATCCAGGCAAACCCTTTTTTACACGAAACCCTTCTGAGTTGAAAGGCAAGTTCATTCACACAAAACTGCGGAAAAGCAGTCGTGGCTTTGGTTTCACGGTCGTTGGAGGGGACGAACCTGATGAGTTTCTCCAGATCAAGAGCTTGGTCCTAGATGGACCTGCCGCATTGGATGGCAAGATGGAAACAGGTAGAGTGACCACATGGGCCCTGGCTTGTCCTGGGTGATGAGACAGTGCCACGATTACACAGGCTTATAAATATCCATTGAAAACCTTGAGAATGAGCCAGATTCCTCCATTACGTAAATTTATCTCCTGCTATAGATTACAACCTCTGAAGTCGTTTTAACTTTGGGAGACCAATAGGGTGCCATTGGGTACAGTAAACTAGTAATTTACTAAAAATATAGATATATTTGAATAAATGAATTCTAAACTTGGATTTCTGCAGTAAGATTTTTTTTTTTAGAAGAAAGCCCCAGTATTCTTTCAATGATTATATCTCATTATCAGAGAAAAACACTAGATGCTGAAAGCATGCTTATTGCCGCAGTTAAGTAATAGAGCAGTCTCTTTGCACCCTACAGTACCACTTCCAAATCTAGTTTCAGTTCAGCGTCAAATGGGTAGAAAATTATATTGTAATATTGTTGTAACCTTTCTGGGTGGAGTTTTTGACCCCAAACTCTTACTTTTTGCAGGGGATGTAATTGTCAGTGTGAATGACTCCTGTGTTTTGGGACACACGCACGCACAAGTTGTGAAAATCTTCCAGTCCATTCCCATTGGTGCCAGCGTGGACCTTGAACTCTGCCGAGGTTATCCATTGCCTTTTGACCCAGATGATCCCAATACAAGTTTGGTGACCTCAGTGGCCATTTTGGACAAAGAGCCAATCATTGTGAACGGGCAAGAGAACTACGATTCGCCAGCCAGCCACAGTAGTAAAACAGGAAAAATCAGTGGCATGAAGGATGCCAGGCCCAGCAGCCCTGCTGATGTGGCTTCAAACGGTTCCCATGGTTACCCCAATGATACTGTCTCATTGGCTTCTTCCATAGCCACTCAGCCAGAACTCATAACTGTTCATATAGTCAAAGGGCCAATGGGCTTCGGTTTTACTATTGCAGACAGTCCTGGTGGTGGCGGCCAAAGAGTGAAACAGATTGTTGACAGTCCAAGGTGCCGAGGCCTGAAGGAAGGGGATCTCATAGTAGAAGTTAATAAGAAGAATGTGCAAGCTCTAACTCACAACCAAGTAGTGGATATGCTGATTGAATGTCCAAAGGGAAATGAGGTCACACTGTTGGTACAACGAGGAGGTAAGTAGGTTTGTTTTATTCTTTGTTTTTTTTTAGCCCAAAATCCATTGCTCTCCAGATTGCAATTCAGGGCTTTTCTTATGTCTACTCCTTGGATATTGTTTTTATTTGAACGTTTGGAAACACGTTCAAGAAGTCTTCTGATTTCTCCAAATGCTAGCCTCTTTGGAATAAAGGATGTGGGTTATATATTATGTTGCACCCATGGAGCTAGAGTGATATTTGGGAATGTAAATCAGATTTTGCCTTTAAAAACTTTTAAGGTTTTAAGACCTTTAACTTTGAAGTCTCCTGATCCCGACCCGCACAACCTGTATCACATGTTCCAGCTACTTCTCCAGTCTCATCTCACAATCTTCTTCCCTTCTTTGTTGTGGTCTAGCCACACTGGACTCTTTGCTGTCCGTTCAGTGCTCCAAAGCTTTCCTGTCTCAGGGCCTTTGCACTTCCTGGTCCTTCCACCTGGAGTGCTCATTTTCCAGTTCTTTTCTCAGCTGGCTCAGTTTCACTCCTGTCTCCCCTGAGAGAGGGCTGCTCGATCACTTTATCTAAAGTAGGCCTCCAAGAGCTCCATTTAGTCTCTACCCCATCACCCCATTTCTTCATAGCCTTTGCCACAGTCATCATCATCACAAGACATTATTTTGTATATTTATATTTTTGCTTCTTTTTCTTTATCTCTCTTCTCAACCCTTCTTGAGAGAGAATTATAAAAGTCATTGTACAGATTTTATTTTTTTAAAAGTTAATCCTACCAATTAAATTTTTTTATTATTATTTTTTAAAGATTTATTTTATTTATTTATTTCTCCCCCTTCCTCATTTGTGCTCGCTGTCTTCTCTCTGTGTTTGTTCATTGTGTGCTCGTCTTCTTTTTAGGAGGCACGGGAACTGAACTCAGGACATCACATGTGGGAAGGAGGCACCCAATTGCTTGAGCCACCTCCGCTCCTTACTTGTATCTCTGATTGTGATTCCTTGTTGTGTCTCTTCGTTGCATCATCTCACTGAGTCATCTAGTTGCATCAGCTCACCATGCCAGCCCTTCGTGACAGCTCATTGTTTTGCTTGTCTTCTTTAGGAGGCACTGGGAACAAAACCCAGGATCTCCCATGTGGTGGGCGGGAGCCCAACTGCTTAAGCCACATCTGCTTCCCCCAATTAAATTTTGAAGTCTCTTCTTATACAGATCACTTGGCTATACAGATGATCGTTAATTAAATAGGCACTGAGTTGTAGTAGGAAGTAAACTGAGAATAAGAATGGGGGTGATGATGATACCTGACACTTCCAGGCAAGCCAGCAATGTTCAAAGCACTTTACACCTGCACACACCTCCTATCTGATCTTTGTCCCTTCCCTGTAAGGTTGGAAGGCTCCAGGCCACACTAGGACTGAGCAGCTCACTCACTCTGTCAGGTGCTCTGCCCTACTTAACTCTGGAGAATGCTGGGGTTTGTATAATTGCTGATTTCTATGGCCGACAGCTTAGAAACTTTTAAATAGTTCTCGGTACATCAAGAGCATCTCTGACTCACCCTCTGCTCATTTGACAGCCACAAACCACTCTGTCTTCCTCGCTTTTTTCTTTTCTTTTTCTTTTTTTTTTTTTTTTTTTTTGGCTCCTTCATTTCTGTTAACAACATGTTGGGTTTTTCTATTCCATTAAATTCAGTTTTAAGAGGACCAGAAAATAAAGTCTCATTACAGTCGTCCTTACATCATTTACTGGAACCATAATATAATGAATTTGCCCAAAGTAGCAAACAACAAATTATAGAAGCATACTCTCTGATTTTAAATAAGTTTGCATGCTCTTTTCTTATCCCAAGACCTTCTTTTTATTAATGTTGCTACATTTGATAACATTAATATGGAAAGATCTAGAATATATTGCCACTTAGTCATCATCAACATAGTTTATTCCGGACCCTGAGCAATTTAAAATCACTCTAACATTAGCAGTCTTTAAAATTCACCATATGCCTGTGTTTGATTTATATATAGGATAGAAAGTTTGTACATCTTCACTTTGCAAGCTAGCACCAGCTACTATTAATCTTTCTCAAAAGCATATAAATATATTTGTTTCTGCCATGCATTCATTATTTGAACTGAGGCTGACATTTAATTATCCCTCCTATGTGGTGGGGATATAATGAGAAGATTTGATGAAGAAACAAAGACAGCAGCTAAGTCAAATGAGAAAGTAAATGGCCACTTCACTGATTCTTTTTAATGAATCTCATTTCTGTCATAACTCCTCGTAAGCAGATTGATAAATTCATTAAATCCACACCATCCATGAGTCTCAGGAATTCAGATCTCAAGGATGAGGCTATGTTTTAAACAACAGGACTTTTCTACTTTGGGCAGAGGAGGCAATGTTTGTAGCATCAATTTTAATTCTTAATATCCCAGGCTCATTTTTGACGTTTGTTCTTGTCAAGATCCGGTACATTTCATCTTGAGTATTTTTAGTTGCTCTCTCTTTTCTTTTCACATCGGGAAACCAAGTAGAGGTTGAAATAGCATTTGTAAATTTCAGGGGACAGAACAGTTCCTGGGTCAGGTTTGGAGCTGGGAGTGCCCGTACCCAGGCACCTGGGACCCTCACCGATTGTTTCCAGATCTGTCTACCTATCTCGCTGCCAGCTGGCCCATCACTCCCAGTTCCTAAAAGGCAGCCTTCCTCCAGTGCCTGGCTTGCGGTGTAGCCACGGAGTATTTTCACGGTTTATCTTTTCCTCCTTCTCCCTCTACTGTCCAGTCAGGAGAGTGCTTTTTATTTTTCATTTTTTTTCCTTTGTAGCATAGCATTTGCATTCATAAGGCTTCTCACTTGACACTGATGTGAGTCAAAAGACTTCACTGAGGTATTTGGAAAAAAATAATTCTTCCAAGTCATTATTTAATAGGTTTTTTTTTAATTTGCAGAAGATATGTAACTTATCATATAAAGATTTTTTCCTTTTTTTAAAAAAAGCTATTGTATTATATGTAATATAATCACCTGCACCCCTCTGTGTGAAGTATTTTGAATAGTCTGCTAATTCAGAGTAAATGTGGCACTCTTTAATATGTGAGTTTGTGTTTAATCAGAATACTCTGTTTCAAGAAATTTGGTAACACTGTGAAAGTGGAGACCAGATGTTTTCCTTTTGTAACAAAAAGAGAGCTGAATCTGGTGTTAGTAGCTGGCCTGTTGTTCAAAATCTGCCCTTCCATTGATGTGTAGCTTTGAGCTTGTTTTTACTACTTCTGCCTTGAGGCTGAGTTCTTTATCAAAATTATGGATGTTTTGAATTATGTAATCTATAGGGCTCCTGTTATGCAAAAAGAACAACAATAACAACAACAAAACCTCACTATTGTATAGAAGAAAAACCTCAAGATTTTGGAGTCAGACTGACATAAGTTCGACTCCTGGCTTCTTCCTTTACTTGCTGTGCGACCTTCAGGTAGTCACTTACCTTTTCTGAGCTTAGTTTATCTTCTGCAAACCATGGGAATAATAATGCTACCTTGCATGTGTGTATCCATGTGTGGAAATGTCAGATAAGGTAACATTATGCTAGTTCCTTACATAGAAGTAGTCACAAAATAAAAACCGGGGCTTTTCAATCCTGCCACACATCAGAAGGAACTTGGTGGAGGTTTTATTTTAAAAAAAAAACTAAACAAAACACACAGTGCTCCACCCTAGCCTGTAAAATCTAACTCTCAGCGACTGGTGTCCAAGAACCTATATTTTCTTCAGGAACTCTGCTGGTGATTCCGATGGAGAACCAGAGTTGCAACCATTGTTAGGCTCCTGCCCTGTGATCCTTTCTGGTTTTGATTCTGTGACTTTATAGAACATGAGGGAAAAATAGGTTTGTAAAGCTAAAACCCATTTTCAATTGGGAAAAATGTTCTTGTCAAAGTCTACTACATAAGCAAAGATTTTTCAGTTTCGCTAAGGTCCACGGTTAGCTCCTCTATTTTACATTTTCTACCTCAGAGGAAGAAACTAGAAGGGAGGGCTTGATTTTGGAGATGCTCATTTTGAGCAGTCTCTCAGTGGCTTTTGCAGATCACAGCAGCAGTATGAGAAGTGCTGTTTTGCTTTCCAGTTTGCACACACTGTGTACAAAATGCTTAGGATGTGTCATCACGTCATTTTGGAGTCTGATTATAAAGTATGAAACATTAGCATTCCTGGAGGGCAGGACTGTGTTCAACTTTTACTCCTGTATCCCTAGGCACCTCACGAGGAGCCCTTCTTATGATAAGCTCTTGGTAAATACTAGCTGAATAAATGAAACGCAATCCGTAAGTCACGATCGAAATTAATCATATAGCTTTATGGTCACACTTCATAACTCTAGAAAGATGTTAAAGAGGTAAAAATGAGATGAAAATGGTGCTGGCGGTGATGGTAATGATAACATAATGTTACTACTATCCTTTATTGAGTAATTATTTATGTGTCAGGCATGTTACCATGGCACCAAGCAGTGCACACACATATATACATGCATGCATTTGCACAAGCATACACATAAAATAAGACCTCACAATACCCCATTGTAGTGGTCTCATTGGAAATGCCGCCAATTTGCACTGTGATTCCCAGTGGGATCTTCTGTGAAATGAAGGCAGTAACTGTTGACTCCTAAGCTAGTGGCAGGGTTGGGGGGGTGGTGGTGAAGGAATTGTTCATGTCATATATTTTTTCTTTTGTTATATTTTATTTATTTATTTTTTGTTCATGTTTTCGTTGTTGAAACCCCATAGCTAAATTTGATTAGTACAAAGCAAAAGGAAAAGTTCTAGTTTGTTTGGGAAACTTTGTGTAAAACTCCTCTTTTGCTAAACCACCAGTAATAAAAACAACTAACACTTGCATAATGTGCCAGGCATGGTTCTAAACATTTTACATATATGAGTCATAAGAGGCCTCTGAGTCAAGTCCATATAAGCTCAATTTTAAAGAGGAGGCTGGGGCCCAGAGAAGTTCAGCGATTAAATCAAAAGCATACAGCTGGTTAGTGGCAAAGCTAGCGTTTGAAACTAGGTATCCTGGCCCTGGAGACTACTCTTAACCACTATGCTACACAGCCTCTTGGCTCGTAGATGAGAAACTGCTCCAACCTCAGAACTGTTAAGCGTATCTTACACATAAAGGGATGAATAAAGTCTTGGGTCCATGGGCAAATTGATGCTACTTAACTCTCATCAAAATTTACTGATGATATTTAGTTCATTAAATCATCATTGATCCAGCCAGGAAAAGCAATATCTAATCTCATCATCTAAGCACATAATTAGCATTAGCTCCTCTGTGTGTGTGTGTGTGTGTTTTTTTTTTTTCCTTCTGAAATGATGCAAAACCATCTAAATTAGAACCACAGTGAGCTGTGCACCAGAGAGTGAGTTAAACCGGGGTGATCAGGTGCTTCTCTTCTCTTTGCCCTCTGGTCTTAGCCTGGAGAATGAGTTGCAAATTGCACCACTTAAATGTTTACTGTCAGAATGTCTCAGATTGAGCTACAGGGCCTCCAACAGAGGAATCCAGGTGGCTCAGCAGTGATATCCTAATAGCAATGGCGTCCTCTGCATTCACATCAGCAAATACTGTCAGGTCTACCTTCAGAGTCCACCCAGAATCAGACCACATGCCACGGCCTCTGCCTTTCAGCATCTGGCCCCTGGACTCCCAGTGGCCACACAGCAGGTCTCACTGCATCCTGCAGTCCACTCTCCACCTGGTGGCTGAAGTGATTTAAAGTAATTTGGATCCAGTCACTTCTCACTTGAAAATGGCTTCCCGCCATTCAGAGTAAACCCTTAGTCCTGCATTGGCTCTAGTATGAGCTCCTTCCTGTGTCTGCAGTTTTCTTTCCTCAGAAAGCCACAAGATGCTCCCACTCACTTCTTTCAGGCCTCTGCTAGTATGTCCTTGCGTTGGAGAAGCCTACTCTGACCACTCCACAGGAAATGAAATAGCATCCCCTACCATTCCTTTCTACTCCTTTGCACTGCCTCGTGGTAGCTGTACTTGTGATTTACACATGAGCAGAGACTTGGGCTCACTCACTCTTATCCCCTTCACCTAAAACAGTGCCTGGCACTTATAGGGGGGTTCAGATATCACAGATGTTTGATGAAAGAATGAACCGATGGCAGACCTGTGGTTTTCACGAGCACTAATCCTCCAGGAAACTTCTGAGGTGAGCATTACCATTATAGCTGAGGAAACAGGCAGTGGGAGATTGGCCAATGTCAAACAGCAAAAAAGTGGCAGAGCTTGAAACCTGAACGCAGGATTCTGCCTGCGGGGCCTGAGCTCTCTGTCCCAGGCTTCTCCAAATGACAAGTGCGTGCACTGACACACCTGACAGTCGGCCAAGACACAGGAGAATCATGTCAGTGAATCAAGCATGTTCTCCAGTGCCCAGGCCAGTAGCCACTTGCCTAATGGGGCTGTTTAAATTTAAATTAACTCCAATAAAATTTCAAATTCAGTTCCTTAGTCCCACTGAGCATATTTCAGGGCACAATAGCCACATGTGGCGAGTGGCCACCGTACTCGATGGCACAGACATAGAACATTTCTGTCACCAGAGAAAGTGCTGTTGAACAGTGCTGCTGTAGAGATAGTGATTCTTTCCCCCTCAGAAATGAGATGTTTAATATCCTTCATTTTATCTTTTTACTTTTGAATAGAAGGAAAATATGGAATTGAAGGCAACTTCACAGTTAATGGATTTCTTTTTATATAGATAATAATAGATCCTATTTACTAAATTCTTTCCATGTGTAGGCACTGCTGTAAGGTCTTTACATGTGTTAACTGGACGTTAAGGGTCACAAAGAATTGAGACTCAGAGAGCTTAAAAGACGTGTGAAGTATAAGCCCTCAGGTTGGTCTGCTCTCTTATCCTGGGACAGTCTCATTTCAAAGGGGATTCTAGGACCTCCGTCTGTCTGGGAAGCATCTCATACTTTACTGTGGACTAATGTTGTTTTAGGAGCTGAATTTAAACTATTTTATTAGTGTCATGTACTTTTAACCCAAAGAGAGAAAGAAACTTTAAAATACCAGAAAAGCTCACCTTAAATTCTTCTACAAAACATGCATAATATGCTTCTTGAACTATCGGCAACTTAGAATTTGGCAAAACTGTCTTTAACAGGGAAGATCTTGAAGTCTCCTTGATGCATTTCTCTCTCACAACCTAATCAACCTCAGAGCTACAGTGCTCAGTTTGTCTAATAATACTGGAAGTTGAGGCTTCTTGTCTGATCGAGTGTGGTGCCCAGTATCTTCCTAGCTGTTAAAAGTTGTTCAAGTTAAAATTAGCAAACTTCCTAGCACTTCCACGGCGCTATATATGATGGTGTTTGCGTTGGCTATTAAGGAGCCTTCTGGCCTTTATTGCTAATGCAGTTTTAAGCTGCTATTTTGGTTTATTGCCATCGTTTGAAATTACCAAGGGTTTTATTTGAGAATTCTGTATAGAATGTTAGGTCACATTTATATTTGAGAAGAGTTACAGCAAGAGATGTGATAAATATAAAAATGTCTCTATTTTGGTTCTGTCTTTCATTATATAATGCATATAAATTATCCTTCACTTTCATCATCTTAAGGAACTCTGATCTTTTTAAGAATTTTGGTCTTATAATTTTTAAGCCTAAGCAGGCTTCACTTATTTGTTCTAACATTTATATACAGTTTTAGACTTGATTGGAGGACTTGAGTTTTATTCCTAAGTTTAATTTGTAATTCCAAGTAGTTCTCACACCTAAAACTTGTACTTTATTTCTGTAAGCCAGAGTCTCGTCCTTGGTGCATTAAGGTAGACTTAATGCTCCAAGTTACTTGCTTTTGTGCATTGTTTATTGTAAATGTGTATGTGATTTATAATTCTCTTTAAGGGGTGGTGATATCCCCTCCACCTTCCTGGAAGAGTGCAGGTCTTCCAAATTAGAATTCTGGGCATGTCTCGCAGGCTGCAAAGTTATCCCCCGGTGCTTCCACCTATAGGGCTGAACGTGAATGTAAAGAAGATGATCTGATTTCCCTTTTTGGGAAGCAACTTCATTCATTAACATCATATGCCTGGCATTGTCCAGGTACTAGAAATAAAGCAGCAGCATCTGTAAACAAAGCAGACAAGGACTCTGTCTCCTGAAGCTTTTATTCTAAGGGGAAGGTAGAAAGGGCAGAAATCAACAAGAACACCAAAATACCAGCCAGAGAAAAGTACATGTGAGTGGGCATGGCGGGAAGAAGGGAGGTGGCTACCGTAGATTATATGGCAAGACAGGGAAGGGGACTGCAGTGGGAAGGGAACCATATTCCAGGAAAAGGGAAGAGTTTGTACAAAGGCCTCAAGAAAGAACTGGAGGAAGACCACGGTGACTGAAGAATGGTGAGCAGTGACAGAGTTGAGAGACGAGGGACCAGGATCAGGGGCTGGAATCCATTTTCAGCATGATGTCCACATTCAATCAGTAAGAGACAAGATCTCATTCATACTTTAAGACCATCCTTCTGGCATATGTGTGGAGAATATATTTTAGGGGACCAGGAGTAGAAGGGATAGACCTAGAAGGAACTTGCAGTGTTTCCAGCAAGGACGTTGGCAGTTTGGACCAGAGTGATAACAGTGGAAATGGAGAGGAGCAGTGGGTTGGGGGCATGTTTAGAAGCATCAGCAGGACTTGATAGGTTGCCTAGAGAACAGGGCTCCCCAAACTTCTTCTGTAAAGGGCCAGATGGACCGTATGAGCCATATGGTCTCTGGCATTGCTACTCCACCCTGCCCTTGTAGCAGACAACATGTAAACGGATAGGTGTGGTTGTGTCCAAGAAATCTTTATATGGCCTATGGGCTGTAATTTGTTGACCCCCTTCTAAAGATGAAAAGGAAAAGGGAAGAGCCAAAGATGATACCTGGATTTTGACATGGGCAGTTGGGTAGACATGAGGGTCCTTTCCTAAGATTTGAGACCCAGGGTAGGAGTGGGTGGAACATGGGCTGTGGAACCAATGGTTCCTTCTCAGACCTGTTCATGGTGAAGCACCTAGTTGACGTTCAATGGAGTAGAAATACAAGCAGATATCTGGAGTCTGGCATTCGGTGATAAGGTTAGGGCAAGGGATATATATGTGTAGGTCATTATCATATCAGTCACAGACTATGGACTGTGACCCATTACTAGGCTGTGAAATCAATGTATTGGGATATAACCCATGTTCTTCTTGAAAGTGAAATAGTATAGAAAATATCAGAGTGTGTCACATGCAGTGAAGTACCTTAAACATTTTTTTTTACTGTGGTAATATGCATATAACTTAAATTTCCCATTTCAAACACTTTCAAGTATACATTTCAATGGCGTTAATTCTGCTCACAATGTTGTGCTACCATCACCACCAACCATTGCCAAAACTTTTCCATCACCCCAAACAGAAACTCTATATAAGAATTAACATCCCATTCCCCACCCCTGCCCCTGGTAACCTATAATACACTTTCTGTGTCTGATTTGAAAATTCTAGTTATTTCATATAAGTGAAATTATGTAACATCTGCCCTTTTTGTGCCTGGCTTTATAAACCATTTTCATGAAACATTTGCTTGTGCATATGTGTATATATCTGTACATACTTATACACATACATGTATTATGTATATATTATAAAATATATATTTTTATTGTGGATCATACTCACAAAAGTCTGTAAAACATGGAGGAGGGTGGTATTTAGAGCCACAGGACTGAAGGAGATAACTTAGCAAAAGAGCAGGAAAGAGAAGGGAAGGTGTTAAGACAGAACCCTCGGACACATCACCCTTCAGGGGTCAGACTGAGGAGGAGGTGGAAGAGACTGAGAAGGAGCAGCCAGTGTGAACAGGAAAAAGAACAGAGGACGTGCTGCCTGGGATCTAAGGGGAGAAACGATTATAAGGAGAGTGTAGCAGAACTGGCGCTGCCACGAAGTAGGTAGAGTCCTAGAAGGACAGAAATGTTGGGTGTGGTGAAGCTAAGAGAGCGGGTGCTCCACGAGCTGAGAATGTAGTCTGCCTGGAGTGGGCAGTGAGGAAGTGGATTCAGACACGTTGTTCAAGAAGTTGTGCTGTGAACAGGGACTAGCTGGAGAGCAGCGTGGAGTCAAAGGAGCGGTTTTTGTTTGGTTTTGATTTTAAATCGGGAGAAACTGCAGCATTGTCCTATGCTAATAGGGAGAGAAACCGGTGACACGAGGAGATGGGGCATCATGGTGCGACTGAGGTCTTCAAGAAGGCCACAGGAGATGGGATCTGACATGAGAGGAGGGTTTGGCTTTGGGGGCAGTATATATGAAATACACAGAAAATGAGATAGGATTTGACCATTTTTTCTCCTAAAGGTAAACTATTGAAATTTCCGTATCTTTGAGGCTTCTTGTCAATTGAATCGATTGAGGTTTTACCACAGTGGTGTTTTTTATATATTTAAAAATGTATATTTAAAGTCTAGTCTGTATCTGTGCATATGGATTTGGACAAGAGGTGAATGAGGAGGAAGAGCAGTGGCCTGGGAGCCTTTTTTGAATGACAGGAGGCATTATTGATATTTTAGGCCAGATAATTCTCTTGTGTGGGGTTGGTCCTGGACATTGTAGGATGTTTAACATCACTGCTCTCTACCATGCCAGTAGCACCTTCCCGAGTGTGAAATCCACAAATGTCTCCAGATATTGCCAACTGTCTTCTGGGGGGACAAATTGTCCCAATTGAGAACCACAGGGCTAGAGATGGGCTTTGGATTGTAGGAGTGATTTAGAGTTGTAAATTGGTGGTCCATGGGCAATATCTGGCATGACCCGCTCATATGTTTTTAGTAGTTTCTTTTAAAACTATTTTTAAATGGGAATGAATTTAGGTGGAGTCCACAATTCCAATTTGCCACGGGGCACATCATTTCCTTTTATCTTGCCTCTGGCCTGGTGCACTGTTTTACATTACCTGCCTGTCTCCCACAAGCGGCTGAGTTTGAGACCTCAAAACTGTATGTGTGAAGGCATTTGAGAGAGGTAGCAATACAATACATTGATGTGGAGAGAACACATACTTTTTACAAATGTGTAAAGATATTGTCACACATTATTGTCTTAACTCTGGAACTTATTGTCTACCCTTCCTTTGTTTCCATATGAAAATTAATTTACTGATTATCAGCTCCTTTCAGTGGTGTGTCTCCCATGTCAAAGGTTTCTGCAATGAAGACTATTATTACCATAGCTTCTCCCTTCTTTTCTTTTATACACTTTTTAAAACAATCTTTTGAAGAGACTTAGATTACATAAATGTTACGTTAAAAATATAAGGGATTCCCCTATGCCCCACTCCCTCCCCCTCCCCCATTTTCCCACATTAACAACATCCTTCATTAGTGTGGTGCATTTGTTACAATTGATGAACACATATTGGAGCATTGCCACTAAGTGTGGATTATAGTTGACATTGTAGTTTACACTCTCTCCTGCACAATTTCGTAAGTTACAGCAAGTTATATAATGGCCTGTATCTGTCATTGCAGTGTCATTCAGGAAAATTCCAAAGTCCCAAAAATGCCCCCATATTAAATCTATTTTTCCCTCTCCCTCCCCTCAGAACCTCCAGTGGCCACTCCACATCAATGATAAAAGTTCCATTGCTAGAATCACAATAAGTCTATAGTAGAATAACAGTCTATTCTAGTCCATCATTTATTCTCCAATCCTGAGGATTCTGGGATGGTGATGCCCACTCCAACTCTAATTGAGAGGGGCCTTAGATCCCATGAGGCAGATGGATGGGACTGTCTTTCTTGCAGTTGCAGACTCTCTCTGTTCCTTGGGATGGTTGTTGTCCATCATCATCTTCTTAGTTGTCCTGAGTGATTACAATGAACAGGAAAGTAGGTGCTGCAATTCTGTTGAGATTCAGCGCCCAGCTGGCACATGGACAACCCAAAGAGTTAAGTCTCTTGGGCATATACCTATCAACTATAGTACTAACTATAGGTTCAAATAGAAGGGGCAGAAGAACCATGTGTAAGGAAACCACAACTCAGTCCAACTCTCTCACACTGGGGAGCATAAATTCCCAAGTAGGGCCCACTGGCAGGCTGCCAAACTCCTGAGCTGTCTGCCCTGCCTATAATGTCTGGATGTCTCCAGAGCCCTCAGGAGCCTTGCTATTTGAGGCAATATTTACTGTGGCAGTCAATGAGATCCTGCTGAGACATGCATAAGGGTAATCTCTAGAATGACCTCCTGATTCCCTTTATAGTCTCTTAGCCATATAAACTCATTTGTCTTTACCCTTTTCCCCTTTTGGTCAAGGTCTTTTTCCAGTTGCATTGCTATTGATGCTTGGTAGTAATCCCTTGGTACCAGGAGGCTCATCCCTGAGAGTCATGTCCCATGCTGGGGGGGAAGGTAATACACTTAAATATGCTGGATTTGGCTTAGAGAGAGGCCACATTTGAGCAACAAAGAGGCTCTCGGGAGGTAACTCTTAGGCACCCCATAATACTAGGCTAAGTTTCAATTTCAAAAGTATCAGGTTGGTGCAAAAGGAATTGTAGTTTCGGACCAGGAATTTCAAATCATTATAACTAGGTTCAAACACATCTTTATTAATCAAAATAGGAACCATTACAATCAACACATTTTTGCCAATGAGAAATAAGTTTGTTTATTCCTGTAGCATAAAAACCCATGCTTCAGGATTCAGTGGATTCTTGGAAAGCATTTTCTGTATCCTGCTGGTTGTGGAAGCATTTTCCCTGCAAAAATTTGTCGAGATACTGGAAGAAGTGGTAGTCGGTTGGCGAGAGGTCGGGTGAATATGGTGGATGAGGCAAAACTTCATAGCCCAATTCGTTCAACTTTTGACGTGTTGGTTGTGCTACATGCGGTTGGGCGTTGTCGTGGAGAAGAATTAGGCCCTTTCTGTTGACCAATGTCGGCTGTAGGTGTTGCAGTTTTTGGTGCATCTTATCGATATGCTGCGCATACTTCTCAGATATAATGGCTTCGCCGGGGTTCAGAAAGTTGCAGTGGATCAAACCGGCAGCAGACCACCAAACAGTGACCATGTCCTTTTTTTGGTGCAAGTTTGGCTTTGGGAAGTGCTTTGGAGCTTCATCTCGGTCCAACCACTGAGCTGATCGTTACCGGTTGTCATATAAAATCCACTTTTCATCGCACGTCACAATTCAATCAAGAAATGGTTCATTGTTGCATAGAATAAGAGGAGATGACACTTCAAAACGATGATTTTTTTTATTTTTGGTCAGCTAATGAGGTAACACTTATCGAGCTTTTTCATCTTTCCAATTCGCTTCAAATGCTGAACCACCATAGAATGGTTGACGTTGAGGTCTTCAGCAACTTCTTTTGTAGTTGTAAGAGGATCAGCTTCGATGATTGCTCCCAATTGGTTGTTGTCAACTTCCTATGGCTGGCCACTATGGTCCTCATCTTCAAGGCTCTTGTCTCCTTTGCAAAATTTCTTGACCCACCGCTGCACTGTACTTTTATTAGCAGTTCCTGACCCAATGCGTTGTTGATGTTGCAGTTATCTCTGCTGCTTTACAACCCATTTTGAACTCAAATAAGAAAATCGCTCGAATTTGCTTTTTGCCTAACATTATTTCCATAGTCCAAAATAAACATAAAATAAACAGCAAGTAATAAGTCATTAGGAAAAAAAAAAAATAAAGCAAGAAATGCACATTAAAATGATGTATAACATAACCACATTTACTTAAGAATGTATTCCAATATCAAATGGCAAATTTCAACAATGCAAAACTGTAATTACTCTTGCACCAACCTAATAAAGGTTCATAAGTACAGTCTTCATTATCAAGGGTTCGTCAAAGGTCCACCCTCCTTCGCTAGTCACTGCCCTTGAACTCAGGGGATTGTTGCTGTCCCATTAGAGAATGTGGCAGAGCTCCCCAGGGTGGGAATTGGATGTTCTTTCGGTTATTGTGTGGCTCTCCACCCACTGACAATGCCCCATGAACACTTGAACTCTTTCATATGCCTTATAGATATGTCCCAGGTGAACCTCCTCCCATGTATCCCCCACCACTGACACCCCACACCAATGATCCTCCCCTGCCACAGTTGTAACCCTCCTGTGATCCAAAACTTCTTAAAAAATGAAGCCAACAAAATAACCAAATATAATAAGAAATTGAAATAATAATGATAATTTTAAAAATAAAATACAAAAAGTTTAAAATTTTTTTGAAATAATAAAATTTTAAAAATTTGACATTTTGTTCATCACTGTAAGATCTGTTGTCTTGTATGTACAGCGACATTTTCTTCTGATTATTCCCCTAGTGTCTTATTCTTTTTAACTTTGTCTTCAAAAAGCTTTAGGTTACAGAAAAGTCATGTATAGAATATAAGGGATTCCCATATACCCAACATCTTCTCCTTTTTTCCCTTTCCCCTATTAATAACATTTTACATGTGGATGGTACATTTATTACAATTGATGTACAAATATTGAAGCATTGCTACTAACCATGGTCGATGATTTACATTATGGTTTACATTTTGGACCATATACTTTTATATATCCCTTCTCTTATATTCGTTTTGAGATCTTACTCCATTGAGTTTCTATTTATTGCAAGAGGTAACTTCCTACCCTCTATTGTAAGCATTTTTCAGTTCTGAACATTTTCAAACTGTTACCTGAGGCAGCATGTTTACCTGTCTGTTATTTTTCTACCTGCCTTCATTCCCCTCCGATTAAGCCACACGTTCTTTACCACCATCTGGAGTTAAGTATTTGCGTGGTGCTTAGTGAGTCCGTCTTTACATTGTCACTTGCAGATGTGTAAAACATTCCTCAGCTTATACCTTGCCTGATATTCTCTTTGTTTGGATTCCTGCTCAGATCTTAATCACGTCACCTATTTGTGAACATAATCCTGTTTGGTTCAGAAATCCTGTTGGTAGAATCTTACTGTCTGTGAATATAGCATTGGGTCTTTAGGAATGTTGTGTTTCTACTGGCAACATGGAATATACCTTTTCATGCCAAGTTGTCACCTGAGTTTATTTCAAACTCCTTAGTAATGTTCCTTTTTTGTGTTTCTGATGTTCTCAACCTTTTAAATTTTTTCACCTTATACAGTAAATCCTGTTGATTCTTTCTTTGATTCAAAGGACTCTAGCACTGTGTTAATGTCTCACTAAAGAGGAGTTCCATGCAATTAAACAACTAAAATACAATGGATCACATCCTTCCCATTCTCTTATGCTTAAAACTTTTTCTAGAAATCATATCTGGTATATTATTTTTGCCATGAAAAGTTCTAATATACAATTTTCATGATTTTAATATTTGAGGCAAACTTGCTCAAAAGATCCTTTTGCACTGTGTCATAGAGAAGCCATCATGACAGCTGGAAAGCTGCAATGCCAGGCCAGTTCTAAGACTGCGTAAGAGAGAGGCTCCCTTTATTTCCTTGGTGTTGTCTGTCACCTCAACTTATTCAGCAACCTGAGCTTTTATTAGGTTTGTATTTTGGCATTCGTTTTGTTAAGGGGCTCTGGCAGGATGAAATCCTGTGAAAAAACCATGTTTGAAGAAGTTTCCCTATAGTTGCATAAATACAAATCAGTCTTTTTTAATCATCTGGAGATTGCCAGAATTAGGTCTATGCTCTATTAGATAATTCCATTGTTTCTAAATTTAAAAATGACTTATGTTCTCTGTACTTGCTTTTGTCATAGATACCACTTACCCAAGTAGCAGATGATGGCATTAAAAAAATAAGAGCATTGCTGTCCATGAATTAATAGGATTCTAGGTCTCTATAGTTTGTGTGCCCCTGTGATGCCAACTGGGCAACTTTCACTTGACTGGCAATTGGAGGTGGAAGAGAAGTCTGCTTTTTAACTCAGGGTTTCTCAACTTTGGCATTACTAATATTATGAGCTGGATAGGTCTTTGGGGGCAGGGGGCGGGGAGCTGTCCTGTGCTTCTCAGCTGCATTTCTGGCCTCTCTCTACTCACTACAGTACAGTCCATAGCCACCCTGCCCTACCCCCCAAGTTATAACAATTCAGATGTCTTCAGACAATGCTGTATGTCTACTGGGGAGCAAAAAGCAACCCTGGTTGATAACCACTGCTTTCAAACCTTTGACACTCATCTTGCTTTTGCTTTCTGGAAATGCTGTGCTCCATATTTTTTATGCATAAATAAAATCAGATTATGGATTATTTTCTGTCAAATTTGGATGGAAGAAATTGAATGTGAAAATTCCCCATTTCTCCTTAGTTGTTGCTTTTACATCTGCTTAGCATTTATTGGTCAGACCCCTTCATGAAATTCTCTTGTTCTATATGTTATTGGGGTAAGCCAGGGAATGTTAAATCCAAAAACAAGAGAAAAACTTGGTGAACTCTGCGTATCCACTGCACAAGGGCCACCCCAAAATATCGATGACTGATTTTTTAGAGGAAAAGCAGTCTCAGAAATTTTGTGACAGCTTTTAAAAATTCATATTCAATTAGATAAAATAAAATTTTAAAAAAACTTGCTTGCAGTAAGATGTCCATCTGCTTTAACTCTAAGCCTGACTAGGGCCTCAGGAAACAGCTGAAATCAGACAGAAGAGGAAGCGAAAAGGATCCTGGCATTTGATCTTGACAGTGAGGTACTTGTTGAGTATCTTCCTCACTTTAAGTGCTTACTGGGTTAGCATGTATTTCATGTCCAATGTGAATTTCTGCTGCTTCCTCTCCCTTGCCATAAAAACGGTGTACCTCCTTCAAGGCAGCGAGCATCCTGTCGTACATCTTGTTCCCAGCTAAAATGTTTCATTAAGTGGCCAAGCATTCCTTGAATTTTCTCTGCATCTGAAATGTACTTGACCTATAAAAGTTGTTTCTCAATGAGATTTGTCCCAATTGAGACAGTATATGTGTTGGGGCAGGGGGAGGGTGGAAACTGATTCCTCTACTCTGCCTTTAAGTAAATCCAGTTGGCAAAATGAGTATTGACTGACTGAAACCTGAAATCTAATAGTTGAGCAAAGCATAAGCTTCTCCTGCTTCCCATAGTTATATGGAACAGCAATTCATTAGAAAGTGACAAAGTCAAAGAAACAGCTTTCTTTCCTCTGTAATTCACATAATCACTTAGAGCAGTTCAGCTATTGTTTCAGCAAGAGGATTTTGAAGACATTTAATATCTCCCTGGGAGATAAATGGGGCTGCTCATCAAATGACCTTATGGCTCTTTGGAAAAATCTGACCCTTGGAAAAATCTGACCCTTCCGTAAATGGCTCTTTAGGTCTGACTTCCAGACACTTTGAATAATGCAGTGCTGAGGGGCTCGGAAGTCGGATCGCCTTGCTGTTGTCAGCCGTGACCTCTGCTCCCTAAAGCTAAAATAATTTCCAAAATGTAAGCGATTGGAGTAAAGTTTGATATGGTGCCAGGGGTGGCCTCAGTTGCAATTAAGCAGTTCAGTAATAAAGTTAATTGAAATGGCCAAATGATATGCGCCCTTACAGAGCAAGCTGGAAATTTCCACTTCTATTTTGCTTGCAAAAGTACATTGTGACAGGAAAGTGTTTGTCACACCAGTGAGCCTGTTAAACTGCTCAAGAGATTCATGAATTTGCCTGAAGAAAATTACCAGAAATATTCTTTTTCATCAGGATTTGTTTGCTTTTTGTGGGAAGGGTGAGGTATTTGGAGCCGTTTAATTCAGTGTTGTAATAAAAGTCAGTTTTATAAGGCATGACATGAAGGTTCTTTAACTGAAGTGTGATTTAAACTCTCCAAGAGTCTCTGAGAACATATCCATTTGCTGGGGCTGAGAATTTGTAGTGGTTTTGGTTTCCTTTCGGGCTTTCCGTTAGTTCTGAGGCGAGAGCCAAACCCCTGTGATGGGTAGTAGAGACACCAGGTGGCATAGCGGAACCTTGTTCTCAGCGCTCAGGGAGGCAGCTGTGAGTTGAGCCGGCAGCTCCCCAGTAAATCAAGGAGCAGACCCAGGATCAAGAGCTTTAAATAATCACTGCAAAGATGATGGTGATTATTTATTAATGATTAAAGATTATAAGAAAAGCCAAGCAGCCCTTCCCTTTTGCCTGATCAGCTCTTCCTACAGCCCGCAAGACACAGACCCGTGCATTCATGCATTCATTCAAAACATGCTTATTGAACTGGGGACCAGATATTGTTCTAGAACTGGGGATAGGGTGATAAGATAGGCAAGGTCCCTGAAATAGAAACAACAGACAAGTAAACCAATGAGGCGATTTTAGAGAATGATGGGGGCCGTGAAAACAGAGAAATGGGGCAGTGTGAATAAAGTGTGACTAAAAAGGGTCTCTTCAGATGTGCTGGTCAGGGCTGGCATCCCTGAAGAAGTGACAGTTGAGGAGAGTTTTCTGAGTGACAAGAAGGAGCCAGCCACTCACAGATCTGCAGTTGCAGTGTGCCAGGCGGCGGGAGCAGCCAATGGACATGCTCGAGGGAGGGAAGAAGGTAATCCGGAATGGGAGAACGCCAGCCTGGCCGGAGTGTATTGAACAGGGACAAAGTGATATGTGAGGGTGAAGAGTCAGGCAGGATCGGCTCAGGGAGTTTGGATTTCACTGGAGCTGTGTTGGGAAGCCTGGGGCCATTTAGTCAGGAGCTGATGTAATCTGATTTAGGCTGTACAAATATGTCTCTGGCCTCTGTGTGGATAACGGATTAAAGAGGATTGAGAATAAAGCAGGGAGACCCAGTTTTAGGTTCGTGCAATCACCTGGACAAGAGACTGTGGTGGCAGTAGAGACGGGAAGATATGTATGGGATTCAGGTACGTTTTAGGAGAGGGAGGTGGTGGGCGAGATCAAGAAGCCTCAAGAAGGGCCCTATGTTTCAGGCCTTTGATGTCCTGTCCTATAAGGATAAAATTTGGGAGACTATTCCACTTCTGTTTCTTGGTCCTGTGCCTAACGTACATTGCTAAAAATAAGCAGTCAGGATAAAAATTGACCTAAAAGCCAGTAATCCTCAAGAAAAAGGTCCCTGGTAGGCTTTTTTTTTTTTTTTAACCTAGAAGTTTCTTGGCACCCAGGGATAGTTTTCCCTTTGGGGCCTGACAAAGTGAGGAGTGGGGTTGGAAGGGTCCACACAGCCTGTTCTTCAAACTCAAAAGAGGAATCCTCATCAGTTTTTTATTTCCTTGCAAATTATTTTGAGCTATTGTTTCTCACACACACACCCCGATACTCCTTTGCAGTTAAGAAATCAGATTTTCAACTCTGGAGAAGCTGCCTTGGAGTTCCAGGCCACAAGGAGTCTCTCCTGTCCCATGGAGATCTCTGTGAATGGATAACAGGGCCAGCCCTTAAGCATTTGCACGGAAAGCAATTCAGATCTGAAATACAAGTGGTAGAAAAGTCAAGCCAAGTCTGGCAGTGAATGCATCTTCCTCAGACGTGGAGGCATTTACCGACCGAGGCAGGGCCCTACGTCTACACACCATAACTGCCAATGTTTCAACCCACTTAAAGTTGAACAATTTCCTGGAACCATGTGAGAAACTGGCTTAATTCCACCCTTAAAAAGTAGGTCTTGGTTGGAAAAAAGATTGCCCTCTTGGTACATCATGACAAATGAGTGATCTTTTTTCAATTGGACCCCCCCCCTCCCCCCCGCCAAGCACTTACCCCCACCATCCCTCTGGAGAGAAGACACTGTAACTCACTACGCTGACTCACTCCATTTCTCCCTACCTCTGATTTTTAAAAATTAAAAAATCTAATCAGGTAGTATCATAATACATTTGCAACTTTGAAAAAGTTCTTACCCACTTTTGAAATTCTACTTCATAGGGCTTGGTAACCTGTTAGCTGTGTAGCTTTAAGGACTTGCTTCATTGCCACCAAATCAAAGACTGTTCTTATGTTTTTAGCCTGTGTTGCCTTAATCAGTCAATGATTTATGTACTGTGACTTTGAGTAAAATATCAGGGGCTTGTTAAGGAATTGACTGACTATGCATATTTCCCATCCTATCTGTAGAAAGGAAACTCTTTTCCTAAAATCACATCCCAATGACTGGTCTAAGGTACCTGGACCTATTGGCCTTTATTTTTATTTATTTATTTTTTTATTATGGGTAAAAATCAAAATTCTCACAATACATACAAACATTTGCAAAATGATATATAAATATATATGCATATATGTGTATTTGCTTACAAAAATGTTATTTATATATATATATACACATATATTTTAAGAGGTGCTTAGATTACCCAAAATATTACACGGAACCCACTGGGATTCCCATGTTTATTGGCCTTTAAGTTGTTGATGGTGAAACCATGTGCTCCATGAAGTTGTATGCAAACTTTTCTGATTGCATTTTGTATGTAATAATAATTGTAGTTTTCATTACTCCATGTGGGCTATGATCTAAAATAGATTAAGCACCTTTGAGTGAAACTGTACAGTTCAGTGTTTAAAAGCACAGTTTTGACATCAGACCAAACACCCCCTCGGCTGCTCACCTGACTGTGTGACCGTGGCCATGTTATTTAACCACCAATGCCTCAGTTTTTTCATCTATAAAATAGGGATGATATTAGTATTTAACTCAGAGAACAGTTATGCAAAATAAGTTTGGGTCAATGACAAGCTGTCACTATTTGTTATTTTTACATTCAGCCCTTGCTTTTGAAGGTCCATTGTTTATTGCTGCTGCTGTTTTGTTTTGCTTTAGAAATGAGAAGGGAAGTCAAGTCTTCCACCCTGGAAGGCATACTTACATGTTTTTGAGAGTCAATAACAATAGGACTGTGCATGTCATTTCAGTGACACCTTTTCTGAAGTGAACATTTATCTTTCAGGAATGGGATAAAGACAATTCATCCATCTTACCCAGGTCTCTGAGCAGCCCAAGGTATTAGTGACTTGGGGTTGCTCCTCACCTGGGCAGTTCAAGGCTTGTGAAAGGCTCTGTAAACTATTAGCAGTCTCCAGCCTTGCATGCCAGCTCTTCCTCCTCAGGGCATATTTATTAGGCTATATGTACTGTGTAATTGAAGCAGACTTCTCCGTCTGTGAAACCTATACAACTGTGTTCTTAATCTTCTTAACAAAATGCCAATGGACACAGCATTGGGAGCTACTTGTTCCAGGCATCTGAACTCCAAGCATCCCTCTAAATTACAACAGCCACAATATTTCTTAATGATCATTATTAGGACCCCAAAAGACAGAATGCCTTCCTCTTTGGGGAGATACTGGGTCTGATGCTCCTGCTCTTGGCAGCTTGTATAATATTTGCATTGAAAAATTACAGAGCAGGTTTGGTGATGTATTTGGCCAGAGGAAGGAGGAAAAAATCAAATACATTCAAAGTAGGACCATTTTTCATCTTGTTTTATAGGTTCAATTTTGTGATAGATAGTGTTTGTAAGGTCCTTCAGTGAAAATGTACTCTGATTTAAACTTGGCCTTGAAGTTTATGCTGGAACACTGATTTAGCATTAAAAAAAAAAAGTCATCATCACTATTTAATCAAGCATCAATCATTGCACATTGTTCCCAACTCCTCAACCCCATGATTAAATGCTGGATGTCCTTCAGCATTCAGCTCACCCCCTCTGCCCGCTTCTTCATATTGCATTAGATGTCTTCACTTCTGCTCCCGAGAGCAGTAGTGCTTCCTTCTCTCATGGCTCTTAGCACTGACCATACTGAATTATAACTTGCATTGCTTCTTTCTCTTTTAAGACAAGCTATGAACTCCCCCAGAACAGGGGCCATGTCTTATTTACCCTTATCTCTTTAGTAATGCTTTGTTAAGCATAAGACAGAGCTTAGTAAGTCTTGCCTGAACAAATAGCCACATGGCTGGCTCCTTCTCATGATTTAGGGCTCAGCTCAAATATTGTCTCCTCAAGAAAGACTTGCTCAACTGCCCAGTATAAAGTACCTGTGCATCCCAGACCTGGCCCATTCCATTATCCAGCTCCATCTATATCACAGTGCTTATCACCCTCTGGCATAGTTTTTTTGTTGTTTATTATCTGTTTCCCCAAAGAATGTGAGCACGGTGAAAACAGGCATTGCTTTATTTCATGCTGGCTCCTGGCACAGTGTGGTTGAGTGAGTGAGTGAATTTTCCCTCTTTTCCTTCCTGCCTTCTTTTTTCTGTTCTTTGGACTGTTCTTAGCATTTTATCAGTAAGAGGGCATTATAAATTTATTTCATGGTTTATATATTCCATAGTAAACAAAACAAACAGAAAACTGCTTGTCAGGGAATGATGCAGATGACTTTTTTCAGAATGGTTACTGGCCGTGAATGTTGTTTAGAGCTGCTGGTATGCCAAAGCAGCCGATCAGTTTTGCCTTGCTGGGAAAATCACAGATTAGTATCATTTCTTCTTTCCTGCACTTCTCCACATTTCTGTCTCAGTGATCTCAAATGGTTTTGTTTCAGTAGCATACTACTTCCCTCACCAAAAGTTAAAAAAATATATAAAACGCATTACCTACTAGTATCATTATTTTTTCATACAGTGGCATCTTTGCTAAAACATATTAGTGTACCGGTATGTTCTTTAATACTGTTTCTCTCCCCATAACTTTTTTTGCATGTGTTCTTTAGATCTTTCTAACAAAGAAGAGGAAGAAGCAAGCAATGAACCTTTTCCTTTACTGATCTTCTACTTGACCTTCTCATTGACCCCTCTGTATTTGCAGATAGTATTTTATATGCTGCTCTGATTGGAGGAAAAAACTTAGCTGAAGTGAATGTCATCCTTGGAGTTCCTCCTAACACCATTGAAGTGTGCTCAGATAAGGATGATTTAGCCTCAGAACAATAGGCCCCAGTAGAATGGGCTTCTCAGAAAGGTTCACTGAAATTATATGCAAAACTGTGCTTCTGTGCAGTTGTGCTAGAAAGAAGCTATAACAGCTTTTTACTCCATTTTCAATCAAGGCCATGGCTCAGTAATTTAGTAGTAAAGGCACTTGAGAAGTACTGGTAGTCATTGAGCCAAGAAATGCTAGAACAAACTCCAGTTTTTTAATCCAGCAGTACACTAAAGCCAATAAGTAAATATTGGTTGCAGTGATTAGTAATGCTTAGCTGTTTATAATCATAACTATGTTATATGTAAAAATCTAGAAATCTTGAAAAATACTGAATATAAGAATATGAATCAACCTTAACTGTCTCTCAGAAACAATATTTTAATACATTTTCTTCTAGCATTTGGTTGTATGTGTTGTGTGTGTGCGTGTATAGTTTTTTAAATGAGTTTTATATTCTATCTGCAGTTTTTACTCAGCTTTTCTTGTATTATAACATTACCATTTCCCCACATCACTAAATAGTTTTCATTATACTCATTTTTAATACCTTCATAATTTTTCATCTCATTGATACAATAATTTGCTCAGTCCTCTATTTTGGAAGTTTTTATTATTCCTGTTTTTAGCCTCGTTAAATAATGTTTTGTTGAACATCTTTTTGTATAAATCTTTCCAAGAATCTCTTGATTATTTCCTTAGTATAAACTTGTAATGATGAGATTACTGAGTCAAAGGTAGCTGTGATTGTAGGGTAGTATTAGAGAAGTCATATCCTTTTTGGTATCTAAGACTAGCCCCTGACCAAGTTCTCTCCTTTCAGTGGTCTCTGTGAAGAAACCATCCCCCGCCCCATCCATCCATCCGTCTGTCCGTCCGTCCATCCATCCATCCATCCATCCATCCCCTCCATTATCTATCTAGCCTCTCTCATATTGGATTAACTGATCCAGCTCAGTACACTTTTTAATGGAACGATTTGCTTTGCAAAACTCTGAAGAATCTCATGTGTATTGGTGACATAGCATTTGGAAGGATGCTGAGGAAGAAACCCAAATGTTCCAATTAAAATGCTCAAATCTAGAGACCAAGCACAAAGGGAGAGTCAATACCATGATGAGGGTGGGGGCAGGATTCACACTTTTTTTAAAATTATAGGTTACTTTTTATATGACATTGACTTTAGGATTTGCTCTTTCAAAAGCTCTTTACATAATTTTTCCTGGTTCTTTCAGTGGTGGTGTTTGGGTTATCACTTCCATTAAACCTGGGGGAAATTAGATCCAGAGAAGTCCAATTGCTTTTCTAGCAACTCAAGTTTTGTTAATCTCAGTGCTAAAATGACAGCTTTTGGCTTCTGTTTGGCTTCCTCTGGTAACCCAGCTAAGCTCTCCTCCTCCTCCTTTATTTCCATTTACTCAGTGGGACAAGCACAAATCTTAATCTTAATAGGGTGCTTAAAAGAACTCTCTATGTATATATTCAATTTGGGAAAAAATAGGCAACTCTTGGAGGATGTAGAAGTTGGTGAGGGTTCTGGTGATTTAAAGTGCAATAAAAGGTTCTGAAATTTGCTACATTCATCATACTTAAAGAGGCAGTATAGATTTTGTTTTGTGGTATCTATGTGTATCTGTGTGTGTTTATAAATGAATAAAGCTTTTCTTGTTGTAGAATATGCCAAAATAGATACTAAAATCACCCATGATCTCATGGGAAAAAAACTCCCATTATTTTGGTGTATAACAGTTTAGGCTTCCTTTCTAAATGCATGTGTTCTGCTTAATTTTTACTTTTCCCATATAAATTATTTGTGTACAGCTATTATAAAATTTCACCAAGAATAACATCCTACCATTTAGGTCTATGAGAACATGTTCCGTAGGAGAGTTTATGGCCTTGATATTTCAAGGGAAAGAGATTCCTCTCCCTCTTGTTAATTGGCCAAGTCCCAGTTACTAGCGGAGCAGCTGCCATTTGTTTTTTCCAAAGGGACACCTTATTCATCGGGAACTTTAGAGCTTCAGCTTCCCAGCTTTTTCCCACCCCTGTAGATGGCACTTAGATTGACACTTCCAAGATATACTTCCCTGCAAAAGTTTTCTGGGATCTCTTTGAAGTAGCATTTGCTGCCTTCTAGGCTCTAAGGGCAGATGGTTCCGTCTCTGAATTCTTTCTGCTGCTTCTGAAAACTCCCCGTCCTTACTCCAGATGAGCCCTTAAGAGAGGTGCTGTTTCTGTGCAGTTGCCTCCTAGGTGAGAAGGAGCACAGTTTAAATAGCACAAACCCTCTGCTGCCACAGGCTGCACATGGTGCACATTTGTCCCAATGAGAGCCACTGACATGCCTTGAACTGTGGGATAGTGCTGATTCTTATAACCCATCAGGGGTCGGGGTGGCCTACAGTTAACTCTAGCCAGACAAGACCTGTATCCCATCATTTCCACATCTTGGAGGATTCTGCCAAACAGTGACCTTTTGAATGTTTTCCCTTGGGTCTCCCAGCAGTTTTCAATCCATCTGAAACGTTTTGACTAAAATAAATTATAAATTGCAATAAGGAGATTTGTTCTAGCATTCATATTTACTAGACTTTAAGATTTAATAACCATATGGTCCTAAAGCAAACCTTTGATTTCTTTTTTAAAAAGCAATCAAGTGGAGTCTCTTGATTTTGACGATTAAATATTCATTTGTGGTCATAAGCCATTTTTGGTTCCTGTTAAAGGTGTGGCTTTTCAAAGTCAGGTTTTTGGTAGCTAGCCAACAGAGATGAACAAATCACTCTTTACATGAGGGGGAAAAAAGATATTCTTCTTTGTTGTAAAATACAACTTACTGCGGCAGCTGAGCTGGGACCTTTTGGAATGTTCCATGCACTCATTCCCCAGAAGAAACAGACCTTAATTGGTTACTCCTATATCTTTATTGGTTGGTTTTGTACTGTTAACAGTAGAGGAGCCATTAATTAATTAAAGCTTATTTTTAAATTAATATTTTATTACCTTTGTGAGATGTGAATATGGTCTTCTTTAAAAAGAATTCTAGATTAGGCTAAAATCCCCTTAAACTAGTCCCTCCAATCCCTGCCCCTCCACATCGCCCCCCCCCCCAAGAATTAACCCTCTTATCAGTTTGGTATGTACATATACCAAAGGAAGAAAAAACTTGGGTGTTTGAGTATATAACACCTGTATCTTATTATGCCTGCCATTTTGCAGCATGCTGTTTACACTCTACATTATGTTTTGGAAACCATCCGTGTCTCATTATCTGTCAAGCTAGCTTATTCCTTTTAACCTCTGCAGACTGCTCTGTAGGTTGGCTGTCCCACAATTTACTTAACTTCTAGGGGTTTCCAATTTTCCTTTATACAGACAATGCTGCAATGAATATCCTTGTACATGCATCTTTGAATGTGTGTGAATGTTTCTCTTTGACAGAGACTGAAAAATGTCGTTTATTTTATATATGACAATTCTAAGGATAGGGTACTTAAGACTGGCCCAGGGTCATATAAATAATTAGTAGCAAAATGTGAAATGAAACCATTTTCCCTGCCTCCTACCTAGCAGGACATTCTTGCCAAATTCTTGTAGAAGTCATCAGGATCCCAGACAGAGTCAAGTCCAGTCAAAACTAAATGCAGTAAAACCTTCCTAATTCCAATTAACTGAAAAGGTCAATCTCAATTAGAGGAAAATCTGAATTAAAAAATGGAATATATCATTTTCAAGTATATTCACTGGACCCACAATACTATGATTTGATAAAATGTTTTAAGGGAATTATATTAATACAAATAAAACTGCCTAATGATTATTCCCAAGGATTATGAAATATCCAGATTGCTCAAGACAGTTATACTTATCCATAGGTAAAATATTTCCCCAACAATATTTTTTTTTATTATTTAATGTATGTGGCAAATGATTTTTCCCTAGTTAGTGCAAGATAACCAAGGTAACAGTTGACATCATTTCTGAATGATCTCAATTACCAAAGGAAGGTGAAAGGGGTAGACATTTGAGCGCCTACTCTGTGCCAGGTACAATGCTTTTCAAATATATTGAATTATCATTAATTATCAGACCAATCTTGTGAAGTGAGTCTTATAATCTCCATTTCATAAATGGAGGGACTGAGGTATAGGGGGCTCTTAAATGACTTGCTGAAGGTTGCCTGTCAGAGTTTGCCTGACTCAAAAGAGAACTGCTCTTTGTAGTCTATCAGAGCTTCCCTAATTGTGATCCTCAAAGCCCCTGTATTAGAATCTCCTGGAATATTTGTTAATACTGCAGATTCCTGGGCCTCTGAGTGTAAAGCGTAGGCTTCTGCATTTTTTACAAGCAGCGTGGTGCTCCTTGTGCCAGAAAAGTCAGAGAGCCATTCTGTTGGACCTTGGGAACATTCTGGTAATGCGATGCGCCACGGCAGAAGAGTATCCCCAAATGCCTTTTAGGACGAGTAATTCTTGTCATGCCTCACTTGCAGTGGGCACATTAGCAGTGCTCATCTGGGCAGCTTCCTCCTTACCCACTTCTGCGCCTTTGTATTACTTGCGCTGAACTTAACAGGGTTCGTGGTGTGACAAGTCACTTCCAAAAGAGCTGAAATCATCACGCTACACAGTAATCATTTTCTATAAAAGGTTGAAATTTCCAGTACAAAATAATGAGATCCCAAGTACATCTTTTGCACTTTATATAGATGGACACTGCATTTTGCATTCTAACCCCTGATCAAAGCAAAAAAGGGGCAGCTGGCAGAAACCATGACTTTTGAAACACCAATCTGATATGTGTTTTATTTTCCTTTCTAGCCTCCCTTTCCTCTACTCCCCTGGTGAAAGATTTTCCTTAACTCTGCCCCCTAATTGCTGCTGACTCTCCCAGAAGTGAGAGATCAAGGGTCCCTTCCAAATTGAGTCCTCCCACCAATTTCAGGCTTTTTGAAGAGCCAGCTAGGTTCATGGACCACCCTTGTTTCCTTCACCTTTCTCTCTCTCCATTATTATCTTTTCAGCGCTGTGAAATTTCTCTCCTTCACTCCCAGGCTACATGCTTTCCCCTTGAGGGGATAGTCCAAGCGCCAGTCCTTTCCTACAAGCTGAGTAGGAGATTGCTTGGCTGACTGACAATCATGGAGAGGTGTGCCGGTGGTCCAGAGGGAATTTAAGATCAGCCTGGATTTGTGCTCAGATTTCATCCTTTTGTGCCGGCAAAAGAGCATCCTCTTTGTTTTGGTATTCTGATCATCCAAATAAAGAAGGCAGTTCTTCTCGTAAAAGGCAGACAGATTTAAAAAGCAAGAAAAGAGAGGGAAAATATATCATTTTAACCATGTACTCCCTTGAAACTAAATATATACCCCTTCCGCTGTCCTGATTGGTCCGCTTCAATTGACAAGTGGATCCTGTGGAAAGGAAATATCCTGGACTTAACTGTAAGTTAAGTCTCTCTTAATCCAGGGGAGCATTTGAGATTCTGTCCAAGTGTTCAATTTCCCAGGCCGCTGAGGTCTGTGAATTTCTTTTCCCAGCCTCCAGGCTGCTGCAGTACAAGTCAGCATAGCTAATGCAGATAGAACTCCTGCCTCTCGCTCTCCTCCTCCCTCTGCTTTGATTCGATATGAACAGCCTGGTAACTCCGATGCTGGGGAGAAATCTGACATAACTCTGCAGATGGCTAGGTTGCCATGAAACACCTGGGGATTGTTCTTTAAGGAAAAGGTAACATTTATATGCTAATGATTTCTTCCCCCCCTCCCTCCCCTCCTTGTTGCATTTTTTCCAGGGCTGCCAGTTCCAAAGAAGAGCCCAAAGTCGGTAAGGACTTGTCAGTTACTTGGTGTTGTTTTGGAGGTTGGGGGTTGGGGTTGGGAGGGGATGCTGTCTAGCTTGACTTCACTAAATGTATTTTAGAGTGAATGGGGAGACGGGAGCTAAGGCTCATTTTCTTAAGTTCCCAGGATCTATTTGGTATAGAAGGTATCTGGGCTTGTCTTTAACTGTAGAGTGATTTGTGGGCAGGCTGCAGGAGCTAGGATAAAGAATGCATATTTGGAATCTTCTCTGTGCAAATGCAACACAGCTCTCCTCCTAATGGAGAGTTTTAGCCGTTTTAACTTGATACAAACGCTATTGTGTCCTTTGGGAAAAGGGGGAAAAATGCTCCACCTTCTTCCTGGGTAGCATTGCTCTCAACTGGTGTTTGTTCCCAGCCGTTCGCATGGGTTCCCTGAGCTTTTTTCTTATGCACTGGATAACAAATATTTTTTACAAAATAAAAAGCCTGTGGGTTTAAGGAAGAATTTCTCTTCCCAGTGTATATGTCCATTCTCAGATGCAACAATGTTCCCTGCCCCAGCACTGAGGAGACATTTCCTTGCTGTAGAAATGTCCTTTGTTGTTTTGCTAGCTTTAGCAGCATTACGCTGCAGGTATAGGATTCTTTTTTTTTTTTTTTTTAAATCAATGTTTTGCTGTCCTTTGTAATCTGGTTTCCCTGAAGATGCATTACCTAGTTGACATGTTAGCTAATAGCTTAGAGGCTATAGTGTTTTGCTTGGTGGTGTGGGTTTCTGCTCCTGGGGCACTGACAACCAATTGAAATTCTTCTTAAAAACTCAAAATCTGGAACTCGGATGCCTGTGAAATTAATCTGGGTAGAAGGGGCTTCCCAATTCATTAGGATAAAAAGGGGTGATTCCATGTGGCTTAGAAGATTTGCGGGTGGGAAAACTGACAGCCTTCTGCCATCTGGGAAAGGAAAACCTATAAAACTTTGCAGTTTACAGTGCTGCAGCTGATTTCCTTCCACCTGTCCCCAAGCGTGGCAGCAAGAGACAGAAGTTTATTAAGGAGATGAGAGAGGCAGCTTTCTGCATTCTTAAGCCCCGCTCCTAAGTTATTCAAAGAGAGAAACCTGCAATAATTGATGTGGTTCCAATGGCATATCACCGTGGTGATTGGAACATGTGGTTTCAGGGCTGCCTCCGTTGTCAGTTTGTGTTAACATCCAGGCAAAGTGCTGGTTGGTGCCCACATTGGGGCCACAAAGGTGCCAGCATCTCTCTCTGTGTGTGAGTGTGTAGAAACCCATTCAGCCAGAAAAGTAGAAGCAAATCTGGAAGATGTATCTCATGAGTTTGAATTAACATGAGCCCTCCTTTCCTGCCCACCCCATCCCCAAGTATGCCATGTTGATGCATGGATTTATTTTACACATCCCACATGGATTGGAGTCTTGACAAGGAGCCTATTGAGGGAGAAATAGGAGTTTTACACAGGTAGCATGACATCAGATAGCAAGGTGTTCTTTTGTAGTTTGCTTCCCATTTAAACTTAACTGTGCAAAAGGATTTCTGTAGACCATTTGCATCTCTTCTTCCCTAAAATTGTTTCAGAAATACCTCCTGAACTCAAGGGGTATCAAACAGGTATAGAGCCTGCCTTCACCAAGGCAGTTAAGAGAATTCCCTGTGACAGTTTATTTTTGGAGAAGCTGTGTCATTAGTAAGCAGCAAACCAATTACTTGGGCTGCATTCCTAGGAAAAAAAAGCTCTCTTAACTGCTTTGTCTACAGTCTGCTGGCTCTTAATTACCACAAGCTAAGAGAGTGGTGTATTGCTGGGCTAGAAAAGAATGTGCCCCCAGCGTGGGGCTTGTCTTTCCCCGTTTTCTGTGCCAGGACAGGAATGATAGTTTTCGAGGTATTGCTGCACACCCTGGCAGCTGCTGTACAAAATTTGGGGGCTATCAGCCAAAGTCTGCTATTGCCAGTAGAGCGTCCCTAACACCTGTGAGCAGTGGGAGCTCTTTTCAGGTGGGTTGAAAGCTGTTTCCTTTTCCCACTTTGAATTGTGGTGCTGTCCTGCTAGAGAGACAGGTGATGATGGGGTTTTTCTGTTGAGTCAGGGAGAATCCATAGGGAAACTGGATGTCATAGTTCCAAAAAGCCATTCACATAATGACAGCGAGGGTCAGTTATGCAGGCTGCATAATTAAATGAACACAGATTGTACCTGGGTTGTGATACCCTAAGATTTACCAAGATTTCTGTGGATATACTGTCTTAACCCAGGAACCGTGATCTTTTTTTTCCTTAGACACTCCTGGCAGTTTGGTTTGCTCACATGACTGACAGCTTCCTTTTGCGCCACTGCCTTTTTTTTTTTTTTTTTAATATTTTCAATAATTAAGCAGTTGAGTTTTAATTGGAACAGAAGGACTTGGCTTTTTTAATCTGGTTTCCTTTCCTGAATAGTCCCTATAGCGTCTCTTAATAAGCCATTTCATCTAGTAGATTTTGTTTAAATGTTGAATTTGTGGTTTCTATACTTATTGGGGACAATGGCAGTATCTTAATAAAATTTTATTAATTTAATACCTGGACTTCTGTAACACCAAATGGCAGATATAAAAATAAGACATATTTGCTGTCAGATTTTAGACCTCTCTGGGAAACAGATTCCTTGGTCCAACTTAATTTTCCTGTTTGGAAACTTATTTAACTAATGAGACTCTCAGTCTAAATCACACATAAGGATCTTGTATGTGAGAATTTAAAATTCTAAATATCACACCAAACCCTTAGTTTTAAGTCATCATCAGCTTATACTTTTTTCATTCTCTAGTACATTTCCCAAATCTTCTTTCTCCTTTTCCCTTCCTTTATCCATCTGTTCATTCATCCATCATACATCCATCTACTGTTTTGTCTGTCCATTTGTCCATCCATCTGTCCATTTGCCCATCCATCAATTCATCAATCAATTCAGCAAACGAGTATTGAGAACCTACCAAATATCATGTTCAGTGTGAGGCACTGGCAATATTCTAATAAATAAGATAGCCATGGTGCCTTTCTTTTTGTACCTTACGAACAGTTTATTAATTGCCCTTTCACAAAAAGGATTCATGAAAACAAAACACCAAAATTATTTTTTGCATTCATTCCATCAACAACTATTTATTGAGTACTTTCTGTGTGCCAGACCCAGTGTTGGTATACAACAGGAACTAAAACAGAAAACATTACTGCCCTCATAAGAGAAACAAACTATACCCAAATAAATAGATCTGTACTGCCCCCAGCTCACAGGGCCAAAGGTTCAATGAGCATATACTTTTAAGAGCTAATAAAGCAGAAATGTAATATAGAACCAAGTACACTCATAAGGAAAATCATTTGGCTCTTAATTACAATAACCTAAGTTAGGTAATTATACAGAGTCGTAAAAAAGACCCAAGATTGAATTAGATCCTGCAAATGAGTTATGGAATTCTTTGGAGTTCCCCAACAGTCTGGGCAATAGAGGAAAACACATTATTTACTTGGTATTATTGTCAGGTAAAAGGAAAAAAAAGCATGCCATATTCACTAAGAAGACAAAATTTCCCCATTTACTAAAAATCTTCTCCCATGGAGTTTTCATGTAGGGACAGGCATGCAAGGCAATATCTTCAATAGTGTCTTTGTAGCAAATGCACTAAGCCAAAAGGTAACAATGGTGGCAGTTTATTCCATTGTTCCTCACCCCCTGCACCCTTTCTCTCCTGGAAGAGATGCTAGAGAAATTGCCCAAAACCAGCCATTAAGAGACATGGAGGAGAAATACACACACCTAAATAATGTACAGAGTAAATGGGCCTAGCTCAGATCACTCAGTTTTATGTTCCTGCCTTTTGGGAAGAAATCATTTGACTTACACCCATAAATGATGAAAGAAGGCCACAAAAACAACCATCCTCTGCTTTGGTTTGGATTTGAGTCTCTGATTTTCATACAACCTTTAATGACATTGGCCTAAAACCTCATCAGCACTTGGAATTTTTCCTGTTGTCCATGTAAATCGCTGCAGTGGCCTTTGGTCTTGGCAGATAAGTGAACTGTAAATAATTTTGCTTTAAAATGGATCGATTTGTCATTTTTGAGCCACATGAATTCTTTTCATCATTTAAGCTCCTAAGTGCTGTCTCTATTCATTTGTTCTTCCAAGCAAATATTTTCCATTCACTTTATAAGCACCTCTATTGTGAAATTATTCTGTGAAATACTGATGAGCTGATTTTTCCCTCGTTTTCATTTATAAATACCTTTGCATCTTCCTGAATTCCCTGGCCTGATTGTGGTAAGGGAATCATATATTCTAGGGAGGTTGGTACCTTTTTATTTTAAAGAAGTCTTGTGACAGACATTCATGGCTAGTTTGTGACCAAGGTCCTTTAAGGAGTTTTCAAAACCAAGCCCATTTCCTTCTCCCTGGTTGGCTCTGATTTGGGATTCAGAAATAATAATCTTGCTTTAGAAACATCAGTGTAGTGACAATAGTTAGCAATGGAAATGTTCATCACAATACACCACAACCCTGTACATCCAGTTGCTGAAGCTGGAGACCTGGGAGGTGGATAGCCTTGTTTCTAAGATGTCCTTATCCTCTTCCTCTCCAAAGTCAATCTTATTCCCCTAGTATGAGCCACCATATGAGGGAACACCTCATGTCTCTCAGCCGGGCTTCAGCAGTAACCTCCTGTCTGGCCTCTCTGCCTTCACTCCTGTCCCCTCCAATCCCTTCACCACCCAGTAGCCAAACTGAACTTCCTGGAAGTAAGTTGGATCATGACGTATCCTTACTTTAAATCCATTGATGGATTCCCCCATTGAACTTCAAATGAAACCCAAAGTCCTTACAGGGACCCACAAGGTCTTTCATTATCTGGTCTCCAAGTTCAGTTCAGGCTGCCCCTCTCCCTTGCTGTGACACACTAACCTTTTCTGTTCTTCAAACATTCCAAGCTCATTTTGGCCTTGGGGACCAAGAACGTGCTATTACTGTTAAGGGAATGTTGTTTTTTCAGAGGCCTTTCCTTACTCCCAATCTAAAGGGCATTGCAGTATGTTGTTATCAGTTTGTTGTGACTAATTGATTAATATCCATCTAAATACACACACACACACACACCCCTAGATACACATGTAAGTATAAATTCTTAGAGCTGGCATAGCTTCCTTCTTCACCCATTGAATCCCTCAGCATCTAGCACAAAGTAAGTGATCTGCATGTATTTATTGGATGAGTGATTAAAGTTCCTGCAGCTGGCCAGTCAGGAGGACCTAGTCTCTGTGTTCTATCAGAGTTGTATTTGGTGCTTCACCCCTGATCCATCATCTTAGTATGCACAGGGCTACTTCAACAGTCTTTAAAGCATATCTTTTCCTATAGATACTTGTCTTTGGGCCATTTTCTTACCTAGAAAAAGGAGGTGAAAGACAATCACATTAGATGCAAATCTGATCCTGTGATATAGCTAGTTCAAAAGTTAATTTATTCCCATGCCCAAGTCTTCTGGGAGGTAATCTAGACTGCTGAAGAGGCAAACAAGTTGAATTTAATTTGAGAAATATATAAACACAGCCTTTCTCCTGGACTCCATTCTGGGCTCTAACCAGATAAAGGATAACATGATTGTTAATTAGCATGCTTATGGAAAATCAAAAGGCATATTTTGAACTTTTCTGGATACACAGATAGCGTAGCTTCAAAAAACCCAGTGTGTCAACAAGATATTAAACATAGAGTGCATCTTCAAATTAAGTAGTTTTCATAATTAAACTGGAGAAGAAATATAAAGTGAGATGATAACTATTATTAGGGGAAAACCCATCAAGCTTCCAGAGTATTGTGTATTTAGTCCATTAGTATGGGTTTTTTGTTTGTTTGTTTGTTTTGTTTTTTCATTAGTATGGGTTTTGACATGCCACTTAGTTTAGTGGTGGTTCAGTTTTGAGAACACATTCTCAGGATGCTGCTTTACTTTTATTTTCCACAACTCAGGGACAAAATTTAGATTGCATTTAAAGAGGACACAGAGGTACAGTTTGAGACACAGTTTTGCCAAGCTTATTTCAGAATGTATATGCCATTTTGTGTTAAATTGGACCTAAATGAGTTATTTATTGGGGAGGTGAGAAAGGGTGTTATAATTTGAAAAAATGGCCCACGTGTTTCCAGTAGACTTCACTTGTATACCCTGTCTATGGCAGAGCCTTCTCTTAGGTTAAACTTAGGTATCCATGTGAGATTGTGATACTGGGACTGTCACCCAGAGGTCTTAGAAACCCATGGTGTAACATGCAGAATCCATGTGCGTGTGTTTGCGCCAAAGCTTATATACATTTTCTGCAAGAAAATGGTCCTGCACTTTTATCAGATTCTCTCAGTGGAGCAGTTTCTCCTGAACTGGAGAAAAAGGTATTTTTCTCCAGTTCAGGAAGAGGGATCCAGTAAAAGAGGTTCAAATGAGGTTTCAAGGGGCAGCAGTCCAACAAGAGGCATATACCTACTCCTTCCCCACTTTGGGGGCAGTGGGACCAGAACTGCTAAATTAACCCACAAAAGGGAGAAGAAGAGTAGAAATATTTCCCTGAGATAACCCTGTAGCCAGCTCACTCTGCGTTCCCCAGAGTCTTTGTGAACAGTAGTGTCGGCACAAAGGAAACTGGAGCTCCAAGGGTTAGACTTGCTCTAACTGGGAAATGAATTCAGTGCTCGTGGACCAACCCTGCAATCTAGCATCTTCTACTCATTCGAGGAACCAAGAGAGTGTGGGCATTTGAAGGAAGGCCTGCAACTTTCAGGGTAAATTCTGAGGCCTTTATTCAGTGAGTTGTTTGCTTTTACAATAAAATGTCTTTTTTCCCCTTGAGTGTTGAACAAAAATAAAACACTACTAAAATGTGGAAAATAGAAAGATGGTCTCCATTCTCTTAACCAAGATTCATTTCAAAATAAAAATAGCTTTAAATTTTGTCTTGATTTTAGAACGCATTCTATGTGCATTATAAAAATATAGGCAATACAAGAAAGTATTTTTTTAAAAAAACTTCCATAATCCCACTTTTTTCTATTTATAGTTGTGCATGTCCACACCAAAAATGAACTGATGCTCTTTTATAACTGAGACCCTTTTTAAGACCGTATTAAAAAGAAAAACAAATGCCCATGCACAAGCAAAAGAGATTAAGGATTATATCCATCATTACCATTTTTTGACTCTGAAAATCTTCAGCATGTCTCAGGATAAGCAAAAAGTCAGGTGTTGCCCCTTTGGGGACAGAAATGGGATACCTTGCTGTGAGAGCTGAAGTCAGATCCTGTTGGGGAGGACACTGTTAGAAGTTGGCAGAGTCAGAGTCTATCCCATTTTGGAATGCTAATCCATCCAGTTCTGAGCTGAGTGCTTTGTCCCTAAAAGACAATCATCCCAGAACAATTGTGGCATAAGGTTATGGATGGTGTTTTCTGTCTACCCAAACATCAAAGTGTTTTCCTGCATCTTCACCATAGTATGTTGACCCCTTGAATCTGAGTCACTTAAACCTCTCATGCATTTTTACCAAGACCTCTGTGCTAATTTACATGATCTTCAATTTCCCCCCTGTGGCACACCATGTATAATTTTAAATGGTCTGTTGTGGCCTCATTAAGCACATGCCAAATTTTTCTCAACTTTGAGTCCTTGCCAAAACCTGTATTCAAATCTGTAATAGCCAAGGGCAAATGAAGTTTTTGTCCTTCCTGGACTTTCTTCAGATGCTAGTTTTAAAGCAAAGACTGGAAGGAGTGAAAGTAAAGGGAAATTTCCAGCAAGATGGGGAATGAAAGATGGAGGATACCTGGGGAGAGGGTGAGGAAGAACTGTCTCAATAGGCTTAAGTATAGGACCTGGTGGAAGATTTTCGTTCTATAAGGAACTAGGGAAATGGAAAAATCTAGGTCAAAGATTGTAAAGACAAGTATAGTGATATGGTGTCTGTTATGTAGGAGGTGGGATTCCAGTATTGAATAACATACCTCCGCACCCCTCTCTCTTTTTTTTTTTTTTTTGAATGGGGGAAACCAAATACCTGGGATTGCCACAGTCTTTTATTGGAGAAAATAAGAACTGAGATCATTCTATTGCCTGCCCGTTTTTTTTTTTTTTTCCTCCCTCTAGGTTTTGCTCTCCATTCAATCCTATTCAAACAAAAGAGCATTTCATGAAATGGGAAGGGTCTTTGATGAGCAAGTTTTAATGAACAGGAACTTGTTTTCTATTGAAATTTAATTGAAACTCTTTCCCTTTGAATACTACTTGAACTTTGGACAAGTTGCATATCTCAGAAGGTTGATCTCCTTAAGTCAACCCATATATAAAGTTCAATCTTGATTTTCAACCAAAAGTAGCATCAAGAGTTGAAGAGGTGAAATTTTATGCTTGTAAAATTGATTAAGAAGAATGCTGTTCATATAATAGCTATTTATATTCTTATAAGTACCAGTGAACATAGAATGCTAGGCATGATTTTTTTTTAAAGATTTATTTTATTTACTTTATTTTTCTTTATTTATCCCCTCCTTCCTCCAGATGGTTAGCTTATCTGCCTGCTTATTGTTTGCTCTCCTTCTCCAGGAGGTCCTGGGAACCAAACTTGGGACCTCCCACATGAGAGGCGAGTGCCCAAAGGACAGTGCCACATCCGCTCACCGTGGGCTGCAGTGTCTGCTGGCTTGTGGCATCTGCTCCTTGCGGTGGGGGTGGAGTCTAGCTCACTGAGGTAGGGGCAGAGTCTAGCTCCTTGCAGCGGGAGGTGGCTTCTAGCTCGTTGTGGTAAGGGGCAGCATCTGCTAGTCTTCTTTAAGAGGCACTGGGACCTGAACCTGGGACGTCCCATGTGGTAGGTAGGTGCCCAACTGGTTAAGCCACATCTGCTTCCCTGGGCGTGACTTTTTAAAGATCTCATTCCTGTCCTTGAGTTTCTTATAGTCTAGAAGATCTGATAGCAAATCCACAAAGAAGAGTTGAGTGTTTTATTTTTGAAAGATTCAAGACATGGAGGCCAAAGGAGCATTTCTAGTTCTGATTGTATTCTGTCTGGATATTATTGCCTTACATTTAAACCGCTCATGGTATTTTGTGTCACATATTTTTGTCAAGAAAATGACGGTGTCAAAACTGATGCATCTTGTAATAAATGAGACCAGTGTCTTAGCCAACAACCTACGATGAAAATTGGATTTGTTTCCTGCCACAGCCTAGAGACTACTGTGGTTTGTGATTATGTGTTTCCATCTGGCCCGCCCATCTGTCTGTCTGCCAATCACCTCTGGCTTTATCTGCACTCAGCATTAGCTGGAGAAAGGTGAAAGCCAAAACGATGTTGATATATTTACTTATGTGAGTGTAGAAGTGCTCAACAAAGACAAGCTGATGGAAAACACCCACTCAAAGGACCAATAATGATCTTCTCTTCTTGCCCCTTTCACTTGCTTACTTTCAGCAACCACTGGAAAGGAAAGACAGCCAGAATAGTTCTCAGCACAGTGTTTCCAGCCACCGAAGCCTGCACACGGCATCCCCGAGCCACAGCACACAGGTGCTTCCCGAGTACCCGCCTGCCGACGGCCCAGCTCCAGATCAGACCGACGGTTCTGGGCAGAAAAAACCAGATCCTTTTAAAATCTGGGCCCAGTCCAGGAGCATGTATGAAAACCGACGTGAGTAGCACTCTGCCTGGCTTCCCCACACCCTCCCCAGGTTTCCAACTTTCTCTTGAGGCTTATTAGAATGTAAGAGTGTCAGTTTGTAAATATAGGTATATTAGAGTGAGAGGCAAAAGCTTCTCAGAGCAGCGAGCAGAATCTATTGGCTATTCATGGAGACTCCATTATGTCTTCATTTTGGGGTGGAGGTAGAAATGGATGGTCATCAAATAAATGGCCTGGATAAAAATGGATTTATTTTTCCCTTCAGTTAAAAGAAGTGGCAGATAAGAGCTGCCGTCCCATTAATTCTTCCCTGAGTGGAGATTGTGGCATGCTCTGAGCTCATGCATTGTGAAACAGCTCTGATATACAATAGAACATAAATATGATTGGTTTGGATTGCAAGAGTAATGAGAAGAAATTAAATGCTTTCTTTGGAGTCTCTTGATTTTTTAGAACTACTGGTAATTTTTTACCATTATTATCTTTCCAAAAAGAAAAGAAAGGAAAGAAAGAGGTTTTTTGCTCTATTATTTATACAGTTGTTAGTATGTTTTTTGGCTTTACCTTTTCTATAAATATGAGCTAATGAAGCATATTCTTTAACTTTTTGGCTTTTATAAACACAACTTTCTCCCATGTTTGATTTCCTCTTTTTTTTTTTTTTAAACTCTGAAATGATTCCAAAAAATAGTCACTTAAAAAATATTCACTTATCTTACCTATTGAAGTTCCTAAAATACTTGAATTTTAGGTGATGCGAATTGGCCTTTTTTGGCTGTTGCCATTACTGGTGTTTTTCTATGAGTACCTTTGATCAGGATGAAATGACTATGAGGTAAACACACCTCATTTTCCCTTTTTGGCATGGGGTAGGAGAGAATGTGTCATGAGGGAGGAGGCCAGGTTTTGTGAAGAGTCTGAAAGAAACTGGAAGAGAGAAGAGAATCATTTTGCCCACCCTGTTTGTCCCCTCACCCCCTTAGCACAGGTGTTGGTCATAGTCATCGCTGTGGGTACTTCTGAGGCAGAGCCTCTGTGGAGAGCTGTGACTCACAGATTGTGTGAGGAATGTGAGGTGCTTCAGCCTCCTGCCCACCCACTTGGGCTCGACATTTCCTTTACTGCCTGAAGCACGTGTTGGGAAACTTCAACTCCTCTGGGACCCAAACCAAACAAGGAAATGAGGTCACCATCCCTGTCTAAGAAGGAAAGTTGAACACACTGGGTCAGACTCAACAGTTAGAGGCCACAAAGCAAGCCTGGAGGCTTGCAGATTACCAAATATTAGAAGTCAGTCAGAGGTCTCACTACCCTTTTCCCTGAGGGAAAAGTACCTTTTCCTTCTTTCTATAACAGCTCATGGGGAGTGGATGTGGCTCAAGCAGTTGAGCACCTACCTCCCACATGGGAGGTCCCAGGTTCAGTTCCTGGTGCCTCCTGACAAAACAAACAAAACAAATGAAAAAACCAACTCAGGGAAGCCAATGTGGTTCAGTGGTTGAGCTCCAGCTTCCCACATATGAGATCCCGGGTTCAATATCCAGCCCTTGGTACCTTAAAAAAAAAAAAAAAAACCCAGTTCGTGGAATTAAATAGACTGTTTTGACTAAGGATTCACTATGCTGACCAAAGCCAGATGATAGGAGAAAGGATTAATTTAGTCCCCAAATTGGAAGGACACCCCTAGCGTACTCCTGAGGCCTGACCAAAGGGAAATAAAGTTCCACTGGAATCTCTCATAAGAAGTAGATGCTAAGTGTGAACCTGGGGTCTATCCTCACTGTGTCCCCTCCCTAATTGTAGTGATTTCATTGACAAAACCCACTGAAGAAGTATTTTCCAGAGAGGAACATTTTCACTTTCACTTCACATTTTTCTCTAATAATGCAGCAACTTCAATCAATGGCCCAACTTCAATTGATGTTGAGTTATTGATTTATTGACCATGCCCCTGCTTTCGTCAACAGAGCACACATTTATGACTGAGTTTTCCATGTGTGAATCTTTTTATGATAAAATTAATCGTGTTCTAAAGTGCTAGTGGGAGCATCATGGGCTGACAGACAATTCTAACACATCTGTTCAAGAGGAGGCTCCAACTCAAAAACCATTTTCATCCTGACAGAAGAAATTTTTTAAGAAGTTGGTATTTAATCCATTTTTTACAAAAAGTTTTCCATATGTATATATGAAAAATATGTGATCTTGCCACAGCCAGCTGCTTTAAGCATTGAAATTGCTCAGGTGATAGCCACAATAAATATTCGGAATGGTGTCGATTTTATTCCTTCACTTTTTTAAACATCTAAGGCATAGGACATAGCACAAATGAGAATCAAGTTCTTTTGCAATGATTGGAGGCTCTGTAATTGAGTGATAGTTGCAACCTAATTGATGTTAAGTTTCACATAAATTTCTGCCTCATTACTAAATGAGGATAATGTTGAGACTTTTCCCCCAATGGATTATTATGTATCTCTCACAGATTTTCTTCTTTACTCAGTACCTACAAATGAACTTACGTTAATCTTATCTATTAATTATTCTTTTGCTCTATCCATAGATAAGTTTCTGCCATTCCCATAGGTTGTTTTGTACCTTTTCTTTTGGGGGAAAAATAACATTTAGCCTAGTTAGGTTTGATTCTGTGTCCCATCCCTCAAGACATATTCAAATGAGCAAAGTATTCTACGTAAAACGGGAAAAGCAAGAGCACCCTAACTGCACCATATTTTCCCCTTTTGGTTGAAAAGATATTTTCTTATATTTCATTTTATTGTTAAAGGCAATGTGAAGAAAAGTACAGTCTCTGATTAAATTCCCTTACATGGTCTAGATGTTTTGCAGAATACCATAATCTTGATATGGCCATCTGTTAAAGCAGCACTGACAAAATGAGCCCATCTGAACTGAAGATCGTGTTAATGAATCCCTTTGAAGGGTTTAAGTGTTTAATTAAAAACAAAGGCAAGCATTGAAGTCCTTTAAAAGCCATGTTGCCTATTTTCTGTTTTCTCTAGATAACAATTGTGTACATTTTAAAAATGACACTGATGCATTCTTATTAGTAAATGTTCGGGAAAACCAGCTAGTATCCAATAATGTTTACTTCAAAATAACTATAAAGCATGCAGTTGAAGCTTTGCCTGTTTACAAAATAGTTTGGAAAGAAAAACTCAGAGCTCTCTTATAAACCAACATTGCTAACTTGTCATGCTTGGGAGAGACAGGCCTACCAACTTGGAATTGGTGAATGGGCTCCTTTATTATATTGAGTTTAAGTAGCTTGGATATACATCTAGATTTTAAGAGTTTTTATGACAGTTTCGATTCATGCAGTTGTTCAGTCTTTGGACAGATCTGATGATCTGTGTCTCTAAATATAAGACTATTCTGGTATGAACTACCTAGAATTCTCCTGAAGGCTATTAGTACAATATGAATTCTATCAGGAACTTGATAGTCTTTAAAATAAATGCTGTAGTGTAGCAGTGACACAAGTATATTTATTTATTTTTTTAAAAGGAAATAAGAGTTTAGACAGACCTCCTAAAGTTCATGATATGATTAAAACAAGGTCATACCCAGAATGTTGTGTACTTTAGGATATAATTAAAAGCGAAGAGTCTGAGATGGTAATGGTGGTTTTATGAAATTCTCAATGGTACAATTATAAGTTTTAGCTTTTGACACACAAAAAAAGCACCATGACAAAAGGAAGAAGAAGAAAAAAAAAAAACAGACTCAAACCATAGTTTTTAAAAATCCATAGCAGCCATGACCTTTACTGTGAAAGCTGAACTGCACATTCCTTATCAATCAAAATGAAATTAAAATGAACTAAGAGAAAGCACATATATTAAGCTTTGCAAAATTGTGAAATTAATATTCCAGCTATGTCACCTTCGCCTGCATCGGGATTGAGCAAGGGTGAAAGAGAGAGAGAAATCAATTCCACGAATTTCGGAGAATGTCAGAGTAAGAATCCGCTGAAAACTTTTATTTCTCCGTTATTATTCATCCTATTCAATGTTCCACTGGGGGCTGAGGAGAAGCTCAGAAAAGGGAGGGAAGAAAGATAAATGCCACAAAGGAGGGTGCTTGGTCCTTTTTTGATCAAGCATATCCCAAAGACCAGATGAAATAAAAAGTAATGTGTGTGTCTTTGCCAAGTTTGGGAATTTGTTGTTAATCTGTAATAATGAGTCAGCAGAAAGATTCTTTTCAAACCTGGGAATTCCATCCCTTCTGATTATCAAAGGAAGTCTTTTGACTGCTTGATTGAATTGTTGCTGGCGTTACCTAAAGGAGATTAACTGCTCACATTGTTAAGGTATTTAAAATAAAGAAAATTGGACAAAATTTTCTTAGCTCTATTTGATATAGCCTCATTCAAAGAAAAAAGTGATATTAATATCAGAAAGATGGCTCTAACCCTCTGCCTCCTCAAAACTTAATTCTAATAAAATCTGTTGAAATAAAGTCACGAACAAATAGTTCTGGGGTTATAATTTAGAAACCTCAAAACCTCTGAGCAAAAGGGGCACTGGAGGAAGCAGAAAAGAGAAATTCTATAATCCCGTAGTCAGTTTTAGTATCCATTTATCACCACAATTATTTATTTGGGCAAATGGCATTTAGTTGGTGGAAGAGTATAATTATTCAAACGCCCAAGCTAAATTGCCAAAAGACTTTCTTGGTAACACGTCTGTGCGTTGGCATGCCATGTTTGTGTCCGTGTATCCTGACTTGTGATTGGTGTCTTCTTTTCAACGGAAAGCTCTTTAAATAAATTTGCCATGCTCCCATTGATTCTCGGGTAGAAACAAGTATTTTTTTCTTATGGACTAAATATAAACAGTGTGATAAGCCAAAGTAAGTCTCTTGCCCACCACCTCCCATACCATGATGGCTTGCACCTAAATGAGCACCATAGGCAGGGTCTTGCTACTATGCTGCCATTGTAGGGTGGACAAATGTTCCTGAATGATGTTAAATGATGCTGAGAAAAATAGGTCTGGGCTGGATATGTCTGCAGAGGCTACTTCCTTGTTCACAGAAAGGCCGCACACTCAGAAGACTTAAGAAAGATTTTGCCAGGAGCCTAGTGATGTCTGGAAAGCACTGTGGTTTATTTTGGCAATAGTCCTCCTGCTTGAGTGAACCAAAGATGGAGACCTAACTTGATTTAATTTGTTGTTTCAATGAGGCTATTATGGCAAGTACCCTTGAGCTAGCTACTCAAACAGAAAGAAAATATTGTTACCTTAGCATGCACAAGAAAATATTATGCTCAAATTGTATTTATGGGAGTCCTGTGATGTAGCTTAGCTCCATGTTCATGGCACTATGCAGCTTAGCCTCAGCAATTATAAGAAAGCATTACATAAAATGAACCCATCTAAAGCCATGGTATTAAGCTTGGTCAAGCAAAAATATCAGGTTCAAGCACCTCTGTCTTGTAGTTACCTGCTCATTTAGTTTCTTCTTGCCAGGCTTACACATTCACTATACAGTTTAAACTGGGGGGTGAGTCACTGAAAAGGGACATCGCTCAGCAACTTGAAGTCTAAACAGCCACTTCTTCCCTATCCCACTGTAGAAAACTGGATAAGATGAGAAAGAAATTCTCAGGCATACACACTTTTTCAGTCCAAAATCCAGTTAATTAAATAAACCAAAAAGTGTGCAGGGAAGTATCTAAAAATCTCCTTTGAAATTCACTGCAATTATATTTTATTTTATTTTTCTCTTTAAATAAAAAATATGCCTTTTTTTATAGGTCATAGTACACACTATGTACACATTAAAAGATTAAATAAGATTTAAATATAAAGAACCCTTTCTTATTACCTTAATTAATATAGTGATATGTAGAACAATTTCATGTATATTAAGCATCTTCACATGAAAATTACTTTTCTTTTTAACAATGAGGTTTTCATTTTTAAAGACCTGGTCCATTACTGAGATATAAAAGTGAAATATTAAGGTATTGGGTTAGTTAAATTAACACTTAGAATTTTGGAAGATCATAGGCAAATTCTGGAGTAAAGCAGGTAGTTATTTTAATGATGAGTCAGGGTTCATTATTATAGAACTTTTTTGTTGTCACTATTGATCTTAAGAAGAAAGAAGGCTACTTTTTGGTAATAGTGCTGAAATCATACTAAATTTTGTAAATCTGAAAATACTAGGATGTTAGTCACTTTTTTTTTTTTTTTTTTTTTTTGCAAAATCTATCTAACCGATCAAATTAATAGCATTACTTGATTACCTTAAGAGACTTTAAAAAATAATCATTTGAAACTCTGTTTTCTTTCATCCTTTAGTTGATATGACTGGGTAACTTAACAGGAATTCTAAATTCTTAGATGTTGCCTCTGCCTTAGAGGTTACTCTGATTTAGCATGAGCTCTCTTCTTGGACATGGTCACCCACTTGATGATGCAGCACATAATGATTTTAATTGTGTAATTCCCCTTGCAGCAGTACTGCGGAGAGCAGTCAAAACTGACTTCTAGTGAAGTCATGAATAATGGCTTGGGTTTGATTAGGAATTATCAAACAGTGATTAGTTCTTGGAAAGAAATTAGGGCTCAGTGACTGTTCCCACCTGTTGTCCTGCATTAGTTCACCCATCCAGATCATTTCATTTTCTTGCCTGTGTTGGGAAGCTTGCATCTGCCCAAGCACCATCATCATTGGTCCTTCCGTTGTGTTCACCTTCAGGTTATGATTCCCTTTTATTGGAGAAATAATCTCTCTCTTCTTTTTCCCCTCTCTGCAGTTCCAGATTACCAAGAACAGGACATCTTCTTATGGAGAAAAGAGACTGGATTTGGATTTAGGATTCTGGGTGGAAATGAACCAGGGGAACCTGTGAGTCTTTTGTCTGCCTTTCTCTCGGTGCTGTTTTCTAAACCTTCAAAACAAATTGGCAGCAGTAACAAATCACCAAGATTTAAGTCCAGCTAGGTGCAGCACTGGCTCTTTCAGCTCAAGCAGAGTGTGGGTTATTGGATTTTGTGGAGCTCTTTTTTGTCCTGAAGAAGGAACAAGATCCTTTCTTAAAAGTTTGTATTAGTGAAAAGCAGCAGCTGCTCATTAAGGAAACAAAATAGAAAATAGGCATCAACTAATAAAAGAATTTGTCCTTCTGGCCAATTCTCTAAAAGCTGCCGGCAGTCGGTTGGCTTTGTATATTGAATAACTAGTACATAGAAAGATTAGAGAAAGTAGGATTCCTATCTTTACGAAAATAGAGAAAGAAACCCGAACAAAGGTCAGGGCACATGCATTTTTGTCCCAGACATTTAACCTCCCTGCACTTCACTTCCTCAGCTGTAAAATAAACGTAATGTCACAGGGTTCTTGTAAAAGGAAAAAAGAGAACTAAAGCTAAGTATTGCTGACAGACCTGTAATAATAACAGCTATTATTTATTAGTACTTACTATGTGCCAGATGCCACCAATTCCATGAATTTATCTCCATTTGTAAAATGAGAAAATAAAGACACACAACGGTGACTTGCCCAAGATCACAAAGTTAGTAAATGGAGGGTCTGGAAAGCTGTATGGCTCCATGTTCTTAACCACTATTTTGTTGAAGCATTTTATAAACTGTAAATGTCCTGTAAAGGTAGTTGTATCATTATTGACTATGGGGAAAGCAAGGAAAGTACAAATATTTTAGCTAAAGTTCAGTGAACGGTAAATGTAACAGCAAGACAAAAATCAGCTCTGCATGCAAGTGCTTAAGACAACAAAACGGGGAAGTCAACCTAGACTTTCCTTGGTTCATTCATTGATTCAACATTTATTATGCATTCCCTATTGCTAGGCACAGCCCTGGACCCTTAAAGAAAAGAATATTACTATTATAATTAGAGTTCTATGAAAGGAGAATTCTTACACAAATAGGAAAGGAAGAAAGGTTTTGCAAATGAAAGTAATAAAGTGATTTATTTTATTGTTATTGTTTTGTTTTTTGTTTTTTTTTTTTCTTCATTTTGCCAATGAGTCAAAGCAGATCACAGACACATGTCAAGGAACTAAGCAAGAAAGAGTTATTCTTTCCAGGATTAAAAATTGTTGCAACACTTAGCACAATTCCTCGTACATACTGGGCACTCAATAAATGTTTGTGGCATGCATGCAGGCAGTAATGAATAAATTGAACTATTCTCAGAGATGTGAAGGCCATCAATATGGTAGTAAACCAAAGGGCAATATTTTATCCATCTTCTTATTACTCAACAGATTTATATCGGTCACATTGTACCACTGGGTGCTGCTGATACAGACGGCCGCCTGAGGTCTGGCGATGAATTAATCTGTGTGGATGGGACACCAGTAATTGGAAAATCACACCAGCTTGTGGTCCAGCTTATGCAACAAGCTGCCAAGCAAGGCCACGTCAATCTCACAGTGCGGCGTAAAGTGGTGTTTGCGGGTATGTTTTTCATTCATTCCTTCAGACAGCACTTTGTCACTTTATGCACAGAAAAGTTCCCCTTCCTCTGCTTCCTCAAGCATCTATTTTAGCAAATGCTTGCAAATGTGATCAAGCTCAGAATTTCCAGATGGGTTGCTTCTCTCAAACCCTGAAAACTCCTGCCATTCAAAAGCACTGTAAAGTGTCGCTGGTGCATATCCAGCAAAGGCTTCTAGAAGAAAGCTAGTTGAACATCTATTACCTACCCCCACCTCCATGCCAACCAGAACCTAGTCATTCTCTGGTCTAATGATAAAATCTCAACCAAAGAGGTCATTATGAAAGTCACAAGAGCTGCAGCTTAAAATTAAAAGAATATTCAAAGTCGTGCTGTGATTTCTTATTCTGTATTGACTGTCCTTGTGTTAAAATGAAATTTTCTTTTCTCTACAAGAAAACTGTAGAGCTGGCCAGCTTTAGGTCATCTTTGATTCCTTCCTCCTCCCTGCAATCCATGATGTTCTCTAGCTCTCAAAATACTCAAATCGTTTAAGGCCCAGCTCAAAATGACCTTCTCCATGAAACCTCTGAAATTCCCTCCTTCCTCCTACCACCGTCAGACTTTAGCATTCCTTCCTTGCCATTCTTGTGGCTCATGGCTTACTTGAGTATCAGAACCTGCCATTTTGAGATGTCTAATTGTGTGTCTGTCCTTTCTGTTGACTTACCAGCTTCTTGAAAGCACATGTCTTGATTGTTCATCTTTGATTACAGCTCCCACCTCAAAGCATTCAAGATAGGTCCTAGAAAATGCAGAAGAGACAGAATAATGTTGTGTCATTTGAATTAGTGAAGAAGTAATGGCTTGAAATATTATGAATTCTCTATAGCATTATTATTAATTAAACAAATACTTAGATAAAATTCATTGGCACCCTTGTTAAAAAAAAAAAAGTATAACTCAGATTTAAATCGTATATAATTTATTTCATAATTAAGGTATCAGGTTGAATGTGAGAGTCGTCCCTTTTGCATTCATGGAAAACAGTGTTAATCGATCATGGATTATGTCTGTAGAGCTCATATTTGTCCTCAGAATCCTCTTTAACATAGTATTCCAGGCAGCCAATAATAATCAATTTAAATTGACTTTTTTGATAAGAAAAATATTTTGACTACCCTGTCCCAAATGAAAATAGGGCAAGGTGATTTTTGTTTGTTTCAGATTTATTTTTAAAATATTAAATATTTTGGGCTCTTGGGTCTGTGTTGCAGGCATGTTAAATCTATGTAGGGAGAAGCTCTCAGAAATAAATGTAATCATATTCAAAACCCAGGTGCACATTTTGCTTTTGGCATGAAACCATAAGTTGGTTCCACCTACTATTGTAGTTATTTAGGATTGCTCATTGACACCTAACAAAACAATAAAACTGGGATGATGACTAAATTCTGAGGAAGGTTTCAGGAAGTATTTCCGAGTGGGCTGATCTTGCCGCAAACTTGCACCTGAGCATGTATGTAGATAGACAGTATGCTATAAGTTATAGGTGATTTGCGATTTTTTTTATGTTTAGTGAACGGTAAATGTAACGCGGGATCTATGCCAGTGGATATTGAATAATCGATACTTTCAAAGAAAGCGGTTTGCAAGCCCTCTATCCCAGTTCCATGAGGCCAGATGCCCTGTTATCTCAGCCCATCTTCTGATTTCTTATATGTTGCAGAGGTGAAGGGAGGAAGAAGGGGCGGGAGGGCACTTTTTTTTTTTTTTTTGGTGAAGTCATGTAATTTAGACGTGACTCCTCTGTTATAGTCCCCAAAACAGAGAATGAGGTGCCTTCTCCAGCCTCATCTCATCACAGTAGCAACCAGCCAGCTTCCCTGACTGAAGAGAAACGCACCCCCCAGGGAAGCCAAAATTCTCTGAACACCGTGAGCTCGGGCAGCGGCAGCACCAGCGGCATTGGCAGCGGCGGGGGTGGGGGCAGCGGCGTGGTGAGCGCCGTGCTGCAGCCCTACGACGTGGAGATCCGGCGCGGGGAGAGCGAGGGCTTTGGCTTTGTCATCGTGTCTTCAGTGAGCAGGCCCGAGGCAGGCACAACTTTTGGTGAGTGTTGAAAATTGTTTGCCCTCATGTTTCAGAGGATGCCAGGGGAGTGTTATATTGCACGGGAGTGATGGCCAAAATCTCATTAACAGAAATGCTTTAATGCTTTTTGCTTCAGGTAATTAAAGTCTTAATTGGGGCTGGTATTCATTTGGTCGTTGTTTTTCCGTTCTGTTTTGTAACCCTTCGGTTTCCATTCTGAATGTGTGTTTACACAACACACAACTTCACACATAGATGGCATTTGTGAAGCAACCCCTTGACAGTGAAGAGTGTCAGAAATGTTTGCCTGAGAATGACGTTTAAAAGGTCTTGAGCTGAGCGGGATGTCATTGATAACAGTTGCCTCAGAAGGGCCAAGAGTTTTTTTTAAAGGACCAGATGGTTTTAAAAATATCTAGGAAAAATAGAGATGTAAGGAGTGAAAATATTATATGAAATATTCTTCCCACCTTGTCAACTGTTTCTTATCTCTATCCCCTGCTGATTTTTTTTTTTTTTTTTTTTTTTCATTTTAAATAAGGTTTTTAACTGTTGCCTGCTTAAGACGCTAGTTAAAAACCTGAGTTAATAACCATTTGCTCACTGCCCTTGAATTCTAGCAGGGGTGATTTTCCTGTCTCATCTAGATGTCGGGCTTTCAGAAGAGTATGGGACAAACTAACTAGCAAAGACAGGAACCTGGATGAGCCCAAGAACTAATAATCTTTGAAGCTACTTCCCATTAGAATGGATTATAAACGGGTATCCCCAAAATGATCGCCTTTCTGATTAGATAAAAAGTCATTTGTTATCTCCCAAGCACATCTGTTAATAAATGTAGAAAAAGATGGGAGATGGGAAGCGCTGCACAAGCTTTGAGATTTACCTCAGCTCTATCCCAAAATGACTTACCCGCATGGCGTCTGATGACCAGTGAGTGGCCCAAGTTGGAAAGCCAGGGTCAGTGAGGTGTTGCATCCTCTTAGCATTCTGATCCAACACAACTCACTTTACCTCCATTTAGTCCCCACACTGTTGCTTCCTGCTAAAGCTGTTTACCCCCTAATGTTTGTTGACTAGAAGACAGTGATTAGCCAGGCCCATGCATGTGTGGCTGCTGTAACAAACCCCATTTCTAACAGTGCTTTTGTGAACTACATTAATAAAGTTACCAAAGCATATCATGGATGGATGACCTGACATCAAGGCAAGGTTGTATGTATGTGTGTGTGCCTTAATTTCGTAGACTTTTATGCTTAATTTAAGAACAAAGAGAAAAAGAGAGAAAGAAATCCCAGGTTATTTTCTTTAGAGCTACAATTTGACGATTCCCACGCATCCTGTGATATTCTTAGGATTTCAGAATTCTCAGTTTAACTTTCTAGGGAGAAGTAGCGCTATGTCAAATGGCAAGCTATGAGTTATATAATGGATATTTAATGTCTTTACTCACAATTTGGTCTTTGATTGTTTTCCTTTGGCTCTTGCAATGAACAAATTTAACTTTCCCTAATACTGTGCATGAGACTTCTGTTCTGAGCTATGCAGAGCTTGCCTCATATCTTTCTCATGTAACATGATAACATGTCATTGGAGATGGGCTAAACTTAATCAAGACCTTGAATTTGAATATGGAAGCTTTCCATGGCATCCATATATAAGATTCCAATAGGCTGTTTTCTTCCCTTTTTTTTTCCTTCTTTGACCTTGACATTATATCCAATGACACAAACTCAGGCAAATTTGCTGAAATTCAAAGGATTTATAGTGCATTTCCCATAGATTTTATCCTCGTGGTCCAGATTATGATGGAAGAGCTTACTCAATTAGTCTCACTGTCTCCCACATCAATTTTGTCATCCTTTCCAAAAGGTGACTCAACTGCATAAGTATCTTCAGAATCTCCAGAAAGACTTCGCAAAATAGGTGAATATGCATAAGAAACTTGAAACTCTATACAATTAGCTAGAAACCCCATGTCAGGCTTAGTACCAGTTTTCCACCTTTCTCTGGATGTTAGCTGTGCTCTTGGTTGTGACATGGAGCACCTCAAAGTGCACAATAAACCTTCCTCTCCAAATGGACTTGTCCTGGTTTCTAATATTGTAGATGTGCAGTAACTGAGAATGAGAAAGGAAAAGGGTTGAGGAATAATTTGAACCCAGCTTTTGATCAGTGTGCTAAGCCTGAGTAATACTAGCTTTTCCTATTCCTTTGAGGGGATTTTTATGAGGAAAAAGAATGCTTTCAGAGCTCACAAACCAGCTGGGCCTGACCCTGAATGCACATGGGGTATGCTGATTGAGCAAAGGTCATAAAAGGAAAGAGCAATGTCAGGGTTGGGTGCTTTCTGGGCTCATCTCTTGTAATTATGCCTTTTTTTCAAAAGCTTTCATCATTCTGGAGGAAAAGCAGAGAGTCTAAGTGTTTGTCCATTAGGTGTTTTCATATTGAATTTTGGGGGCTTAGCAGACTCATGCCTCACCAGACACCCAGTGATTATTTTCCTAAATGGAGAAAGAACAAAACATTGGCAGAAACTTTAACAACAGCTGGCAAAAATGAAGTGACATGAACACAGACTGTGTAAAAGCGTCCATCTCAGCTCTTGGTTTCACATTTGCAGTCTCAAAATAAGCCAACAGTGAGTTATTTTTGGACTCTTGAGAGTCTTTGAAGTTGCTAAATATCCTGAATTTTGTAACTGATTTAAGGAGGGACGCTGGGGTTTTCCCCTAATTTTGAATTAGGAAAGAACTGCAGCAATGAGCTGTGACTTCTTACACAGAAACCCTGAATATTGCCAATGTTTTGACCATCGGCGCAGAGCTTCCTTTAATAACATTTGCTTAATGCTTTAATTAATTAGCACTTAACCTTCTCTTTCCTTTTTCAACCCTTTTTCTCCTCCCTTCACGATATTCACATGTAACTTAAAAAAATATTTAAACTCACTACCAAAGCAGGCAATGCATGTGTGGCTATGCCTCACAAAATAGGTCGGATTATTGAGGGGAGCCCTGCTGACCGCTGTGGCAAGCTGAAAGTAGGAGACCGGATCTTGGCAGTAAATGGATGTTCCATCACCAACAAATCCCATTCAGACATTGTCAACCTAATCAAGGAAGCAGGAAACACAGTTACCCTCCGCATCATTCCTGGGGATGGTAAAGTATATTATCTATCTATCTGTCTGTCTGTCTATCCATCCATCTATCCATTCATCCATCTATAATCTATCAGCTGTCTCTATTTCCCTCCCTTGCCATCCCCCTCCCTCGTTAGTATTCATGTAATTGAATATTGCTGATTTAGAGGTAGGCTTATCCATCCCTAAATGAAGGTACCCATCATATATGATGCTCATATGTTACTAAACCATACCTCACCCTTTTATTTAATCCTCTGACTCTGTGACCCTGTCTTGCTGCAGGTGTACAAGTTTCAGAAAATCTTCAACTTTCCCCAATTTATTTTGTTTCTTTACCTTTGTCTTTAAAACTATATATAGTTTTAATATAGGCAATAAAAATTTGCTGATATTTTATGTGGAAGTTATTAGTGATTTTTTTTTAAACAGTCACTGAGATTTAACTATTACAATATGGTGACATCACGAAAACCTGCGTAATGACAAAGACAAGCCAATGCTGTGTTTATTTCACAATAAGTGAATTCTCAGTTTTTAATTTAGTGGGAGAGTCTCCGGGGTCATGCCTAATTGATTTGTCCCCAATTTTTGGATATGGATGAAGAAAGAATTAAATCTCCATATTTTTGATAGGCTATCTTTACATTAAGCTAGGTCCATTTGGTTGCTTGATTGGTTGGAAGGTTGGTTGGTTAAGGTCAAATCTTTAATTCCTTTATACCAGTTGTCATCTGGGAGATGATTCTGCCCACAGAGGGTGTGTGGCATTATTTGGAAATGGGTGCTACTAGCATCTAGTGGCTAGAGGCCAAGGATGCTTCGAAATATTCTACAGAACACAGGGCAGCCCCCTTGCACAAAAAATTACCTGACACATTTTATTCATATTTATGAAAAATGAAGTTGATACACTAAGGTCAGTAAGGATTGATTCTTCAGAGAATTAAGTCCTGAATTTTGACTAAGCAGACTTTGCCTTTGGAAAGAAAGTGACAGTTGTTCCAAAATGTTTTAATATCTTTTTTTTTTTATTCTTGCCATAGATGTTATAAAATAAAATATATATTCTGAAAGTCAATGAGTGTTTCTCAAGGGGAAAATAGGATTTATAAAGATAGAGTGATAAAAATTCTATGCTGTAGACCTGTAGAATAAGAAAATCAGAGATTGTACCTGAAAGTAATTCACCAATTTCCTTTTTTATGTATTTATTGTTAGAAAGTGAGCCGTATGGTTGAAAATTTGCATGATGTAGTCCATGCCCTTCAGAACAAGTAAATCCAAAACCAAACACTAAATATTTGCAAATTATTGGTTCCAAGAACAGAGAACTTTCTCTGAACCAGAAATACCCCATACCAAATGTAGAGGAAAAAATAGCTCCTTGAATGATGGTCTGCTTTACTCTGCTTCAGATGCATGGCTAGTAATTTACCATCTGGGCTGGAGTCCATTCCACCAACTCGGAAATGGTATTACAATTTAGGAAACGGATCATGAGATGATAGAACTTAGGTTCCTAATGGAAAGGATAAAGGAAGTCAGAGAAATAAAGTGAGAAATAGTTGAGAAAGCCAAATGTAGTTTATAAATCTAGACACATTTATCCCTATGCCGTGGAGAAAATGCACAAGACTAATCCAAAACAACCAGATATAGGGATTCGTTTGCTGTGTTTGGTCAGTCTTGATGCGGAAATGGGAATGTCCATAAAAAGGAAGGAAGGAAAGAAAGCAGTCCCTGAAGGAAGAGCTTAGAGATATTAAGTGAGGAAAGACATAAATACAAAGGAGCAATTTACAGAATAGTGCACATAGTAGGTTCTCATTTAATTTAATAAAGTGCCATCAAAACTATTTTTAGAAAATCTGGACACCAAGGAATATAACACAAGGTGTTTCCAGTTAACAGTTGGCCAAAAAAGGGCATTTTTTTAAAACTTCAGTTTTTTTTTTTCTATCTAGTTGAGTGATTATCTTTTTGGTGCGTCGCTTTGCCACACGGGGTCTTGCGTCTCTCTGCGCCATGCAGGTCTGGGATGCCTTTTTTTCTTTTTTTTTTTTTTTTTACCAAGAGGTCCCGGGGATCAAACCGGGTCCTCCATATGGTAAATGGGAGCTCAACTGCTTGAGCCACAGCCGCTTCCCAGACTTGAAAATTTTAAAAATATAAACACAATTCAGATAGACACGTCATGTTTTACCTTGGTTAGAAGAAAGCAAACCTTATGGTTAGGGAATTGATATTTTTTAAAGCTAGCACATGTGTTCTCCTGAGGATGTGATTTCGGAAGTGAGTTGCCATGAGAATAAATCTCATCACCAGTTACATTTTAAGTTTCAGAGGCCAGGGAAAGGGAATCAAGTCTGGCAAAAGGGTGAAAATGTGGTGTGTATCTTTTAAAAGGGGCCCAGAATTGCCATCTTGGAAGTTAGAGTTGTGACAGGGAAGCCAGATTTCTGAAGAGATGCTGAAGCAATCCAGGAGGGTTTTACAAACACCTCAAAGACAGGGAGTGGCCCTTAGGGCGTTAATGTAGAGAATCATGCTGGGTCAACTTCTGGGTGAAAGGAAGGTGGACCTTGAAGGTGGTTGTTGCTCTCCCCGTGGTATGAGATTTTTGGACTGCTTCACATTCATCACTCTAATATCTAACTCACCAACTATCTCAACAGTTTGTTACACAATGCTAATGAAGAGGCTGATGTTAGTAACTCAGAGTGTTTTCAGAGCTCTTAGAAATCCATCTTGTCCGGGGTTCTGTTCTCAGAAACCCTGAGAGGTGCTTTAGGAAGATGCACACTCATTTGGGTCGTGCTCAGAACTCACTTTGAATCCACTCGTTCATCTCACTCATGCTGCCTAATTCTTTTGCCTGGCCACTAGTCACCTCATTCTTTCTCCGAGGTCACTTTGCATGGACTATAGTTCCCCTCACTGTTTCCCCCATCCTTGTCTCACCTCTCTGTCTCTACCAGCCCCCTCTAGCAAAGGCTCCAGAATGTGACTTCCCTTTATTTATCATTAAAGTGCCGTTAAAAGGCCTCCCTTCACAGATCTTAGGCCAAGATCAAGGAAATCCTTATGGTCCCTACTTTTACAATCTTTGGGACAAGGGTGAGGGGGGAGCAAAACTTCTTCTCATCTGGACATGGGCAAAGGTTACTCCATATATAACGGCAGCCTAGAAAGACCCAGATAAAAGGTGGACATACTGAATCTGCACTTGAAATTTGACACATGTGCCATAACCTTACATTTTATGGAAATGCCCTGTGAAGTCTTTCTGAGAGTGACACTTTAATCAGGCAGAGCAGACCCTGACCAAGCCAGGCTAACGTGGAACCATCAAGTTGAATCAAGTTCAAGATGATGAAAATATTTATGAGCTTAAAAATAGATTACTTAAATTACAGCCTTAAATTTGTACTTCAGATCACTCAGATTTAAAGTTTTTCCTTACACAGGAGGTATGGCTTGGCAACACAGATATTGCTATTTCCTTAGAAAAGGCATAGAATAGTATAAGTTTAAGTCTGTTAATAGAAGGTACTGTGGCTATGATAGTAGCTTACACTGGGGCAGAAGGAACAGGGTTCCAACCATACACGTTTCTAAAGTCTTCCAAAACCTTTCACGTATTCATGGGATTCAAATGTTCAAACACTTCCTTCAAATATTTATTACATATGTATTTATACCCTAAAATATTTATGAAGGGAATGAGCATATCCTTTGCTGATTTGCTTGGCTTTGTAATGTGGATTCCATAAGGGAGGCTGAGGATATTCACATGAGAACAAGGTTAGAATTGTAATTGCTTGTCACAGAGATATATTGAAACACGAGATAATCACTCCTGATTTAGAGCAGCACTATTCCCGTGCCCTGAGAGCTAGGACATGCTCTTCTGATCCATGATTGCTATGGAAAGTGTAGTAATATCCATTTTGATTCCTCTGGGAGAGCTAAAAGAGGTGAAAACGCTGTTTAGCAAAGTGTGTAGGCAAGTTTCTGGAATTACAGTAAAAATATCCAATGGCTCCATCTGTCTTAGAGTTTTAAAAGTCAAATACATCGAAACCCCTTTTCATGTTACTGCTGGAAGACCCAGGCATCTGCACTCTTGTTTCATTTCAGGCCTGTCTTTTATATTTTTTCTATTATATGGGGCAAATTTTGCTTCAGGATAGAGCTCTACATTTGTGATAATGGGCATTATCTCTACATTCTGAAAGGCTAGAGAGCATTGCAGCAGTTACAATATTGGTTTATTCCAAATGAAGACTTAAAAGTTCATTAAAGTAAGAAGAGCTTTATTGATAGTATAAAAGCTTCCTAGAAATCTAGAGTGTGCTAAAAATCATTTTGCTGCTCTGAAAATGACCCATGAAATCTTGAAGTCAGAGCAGGGTATTATGTATTTTAATTAATCTATGATACTATGCTTTATAAAGTTGATGGTTTATGCAGTATAATAAAAGCATTGCGTACTTTAAAAGGAATGTACCAATTAGGTATGATTTCCTTGATACCGACACACAATGTTTATGTTAACAGGCTGTGGAGTCAGGCGCTGGGTTTAATTCTCAGCACCTCCGGCTGCTCTCTGGGTGACCTTGGTCATATTACTTACTTTTTCTAAGCCTCAGTGTCCCCATCTGTAAAGTAGGGATAATAATTGCACCTATTTCATTGGGTTGTAAGAATTAAATGAAAATACATGTGGCCATGCACCTAGCACAGTGTTTGGCATATTGCAGGTGATCAGTAAGTGGTGGTAGTTCATAAACCAAGGAAAATAATGAAAGGAGAAAAATTCAGAGAGCTCAAGTAGACATGTGCATATTAAACAGTAAAAATGCTTGAAGTTAAACTTCAACCTGAAAAAGATTTGCAAAGAAATCTAAATGGAATTTGTAACAAATGAAGGATATGAGAAAAATTTATGAAGGAATTCTATTCCTCTGTGTATTGAATGATTATTTATTATATCTCATCAAATCATATAAGCAGCAGAAATATAAAAATTGTTTAAGAATGGATCTGATCTGCCTAGAAAAACTCTAGCTACCAACAATGCCCAAGAAATCTAAAGGGAAACCACTGCACAATTCAGTAATTATAATCACTTTTAATTACCAGGGAATGTTCCTTTTGATATCCTGATTATGATTTCCCCATGGCCCAAACAATCTTGTGATTTCCTAGAGAGTTTCCATAAAATTAATTATAATGAGCAATATGAAGTTCATTAAAGGACCCATACATGTGTTTGTGAAAGTTCTGGCAAATCATATTGACAGGCTGTGCAGCCTGTTTGTACAGTGGGGCGTACTTTATGAAATACCATTTGTATTTATCACCTTGATTCTGCAGTTAACTGCCATTGAATGGGAGTGATATGAAGAAGTTAGTGTCTCTCCAAAGGCTCTGAAAAGATTTTTTTGTTGTTTCAACATTCTAATAGCAGTCATTTAAAAATGTACTAATAATATGCTTTTAATATTGAAATAACAGTAACACCTATATGCAGCCAATAAAAAACATGCTAATCCTTTTTTGAGCCATTTTCATGTGCCAGGCACTATGCCAAACACTCTCCTCTGGGAAAAGTTTTGCACCAGTCCTCTTAGATACGTCTATTATCCCTGGTGTGCAGATGAGGAAACAGAAGCCCCGAAAGTTTAACCTTGCTTAAGTCTCTTTTCAAAAATTTACAAAGCCTGGTATGCAAAGCCAGATAGCCTGACTCCAGAATCTGACCTATAACCATTAAGCTAAACTGCCTTTCAATAAGCTTGAGAAACACCACCTCCCGCTCTTGGAGGGTCCCAAGGCAAACTGGCATTTTAAAGGTTCTGAGAAGTCCTACAGGGAAAACAAAACACAGACGCACAAAAACATTTACGTTTGTTTTGCTTATCATTTTCTAAACTTGAGCACAGGTTCCTTTTCCCTTAGAATCAGTAGAAACGTTTTGTAAGACAGATTGTAGGAAAACGTTGTCCTAAAGTATGAATAGGATTCACTTAACAATTCATTTGGTCTAGTTATATATTTTTTTTAATCTTGTGCCTTAGCTATAAGAATTATGGGCCTTTATGGCTGGAATATAAACTCTTAAAATCATATTTCAACCTTCTCATTTTGCTAAGAGTTTAGGTAACTTACACAAGTGCCCACAGAAATTAAAAAAAAAAAAAAAAGTAGCAGAAGTAGCAGGGCAGTAGGAGGGTAAATATGTATTGCGTGCTGTGCGTCAGGCACTATACTAAACATTTCGTATACTTTTACCTATGAGAGGGGAGTTATCATCATCATCCCCTTTTATCAGACAAGGAATGAGTGGGGAAGTGGGGATTTTGAACCTGGGTCTAAATCTCCAGCCCATGTTTTTAACTACTGTGTGTAATCAAAATAAAATAGCAGGAAGCCAGATCCAAATTGCTTAATATCGTTAGGAAATTAAAATGTAAGATAGGCCACAAATAGTTGGGAGTTGAGGCATGTCTTTTGTCCCAGGACACCAGCAGGGAGAGATATATTCCAGGTATTCCAGTTCAGAAAACTTAATGTATTTCTCATTGAAACCTCGTTACACATGATGGGTAAAAACAGGTGTTCAGCAAGTGTTAGAGGGCCTACTTTGAGCCATAGGACTCCTGGAAACCTCTACACTTCACGGTACACTATGAATTAAATGGGCATTTACAGGCTGCTCTGAGAATGTAGTCACCACATTTAGCATTTTGTTGATTAGAAAATTTATATCAAGTTCCAAAAATATTAAAAGTGTAATTTGCTCATAGTTTGTTGCCACCTGCCTTGGTTTTAATATAGAGATAATTAATAAAAGAACACATAATTCCATATAAATGATTAAATTTTAATATATGCATGTTGGTGTACAGTCTATAGGTGCACACATGAGTGTTTTCAGATTCTGGATCTCTAAACTTCTAGAGATTAATGAAGTTGCTTATGAATGTGGTTAGTGGAGAAGAAAGTCAATTTACATAAGAATATAATCATATTCATTACATTAGGGTGGCTTCATGATTTATACAACCTATATTTACAAACTCTGGTTCTAACTAATGCAAGTTTTAAAATTAATCTTTCATGAGCAACACTAGACGAGATCTGTCAAGAATTTCACATTTTCAGTTATGCTTCATTAAAAGCGATGGGGAAGAAAGTGGATATTATGTGTGTGTTTAACAAGATGTTAGCACACTTCCTATTTTAATATTCACAGGAGGAAATCAAGCAGATTCACTAAATGTTCTCATAAATTGCAGGCAATGTTAGCAGAGACATTTATTATCAGCCTGTAAAACTCTGGAAAACAATTCTGGTGGGATGCAGTGCTTTGACGAGATGGGGGAGGTGGCAGAGGAGTGAGAGACACTTACCTCGGTGGTACTTTTAAAGGAGCATTTTCTTTGGCAAACTCATCATTTCGTCGGTAGGGGTGTCTGGTTGGGAGGAGGGTAACGGAGGTATCTGCGGTCCACATCATAGAAGATCTTAGACTGGTTCTTCAAGTTCCTAATTGCTTAGAAATTCGAGTCAGAACCACCTGATATAGTTACGGAGGTGCTACATCATTGTTTTGTGCTCTGTCTCACTCTGCAGAGTCCTCGAATGCCACCTTGCTGACCAATGCAGAGAAGATCGCCACCATCACCACTACACACGCTCCCGCTCAGCAGGGGGCCCAGGAGACAAGGTCAGGCATGACTGGGGTTTCTTTTCTTAGTTTAAAGGGAAAGAAGTTCCTCCTGGCGTGACGAGGCTCATCCCTGGTTCTTTCTCCATTTCCCCATGGCTTGCTCTTTACGTTTCTTCCTCTCACTTTGGCAGGAATACCACCAAACCAAAGCAGGAGTCTCAGTTTGAGTTCAAAGCACCCCAGGCCACACAGGTGAGGACTGTACCTCTTTTTTCTGTTTACTTTGCACATTTCCTTCCAGCTTTCTGAAGCTGTTTTTACAAAATATTTTTTAAAAAGATAGCCTTAATTAAATTAACCTTTTGTAAGGTGATTTACCAAGTATGTACTCATATTTGGTTATCTGGGAAATGACATTTTATTTTACTACCTTTGAAAAATATTCCTAGATACCTTTTTTGGTTGGGGCGGGGGTGGTTAGTGGTAGGGGTGTACCAAAAGAAAAAACTGTAGTTGTCACAAGGTCTGGTAATCAGAGAAAGAGCCTAGTAGCTAAGATCTACTCAGAATGTTCATGGATGTATTTATGCCAAGAAAATATAGACATAAGGTATGTCTCAGACTTGTGAATTTCAGGTGAGACCCATAGAGCTAAATACATTTCCCTCAGGATTACCTTTGGAGAGTACTCAAAAAAAAAAAAAAAAAAGTAGGTGAAACAAATTTGTGAAACACTGTGTGATGCAAAGGAAGTAGTTTGCTCTTTACTGGCCTTGTCAAAGCCTTGAAAGTCCATTAGTGATTCTGGAGGGGAACTACTCCCCAGATGTGTGGGGGAGGTTTGGTGTTGTCCATTCATGGGCACTCCACTGTCATTTATCAGGCATGAGGCACGGGGCTGAGCATCCAGCAACGTGTGGGATGGTATCACAAAGTCAAGAATTTTCCTGCCTCAAATGCCAGTTGCGTCCCCACTGACAAGCGATTGAGAATCACCAAGAGGGGGGTTAGGGATGGTGCCATTTTGCCAAATCAGCATAATAGAGAAAGAACTGGAAGAGGTGAAGAGAAATGTCTGTGGAAATAAGTTCTCCCAGAATGATTGCATTTAATTTCTTTAAATAGGAGCAAGATTTTTATACTGTGGAACTGGAACGAGGAGCCAAGGGATTTGGCTTTAGTCTTCGAGGAGGCCGAGAGTATAACATGGACCTGTATGTTCTGCGCTTAGCAGAGGACGGTCCTGCAGAAAGGTGTGGAAAGATGAGGGTAAGTCGAAAGGAGGAGTCTGGGGAGGGGTGAATAAATCAGCCACAGTGACTTTTTTTCTTTTCGATTGTGGTAACATAACACAAAATTTGGCATTTTAACCTTTTTTGGAGGGGAGGGGGTGGTTAGCAAATGTTTTTTATTAAATTTAAAATTCTTTGTAACCTGACAAATCTTAAGGATTACATTTTAAACATTTTTAAGTGTGCATTTCAGTAGTATATTACATTTACAATGCCGTGAATGTAATTAATGGGCCGCCATCCATTACCAAGAATTTTTCCTGACCTCAAGCAGAAGCACTACACCCTTTAAGCAATAACTCCCCATTCCTCCCTCCCCCTTGTCCTGGTAAGCCCTAACCTACTTTCTGTCTACGAATTTGCTAATTGTAGGTGTTCCATGTTAAGTGGACTCCTACAATATTTATCCTTCTATGCCTGGCTTATTTCACTCAGCATATTGATTTCTAGGCTCAGCCAGATCTTAGCATGCGTCAACACTGCATTCCTTTTTATGGCTGAATAATCCTCTCCTGTATGTATATCCCAGATTGTGTTTATCCACATGGACTCTTGGGTTGTTGCTAACTTTTGGCTATTGTGAATAACGTTGCTGTGAACACTGGTGTGCAAGTATCTGTGTGAGTGTCTATTTTCAATTATTTTGGGTGTATAGAAGTAGAATTGCTGGGTAATTCTATGTTTACCTTTTAGAGCAACCACCATACTCTTTTCACACAGTGGCAGCACCGTTTTACATTCCCACCAGCAATACATGAGGGGTTCCAGTTTCTCTGCATCCTCACAAGCCCTTTTTATTTTCTGTCTTTTTAATAATAGATATCCTAAGAGAAGTGAAGTGATATCTCCTTGTGATTTTTTTTCTTTTTTTTTTTTTTGGAGGTACCGGGGCATTGACCACGGGACCTCGTACATGCAAAGCAAGTGCTCAACCACTGAACTACACCTGCTCCCCTCATTGTGACTTTGATTTGCCTTTCCCCAGTGACGTTGAGCATCTTTTTATGCTTTATGGGTTTTTTTGAGAAATGTCTATTCAGGTCCTTTGCCTATTTTTAATGGGGTTGTGTTTTTGTTGTTGAATTTGAGGTGACTTCTTGATACATACGGTTAGAGCCTTCATGTTCACCAGTTTTACATTGTCTACAGCTTTCAAGATACTCGAAACACTCCCGTCCTCATGTGTTTGTCTCCACTAAAGCAGTTAGGTGTGACTACCACAGTTAGGTGAGCCCTTCCAACCCTGTGGTTGAATGAAGGATTGGAATCGCTTATAAACTTGCTAATGTGTGGGAAGCGGCTGTGGCTCAATCAGTAGGGCTCCCGTTTACCATATGGGAGGCCCCGGGTTCGGTTCCCGGGGCCTCCTGGTGAAGGCAGGCCCGCCCGCACGGCGTGGTTGGCTGACCCCGCGAGCACAAGCAGCAAGGGGGGGATAAATGAATAAATAAATAAAATCTTTAAAAAATAAAAATAAATAAAATAAATAAATAAACTTGCTAATGTAGATATATTCTGAATCCCATTTCCCTGGTTCTTGTGCCAAATCTCATGAGGAAGCACAGCACTTCCCAGGAATTCCCGAGTTCCCCAGGTTGCTCAGAGAGCAGGAGAACCATATGGCCCTGTAGATGCTGGACTGTGAGCTCCGGCCCTCCTCTGCCAGTCTCCGGCTGTCCTACCCTAGCCTCAAAGAGAGCAACTCTCTGCCCAGCATCCACGCCATGAAGAGTCAAGATGGCACCATAGTTGTCAAAGCTGAAAAATATAAATACACAAATACCAGAAGTCTCCTCTGCTCCATTTAGATGTCTCATGTCTGTTACTATGTATGGATGTTTCTTTCTTCTGGGCAAATTAGATGATTAAGGGGGAAAAAAATCATCTATTCAAAACAGATAGGTCATATAAATTGTGACCAAGGTTGCAGTTTGAAGAGAATTAAAAGAAATCAAGGCGGTCAGGTCAGGAAAGGCAAAAGGTGAATAAAAGTAGGCCTGACTCAAGCGATTGGGTGCCTCCCTCCCATATAGGAGGTCCGGTTCAGTTCCCGATGCCTCCTAAAAAAAACAAAAAGACGAGCACACAATGAACAGACACAGAGAGCAGATGCAAATGTAAACAAGGGTTGGGGAGTAAATAAATAAAATAAATCTTAAAAAAAAAAAAAAGAAATAGGATTTTTTTTTTTTTTTTTTTTTTTAAGTGGGTCTAAGAGGAAAGAGGGGAAAAAAGTAACCAACAAGATGGGACACTAAAATACTTAAGGCACAATTGTGATTTTTAAGTTTCTTCAGATTGAATTATTTTTAACTGTTTCTTTTTAAATTAAGAAAGTAGACCATGGATGTAGTTTTTTAAAAAAATTAAACCGTGAAAAAATATATATATATATATAATAAAATACACATATAGTAAAACTGTAGTTTCCAGGGTCAGTACTGGTTTCTTACATATCCTTCCTCAAATAATTTACGCATGTACAAGTGAAGCTATATGGTGGCATATATTTTGTTTAAATTTCAAACATATGGGATATGATTTCCCTTGCCTTTAGTCACCTTAAGAAATTCCTGATGAAATGAAATATTCTAATATTTTGTGCAATGCAATATAGCTTACAAGACACATTTACTTGTGTTATCCAATTTGATCCCCACAGGTCAGTAGGCATAGATGTTAATCATCCCCTCCTTCAGATGAGAAAGTATACTCCAAGGGCTGGAGGGACTTGAACAAGACCACTTAGCTAACAAGTGATAAGACTCAAATTCAAGGCTTTAGATGCCAATGTTTTTCCTCTTCTACTCCTAGAATATAAGCTTCACAGAAGCAGGGATAATGCTTTCTCTGCCAGTGTCTAGAATAGTGGCTGACATATAAATGCTACAGTCAGTGTGTCGGCCAGGGCCGCAGTCTCATCTGAGGGCTCAACTCTGGAAGAATTCACTTCTAAGCTTAGTCACATTGTTGTTGCAGGACTCAGCTCAGGCTGTTGGACTGAGGTCTTCAGAAACTCCCTGGCTGTTGGCTGGAGGCCACCCTTAGTTCCTTACCTTGGGCCTCCTTTGGACAGCTCACAGCTCTGGCTTCCATCAGAATAAACAAATGAGAGAGCAAAAGAGTCTAAGCAAGACACAAACCAATATCGTTTGTAACCTAATCTCTGAACTGATATCCCATCATGTTTGCCATATTCTGTTAGAAGCAAGTCACATGTCCAACCCACATTCAAAGTGAGGGAATTACACAAGGGCTTGAATACAATAAGGCTGAGATCATTGGGCATCATCTTAGAAGTTACCTACCACATCCTCCTTCCCTCCACAATAAGAGTCCCCTTTACTGCTTTAATTTTTCTCCTTAGCATTTATCACTATCTAACATACATATATTTTTCTAATTTTTTAAATTGTCTTTCCCCATTATTATGTAACCTCCACAATGGCAGGGATTTTTGTTTGTTTTTTCACTATCCTAAGCAGTAGAAGATTTCTGGAATATAATAGGTGTTCAATAAACATTTGGTGAATCAATAAATGAAAGAATTTTAAATCATAAAGGACCTCAATAGCTGGTGGAAGGCTTTTGTGACTTTCTCACTTTATTCTTTCTTGCTTTGGTAGATTGGTGATGAAATTTTAGAGATCAATGGCGAGACCACCAAAAACATGAAGCATTCTCGGGCTATAGAGCTGATTAAGAACGGTGGTCGCAGAGTGCGTCTGTTTCTGAAGCGGGGAGACGGCTCAGTACCGGAATATGGTGGGTCAAACTATGAAAACATTCCTTCCTTCCCTGGCATGACTCCATGAATTTGTCTCCAGAACTGCAACAGGAAATCCTTTTTGTTTCCCCTATTCACCAGTGTCTTACCAGCCTTCCCACCATGTGATTATTTGCCTCGCTTGTTCTGAAATCTCTACACATTTCATCCTTTTGCTTGCTTATGTGGACTGGGGCATGGCCTAAGACAAGATCTTTATAGCCCCCTTTCTGATAATCAGAGAGAACATTTTGTCTAGTCCGACCAAGAGCGAAGGAATGTTTGTTTGAACTGTGCCAAACCGTTTCTCAGATGCAATTGTTAGCACAAAATGATTATACTCCTTTTAAGAAGCAGGAAAGCAGGTTTCCTGAGTGATATGTTGAGGCACAACTTTTTTGTTTTTGATTATTCAATGTCTTTATTTAAGAGGTGTGAAATTTTGAGGTGATTTGGGGGCTTTGCTCACCAACTTTATCTTCTGTATTCAACTCTTCTCTGTCCCCTTCAACTGGTCCCTTACCCCATATCAGACCACCAGAGCCCTCTCCTCTGAAACAACAACAACAAAACTGTTGGCATATCAACCATATGTTTTTAAATGATAAAGGATGAAATAGATTCCCAGGGCTCATCATGAGGGAAGCATGTTTCTATACCTTTCCTTTGAGGAAAGCTAGTTTATACATAGAGTTCCTTTGTCAAATCTGTAGACATGATTTGAATAGGTGGCAATGATCTTGACATAGCTTAGTGTTCTGGTGGGAAAATATTGTATATTATAATTATTATGTCCTATTTATTTGAGGTTCTTGTTTAAAATTTAAAAAAGAAAAAAAAGCTATGCCCTAGATGTAGGGCTTTTTTCCCCCAACCAAAGGTCTACAAAAGTTTCTATAGAAACTGTGATTGAATGGTCCCCATATACGTTGGTCCCCTTTATTAGGGATTTATCTGTTATCACCCTCTTTTATGAAAGTCACTCTGCACAATTCCCAGTTGCTTCATTCAGAAGCAACTCAAGGAAAAGGGTAGCTCCTTAGAAGGGCAGCATTTCCGGGTGTTGGCCATGCACACAGGTGCAGAATGCAAGGGGTCTAAGGTGGGGGCTGGTGAGGCCCCTTTAGACACAGCCACCCACACTGGAAGTATTTTGTCAACACTGAGATGCAATGGCTTTGCACTGTACTGAACTTCTGACTGATAGGTGTATGGATGCTACTGAAACTGTGTAACACTGCCTCCCTTTTCTGTCTTCCCTGTGCTTCTGTCGGATGTAATATTTCATTTGAGAGTCATCGTCAGTGACCTGTGTACCTTCTCAAAACCGATGTCTGTTGCACTGAGGATGAAAATCCAACACTAAGCAAATGTTCTTTGGGCTAAAAAATAAAAGATCACTTAAATACTTGGTTTCCCAAGAAGGATTGAACATGCCAGGGTTGTGCTGCTGTAAAGTTTCCATGTATCATTTGGACTAAATCTCTCTAATTCTATTGATTAGAGTCATAAATGGGTTATAATATGTTAAGTTCCAATATTTTTCTGACTTGATTGGAACCTGCTTCTCTGTGAGGCTATTTTTGTAATGAGTTTTTTGTACTTAATTTAACTGCCGCGGTCTTCGGGGGAGGGAGGGAACTCTGTTCTTTTGTTGTTTACTGTTAATGCTCTCTTATGCCAGCCTGTCATTGCTCCAGGTGTTTGGGAAAAAAAAAAAAAAAAGAATGCATCCATTGTCTGGGTTCTCGAGTCACCTTATGGCTGTCTATACGTTCGATTGCAGTCTCTGCAGCCTTATTTGAGTGTTGCCTTAGACTGACTGGACAAATAAACTCTCTTTGCCCTATGTTAACAAATGCAGATTATGTTTTCTTTCCTCTTTGTTATAGGGAATCTAAATGTTCAACTTTTTCTCTTTCTCTCTTTCTCTCTCTCTCTGACTGTTCTTGGTGCTGGGCCCTCCCTTCCACAGCGATGATACCTCCCAATATCGCTGCATGTATGAGAAATGAAAAGCTCGGGGAGGCTTGCTTCTACCTAATGGGCCATAATCAAACTACGGTTTGTAGCTCAATCAATACTAGGTGTTTCTGTGCTGTGGCCTAATTTCCTCATTGCTTCTGCTTAGCTCTATTTTGATATGTTTGGCAATTCATTCTGAGCACCCTGCGTTCTTTGAATTGTAAGTACCCTGCTGACCCTGTGGAAGTCTTGCTCTCCCTTGTCTTAAAAGTAGGGGTAAGAAACTCCTAGGTTAGAGTTTTGATAGTGGTCTTAAGTACCTGCCTGCATGCAAACCTTGAAATGACTTTAATTCTAGGAGCCCGCCCAACTTTTAGGAAGAACCTGCTATCACAGAGCTCTCACCTAGGTTGATAGGGCTCTGCTAGACAGGAAGATGAGATTTCCTGGACGGTCATTTATCTGTCAACAAACCACAGCCCATGGGCCAAATCCTGTCCCAGCCCGTTTTTGTAAGTAAAGTTTTATTGGCACCTAGCCACACCCATTTATTGTCTATAGCTGGTTTCACACTACAATGGCAGAGTTGAGTAGACATCCCGTGGTCCACAGGGACAAAAAATATTTCCTCTCTGGCTCTTTACAGAAAAAGTTTGCCAACCCCTACTCTAAAGTATGTTCCTGGTTTTGTTAAGCCCACTCTAGATGATGGTAGATCATTCATGAAACACAGTAATTGTTTAATGTTGACCTTGTTGCCTTATGAAAGGTCCTTAACGAACAGTCACAATTCCCTCATCTCTGTGACTGTCACACGGGCCCACCCTCCACACTGCAGCATAGTATTTCTGGGTATCTTGCCTGGAATGGAATAAGGTGTATGACTTGGGTGTAGCTGCACAAAGCATTCCTACTTTGAAAAGTGCCCTCATAAATTCGGGTACCATCTGTAATATTTGCAGTGTCATTTCAAATAGCTTAAGAGCAATAAATGGGAACCCTCTTGGGCCGCCCTGATTTGAATTCTATAGGCATCTTGCTGTTACAAGAAGCTGTCCAGTGGCTTGTACATGCAATTATGGCTGCCATGCATATCACGAAGAAAAATGCCTCTAAACTTAAAGATGTTAACTGTGGCCATGTGTGCCTGATATCCTCTCTTCCCCTCCATTTTATCTATCAGAAGGGTTCACTTTTTTAAAAAAGTTCCGTATTTTTAAACATACACAGAAGTAGAGTATATAGTCTAGTAACATACACAGGAGTGGTTTACTTGACTTTCATGTACATTACACTCACTTTGGCCTGGCATCGACATCTTGGCTCTATGATTCCCTTTCCCTGTGGCCCTGGGTTGTTTCAATTGAAGTATACTTTGCATAAATCCTGAGTGTACAACACTATGAATTTTTACCCTATATACATAGATTTCATCATCACCTAGCTCAAGACATAGTCTATTTCCCTACCCCCAGAAAGTTCTCTGTGTCCCTCCAGATCAATACCCCAGATTATTTTTAAGCAAATCAAGACAGGTGGGAAAGACTATTTTCTTTCATTGGGTGGGGGATGGGTGGGCAGGGGAGGAGGGCTGGTAGGGAGAGAAAGAAGGACAGGGATAGTTAAGGTGGGGAAGTTGTGATACTTCTAGACAGGGCGTTTGGATTATGCCTTTAAAGACTAAAATGATGGCTGATTTTTTAAGTCTTTAGTATGTCTTGAATGTGGAAACAATAGACTCAAAGCTGAAAGCCTCAAGTACTAGTTTGTAACCCTAACTAGTCACAGTTTTACTTAAATTAACCAAGAGTCAGTTGGCTTTGAGTCTGACTGCTTTAACAGCTGTTTGTTTGTTGTGACTAATGGGATCTCAAGTGTGGGAATGGAGACAGGAGCCAAAATTCCTTTGTACCAAACTGTCGCTCTCATTTATTTTCCTTGCAGACCCCAGCAGCGACTGGAACGGCCCCTCCACCGGTCCACAAGGTGTTCCGGAAGTGAGAGCCGGGCCCGCTGACCGCCGACAGCATTCATCATTGGAGTCCAGTTATCCACCCGATCTTCACAAATCATCGCAACATGGGGAAAAGCGGGCACACGCGAAAGAACCAAAAGGCAGCAGAGAATACAGCAGACAACCCAGTGAACACCACACATGGAATGGAACTTCTAAAAAACCCGACAGTGGGACTTGTCGACCCAAGGACCGGGCCCTGGAGGGACGAAGAGAAACACAACCTGAGCAGACGGTGACTAATGGGCCCAAGAGGAGAACTCCAGAGAAGCGGAAGGAAGGCACCCGAAGCGCTGACAATACTTTGGAGAGGCGGGAGAAGCATGAGAAGAGAAGAGAGATTTCTCCTGAGAGGAGGCGAGAACGGTCACCCACCCGCAGAAGAGACGGCTCGCCCAGCCGTCGGAGGAGGTCCCTCGAAAGACTCTTGGATCAGAAAAGATCTCCAGAGCGAAGGAGAGGGAACTCACCTGAAAGGAGAGCAAAATCGACCGACCGGAGGCGAGCCAGGTCCCCCGAGAGAAGGAGAGAGCGGTCACTTGAGAAAAAGAACAGAGAGGACAAAGTCAGCCACCGCGAGAGGGAAGAGGCGAATCTGAAACAGGATGCCAGCAGAAGTTCCAGACACCCCCCAGAGCAGAGGAGGCGACCTTACAAAGAATGTAGCACCGACCTCAGTATCTGAGACTCTGAATCACATTCCAACCTTTACCGTGTCAAAGGTTCTAAGAGGAAGGTCACAAACCTGAGATAATTTAGTTTTCTTACTTCATGAAGCATCTGATACCTAACGATCCTATGAATAGCAACAAACATTTTATGCATTTGAAATCTTATAAGAAAAAAATATATATGAAAGTGTTGTGCCTGATGTATAAAATTAAAGAAAGTATTTTTAAAGCATACTTTTTGGAAATTATTTGCCAAATCCTGGCCCAAAGGGATATAAATTTTCTTTCTACATAAACTGTAGAAATGTCAAGAATTGTTCCCTTTTTTTTTTTTTTTTGGGCAATCTTTTTCTCTCCTGGTTAAATGGGGCTGTTGTTAATTTTCTCTTAAGTAAGGGAAATTATTGATTAAGTTTAATTAATTTGATTCAGACTGTTATGTAGTGATTTAGTACTATAATGTAGTTAGGAACTTTTCTTAAAAGAGCAAAAAGGCAAAGTTATATTGGTAAAAATTGAGGACTCTGGGATGGAGTAGGATTGCCAGTGACCCTAAAGTTAAACAGAATTGTCTTTGAAGAGACTACTATTGCAAATGAAGGATATTTATAGACAAACTACACAGCACAAAGGAATTTTATGTTCTCAATTTCTAGTTGGCTCAGAAAATAGTTTGTTCTCACCCTAAGCCTAGAAAGGCACAGAGGCAAGGAGGTTGGCCGCCATTACCCAAACCCAGCCCAAGCACAGATGGTCGGGTCCATTAGCATCACCAACGTCTAATGAGATCTCACGAAGGCAGTCCATCACAGCTCACCTGCTAGAAGAAATGGACATAAAGCGCCTTCTGTTTTGTCTTATTTGATGCTGAATAGTAGATGAAATGCGGGTCAACATTGCCCAATGTCAGGGCATAGAAATCTCCAATATGGAACATACGTTCCTTCTGTTTAGCATAAGGCAGTGGTTGCCCTTTATCAAACTGGGGATGAGAGAATGAGCCTTGGTGGAAGGAATCTCTCTATTGGTATTTGAAGAAGTGAGGGTCAGGGATGCTCATTCTTAAAAATACCAATTTCACTTTGAACAAAAATAGAAGTCTCCAGGATGATTGATGGGCAACGAAAGAAACCATCCCAAAGGTTCTAGATCTGGTTGAGAAACCTGTGCCCTCAGGACCCTGTCTTTGGACCACAGAACAAAACATAAGGAGTTTTCTTTTTAAAAGGACCCATTCTTTTGTTATCCCGCAGGAGGTGTGGTTGGGTCTGCTGTAGCCCTGGGGTGTGGTTTAAATGGATTACTGCCTAGCTGAGCCAAAATGTTTGCTTGTACCTGTTGGACCACTACAGCAAACTGCTGCTTACAGTGCATTGTATATTTCTGTAGTACTGTTGTTTGGCATTTTCCATACAGACACACAGCTTCACAAGTCAATCACTGTTGTTCCCATGGTACTGTAAAAAAAAAAGAAAAAAAAAAAAAAAAGGAAAAAGGGAAAAGGAAAAAAAAAAAAAAGACAACCAGCCAATCATTGTGTGTACAGAGTTAAAAAGTAAAATTAATGGAGCCTGTCAAAAGAAAAAAGAAAAAAAAAAAGAACAACTGTTGCCTTTTTTTCTTGTATAAGAGAGAATTTATGACAAAAATTTAGCTGTGAGGAATGTGATATGTGTTTATATTTCTGAATATGGAACAAATTGATTCATGGGGATATATTTTAATGTAAACTAAATCAGGTATGTAAAGCTGTTTTAAAATGGAAGACTATATAAGTAAATTCTCTAAAGCTTTAGTTGGTTTGAATATCATCGTTCCCTCCAAGGTGAGCTTGCTTGTGAATTATTAAGCAATTGTTTGCAGTCTCTGTTTTTCACTCATTATATCTTACAGTGTGCTATGGACTTAATGCTCTTTCCGTGTCGATGAAAAGCAGTATGTGGGCCAATCTTTTTATAAAACACTATGCATATATAAATATTACATTGTTCATAGCTTTATTTGACTTATGGTTTTATACATCACATTAGAATGGTAGCTGTAGATATGTGGACATTCACAAAACAAGTTCCTTTCCTAGAACAGACACAGTGTACATTCTATCGCTAAAAAGGAGGAAAAAGTCTGTGAATGCTATTTTTATTATCAAATAAATGTTTTCCAAATAAAGCATACATTGAGCTGTTAGTAGTAGGTTGAGAAAGAATACAACTGAACAATGTTCAGTTTCCTGAGAACCAACTTGGAGATTTTATTCCAAAAGCTCTACTGCTAGGATTTTTCTCACTATTTCTAGCAAAATTTGTGATGTTAAATGATTAATGCTCTTAATTGTGGTCCAGATTTTTAAATAAATGAAATGAAGGTGTATTTTTGGAATACATACTGAGGTTAACATCTTGATGTCTTACTTGTTGTCAGAGGTGATATTTGACATTTTAAAATCTATGTGCTACCCACCAAGGCTTGTCTCAGTCCTTGAAGACTTTTGGCGTGGCGATTTCACCTGAATTCCATACTTCAGATTTGCTGTGGAAATACTGTACTGTACAGGGACTATGCATTAAGCAGAAAGATATAGTTTTCTCTGAACTACTGTAACCTTAAATTGGAGACTGATTCTTGTGAGCCTACTTTCCCTAACCCCCACTTCATGTAAATGTCTTGATGAGAGATGATGGATGAGTATTTTGTATGATTAAATCAAACCATTTAGAAATTTCCCTCTGCCCATTACACAGTTGATGCCTGAAAGAATGTCGGGGATATGGGGAAGAACTCAACACCCTACTTGTATTTTTTAAGTTTCTTTTGTGAAAGATTTTTTAATGCGTTTTTACTGTAAAAATACATGGAAATGTAAGCGTTCCATAACCACTGTTGCTTCTGGATTTATATCTTTCTTGTCTCCAAATTGTCTCAAGTGTATCAGGGTCAAGTAATCAAGTGAGGGTACCCTGCTCCTAGCTCGATGAAACATCACACCCTTCTGTTAAAAGAGCAGGACTTATGTATAGGGCCTTAGTACTCAAAGTGGGGTCGGTGGGCCAGCTGCCTCATCGGCATTGAGGAGCTTGTGAGAAATGCAGCATCTCAGGCCCCACCCTAGACCTCCTGAAGCAGTGTGTGCAAATATCAAGATCCCCAGTAATTCATGTGCATGTGAGAGTTTGAGAAGCACCGTATAGTCTAGAACCCTGGTAGTAAAAAACAACCTCGGCCAACTAAGAGTGTCAGCACTTCCTCACTGTGTGCTACCCATTGTGTGATCTTGGGCAAGTTCCTTGACCTCTACTTAAGCCTCAGTTTCCTCATCTGTTGATAAGGATCAATGCAGCGTGCCTAGCACACCTCTGGCAGTCAAATTTTTGTTTGAAGGATGATTTTCTGCATGTCAGTGGACATTATATTCCGTTTATTGACCTGGTAAAATTACCATTATTACTGGCAATTTTATTTGGCAGTCAGAATGCAAAAAATAAATATTTTCCCACTCTATTAAAGTAAGGAAGAGGGCCTCCTGTTTTAATTATAAAGTTAACAATGTGGCTCATGCTGCTTCACAAGTATAATTATACTTACCAGTATTTCAAAATGTGAAACCAAAACGCTCTGCTGTGAAAGTTGAGACAAAAATAGCCTGAAAGCATAACGTTTGGAGGTAGATATGTCTGTGGAGTTAGGCATACTCCTAAGCAATACAAGATGAAAAGGTTAACCAATTAGTGAGTGAGCTGATATGTGTCCGTGTTGATCACGTACTTTCTAATGATGTCCCAGTTTCCGTCACATCGCTTTGGGGTTGTTCCTTTAGTATGGCTTAGTGGTTGGGGTTTTCCTACAGAACCAAAGCTCCCAGGCATTCAAAGGGGCACTGAGTTTAATAGTAGACCTTCCAAAATCCCAGCATGGTAATTATGGACTCTCCTTACTTCTCCATTATCTCTCTTGTTAAAGAAGGGATGGAGAAATGGTCCCTGGCTCAACAATTGAAGCTATTCATAGAGCCCGGATGTCACAAAAGTTCTTTCCCTGACATCAATAGCCACACCAAAATGAACGTGCTGAGCCTCAATTATAGCCATCGGGATTTTTCCTGCTGATGGGCTCTCCAAGACCGCCTTTGATGGTCTGCACTGGCCAGGAAAGGAAGAACCCTTTCAAGTCCCTCCAGGCGATTTTCCTTATCACCACTGTGGGTGTCCAATACAATAGGATCCTAGTGCTTTGTCCTTATGAGCTTTTAAGAAGGAAAATGACAAAACAGGACCCTTTCCAGTGCAATAATGGGGGGGGGGGGCTTCTGTTGAGACTTTGGCCAGCTCTACTTTGGCTGTCTGCTACAGCAGTGCCTTTATGCATCGCAGTCCCTGTCAGGGATGGGATGGGAGTGGGGTGGTTTTGATTCAGTAGGGCAGGTGTTAGGTGATTCTGGATCCAAAGCACAAAATAAGTGGATTTGAGCAAGGCTGTGTTAACCAGTGCATTATACAAAATACTCCAGTATTTCATTAGACTGTTACCCATTATCACCTTTCCATCTGCCTGAAAAGTGTTCGTTGTCACCATCCCTCAAGGAAATAACGACATAGTCTATACAGCCTGGAACTCTAAACAGCACCAGTAAGCTCTGTGTTCAAGTAAATTTGTCCCTCGGGATAAATTCACATCTTTGACCCTTTAGGATTAGGGAATTGAAGGAAAAATAGCTCAGAAAGGCTGCTAATTACTATATGTATAAGAAGGCGAGGCTTGTTACTCGATGTATTTATTCATTCTCTGAACACCTATTTATTGAAGACTGACATTGTGCCAAGTACTTGATTGGGCTAGATATTCCGGATTCCTGGCTGCAAGGCTGGTAGTTTGGTGGGGGAAACAAGCCATCAGATACATATACATCCCAGAGGCCAAGCAGAGGCATGGAGCCCTGTGACATTAATTCATAGGGGATTTAGCCTGGTTGAAGAAAAGTCATCATTAAGCTGAGATCAGAAGGAAGGGAAGGAGTTAACTGGTGAGAGAGAGAACAAGGTTTGGGCTGAGGCAACCACCACCGTCCACCGTAGCAGGAGGTCACTAGAGAATTTCAACAGGACCCCTTTAGCTGTGTGCTTGTGTGTTGGGGGAAGGGATGTGAGGGAAAAGGCAACAAAGAGCAGAGTGAAGGAGCACAGGGACAAGTCCACTTGGGCAGCCAGGGCAAGTCCAGGCAGCTGCCATTGTTGTGAAAAGCTGTTCTCTGTAAAGAAGGATTTCTCCTCGTTCAAAAGTCCCCAAGCCCATGTTGACCGTCCTCTTATACAATAAATCATTTTCTTTACTGATCCAAATCCTTCTACTTCCTCTTTGCTATACATTTTGTCATATATGCAGAACACCTTGTCACGCCATTTCTTGGGTAAAGTGAAGTCCATCATTTACCTGGTTTTCTCTAGGTATACAAATTCCTGCTTCACTACTCTTTATCCCCTTTATTTTATTTTATTTTATTTTATTTTATTTTATTTTATTTTTTTGATGTTGACCACATCTTTCTCAATCTATCAAGCCCAATTAATTATTGTTATCTTTGTCAGAATTCCTCATTTTTGAGTATTAAGAGAGGGACCACTCCTATGAGATCCCATTTTAAAAGCAGTGTTTTTGTTTTAATTTACAAAACCATTGCATCCTTGTAATAAAATATTCAAGCATTTTGGGAGTGTATAAAATAAAAAAATGAAATTCCTTCTTTCCACTTGTCAATCCCAATCCATAGAAGTAACTATTGTTAACTACTTAGTACATGACATTTCTGATTTTTTCTACAAATATATAAATGTATATATATATATATATATATGCATGCATATATAGTTTGGGGTTTTGTTTTTATGCAAAATGGGCAGTTAAGCATGTACTATTTAATGGACTGTTCCTTTGTATTGTGCACATTTTTTCTTGTTAGGAGAATCTATATATATATAACAACATGTATCTACTCAGGTACCCTTTTCTGTTCTCAGTCTCTTTCCATCTGTCTCTGTCTCTGTCTCTCTCTCTCTCTCTCTCTCTCTCTCTCTCTCTCTCTCTCAGATTACTGCAATGGTTTCATCACTGTTCTGCTTTCACCCTTGCCCACCCACAGACTCTTCTCAGGCTGCATCCTTTTAAAATGTCAAGTTAAAGGTCAAAATCCTTACAATGGGCAACAGGTCCCTATAAAAGGAGGAAAGCTCCTCCTTTCCTCTTTGGCCCTTCCTCATCAGTCCTGCTTCAGCTGCTCTCTAGCCGTAGAGCTTTTGCTCTAGCTAGCCCCCTGCCTTAAATGCTCATTCCCTGATATCCCCATGTTTGACTGCCTCACTTCAATCAAGTCTTTGTTCAAATCTCTTCCAATGAAACCTATCCTGACCACCCTCTTTAAAATGCAACCTGTTTTTCCTTCTTTGCTCTACTATTTCCCCCCTCCATGGCACTTACCACTTTCTAACATGCTGTATAATTTACTTGCCCATCTATTATTATCTTTATTGTTTATAGACTGTCTCCCTCCTCTAGAATCAGGGCCCAGCTTCATGGGTATGAGATCTGTGCAGTAACACAGAGTCCCAAGCTCAGAAGGTCCCCACTCATAATTTAATGCTCTGCTGTCATCGTCTTGACATTTTAATAATTTTTGAACAAGGGGTCCCATATTTTAATTTTTCAATGACATTATGAGACCTGCAAATAATGTAGTTGGCCTTATCTAGAATATAAGCTCCATGAAGGCAGGGACGTTTGTTCTGAGCTCTGCTGAATTCCAAGTCCCTGGAACGAGCATGTTCATAGTAGATACTCAATACATGCTCATGTTCTGTCAGGTCTTGGGTGCATATTCTGAAGGTGACCTCAATTTAACTAGTCCTCTATGAACTAGTCCTCTATGAACACAGTTTCTATTATTAAAAAACATGCTGCTGCAACCTTATACACAAAATTTGGTGCCTTTGGGTGGTTTGGTTTAAATACTTTAAAGGGATAAATTATGTTACTTGTGACTCCTAGTTCTTTTTTGTTTTTGCTTTTGTTTTTCATTTCCTAGTTCTTTTTAATTTCTGATGACTCTGGTATTATTGAGCATCACTGTGCTGTCATTGGGAACAGCTATGTTTAGCAAACTGCCTGCAGACTGTAGGATTTATTTCCCATCAGAAGAGAGTTACCAAGCACAGTGTCACTATTAAACCAGTGGTTTGTATCCTTGGCTGCACAGCTCCTCCATTTATTCCTTGGAACTTATACCTTAATTGACTTTAACTCTTTCCATCATTTCTTGAAAACAAGCTCAGTACACAGCAGTTTATTAGAAGATATGTATGGAGAATTTACTTTTTCCAGGCACCATGCTGGGCACTCATTAGTCAAACAAAAGCAGTAAAACCCCAACCTCCCTGAAATTTAGAGTTTGCCAGGAAAGATAAACACTAAATAATTGATTTAAATTTGAAACCATATATCTGATAAGGGTTTAATATACTGATTATATGAAGAATTCCTACAACTCAACAATTAAAAGACAAAATCCCAATTTAAAAATGGGCAAGGGACTTGAGTAGACATTCCTCCAGAGAAAATGGCAAAAACGGCCAACAAGCACTAGAAAAGATGCTCAATATCATTAGCCTTTAGGGAAATGCAAATCAAAACTCCAATAAGATACTACCTAACATTCACCAGAATAACATTTTTTTTTTTTAATGGAAAATAACAAGTGCTGGTAAGAATGCAGAGAAATAGGATTCTTAGTACCTTGTTTTTGGTAATGCAAAATAGTGCAACTGTGTGGGAAACAGTTTGGTGTCTCCTCAGAAATTTAAGTATAGAATTACCATATAACCCAGAAATCCCACTTCTAAATATACACCTAAAAGAACTGATATACTCAGATATTTGTCCACCAATGTTCATAGCAGTATTAGTCACCATAGCTAAAAGGCGGAAACAATCCAAATGTCCATCAACCAATGAGTGAATAAACAAAATGCAATAGACATATACAATAGAATAGTATTCAGCCTTAAAAAGGAATGAAGCACTGATATGTACAGCAACATGGATGAACCTGAAAGATATCTTGAAATAAATCAGACACAAATCATGCTACTGCATGATTATACTTATATGAAATAACAAGAATATGCAAACTCAAAGTCAGAAAGAATGCTACAGGTTACTAGGAGCAGAGAGGAGGGAGGGAATGGGAAGTTAATGCATAATGGATACAGGGTTTTTATTTGGGGTGATGGGGAAATTCTAGTAGTGGGTGGTAGTGATGGTAGTACAACATTGTGAATGTGATTAATCACTGAATTGTATGTGAGAGCATGGTTGGGATGGGAAATTTTATGTTGTATACCTGGCCCCACAATTTTAAAAAGAGAGAGAAGCAAAACCTGGAATGCATCTGTGAGCCTTAGGGATAGAAACCCACTGCCTATTCCCATAGGGGGATGTATTAGTTTCCTGTATCTGCCATAACAAATTACCACAAACTTGGTGGCTTCAAACAACAGAAATTTATTCCCTCACAATTCTGGAGTCCAGAAGTCTGAAATCAAGGTGTCAGCATAGCCTTGCACTCTCCATAGGTCGTATGGAAGGAGACTTCCTTGCCTCAACCTCTCTACTTTTGGTGGCTGGCAATCCTTCATGGTCAATGGCTTGTGGCTGCATAAGTCCACTCTCTGCCTCCACCTTTACATAGCCTTCACCCCTGTATGTGTCTCTCTTCACATGGTGTTCTCTCTTTCCCCAATTTTCTCTTTAAGGACACCAGTTATATTGGGTTAGGACCGCATCTGGACTTAACTATTTACATCTGCAGAGATCCTGTTTCCAAATAAGTTCTCATTCTCAGATTCCAGGTGACATGAATTGGGGTTGGGTAGCATAGTCAATCCAGTACAGAGGAGAAAAAAGAGATATAAGGAATCTAAATGGGACAACTGACCCACATTGCTAAAGTAACTCCCACAACAAAAAGTATTGAAACTGCCCACATTCAACACCTTAAAATCCTAAGATCCATTGGAATCACCACAAATAAGTGAAGGGAAAATAATGCCTTGGTCTGGTTTTTACAAAGGACCAAAAGTTTTATTTATTATTCCGTAAGAGCCAACTCTTGAGTTAGAGCACGCTTAGCCTGGGAGATTCTTTGCTGTCAGTCATTTTCCTTTAACAGGTCTTCCTGAAAACTTGTAGCACAGGAAAACATTTCCTGCAGATGGATGGGCAAAATTATTGAGCAAGGTCATGACCCCTGTGAAATCACCTAGGCTGTCTTATGGTGTTTTGTTCTCTCAACCTATTTCGGTTTTATTTTTGAAATCTATTTCATGGAGGATTATTTTTATTACTTTGGTGTGTTTTGTTTGGATTGTTCTTTGTCTCACTCTTCATTTTTATTAATAATTGATTTCTTCTCTCTTCATGGATTCCATTGAAATGAATTGAATAAGAAACCCCAAAGGCACTTGCCCAGAGAATGAAAGCATCTTTATTTTTCCATCCTATTAATGAACTTTGATTTGGATTTTAAGGAAGGTGTGACTCTTTTGTGCCCTTTACACACTGTATCATGGATGGTTACACTCAAATGTTGGGAAACAGACCAGTCCTTTTATTGAATTTAGACCAGAAGGGTCTAAATTCAAATATTCTCTGTGATTTTATGCATTTTTAGGAGAGGCCAAATGTAGGCATCCCCAAGAACAGGATTCAGGCTTTGAGAAGACTGGGAAGAACAGGTGAGACAAAACCTTTATTTGTGTTTTTATTTTTTAATTAAAGAAGTTGTGGGTTTACTTAGGAAATTCATGTAAAAAATGCAACATTCCCATATACCCTCCTATTGTTGACAGTTTGCTTTAGTGTGGTACCTTTGTTACAATTGATGAAAGAATATTGAAAGAATATTAAAATATTGCTATTTACTATACTGTATAGTTTACATTAGGTATATTTTCCCCCATATACCACCCTATTATTAACACCTTGTAATAGTGTCATACATCTGTTATAATTCCTGAAAGAACATTCTTATATTTGTACTATTAACCACAATCCATTGTCCACAACAGGGTTGACTATGTTATACTATCCCATGTTTTGTCTTCTAACTTTCCTTCTAGTGATATTCATGACCCAAAACTTCCTGTTTCAACCACATTCACAAACACAATTCAGTGCTATTAATTACTCTGAAAATAATGTGCTCCCATCATCACTGTCCATTTCCAAACATTTACCATTTATCTAAATAGAAATTCTGCACTAATTAAGCAACAGCTCCCCATTCTCTACCCCCATTCTATCCCCTGGTAACCTATATTCTAGATTTTAACTCTATGAGTTTGCTTATTAAAATTAGTTCATATCACTGAGATCATACAGTATTTGTCTTTTTGTGTCTGGCTTATGTCATTCAGCATAATGTCCTCAAGGTTCACCCATGTTGTCTCATGCATCAGGATGTCATTCCTTCTTACAGCTGAATAGTATTCCATTTTATGTATATACCACATTTAAAATCTTTATTTTTTAGTTTGTTTTTCTTATACAAATAATACAGGCTACATTAGGTCTGTTACCAAATCCAAGCAGCATAAGGCTAAAGCTGCTCTTGATCCCCTCTCCCTTCTGTGCCTTCTCCCACAGCTGGCCACCATTGTCAAATTACAGCTCTTTCTCCCAGACACATGTACACATCCATGTGCAAGTACTTAAAACATACATACATATGCTTTTTGTCTGTGGGCTTCTAAAATGAAAAGTGCATGAGAATGTACTTATTGTTTGGCAATGTTATTTGTTTTCTCTTTTTCTTAATATACCTTGGAGATCTTGCCAGGTCAGCAAGTATTCTTGAACTTTTACTTTTTTTTTTTTCCTACTGTTGAATAGTATTCTGGAGTATGCATTTACTATACTTAATCTACTTTAACTTTGTCTGCCATGGGATAAACTTTACAGTTTCTTGGTTTTCTCTGTTGTTGTTTGTTTGTTTGTTTGTTTAGCTTTTTTATTTTTTCAACTTAACTAGACCATGCATGATTTTTCTTTCCTCTCAGTCTAAAGAGGACCAAGATTTTTCCTTCACCTCTATGGGTGTGAGGCAGGATGGAGGGGAGCTCCAGGGTACAGGGAGAGGGGAGAGAATGGGCGAGTGAGAAATTGATTTTTTGAAGGCTGGTATCCAATTCTGCATTCTCACTAGCCCACAGTTTTCAGCTTCTTTTCTCCCTGCTGAGCTAGAAAGTGGGAGAATCTGGCATTTGAGGATATAGAGTTGGAGGAGGCAGGCAAGGCCAGAAATGTCCTGTGTGGGCTGCAAGCCTTCAGTGAAAATTAGCATTGCCAGCGGGAAATCTTGGAAGGCTTAAAAAGCTCCAGGCCACAAGAGACACCCTCCCCCCTTGGTTTCCAGCCACTACCCGGACAGAGTTCCCAGGAGAATTTACATCCAGTTACCAAAATCAAAGTTCACCGTTCTGTGCATTTTTAAAGAACCCTTTCTGTGCATACACACCCAAAACTCTATATGCCATGGAAAAATCTGGAATTCTTTTTTTTCATTTGGATGAAAGAGTAAATGACCCAGGGAAGACAACAAAACAAATTGCTTTTCCTGGTAAATCTACAAACACCATCTGTATATGTGTAATTCTAGAGCAAAATACTTTGACCTCTTGTTTAAGCCAGTGGTTCTCACCTGGGGCAATTTTGCTCTGCAGGGGACATTTGGCAATGTCTGGAGACATCTTAATTATAACAACTGGGGTGGGGGGTGGGTTTGCTACCAGCATCTGGGGGTAGAGGCCAGGGATGTAGCTAAACATCCTGCAATGCACAGGACAGCTCCCTACAAAAAAGAATTATCTGGCCCAAAATGTCAATAGTGTAGAGGTTGAGAAACCCTGCTCTAAGCCAAATGATAGAGATTGCTGGGGTCTTGCAGTTAGGGAAATAATAGCGAAGAATATGGACATTTTACGTTTGCAGAAGATGTACTTTTAGAAAGTCTGCATGCCCGAAAAAAAATGCTGATTCAAATGTTTCTTTGAAACAGTGGGTATCTCAGTAAACAATTTCCTTTTATTTTTATCTGATGCCTGCTGAAGCAGTTTGTTAAAATTTCTCAGTCATAACACACAGGATTCTTGGAGCCCAGGTTGTGACATCTACAGCCATCCCAAGTTGGGTTATATACTCAGTTGAGTTACTTCTCACTATTAAATGGCCTTGATTTAAATTTCAGCCAACAATTAAAACTTCACCTTGAGTTAAGTAGTAGTACAAGTTCTACAAGGTGGTATGAGGATTAATTAGATAATTTTTGTAAGGCTCTTTGGAGATAAAATGCCCACTTTGTGTTCCAACCATTGTGATTAGGCAAATAAGGCCCTTTTTTTTTTTTTTTTTTTAAGATTTTATTTATTTATTCATCCATCACCCCCCTGCTGTCCGCGCTCGCTGGGTCAGCCAACCACGCCGTACAGGCGGGCCCGCCCCCACCAGGAGGCCCCGGGAACCAAACCCAGGGCCCCCCATATGGTAAACGGGAGCCCCACCGATTGAGCTACAGCCGCTTCCCAAATAAGGCCCTTTTTAGCTATTCCTCGTGGCTTTGATCCCGCCTGCCTTCTCACTTGTCCAGGCAGAATGCCAGCAGGAAGGAGAATGTGGTGAGCTATGGTGGCCAGTGGAAGAACCCAAACCTTGTTTGTAATGGCTATTTTCAGGTTCTCTTTTAATGGTGAGATGAGGAGAAAAACATCTAAGGGAAATTAAAATCCCTTAGAAGTGATAGAAGGCTTCAAGTTACTACCTTGGAAATACCAATAAGTAAATTAAAGAAATGTTATATTCTTCCATTCATATTCTCTCTCTCTCATTCTCCCTCTTCTGCAAAGAGGAAAGCATGATTATGAAACTGCTAAAATCCCTCAAGTAAAGCACAGCCAACATCAGGGAAATCTTTATTTTCTGTGCAGATGGCATCTTTTAGCTCCTTTGGAGTTTGCATCTTTCTTCCTTTATAGCCATCACCATTGCTATTGCCATTGTCATCTTGTATTTACATAGCCCTTTGTAATTTGGGGAACACCCCCACCCAAAGACAGAGAGAGAAACAAAACGCTTACTATGTGCCAGGTACAGTCTTGGGGGTTCCCTTCCCCACCTAATCCTTACAATATCTATTGATGTCAGTACAATTAGCTCCAATGTAAAGATGAGGTAACTGAGGTTCACAAAGGTTACTTATCATGACCCTGGGCACAGAGCTGGGAAGTGATAATACTGGGACTATTTCAAAGTCATTGTTGAATTTTTTCCAGAATCTCAAGCTAAAAGAAATTTCCTTGCACCTTCCCCCCTACCACCCCCAATCTGGCTTTGGTCACCTAGGGAGTCTAGGAGGGAGGATGATATTGTCTCCATTCTTTCAAATGAAGAGGCAGAAGTTAAAGGATTTGCCTATGGATACCAACCAGACAGATAGTGAGTTTTCCTTAATCACCTCTCATACACTGCTCAGTCCCTGCAATTGGTCATCCACACTAGCTCCTGACTCTGAGTCTGCAAAGGCCACCTGTCCTACTTGACATATCCAATGTTCCTTTCCCTTCCTTTCTTTGCACTAGACACAGTTGACCATTCCCTCCTTGACTATTTCCTTTTGGCTTTACTATTGCCTTCTGACCACTCTAACAAGTCATTTCCATCTCCCTTTGTTGTCTCCTCATCCCATTCTGCCTTTTGAACCCTGGTGGTTCCCCAGGATGCCATCTTGGTATTCTTTTCCGCTTTGATGATTCCATGTATGTCCCTGGCTTTTTTGGTTCCTATACTTTGGTGTATATGAGAATCACCTCCCAGAATCACTGGGAGTTTTTAAAATTCCCAGTGCCAGCAGGAAGCGGATGTGGCTCAAACAATTGGGCTCCCGTCTACCATATAGGAGGTCCAGGGTTCGATTCCTGTGACCTCCTGGTGAAGGCAAGCTGGCCCATGCAGAGTGCTGGCCCACGCAAGAGTGCTGGCACGCACAGAAAGCTGGTCAGTGCAGGAGAGCTGGCCTGTGTGAAGAGCCCATGCAGCAAGATGATGCAACAAAAAGAGACACAGAGGAGAGACAATAAGAGACACAGCAGACCAGGGAGCCAAGGTGGCACAAGAGATAGAGCTCCTCTCTCCCACCCTGGAACGTCCCAGGATCAGTTCCTGGTGCCGCCTAAAAGAGATGACAAGCAGACACAGAAGAGCACACAGCGAATGGACACAGAGAGCAAACAGTGAGCACAAAACAATGGGGGGAGAGGGGGTACATAAATAAATAAATATAAAATTCCCAGTGCCCAGACTGTACAATAGACCAATTAGATCAGAATCTCTGGGCATTAGTGTTTTTTAAAGCTCTCTGGGTGATTCCAAATGTCATCAGAGTCAGTGCCTAGGTTCTTGGCTTTGTCATGAGAAATAATTCAAGGATGAGCCACAAATTAATTAAACAAGCAGAGAATTTATTGGGGGGTAAAGCAAGAGAACAGAAATACACCTTCAGAGTTGTAGGCGGGCATTCTCAAGGGAGAAGAATGAGAGTTTGGCCCCGGGGACCCTATTTTATAGGGTACAGGGCTCCAGGATCTGCACTGATTGGCATATTTGAGACAAAGCAGGGAAACTTTATTGGGTGATTTGATTCTCTTAACAGGTTAGGCATTGCTGTCCAGTGGTGACTGGCTCCTGGCTGCTGTCCATGAGCTCCGCAGGGAATGTTGACCAGTGGTGATTAGCCTCTGGTCACTGTCCACGAGATGTAAAGTAACCTGAAAGTGGGTGGGAGGTGGTGCTGGTGCCCCTCTTGCCTCTTCCCCCTTTCCCACCATGTAATGATGTTGCTGGCTGCCTTCTGATAATGCAGCTGCAAGGTGTGTGCTGTAAATTGCCCCTTCCTAACCTGCCTTTGTGACTCAGCAGGTTAATGCTAGCCAGCCAGCCACTACCTCAGTTTCTCTACTAGGTGGTGCTGTGTAGCTTATTGGGTTTTCTGCCCCTTCCTCCTTAGGTCCCTATTCTATCCTGCCTCACAAAGTATAACCACGTGTGAGAACCCAGTGGTATAGATCAACCTCCATATGTGATTCTCTTGTGTGTATTCTAGCAGTGACCTCTTCCCTCAAATAGGTGGCCTACCACTCCATCTGCTCACTGTGTCCCACAGACTCTGCATGCCCAAAGAGTGGGGTTGTTGGGTTTAGCAAATAAAAATGCAAAAATCCCAGTTGCATTTGAACTTCAAATGAACTATGAATAATTTTTAGTGTATGTCCCAAATATTGAAAATTATTATTTGTTTTCAATAATAATTGCCTAAGTGAAAATGATGTCTCTTCAAATTGCTTCTCTGTCTGCACCTCTTGGCTCAGGAAAGAGCTTCCTCCCTATCAGTCCAGTGGTAAACCTCAGAGCCTTCTTTGACCCATTTCTTTCCCTTCTATCCCTTCATCCAATCAGTCACAGTCTCCATTGACTCTTTCTATGTCCTGAAATGCTTCTCAAACCTCTCCTCCTCACTCCTTTGTCAATGCCTTTCCCCTAAACCTGTCATTATCATCTCGCTCTAAGGATTATATTGGCTTTTTAACTGAGACGCTCTTTCCTCAGACAATCCAATTTCCATGATTTGCCAAAATCGCTTTATAAAACACAGACCTGATCATGACACTTTTCCTTGTAAAAGCCTCTGATGGCCACTCATTGCCAAAAGCAAAGGCAATGTGTACCCCTCCCAATCAGACCCCAACCTAATTTTCCAGCAGGTCCATTGCCAGAGACCCCGGCATCCTGCCTCACAAGACAGCTTGTCATGGCACCCCCCCAAGCCACGGCCTCAGCTGTTTCATTGGCCTGGGGTGTCTTCCGCTTCTTAAGAAAAGCTTACCCTTTCAAGGCAAAACAAAACAGAACAAAGAACAAACAAAAACAAACCCACCTTGGAGTCATCCTTGTCACTTCTTCCTCTCAAACCTATTCCTGTAGACTCTTCCTTATACCTCTTCAGCATCCAACCCCTTTCCCTATCTCTACAACTAATGACCTCTCAAGGTATCAGCATCTTGTGCCTGGACTACTACTACTGCTTTCTAACTGGTCTGACTTCTTCTATACTTGCCTTCTCCAAAAGCGAGTCCTTTAGAAAGTAGAGCAGCTCATCTGCTTATGTGGCCCCTTCCTGTTTCATCCCACCCACTCCCTTTGATGATTTTTGCAGGCAAGTTTCAGTGCACACCAGCTGGATTTCCAACTGCCAGAACCTGAATTCCAATGCCTGTGATCATCTGCTGGCCAGCAGACACTGTTCTTCCCATGTAAGCAGCAGGCTAGCAGTGCCCAGGAATTAAAGACCCTCCACCCCAGCAGGCCTCACCAATGATTGACAAGCCTTGGCACCCTCTGGGGGTATATGATCTACACCAGGGGTTCTTAACCTTTTTTGTTCCATGGACCCCTTTGCCAGTCAGGTGAAAAACCACAGACCCCTCATTAAATCCACACTATACTGTGTATTACTTAATAAATATATCATACCCGCACCAACACATCACCATAAGAATAATGTTTTTCTTTTTAAAATTTTAATTCAAGCTCATGGACCCCTTAATAAGAACCCTGATCTGCACTGTTTCTCAGAATTCCCCAGCAGGGTTAGGCCCCAGTTGCCCACCATGGTACTTTGCTTAACTTACCATTCATTGGCTCCTTCCGTTCTCTAACTTCTTCACTCCTACAATGGGGTCAAATATAAGCTATTTGCACTCAAATAGTTGCCTCAGGGTCTGCTGCTAGGAGCCCCCAAACTAAGACACTAGTCAACTCCTAGTAGTCTTTTCTCAATGTGCTAGATCAGAAATAGCCATTTATGCCTGAAAAGTAGGAAACCGCACAGAATTGAAGGACTGCACAGAATCAAGAGAATTTGGAATGCCTTATGATATTATAAGATTGACCTCCTCTTTTCCTCCTTCTTATTTAAACCTACTTCTAAAATTGGGGAGAACTTCTATCATTAGGCATTTTGGGGAATACCCTGTATAACTCCCAACAGTCCCTTAATTGCCCCCTTTCACCTACAAAGAAGATTCCCTGGGAGCCATATTTATATTCTGTACCAGTAGCTCTAGATGATTGGACCATGAGTAGCCATCTGACCCAGGCTGGGCCAATCAAATTGACTCTCTAAGGTATAGGGAATTAGTAGTTAAATATTCTAGTTCATTTTAAGCTGAGAAAAATAAAATACAGAAACAACAGGACAGCCATTTCACACCACATGGGCAAATTAATAGAAAAAGCTAGTCTGTGGAGAGTGAAATTAAGGTAGGCAGAGATGAGTGAAAGAGAATACCAGCTTGATGTCTGGCAGCTTTCCTGCCCTTTTAAAAGCTTAGCTGCATCCATGCCCATGGGTTCTGAGAGGCAACTGTATCCTGATAATATTTTTGCTTAATGTTAGCTCAAGTTAGTTTCTGTTACTTGTATCCAAAGGGTCCTAATGAATACCGTTTCCATGGCACTTGCTACAAAAGAACTGAAACATCTTTGATGTACTTTTCTGGTGGGAGATAAGCATTATGTACCCACAGGGGCCTGTCTGGGCCAATGTGGGGAGCACAGTATTTTTTCCCTCTAGGATCAATTATTGTCAAAAATATTTCACCCATTCACCTGTAGTATTTTGGGCCATTTTACTTCTTAAGACTTCTTATCTATGTTAAGTCCTAACTTTTGGGGGAAAAGTATATCCTGTGGCTCTCACCCTTGAAACTCTTAAACACAGTTAAACAGAACAAAATAAGCAATGTCAGCTTTTCAGATACTTTTAAAAATTTGATATATTGGAGCTCATGTTTCCAAATAATTTGACTCAATCAATTTCTCCCCTTACTCCCATAGCCCTCTAAACCCTTCCCCCCACTTTTCCTCCACCTCAATGACACTGTGAAGCTTTCCAATCCTGAGAAATTGATCCAGTAATGAGTTGATATTGGAGCAGCTGCAGTGTTTGACTGCATTGGTGATCCCAAATAATAGCCCTCTATAGTCATTCCTTATATCCTGTAACTTTGTAGTTCCATTTCACTTTGACTCTGGGCTAGCCTTGTGACTTGATTTAGCCAGAAGTGATGGTGTGACAGTTCCAAGCCTAAACCTTAAGAGACCTTGAACTTGCTCTCTTGCACAGTTGGTCTTGCTTGTACCTGTACCCCAGCCATGCCTAAGGGAACCCAGTCTCAACCTCGGGGGAAGAGAATGCATATGGAGCAGAACCAAGTCAGCACAGTCAAGGCCATCTGAGACAAGCGAGCTGTCAGCCAATCTGCCTGCTGATTGCCAAACACATAAGCGGGTCCAGCCAAGATCAGCAAACCAGGCTCAGATCAGCAGAACCATCCTGGTAATCCACAGACTTGGGAGAAATGATTGTTGTTAAACTCCTAAGTCTTTGGGTGATATATAGATATAGTTGATTCCAGTGCCAAATCTTTCTTCCATTGGAGTTACAAATGCTTAAATCCCTAACATGAAACTTGAAAGGAAAAGGTATTACAGTTTTGTCTATACGTGATTATAGATTTCCACCAGATTAGGAGACTATACACTAAATGGTTGACTTAACATGGCCTTTGTTGCATACATGAAAGTCACTCTACAGAGACGTGAGTGGCGCCTGAAAGAGAGTAATCCTCCAGCACAGGGGTTGGCACACTATGGCCTATGGGCCAAACCTCACCCATGGCCAGTTTTTGTAAATTAAGTTTTACTGGAACTTAGCCACAGTTATTTATGTATTACCTATGGCTGCATTTGCACTGCAATGGCAGAACTGTATGACTGTGACAGGGATCAGATGGCCTGCAAAGCCCAAAATATCAACTATCTGGCCCTTTACAGAAAAAGAATTCCAACTTTTAGATTTTTAGAGAATCTAAAAGTAAGGTTCACTGAGAGGTGCATGTTCCAATACTTAGAAGAGATATGCCATATGTAGTAAAACTGCAAGGGCAGAGAAAATGATTTCAAGTAGGAAGTGAAAACCTGAAATTGGAAGGGCAGATGCTCCAAATGGCAGGCACCGATTGGGATGGAGGTGGTTTTCACATGGACACATGTATACAGCATGCTGCATGGAGAGAACCAGCAGGGGTTTATTTAATTAATGACCAATAGCAATTCCTCTTCTCAACAACAGGGAGCCCAGCTTGTTCTAAATATAAATGTCACCCTTAAACTCCTTGAAAATCACTTTTCTCTGTAGTCAACAACTCAAAGTCTGTAATCCTTCTCTCTGGAGTGCAACTTTTTTTGGAATGTAAGAAATTGTAAATAAAAATATTATAAAAAGATCAGTTCCAATTAACTCTGCCACTGATTTACTCTCTAATAAATAAAGACAGGAAGAGCCATTAAGATTAACAATGCTTCCCATGGATCCAGATATTCAAATCATTCCTCCTATCTCCTATCCTATTTTAGCCTGAAAATAATTCACTCATAAGTGAATGGCATAGATAAAATTTTCTTCCCAAATTTATCTTAATTGAAACATATCAGGGAAATGTATAAATTAAATGAACACTTCACAGACTTTGTAAAGTGAAATCATTTTTTGCAAGGTTTGTCCAGGGGTATCAGTTTTTCTTCCTCTTCTTCCTGCCCTCACTGATGGAGTCCTTGCCATGTGCCAAGCATTTTACAACTCCCCACCGGAACATTGGAGAGGCATGTGAAATTGAACATCTCCAGGATAACACCCTTGATTCCTCCACCCAAACCTGCTTTGTCCAGGCTTCCCCAGCCCTGTTGAATTCCAGCAGCCCAACCCAGTTGCCACACCCTAAACTCAGCACCTATTGGCTTCTGTTCCCCTTTCTCCCATCCAATGCCTCATCACATTGTTTCTGTTCTTCCACTGAAATCTAATTCAAATCTGACAACGCCTCCACATCCACACTGTCGTCCCTGCAGTCCGCCCCTCTGGCTTAGCTGCCTGTGAGCACCTCTATAACTGGTCTCACTGCTTTCATTCTATTCCCATGGTCAGGTCTCCCCACAGTAGTGAGAGTGATCTTCTCAAGATGTAAATTGGGTCAAATCCCATCCCCGCCCAAATCTTCCAATAGCTCCTCTTGCCAATCAGAATAAATCCCAAGCCTCTTAACCCTGTCTAAAAGGCCCTGGGCGATCTGCTCTCTCTCCACTTCTCTGACTTTATCTTCAACCTCTTCCTTCAGTAGCCTCATCGCTCTAGACTTCTTTCTGTTTTCCGAACCATCCGACCTTTTTCCTTCTAAGTGCCTTTGTGCTTGCCCATCCCTCCATGTGGAAAGCTCCTCCCTTATGTAACTGCAGCCCTCTCTCCCTGCTCTTGCCCAGTGGTTCTGAGCCACAGGTGATCCCCCCTCCTTCCCCGGGGGACATTTAGCAGTGTCTGGAAATAGTTTTGGTTGGCACAACTGGGGGAGGAGGTGGTGGTACTGGCGTCTAGTGGATAGAGGTCAGGGATGCTGCTAAATATCCTGCAGTGCACAGGACAGCCCCTCAACGAAGAACTATCCAGGCCAAAACGTTAATCGTGCCAAGGCTGAGAAACCCTGAGCTGCTCAGCTTTCTGCTCAGAGACTTTCTTCTCAGTGAACACTTCTTTTCAAAACTGCCCTCTCTGTTTTCTTCCTCTATCATTCTTTATTCCTTTATCCAACTTACTGCTCCCTGGAATTAGCATGTATATTTATGGATTTTGTGCGTGTGTGTGTCTGTCTGTCTCCCCCACTTGAATGTAAGCTCCCTGAGGGCGGGTGCTGGTTTTTCAATGTCTAGGACAATGCCTGGCACACAGTAGACCTTCAATAAGAATTGCTAGATCTCTGAGGTTTAGAGAGGTTAAGTGACCACACATGGCTAGCAAGGAGCAAAGCTGCCCATTTGTCTAGCAGACCCTTCGTATAGATATGCTTACAAGGGAAATAAAAGTTGTGTGCTGATTACGCCTTTCAGACACTTTTCCTTGCTTTACTCTTCCAATTTTCCACTCTTCTCCCTCCAGCCCCTAGACACCAAGATTCCTTTCTACGTAGAAATTCTAGATCCATTTAAATCCAGATCCTCTTACCCATTGACAAAGGATTATTCCTTGTACCTCTCCGACTTCTCGTCCTAAGCACCAAATGGCTAATATAAGTGAGATGGAAATGTGAGGCTGCCGGGAACTGGATCAAATGAGAGCTGTCAGTCTATCAGCAAACCCCACTGTCAATATTGGATTAATTGCTTGCTTAACCTAAAGTTCTCTGTATCTTTTCCCTCCCAGACAAAATTACCAGTCTCCTTCTGCACCAACTTGGCAATAACAGAGGAAGCCTTGAAATGATTATCCTAATTTAAAGACAGCATGAATTCCTGGCTGTTTTTTATGAACAGAAAATAGTGAGTGTCCTTTTTTCTTGCAAAAGCAATGAGCTTTAAAAAAGTCATTTATTTTCCCTTCTTGACTTTTCTGTACCTTAAGATGACTTCAGATTTAATTTTATTTTTCAAAGACTTGGCATTTTTATATTTTAACATTGGGCATTATTTAGCTTTGCCCATTTCCATAGATTGCTCCCCCAGCCCCACCACACACACACACACACACACACACACACGGACTATTCATTTCTCATGCTGAGTAAATAGCCATTGTTGCCCTGAAAATGATGTTCCCTGAGGTGGACTGGTTGTCAAAGGGAGTCTTCTGCTGGAACCCCCAAGCTTGGAAAATGGAGGACACTGCTCTCTCCTTGGAAGAAGCTTCCCGGACTTTTGGCTGTGGGCTTGGCTTTCTGCCCAGGCCAAAAATCATGTGCTTTTCACTGTTCTGAAGCCTATTTCTTAATGAATTAATTTCTTGGCAGCCTTCTTGGCGTGCAGATGAGCACTTCAGTTTTTCATTTGGGAATTTCCTGTCAACCTTGGCCTCTCTCGGTGCTGACTGAGAAAGCTGCCTTCAGACTAGCCTGATTCCAGCCTCACCTAGTCTAAATTACCTTTTTCTTAGGAGATACGCTGCATTTGTTCCTCCTCCATAAATTCCTCTGAGGTCTCCAACTTGAGAGAAGCCCTGAAGCTCTTTGAATCACATTTGAGCAGCTGTTGTATTGGCTGCAAAATTTAAATTATCCAAACCCAGGAGAAAGTGACTAAAGCAATGAATGTTTCAAGGAGGTAGTATATATATGGACAGGAGGCAGGAGTTCACACAGTGGAAAGAATTCGAGCCTTAGAGTAAGGTTTCAGGTCAAATTCTGTTCTGCTGCTTACAAGCTGTGTGACCCAGGATAAATCACTGAATCTCTCTGGGCCTCAATTTCTCCACAAAACTGGATTTAAACTTCCTACCATTTTAGAGAGCAGACAACGAACAAAAGAAAAAACAACAAGCAGATAACAAGTGCAAACTACGAGCAAAAATAATGAGGGAACCTCGGTGTGTGTGGGGTATTATTTTTTTAAAAACCACAAACTTTTGCCTGCTTTCTAGATGTCCTGTACTGTGTCCAGACATCACTGCTGCCTGAGGAAGTTGTTATGGGGAAGGCAGACAGAAAAGCAGCTACTTTCACCTCTACAATTGTGAATGCTCTAAAGGAGGACTGTAAGAGCTGAGAGAAGGGGACAATCAACTCTTGTGGCATGTCATGGACAGTGTCACAGAGGGACATGAGAATGAGAAGGAATTTATTAGGAGAAGAAACAAGTATATTTCAAGGAGGAGCAATTTTTTTTTCTTGGTGTGGCTGAAGCATGAGGAATAGGGAAGGGCAAGGAAAGGAGAATAAAGTGGATAAAAATAATCTTAGGCAAGACAGGGAATGACAGCAAGCTAGGAATTTGTACCAGCCACTAAAATAAATAGGAGCAGACAGTGTTTTAAGCAGGGAAGTGCTAGGATGAGATTCAGATTTAGGGGGATCACTCTACTGCCTGGAAGATGGACAGCAAAGGGAGTGGTGGTAGAGAGACCCCTGAGAAGGCTGGTGTCAAAGTCCAGGATGAAATCATGTGGGCAAGATCCAAGACTGTGGAAATTAGGAGGACTCGACTGTTTTGAGACACACCAGACAGAATTTGTTGATGTGGATGTTGCATGAAGGGAATGAAGAAGCATAGATACTCATGCTTCCAGTTTGGGGAAGAATAGGTAGATGGATGTTAGTATTCATCAAGATAGTACAAACGAGAAGGAGCAGGTCCAAGAGGAAATACCAAATTTGTTGTGGTTTTATATCTAGATGGTGGTGTTCAGAAGGTAACTGAGAGTAAGAGTTTAAAGTTCAAGGGAAAATATTTTAGTAGACACACACTGGTAAGGCTGCCCGTTTCACCCCAGTTCTCCCAGTGGCCATGTTGGTGCTACCTCATCTCAGCCACAGCTGACTTGTTCTCAGTGGTTCTCAACCAGGGATGATTTCACCTAGCAGGGGGCATTTGACAATGTCTGGTGACATTTTTGTTTGTCCCAACTGGGTGGGAGGTGCTACTGGAATCTAGTGGATAGAGGCCAGGGATGTTGTTCATCACTCCACAATGGATAAGGTAACACCCTACAACAAAGAAGAGGGAACTGCATGTTGAACAGGCAAATTCTCCAGCTTCCACTCTCTTCTGCAGATACTGATAGTTTCTTAGGGGACAGAACTCCTACATTGCTTTGTTGTTGTTGTTTTACTTTTTTCCTCCAATTTTATTGATATATCTTAATAAAGCATAAATCCATTCAAAGAGTACAATCAATGGTCTTCAGTGTAATCACGTTTGTGCATTCATCACCCCAATTACTCCCAGAGCACTTTCATTATTCCAATAATAATAAAAAACAAGAAAACAAAACTCATCACTCAATATCTCCATGCCTCACCTGGCGTACATAGCTGCTATTTTTTCCCCTTCTCTCTAGTATATTTGTATTTATATTTTTTAAATACAGTCTTATATATGCAATATAACCCATATTCATGTTTTACATGAAGTTTTACTATCTTGTTCAGTTCCATGTTACGTTTTTAGCTTTCCTTCTAGTAATATACATGTCCTTATACTTTCCTTTTCCAACCACCGTCCTACCCATATAATAGCACTGCTAGTTACAAATATCATGGTTTGCTTTAACCATTTCTATTCATTTCCAAAGATTTACAAATAACCTTTCTAACAATTCTGCACAGATTAACCCTCAGCTTTCCGTTCTCTACCTTCCTTCTATTTTCTGGTGACTTATATTCTAATTATTAACTCCATGACTTTATACAGTATATTTAGTTCATAATAGCGCATTCATACAGTATTTGTCCTTTTGTGTCTGGCTTGCTTCATTCAACATAATGTCCTCCAGGTTGATGCATGTTGTCATATGTTTCATGACTTTGTTTCTTCTTACTGCTGCATGATTTTCCATCATGTGTATACACCATAGTTTGTTTATCCATTCATCAGTTGATGGACACCTCGGTTGTTTCCAACTTTTGGCAATCGTGAATAATGCCACTATAAACATCCGTGTACAGACGTCTGTTCGTGTCACTGCTCTCAGTTCTTCTGGGTATATACTTAGTAATGGTATTGCTGGGTCACCTGGCAAGTCTATATTCAACTTCCTCAGGAACTGCCAAACAGTCCTCCACAGTGGCTGTACCATTCTACTTTCCCACCAACAATGAATAAGGGTTCCTATCTCTCCATATCCTCTCCAAAATTTAGTTTTCCAACCTTTTAATAGAGGCCAGCATAATAGGTGTGAAATGATATTTCATTGTAGTTTTGATTTGCATTTCCTTAATCACTAGTGATGTTGAACATTTTTTCATGTGTTTCTTTGTCATTTGTATTTCTTCTTTGGACAATTGTCTTTTCAAATCTTTTCCCCAGTTTTTAATTGGGTAGTTTGTCCTTTTATTGTTGAGTTGTATGATCTATTTGTATATCATAGATATTAAACCCTTATCGGTATGTGATTGCCAAATATTTTCTCCCATTGAGTTTGCTGCCTTTTCACCCTTTTGACAAAGTCTTTAAGGTGCAAAAGTGTTTAATTTTGAGGAGGTCCCATTTATCTATTTTTTCTTTCGTTGCTCGTCTTTGGGTGTAAGGTTTAAGAAACTACCGCCTGCCATAATTTCTAGAAGATGTTTTCCTACATTTTTTTCTAGGAGTATTATGTGTGTCACTTTTATATTTAGGTCCTTGATCCATTTTGAATTAATTTTTGTATAACGTGTGAGAGATAGGAGTCTTCTTTATTTCTTTTAGATGTGGTTGTCCAGTTCTCCCAGCACCATTTGTTGAATATTGTTCTGGCCCAGCTGGGAGGTCTTGACAGCCTTGTCAAAAAGCACTTGACTGTAGATATGAGGAACTCTATTTCTGAGTTCCTATTTCAGTTCCATTGGTCAATGTGTCTGTCTTTATGCCAGTACCATGCTGTTTTTTACCACTGTAGCTAGGTTACATGTTCTAAAGTCTTGAAGTGAGAATCCTCCAACTTCATTCCTTTTTAAGATCTTTTTGGCTATTCGGGGACTCTTACCCCTCCAAATAACCCTGATAATTGGTTTTTGCACTTCTTTGAAAAAAGGCTGTTAGGATTTTTATTGGGATTATGTTGAATCTGTAAATCAGTTTGGGTAGAATTGACATCTTAACATTATTTAGTCTTCTAATCTATGAACACAGAATGTCCTTCCATTTATTTAAGTCTTCTTCAGTTTCTTTTATCAATGTTTTGTATTTTCTGAACAAGGGTCCTTTATGTCCTTGGTTAAGTTTATTCCTAAATATTTGACTGTTTTAGTTGTTATTGTAAGTGGAATTTTTTTTTCTGATTTCCTCCTCAGATTGCACATCAGAAGTGTATAGAAATGCTATTGATTTTTGTGTATTAATCTTATATCCTGCCACTTTGCTGAATTTGTCTATTAGTCCTAGTAGCCTTGTTGTACATTTTTCAGGAGATTCTAGATATAGGATCATATCATCAGTGAATACTGAGAGTTTTACTTCTTCCTTCCCTATTTGTGTGCCTTTTATTTCTTTATCTAGCCTAATTGCTCTAGTTAGAACCTCTAGCACAATATTAAATAACAATGTTGACAGTGGTCATCCTTGTCTTGTTCCTGATCTCAGTAGGAAAGCTTTCAGTTTTTCACCATTGAATACAATGCTAGCTATAAGTTTTTCATATATGCACTTTACCATGTTCAGAAAGCGTCCTTCTATTCCTATCTTTTGGAGTGTTTTTATCAAGAAAGGGTGCTGTATTTTGTTAAATGCCTTTTCTGCATCAGTTGAGAAGATTGTGTGATTTTTCTTCTTCAATTTATCAATGTGGTTTATTACATTAATTGATTTTCTTGTGTTGAACCACCCTTGCATACCTGGGATAAAACCCTTGTTGAGCATTTTTGCATCTATATTCATTAGGGATAATGGCCTGTAATTTTTTTTGTAGTATCTTTATCTGGTTTTGGTATTAGGGTGATGCTGATTTCATAGCATGAGTTTGGTAGCATTCCTTCCTGTTCAATTTTTTGGAAGAGCTTGAGCAAGATTGGTGTTAGATTGACTTTGAATGATTGGTAAAATTCAGTGTGAAGTCTTCCGGTCCCAGGCTTTTCATTTTTGGGAGGTTTTTGATGACTGTTTCAATCTCCTCACTTGTGATTAGTTTGTTGAGGTCTTCTGTTTCTTCTAGGGTCCGTGTAGGTTGTTTGTGTGTTTCTAGGAATTTGTCCATCTCCTCTACGTTGTCTAGTTTTTTGACATACAGTTGTTCACAGTATTCTCTTATGACCTCTCTTACTTCTGTGGGTTCAGTAGTAATGTCCCCCGCTCATTTCTGATTTTATTTATTTGCATCTTCTCTCTTTTTTTCTTTGTCAGTCTAGCTAAGGGTTTGTTGATTTTGCTGATCTTCTCAAAGAACCAACTTTTGGTTTTGTTTTTTCTATTGTTGTTGTTGTTTTTTCCTCTCTCTATTTCATTTATTTCTGCTCTGATCTTTACTATTTCTTTCCTTTGGCTTAGTTTGGGATTCATTTGCTGTTCTTTTTCTAGATCTAAATTGCAGTTAGATCTTCAATTTTAGCTCTATCTTCTTTTTCTTAATGTAAGCATTGAGGGCTATACATTTCCCTCTCAGCACTGTCTTTGCAGTATCCCATAGGTTTTGATATGTTGTATTCTCATTTACCTTCATCTCAAGATATTTTCTGAATTCTCTTGCAATTTCTTCTTTGACCCACTGATTATTTAAGAATGTGTTGTTTAATCTCCATATATTTATGAATTTTCCCTTTTTCCATCCATTATTGATTTCCAGCTTCATTCCACTATGATCAGTGAAAGTGTTTTGTACTATTTCAATCTTTTAAAATTTATTGAGACTTGTCTTGTGACCCAACATATGGTTTATCTTGGAGAAGGATCCATGAGCACTTGAAAAGAAAGTATATCCTGCTGTTTGGGGGTGCAATGCTCTATAGATATCTGCTAGGTCTAGTTCATTTATAATATTATCCAAGTTCTCTGTTTCTCTACTTATGCTCGGTCCAGATGTTCTGTCCAATACTGAGAGTGGTGTATTGAAGTCTCCAGCTATTATAGTAGAGATATCTATTTCTCCTTTCAGTTTTGCCAGTGTGTGCCTCATGTACCTTGAGGCATTCAGGTTAGGTGCATAAATATTTAGTATAGTCAATTCTTCTTGGTGAATTGTCCCTTTTATTAATATATAATGATCTTCTTCATCCCTTATAATAATTTTACATTTGAAATTTAATTTGTCTGATATTAGTATCACTACTCCAGCTCTTTTTTTGGTTACTATTTGCATGGAATACTTTTTTCCAAACTTTTACTTTCAACAAGATCGTGTCCTTACGTCTGAGGTGGGACTCTTGTAGACAACATATAGACAGTTCATTTGTTTTTATCCATTCTATCAGTCTATGTCTTTTGATAGGGGAGTTTAATCCATTAACATTCAATGTTATTGTTATAAAGCCATTACTTATTTCACCCTTTTTGTCCTTTGGCTCTCTTTTGTCATATTGTTCTATTGTCTGTCATCTTATCCTTTAGTTTACCCTTCCTAATAATCTTCGTTTCTAAACTCTTCTCCAAATCTCTCACCCTTGCTTTTTCATTTCAGGCTGTAGCACCCCCTTTAGTATCTCTTGTAAATTTGGTCTTTTGGTAACATATTCTATCAGTTTTTGTTTGTCCGTGAAGACTTTGAACTCACCCTCATTTTTGAAGGACAGTTTTGCCAGATTCAGAGTTCTTGGCTGGCAGTTTTTTCTCGTTCAGCACCTTAAATACATCATGCCACTTTCTTCTGACCTCCATGGTTTCTGATGAGAGGTCGGCACTTAATCTTATCGAGTTTCCCTTCTATGTGATGCTTTGCTTTTCTCTTGCTGCTTTCAGAATCCTCTCTTTATCTCTGATATTTGTCATTCTGAATAGTAGGTGTCTCGTGAAAGTTCTATTCAGACTTATTCTCTTTGGGGTGCATTGTCCTTCTTGGATGTTGATATTTATGTCCTTCATAAGGGTTGGGAACTTTTCAGTCATTATTACCTCAAATATTCTTTCTGCCCCTTTTCTATTCTCTTCTCCTTCTGGGAGAATGGAATTGGTGTCTCCTTCTGGGATACCAATAATGCTAGTGTTTGTGCATTTCATGTTATCATTCAAGTCCTTGGGACTCTGTTCCATTTTTTCCATTCTCTTCTTTCTGTTCTCCTGTCTTGTCCAGTTCAGATGTTCTGTCTTTGAAATCACTAATTCTGTCTTCAAGCAATTCAAATCTGCTCTTATGTGCCTCTATTTTTAATCTCATCCATTGTGTCTTTCATTCCTGTAAGGTTTGTTACTATTTTTTTCAGCTTTCAAATTGTTCTTTATGTTCTCCCAGTATCTTCTTTATTTCTCAATAAAGATATTTATATCTTTATTTATAGATATAATAAATTATCCTTTATTTCTTTAGTTATATTTCCTTTAAATTCTTTGAAGTGATTTAGGAAAGCTGTGTGATTATCACTGATAAATTGTCTTAAATCCTGTATCTCTTCAGGATGTTTAGTTTGCTCTTTTGGCTGGGCTGTCTCTTCCTGTTTCTTAGTATGGCTTGTAATTTTTTGTTGATGTCTAGGTTTCTGAATATTTTGGTGAATTTACTCTGGTGACCAATTTCTATCTTTTGCCTATTGTTTTTTTTCCCCACAGCTCTTCTTTGATATTTGGTTCATCTTGTTCTAAGTCTTTAAAATTGCCTGGCTTAAGTTTTCAAAATCAGGCCAAGGACTCACTAGTGGGGTGCAGATTTTCTTGCAGGGGTTGGATACAGAGAGCACAGATTTTGTCCATGCAATTTCCAGACTGTTCAGAAGATGGTGCTCATCAGTGCACCTTTCCATGGAGGTGTTTCAGTCTTGGCTTTCCTGTGTTCCTGTGTCGAATCTCCAAATCAGAGATTCAAAGCAGGCATTCCTGGCTAAATTTGTTGAAGAAAAGCACCCTGATCTCCCCTCCCCTTTCCCTTGAAACAGTTGAAAGGGAGGAAGATATCTGTTCCCCTCTCAGTTGGCTACAGTGAGTCAGAAGTTTCATCCCAACTTAATATCTTGGGCGTGGGGGAGGGGAGCCCTTCCTGGTCACCACAGGGGTTGGTAACTCATATTTGTTGTTTTGGCTTTTTTGTCTCTCTGTCCTTCACCCTCCTGGGAGTTGTGTAGCACTGTACTGGTCTGCTGACCCCCAAAGCAGGTCCCTCAGACAGCTTTTGGCTCTTTTTCCCTTTGTTTTTGTGAGCGCATTCAGATCTGCATGTTAGTCCATTGCCATCTTCCCACAATCCTCCCAATTTTACATTTTCTGTATTGTTTTTTATATGCATGAATATTAATTGTTGAAAATCAGAGATGGATGCAACCTCAGAGATCAACTATTGTCAGGTTATTTCCACCTCAGCACACATTCCTATCTGGTGCCATACATTCCTATCAGGGCCAAAAGCCCCACTCCAGAGATTCTCAAGCAGTGACGCATGCCCATGGAGTCAAACAGGAATCTCCTTTGGTAAGTAAGCACAGAGGGGCCTGTGTAGTTTGAGAAATTCCCTCAGGAGACTTTCATATGTTCCCCATCCATGTTGAAAAACATTGTATAAATAGTCTAAGCCTCTCCTTTGACTCAGAGATGTTGAGTTAGTTAATTAAAAAAATTTTTTTATTAGAGAAGTTGTGGGTTTACACACCAATCATGCACAAAATACAGGTTTCTCATATACCACGCCACCACCAACACCTTGCATTGGTGTGGAACATTTGTTACAACTGATTAGCACTTTTTTGTAATTGTACTAATGTTTTAACAGTAGTTACCTTTGTTAAAATTAATGAACATTTATTAAAATAGTACAATTAATTATTTTACATTAGGTGTATTTTTCCATATACCAGCCTATTATTAAGACCTTGTATTAATGTTGTACGTTTGTTATAATTCATGAAAGAACACTCTTATACTTGTACTAGTAACTACAGTCCATTGTCTACAATAGGGTTTACTGTGCTCTACAGTATATGTTTTGTTTTTTAATTTTTATTCTAATAACATATACGACCTAAAGTTTTCCTTTTTAACCACTTTCGCCTATATAATTCAGTGCTATTAATTACACTCATGATAATGTGCTACCGTCACCACCATCCATTTCCAAACCTTTGCCATTAACCTAAATAGAAATTGTGTACAAATTAAGCATTTTAGCCTCCCATTCTCTAACCCCAAATCAACCTCTGGTAACCTATATGTTATATTCTAACTCTATGAGTTTGCTTATTTTAATTAGTTCATATAGTGAGATCATACAATATTTGTCCTTTTGCTTCTGGCTAATTTCTCTCAGCATAATGTCCTTAAGGTTCACCCACGTTGATGCATGCATCAGGACTACATTCATTTTTACGGCTGAATAATATTCCATCACATATATGTACACCACATTTTGTTTATCCATTCATCGGTTTATGGACACTTGGGTTGCTTTCATCTTTTGACAATTGTGAATAATGCCGCTATGAACATCAGTGTGCAAATATCTGTTCAAATCCCTGCTTTCAATTCTTCTGGGTATATACCTAGCAGCAGGATTGCCGGGTGATATGATAGTTCTATGCTTATCTTTCTGAGGGACTGCCAGAGTGCCTTCCACAGCAGCTGCACCATTTTACATTTCTACCAGCAATGAAAAGTGTTCCTCTTTGTCCACCTTTTCTCCAACACTTGTAGTTTTCTGTTTTTCTTTTAACAGTGACCATTCTAATAGGTGTGAAATGACATCTCATTGTGGTTTTTTAATATTTTTTTAGCATATGGATGGCTCATGTGTTTTTTTAAAAATCCATTCTGTCAGCCTATATCTTTTTTTTTTTAAGATTTATTTATTTATTTATTTATTTATCCCCCCTTTGCTGCTTGTGCTCGCTGTGTCCATTTGCTGTGCATTTTTCTGTGTCTGCTTGTCTCCCTTTGTTGTGTCATCTTGCTGTGCCAGTTCACCATGGTGTGTGGGGCCATCAGCTCACTGTACAATGTGGGCCAGCTGGCTCGCCTTCACCAGGAGGCCCCGGGAATTGAACCCGGGGCCTCCCATATGGTAAACTGGAGCCCAACCAATTGAGCCACAGCCGCTTCCCCTATATCTTTTTAAAAAATATTTTTTATTAAAGTATATCATTCATACACGAACATACATAAACAATAAGTGTAGAGTAAAAGTTGTGAACTTGCAAAATAAACATGCATAACTTCATTCTGGGTTCCCATACATCACCCCTCCACCAACACTTTACATTGTTGTGATACATTTGTTACAAACTATGCAAGAGCATTGTCAAAACATTACTATTAGAGTAATATAATCCATATCTTACATTTGGTGTATTTTTCCCCCAACCCACCCTATTTTTTTTTTTTAAACAAATCAATTTTATTGATACATTTTAATAAAGCATATAATTTATGCAAAGTACAACCAATGGTATTTGTGCATTCATCAATCATTATTTAAGTGTTTTCATTATTTCAATAATAATAATAAACAAAACCCAGACAAACAAACAAGGAAATTCCTCCCCTCTCAATCTCTCTGTTTCCCCTGCTGTATATAGCTGCTATTTCTGGCCACTCTTGTACAATTATTTCTTTGTTTATTAAGCAGTTTTATTGAGATATATTCGTGTACCATATGATCTATCAAAAGTGTATAATCAATGGCTTTTTTTTTAGCTGTTAAAAAGAACTTTATTATAAAATTGTAAAACAAATAGAAAAATAGATTGAAAGAAATTACAAATTTTAAAAGACAGTGCAAGGCCAAGTTAGATTTAATATAATCAATGATAAGAAATAGATGGTATAGCAACAAACATTTATAAATGTAAGTAATAATTCTAATATAATGGAAATTAATTATAACATAATTCTAATTTTTATATTACAGCTCTAACTATTGAACGTAATAGTCTCTAAGAATGAATAATTATTGGTTTAGTTATTTAATTTCCATTTAGGCCATAATTCTTTCTGCGTAATCAAATTCCTATTTGGGAATTCTTCACATCTTATAGCAATATGCCAACTCATAATTTTATGAGGCAGAAAAACTCAAAATCTTTTTCAACAGTAGTCATGCTAAATCATTATTGATCCAGATGTATTATTTTAATTAAAGAGTATGCATAAGAAAGGGTTAAAGAGAAATGAAGTATCCAAATATATCTCTCTTCTTCAGTCCTCCTCAATTAAAAGCAAGTGTTTGTTTTGTACGAAGAAACTTACAGAATACTCATCATAGGAACAATTTGCTAGTTGCACTGAAAAATTATTATTCATGTACTATAATATTGTTATTTTGCATTTGACTGGTCTACTCCAGCTCTTTTTTGGTTACTCTTTGCATGGAATACCTTTTGCCCACCTTTCACTTATAACCTGGTTGTGTCCTTACGTCTCAGGTGGGTTTGTTGCAGACAACATATAGACAACTCATATTTTGCATTTCCCTAATAGCTCGTAATATTGAGCATATTTTCATGTGATTTTTAGCCATTTGTATTTCCTCTTTGGAGAGATGTCTATTGAGGCCCTTTGTCCATTTTTTAATTGGGTTGTTTGTGTTTTTATGGTTGAGTTGTAGGATTTCTTTATATATTCTGGATATTAAACCCTCATCAGGTTCCTTTTTTCAGGAAGCTTTAAACTTTGCTACAATAATTTTTCTTGCTTGTTCCATGGCCCTTGGTTCTGTTTTGGCTCCTTCTCTTGAGGTTGGTTAGCATGTTGGCTCTATTTTTAGAGGATTCCATTTTCTCCTCCTTCAGTGGCTTGAAGAACCACTCCAAATGAGTCTTTCATGATGAAAGGAGAGGAGGACTAGCTTCCGTAGTCCTCATCTGAAGAGAGCTTGCCGCCCAGGAGTTGTAAGAGGCCATGACGGTGGGGACGAGAGAGCCCATTGTATAACAATGACAGTGGCACATCCACAGCTATTATTGTTGTTGCTTGTTTAGCTCATCCTACATGCCTCTGTAGGTATTACAGACTTGTACTGTGTAATCATCACATTACTTGAGGCAAGGACTATTGCCCCATTTATCAGGTGAGAAAACTGAAGCTAAGAAAGGCAAAATAGTTTATTCTAGTCAGTAGTGGCCCGAAGCCTGGAGTTGAAACCAGCCTGTCTGGCCCTACAGCTTGAGCTCTGAGCCGCTCTGACAGATTTCTGTCATCATTGGTGTGTGTTGGGGAAGGCATGGGGGGACTGAGCTTCCTGAGGTTAGGAATTTCCATGTAGAGAATACATGGCAGGAAAGGGGATTTTTAGGGGAGAAGGGAAATGGTGAGGATATTTTATAGGATGACAGATGTGTGGGTAAGTTGTTGATGGAGAGAGGTGCTGTGTTGTGCTGCAGGACTTCCATGGAAGGAGCTCAGTGGCTTTGTCACTGACTGAAGGTCTGATCCAGAGACATGTGAGGGCATTTGAACACGAGGTAATCTAGTCTGGGTGAGCTCCCAACTACCGTTTGTACCTCACTCTCGGTGATGCACAGATTGCATCTATAGTGTTTTATTTTGTACTAATTTTTTTCCTGTTATTTTATTCCTTCATTTTTCCCTCTCCAAAGCGATCATCTTATTTGTGGATGTCTTAGGTTGTATTCCCCCTGAAGCAGATTATGAGGCAAGCAATCAAGTGCAAGGAGCTTTTTTTGGAAGGTGGTCCTAGGAAGCACTGGGAAAGTAATGATAAAGTGGGACAGGGAAAAGAAGGATGCCTATTCAAAGTATATTAGTAAGCAGGCTGCTTCTGTGGGCAACTGGGGCTCAATCCCAGGGACACCCCTGAGAGACAATGTAGAGCATACATCAGTGGTGTTCCACCAGAAGAGTTTGTAACAAGAGCCATCAGCTGATTGGCAAGTGCCGAGAGTCAATGGCTGGGGCACTGATAGCATCTGCTACAGTGAGGTATCCAGTAAAAAAGTGTCTGAGAATGAGGAGGGCTGGAGTCTAGCTGGGTATCAATCCAGAGTTGACCAAAGAGCCGTAGAGCAGGAAAATGGGTTTCTAATCCCAGTTCTGCTTCTACCCAGCCTGTGTGATCTTGGACAAGTCACTTCCCCTCTCTGGCCCCCAGTTTTCTCATCTGTAAAGGAAGAAGCATGAGAAAAATGATCCTGTAGGCCCACTCCAGCTCAAAGAGTCTATAATTATTTGAATCAATGTCATTTGATGGATCCAGAAACAGGCTGATGTTCCCATCAGCATTGTAACTTGGAGGATAAATTATGATAGCTATCTTCTACTGAGCATTTCCTCTGTAACCAAGACTAAAATGTTTAAATACAGTATTTTATTTCATCTTCACGGCAGTACTATGAAAACTGGCACAGTTTTTATCTCTATTTTGTAGAAGAAGAAACAGAATTTCGGCAAGGCTGATTAATTTGTCCACACTGAATAGATAATAAGTGATACAGGCTCAACCGGTCTGACTCATAAGCACTATATTCTTGGGCCTCTCACTTTCGTGGTGGGGGCCCAGTGCATCTGTGATATAGACTCATCACACATGTGGGGGTGTATATGGAAATGCAGTGGAACCCCGTGGTCTATATTGCTTTAGAGGACACATGGATTATGAACAAATCCAGGTCTGAGCAATCAACAGCCATATTCTAGACTGGGAATCCATAACAAAGACATGGTTTTCCCAACATCACCAGCATTGTCACTGCCATTATCTTCATAACAGCAGTCACTTTTTGATGGCTTATTTTGTGCCAGGCACTATTCTCAATGCTTTACGTGATCAATTTGTGTAATCCTTACAATCACCGCATGAGGGAAGTACCAATATCATCACCATTTTGCACATGAGAAAACGGAAGCACAGAGATGTCATCGTGCAGATGAGAAAACTTGGCCGAGTCACACAGCTAGCATGTGGCAGAGCCACGGGTCTGACGTCAGAAAGCACTCTCATACCCCTGCCACTCTTCTGCTTTTCCAGAGTCTCAGAATTAGCCACGTCAGCATTTGCGTTTGCACAGTGGCCTGCTAAGTTAGAGCTCAGACCACACGTCCCCCTGCTACCTAAAAACCAACAGAGAGGAGTGACTGAAAGCCATTTCTGGTCAAAATTATCCAGGTGCCAATATGTGGCTGAAAAGGTAGCACCCCAGGTTTCTTTGTTCGCTGGTATGTTCTGTTTACTGACAATGCTCTTTGCCTGAAAGAAGCAGTAAAGTCCAAAGAGACTTTTTTTTCCTTTCTTTATTACCCACTCAGGGACATGGCATTTATCTGGGCCGTTTTTATTTGAAAGCTGTGTTGTATCCCAGTGTTCTCATATTCCTCATCTTTCATCTGCTGCCAATTACTCCTGAGCAGAGGCAAACCAGGTTATTCTGCACATTAACTAAGTCCCATTGGTAAACGTGCTTTTGGCTGCAAGATCTGAGAACATTCTCAAAGTGAAGACCTGAAGGCCCAGACTGCTTATTCCACAGACACCTGTGATGTCCTCTTCATCTCATTACTCTGAAACTCATTCATTCATTCATTCATTCAATAATTGTACACCAATTCACTGTCACATTCTATATGAAGCACCACAGGGAACACAAAAAGATGAATAAGACTTATTCACATTCCTCAAAGATCTACTGATCAGCCTTCTAAAATATAGAATTGGAGTGTGGATAACAGAAGAACCGATTAATCATGGAATGAAATTTAGGAGACAAGTGTTATTCAAGAAACAAACATTAAATAGTGAAAAGTCACAATATTAAAATTTGGCCTTCTGAAAATGAAAGAAACATTCTGACTGTGAAATAACGTAAGTGTTCATCAGACTGGAAAAATGAGGGGTGAGAAAACACGGTATGTTTCCAAAAATAAATAGCAATGTAATTGTAAATTTAAAGATATCTCGAGTTTTTAAAAGTTATTGTATTTTTTCAATTAGAAAATTAGTCATGTAAAAAATACGATGTTCCCATATATCTCCTATTATTGACACTTTGCATTAGTGTGGTACCTTTGTTACAACTCATGAAAGAATATAAAATTTTACTGTTAACTATAGTACATAGTTTGCATTTGGTGTAATTTTCCCCATATACCACCCAATTATTAACACCTTGTAATAGTGTCATACATTTGTTATAATTCACAAAAGAACATTCTTATATTTGTACTATTAATCAGTCCTTCATCCACAACAGGGTTCACTGTGTTATACAGTCCCATGTTTTGTCTTCTAACTTTCCTTCTAGTAACATGTATGACCCAAAACTTCCCCTTTCAACCACACCAGCTTATATAATTCAGTGCTATGAATTACACTCACAATAATGTGCTGCTATCACCACCATCCATTTCCAAACCTTTACAATCAACCTAAATAGAAGTTCTGCACAAATTAAACAACAGCTCCCCATTCTCTACCCCAATTCTATCCCCTGGTAATCTATATTCTAGGTTCTAACTCTATGAGTTTGCTTATTATAATTAGTTTATTTCAGTGAGCCCATACATTATTTGTCCTTTTGTGTCTGGCTCATTTCATTCAATATAATGTCCTCAAGGTTCATCCATGTTGTCACATGTATCAGAACTTCATTCCTTTTTAAAGCTGAATAATATTCCATTTTATGTATACACTACATTTTTTAAGCCATTCATTGGTTGGTGGACATTTGGGTTGCCTCCATGTTTGGCAATTGTGAATAATGCTGCTATGTATATGAGTGTGGAAATATCTGTTCGAGTCCCTGCTTTCACTCCTTCTGGGTACATACCTAGTAGTGAGATTGACAGATCATATGGCAATTCTATACTTAGCTTCCTGAGGAATCACCAAACTGTCTTCCACAGTGGCTGCACCATTTTACATCCTCACCAGCAGTGAATGAGTGTTCCTGTTTGTCCACATCCTCTCCAACACTTGTAGTTTTCTGATTTTTTAATATTGGCCATTCTAGTTAGGTATGAAATGATATCTTATTGTGGTTTTGATTTGCATTTCCCTAATAGCTAGTGATGTGCATCTTTTTATGTACTTTTTGGCCATTTATATTTCCTCTTTGAAAACGTGTCTATTCAATCTTTTGCCCATTTTTCAATTGGGTTATTTGCCTTCTTATTGTTGAGTTGTAGGAGAGTTTGTTGTTTTAAAAAGCTTGCTTATTTTTTTCTTTTGGTTATTTAGTATGGTTTAAATTAAGTCAGATAGTACAGGTAGCTCATTCGGACTCAGTCTCTGATGTTAGCTTTGAGCCATCTTAAGGCTTATTGTCAAGCAGGAAATATTTACAGTTCCTTAAATGGATCTGAAAGCAATTTGAAATTGAGCAAAAAGAGGGAGAGAGACAAAAGTTGTTCCTGAAGGGGACAGTTACAAGTGCGGAAGTGCAGACTCTTTCAGCAGTGACAGATCTGTTTGTCCTAAGCAGGGGAGAGAGAGTTGAAGGCAGTCAGGGAAATAATTTTTTTCCAGGAAGGGTTGCCAACCGTGATTTTGCAGGTGACTTTGCTGGATTATTTAGAGAGCAGCGGGGACAAAATATATGGGAAGTACCAATTAAGAAATGGCATGGGTCTCATAACATACTAAAATGAAAAGTGATAACTGACGTTTAAATTGATGTGTCTTTTCTTCCTGGGATGCCCAGAATCCTAGAGCTGTAAAGTATTATGTGTACACCACATTCCTACTTGTCAATCTCATACTATCAATGTCAACTATCTTTGAAGCTGAAATGTTTCTGTCCCTCCATCTGTCTTCATAATTGGTCCACTTCCTATTCTTACCCTTATTCTGATCCCCAGCCACAAAGAGAATCTTAACCTATTCTTATCTCTACTTCTGACAGTTGTGCTAGGAGTCCTTTGTTTCTGAAGATTGGCAAAATAGAGTTCCTAAGTTAAGGAGGACATTTTCATGTGGTGGAGGTAATACTATAGCAATTTACTTAACTACAGGGCATCCACCCAGCAGACTCAAGCCATATCTAAGGAAGAAAAGGTCCTGAGGGTTATAAAGTGCAAGTTAGAAAGCCAGACCCAAAATCTTATAAGGGAATTCCTCTGGCCCTGACTGATAATCAGTTAGCTCTTATTGCATATAATTTTTAACAAGCTTGTTTATTTAATTCCTTAAGTCAACATAATTGATAAAATAATTGTTTTGGGGTAGTCAGCATGAACGTTCCAGGCCAGTGCTGACCTGTAGAACTTTCTGCAATTTATCAAAATGTTCTATACCTGTGTTGTCCAGCACGGGAGCCATTAGCAACATGTGGCTTTTGAGCACATGAAATGGGCTCATGTGACTGAGAAACTGAATTTCTGGTTTTAATTAGTTTAAATTTAAATCTAAATAATCACTTGTGGTTAGTGGCTGCTATTTTGAACAGTACAGCTCTAGACAGATTCATTGACTATAGTGAAGTAACTGAATCACTTTTATAGAGGTCATTTAATGTAGGGGCAGAGAGTTTGCTAAATCTCCGGCAACCCCTGAGTTCATTGAATTATAGCTCTGATCATTCATTTATTTATCCGTTCTTTCATTTGATAAACATTTATTAAGTAACTACCTTGTGCCTGCACTGTTCTAGATACTGGGGATATAGCAGTCAGCAAAATGGATAGAAATCCTTGTCCTCATGTATCTTATATTTTAGTGGAGGGATGTCTCATTTAACAAATAAATAATAAAACTATATAGGATATCAATTGATGACAAGTGTTACATACAAGTCAGAGAAAAGAGATAGGAAGAAGGGGGTGATATGGGATTTACACTTTTAAATAGGATGGCCAGGGAAGGCCTCATTGAGAAGGTGAAGGAGGTGAGAGATCAAGTCAGGAGGTTACCTGGTGAAAGAGTATGACAGTTAAAGGGAATTGTAAGTTTAAAAAATCTTTAATTGGGAAGTTTCCTGGCAGGTTCAAGGAACAGCCAGTGGGTGAGTATAGCTAGAAAGGAGAGTAGTAGGAGATGAAAACAGGTGATAGTAACTTGTGCCAGGGTAGAATCAGTAGAGGGGGATGTATTTTTATGGTAGAGATATTAGCATTTGCTGACAATTTATATACGTGCTACGTAAGAAAAAGAGGAGTCCAGGGAGTCCAAAAATTCTGATCCTAGCAAGTAGAACGATGGAGTTGTTTTTCACTGAGTTGGTGGACCATATTTATAATGTAATTTTGACCTATCAAAGGAGGTTAAATAAAAGATTTCATGGGGAGCACATGTAGGCCAAGTGGTTGAGCACCTGCTTCCCATGTACAAGGTCCCGGGTTCGATCTCAGGTCCCTCCTAAAAGCAAACAAACAAACAAACAAACAAATGAAAAAACCATCTCTCACTGGGGAACAAATGTAGCTCAGTGGTTGAACACCTGCTTCCCATGTACGAGTTCCTGGGTTCAATCCCCTGTACCTCCTTAAAAAAAAAAAAAAAAAGATTTCGTTGGGATTCTTAAATGTGTATATTCATGTCTTTTCTTAAATTTGATAAGTTTACTGCCATTATATCTTTGGATATTCTTTCTTCTCCTTCTAGGTCTCCCATAATCCATATATTGGTATGCTTTATGGTGTCCCACAGGACTCTAGGCTCTGTTCACTTTTTTCATTCTTTTTTCTTTCTGCTCCTCGGCCTGAATCATTTCACTTGTCTTATATTTGACTTCACTGGTTCTTTCTTTTTCCTTCTCCATTATGCTGTTGAATTCCTCTAGGGAATTTTCATTTCAATCATTTCAACCTTAGTATTTTTGTTTGGTTCATGTGTTCCTGGATATGTTCCAGATAAACATATGCTCTGAGCAGCTATTCAATCTCTCCTACTTGCTGAGTTGATGAGAACTCTAAAGCATTTACCAGAAAACCTTCTCACATTTCTATTGTGGCCAGGATGTGGACTCAAATTAGGGATTATTTTTGTGTGTGTGCATGGGAGCATTGATTTGTTTAAATGTTGGCCTGATGTCTGATGAGAGGCTGGCCTCACAGCTGTTTGTTTCAGGGCACCACTGAGGAGGGCCTTGTTGAGTTGATTAGAGAGCTTTGCTGACTGATGGGAAAATACACAAGCAAGACCTCACGTCTTCTCTTAAGCTTGTGAGAGAGGGTTTGGTTAGCTGGGGAAATTAGCCTGAGTTCAGAGCCAAGAAGAAACCAGGCCACAAGTCTAAAGCTAGGAGTCTCACTAAAGTTCGATGTAATGCTAGTGATTGCCTTTGTTGTGGAGAGAAGAGGGGAGTTGAGTGATAGTAGGGGATGAGTGATAGGCACAGGGAAGGAGGACCAAAAAGGTCACAAAGGACTTATCATCCAGAGGAAGTGGAATATATAGGTGTGTGTTTGAAGTCATGGCAATCCCTGTGGAAACATGTAGTGAAATCCCTGTCAGACATCAAGGCTCAGAGTGACCCATGTGGGAAAGGGACTTTGGGAAGTGACTGCTAGGGAGGCCTTTGATTATTTGTCAGGTGTTAGGTGAGAAAAAGGCAGAGGGGAGATGTGGGATCTCTTTCTTGACCAAAGGACAGGCTTTCAATAGGAGGAGTGTATACGTTATAGAAAGACAGCACATTCCTAGCTATATTATTTTTCTTTGCTGTGTAACAAATTACTGCAAACTTAGCAGCTTAAAACAATGTATGTTTTTCACCTCCCAGTTTTGTGGGTCAGAGGTCCAGGGATGACTTAACTGGGTTCTCTGCTCAGAACTCACAAAGTCTGCTTCCAGGTTCCCTTAGATTGTTAACAGAATTTATTTTCTTGAAGCTGTGGGGTTCATGGCAACTTGCTTCTTCAAAGCCAACAACGGAGAGAGACTCCAGAATGAATCTGCTAGCAAAACGGAGGCTTATAGATACAACACAATCACGGAGTGACATTCCATCATTGTTGCCATATTCTGTTGGTTAGAAGCAAGTCACAGTTTCCCCCCCACACACACACTCAAAGGGAGGGGACTATACAAGATGTGAACACCAGGAAGTGGGGATCGCGGGGTCTACTTTTAAGTCTGTCTGCCATAGTAGCAAAGGCATGGGGAGTTATTAGAATATTCAGTTCAAGGGAAGAAGGGAAAAGATAAATTGGCTCTTGAGGGATATTGGAGATAAGGATGGATATAAAGTTTGAGGTCACATTCTGGGGAGCCTTGAAGGGCAATTTGAGGACTTGCCCTTTTGGCATTTGGGAAATTTAAGGACAATTCCATCTGTGGGCTTTTGCTGCTTTCTGAAGCCAACATCCTTGCTAACAAACCCATTTTTGCATTCAACACTCTGCTCAGACACTCATTTCCCAAGCAGTCATTTCTTTTTATAAATGTTTCAGAAATGAAATGCCAGTTGCATTTAAAATGAAGAATCCACTTTGAATTAACCTTGACCATTTTCTATAGTTTAGTTATTTGGTGGTGGTGGTAGGGGGGTTGTTGAATTCAAACACACAAGCACATCCTGCATTGAGAAGCAAGACAATAGATAACCTCCTTAACCTTTTCTCTAGCACAACTCCTCTGTGGGGCTAATTGTAGAGAATAAAATAAGCTACTTGCTAAGTGCATCATGGTTTTACCCTCTCCTATGAGTATTTAAGAAGCTATTAGAAAAACAAAAGATTCTTGTGGAAATATGCAGGAAGGGAAAAATGCATGGAAATGTAACTCATTTGGACTATGTCAGAAATAGTCCTCAAATAGTGTAGAAAAGATTGAAAAATAACCATAGTGCCAAATGAAAAAGTTGCCTGTAGGTGGAATTTATAAGACTCTAAAACAGTGATTTGCACTGTTTTAATTGTCAAAATGTTTCGTGAACTTCCATATGATGGTGGGAGTGTGATTGTTAGCATCTCTTAATTGATGAGGTGCTACCAAAAATAAATTTTACAATTAATTTATAATTTTTTGAAGATGACAACCATGTCAATGATTTAAAAAATAAAATTTTTGACAATGACTTCTTTGGGAATCTTGATGAAAGCTATGGACTTTTCTTCTGGAAAAAAAAAATCTTATACCCATACACAGGGTGTTCGTGAAGCACCTGAAGCCATCCATTGTGGACATCAATGGATTCTATGTGAACAAACCTTGAATGGCATATATTTGGAAATAATAATTCAAACATCAAATCTATAACTTATTTAGTCTCTGCCCAATGATAGGTGTGCCTACGGACTTGAGGACCACTCTAAGGACGCTTTGAACCTCTGGTCTAAGCAATGAGAAGGAGCATTCATCACGTGTTGGGATCCATATGTCAAATCCAGGATTCTGAAAACTGCCTTGTGCTTATATTTGGATTTTGATTTCTAATAATGTGTGAAATTTCTCTGCATGGAAATTTGTTAGGCATGCAGAAGTTTCATTGTAAGAGTGGGGGTGACGTATAACATCCTATTGGGGTTAATAACAAAGATAAAACAATGCCATGGACCATGTGTACATGCATGTGTATGCATGACAGAGGGAGGGCAGGGGAGAAAAGGAGAAGAACATAGAGAGAGACAGACGGCAGAGACAGAGAGACATCCACAGTGACAGAGAGAATTAGGAAAGGAGGAGGAAACAGATAGAGACAGAGGCAAGGCAAATATTCAGTCAGATTATTGAAGAGACAGACAAACATAAGAGACAGCCAGAGGGAGAGGAAGAGAATTTCCAAATAGGGAGGACCCATGGACACTCCTACTGACTGACTAGTAGGAGGATGACAGTGATGTGCTTTATCATCATGGAAAGCTGTGCATGGACTGGTGGATGATTAAACAAAGAGGCCAGGCCCTCCAGGGCGACTTACTTCCTGGGAATGTATTAGGCAGTTCAGAGAGCACATCAAAATAGACCTCGTGCCACCATTTGTTGAACAACTGTCTGGTACAGTGCTGCTGGGCTGGAAGGAATTGCTAGTTCTCCCAGAATCCTCAGCTTTCCAAGAATTTTTCTTGAACTTCAGAATAGGTTTTGCTGAACTTTTGGAAATGTGCTTATCTCATCTCTCCATAAATGAGGGGTAAATATCTAAAACTAAACATGTTTTGGACTCTTACCAAAATTTGCTAAAGTTTTTCTGAATACCCAGTTTTTGAATGTTGCCTAATGGAAAAACCATCAGGTAAAAAAGACTTTATACAAGACTTTTAAGGAGAGTAAGTCAAGGCCGGTGCTAACATTGAGAGCAAGCTGGAAAATTTGGTGGCAGTATCTTTTGATGGGCAGAGAATTACCCAGTGGTTTCCCAAGCAGTAAACGGCTATAATTCATGCAGTGAGTTTTTAGTGCCTTTAATGGCTTGAAACATGAAAGTACTTGGAGTTTAAAATCTTGTTTGGTAAAATGATAGCTCACGTGTTGGTGCATATGTCCCAGATAAACATATGCTTTGTGCAGATATTCAATCTCTTCTACCTGCTGAGATGATGAAAACTCTAAAGAATTTATGGGAAATTTTTCTTTTTATGTGTCATCATCACATTTCCCTATGACCTCATTTGTGCCAGAGGAATGACTTATTGTTCAATCAAACCCTGACATGAATAGTTTTCCAACCACCAGAATTAAACATCAATACTTCTGTCCATCTTGGGGCCCACTAGTTTGAGAAACTGTGGGGAGACTAGAATTGGGAATCAAAATAATCTTGATATTGTATTCTATAAATACAGGTGGGAGTTTAGTAGGTTCTTATGATATGGGCCATCATTAAGGAATGAAATTTTACAATTAGCTATAAAAGTGCATGATATGAAAGGATCTGGAGAGACATTTTGGACACTGGATGGAACAGCAACCAGGGCTAAATTACCTGGGATTTGGAACCATGTCTATCTTGGTGATACTTAATAATGCTACACTTAGAAGAGTGTCTGTCTCTTAATACATACTCAATAAATATTTTAAATGAATTAATGAACAAATATTCATAGAATGAATACAAATAGTGTTATGTTAAACAGAAATATGACTACACTAAAAGAAGGACCTAGAAAATAATTTTTAGCATTAGAGAATTGCTCATTTTAAGGAGGAACAATTGATAACACAAAACTCACAAAGCTAATTCTGTGACTGGCAAAAATATATAAAGAATCATTTAATTTGGTTTCTTTTTATGCTCTGAGTCCCCATAATATTTACTTAAATAAAGCATTTTGTCTTGATGAGAACTCAGTCACTAGGGACAGTTTAGAGACCCAGACTCTTTGGTAGGAGAAAGATAAACATGTGAAATTCAAACATACCTGTAGTATGCAAGTACTTTACTTTACCAATGGAATAAATTTTGTTTGGGCAATTGTTATCATTGTAGAAGCAGCAATTAATAGCATTTTCCACTTACTCTGTTCTGGACACTGTGCAATGTGCTTTACAAGCATTATCTTATGTTATCATCAAAGAATCCTGCAGTGTTAGATATTATTATCCCCATTTTTTATGAATAGAATGAGACTCACAAAGCCTCTGCAACTTGTCCAAAGTCACTGAGCTAGACTGGGAATGGATTATATGCAGACACACATTTCATTAAATTTCCAATTACTGTTATTTGCAAACATTAACTTCAACAGTAAGGTAATTTGTCTGTGACATAAATACTGCACTGTTGGAGACTGTCTTGGACTAATTCCTTTCTTCTGTACCATAAGGTGTTTGCATGTATATTAGTGTTACTATTAGATTATTAACCATTAGAGGACAGCTGACTCCTTAAACCTCTTTACAAAGTGCCTGGCACTTAGAACACACTCAATAATTTATTCAACAAGTAAATGAATGAGTGAGCAAGTGTCATATGTAAGTGAGAATCTTTCCTTTGGGCTCGTGAAATCACTTTTAATGTATAAATAAGTTTGTGCTTTACATACTCATTATACACAAATTTTTTAAAGTAACAGAGAAAATGATCAAAAAGACCATTGAATTTCATATCATAAAAGCTTTTGTCGTGCTGGTTCTGTTTCTCTCTCTTGAGGCCATGGTGGGACCTGTGGCTCATGCCTCATTTCCTGGGTTGAGCACAGGAGAATTCAAAGTTCCTTTGGGAGCAATTAGGGAAGATTCATTAGGGAAGGGGCTGGTGGTGTTTCCTCTTCCTTTTCCTAAGACTTTTACTATAGCTATTCTTTGAGGGATAGTTAACGTTTTAGACCATAGTAGCCTGATTTCTTTTACCAGCTTTAAATCTCTTAATTATATTTACAAGTCCCTGTAGACTTTTGGAATGTAAAATAGGAGGTGCTGGGGACAGCTCAGTAAAAAGCTTAATCTTAAAGAAATCCTTGCGTTTTCTTTCACAGGTGCCCATAAGGTAGTCTAGGTTGGTGGATTAAGACTGTATCTATCTGTTTGTGTCCCTGCTTTCATTTCTTCTGGGTGCATACCCTGAAGTGGGACTTCTGGATCATATGGCAGTTCGATAGTTAGCTTCCTGAGGAACCGCCAAACTGTTTTCCACAGTGGCTTCACTATTTTACATTCTCACCAGCAGTGAATGAGTGTTCCTATTTGTCCACATCCTCTCTAACACTTGTAGTTCTCTGTTTTTTAATAGCTGCCAGTCTAATAGGTGTAAGATGGTATCTCATTATAGTTTCGATTTGCATTTCCCAAATAGCTAGTGATGTTGAGCATCTTTTCATGTGCTGTTTAGCCATTTGTATTTCTTCTTTGGAGAAGTATCTATTCACATTTCTTGCCCATTTTTAAAATGGGTTGTTAGTCTTTTTATTTTTGAGATGTAGGATTTCTTTATATATACTGGATATTAGGCCCTTATTGGATAGATGGTTCACAAATATTTTTTCCCGTTGAATAGACTGCCTTTTCACTTTCTTGGCAAACTCCTTTGAAGTGCAGAAGTTTTTAATTTTGAGGAGTTCCCATTTATCTATTTTTTTCTTTCATTGCTTGCACTTCGGTGTAAAATTTATGAAACCATTTCCTACTACAAGATCTCATATATGCTTCCCTTCAGTATCTTCTAGGAGCTTTATGGTCTTGGCTCTTACATTTAGGTCTTTGATCCATCTTGAGTTAATTTTTGTATAGGGCGTGAAATGGTGATCCTCTCTCATTCTTTTGGATATGTATATCCAGTTCTACCAGCATCATTTGTTGAAGAGGCCATTTTGTCCCACTTGAGCGGACTTGGTGGCCTTGTTGAATATCAGATGACTGTATATACAAGGATCTATATCATAACTCTCAATTCTGTTCCATTGGTCAGTATCTCTAGCCTTGTGCCAATACCATGTATTTTCGACCACTGTAGCTTTGAAGCATACTACAAAGTCAGGTAGTGTGAGTCCTCCAATTTTGTTTTTCTTTTTTCATTATGTTTTTGGCTATTTGGGGCCCCTTGCCCTTCCAAATGCATTTCATAATTACCTTTTCCAATTCAGTAATTTTTGTAATTTTTATTGGGATTGCGTTAAACCTGTTAATCAATTTGAGTAGGACAAACATCTTAATGATGTTTAGTCTTCCAACCCATTTATTTAGTTCTTTTTTCATTTCCTTTAACAATGCTGTACAGTTTTATGTGTACATGTCCTTTACATCTTTAGTTAAGTTTATTCCTAGGATTTGATTCTTTTAGTTGCAACTGCAGATGGAATTTTGCCTGTAACAAAACATCCTACAAAAATTTAACAAGTAAGAGGCCTATTTGTCCCACACCAGAAGTCTTCTGGGACTGGGCAGACCAGGGGTAGCATCAAGGCTCCTTCTGTCCTCCTCCTTCAACTTTTTGTGTGGCTTTGTTCTCATGCTCACAAGGCATCTGTTGCACATCTAGGAGTTGTACAGGCAACTTCCATCCAGGCAGGAAGGAGATGGGAGGGAAAGGCCAAAGGGCTTCTCAGGAGGGCTTGTTCACATGGAGGCTCAGCTTACACCTCATCGGCCAGGTTATAACACAGGGTACTCCTGGCTTCTGTGGGTCTGGGAGATAAAGCATTAACTGGGCATATTACTGCTACAAATAAATTTGGGGTTCTGTTAGGAAAAAGGGGAGCTGGATATTGGTAGGCCATTAGCAATGTTCTCCATAGATTGCTAGATAACCATGTCAAAATTCAAAAGATTTCAGAACTTCATTTGCTTTGGAGATTATTCAGATTAAAAATCAATTTGAAATTAAATGCTATATGTAAGTTTCTCCAGCCCAATGCCTCAAAATGATTTAACTTAATGAGGCAGGAATACTTACCTTTACTGAGTGTCTACTATATGCCATGCACACTGCCATTGCTTTATATATATTGCCTCTTTTGATTCTCACGATCCTTTGAAGTCAATTCTATTATACCTATTTTGTAAAGAGAGAAATCGAGTCTCAGAGGGGTTACATCATCTAAATTTGTACAGCAAGCAAGTAGAAGAATCAGGCTTGAACTCAGGTCCATCTTGCCCTTATAAAATCCTTGTGAAACTTTTGTTCTTACAAAAAAACAATAACATTTTAAATGTGATAACATTTTTTAGCTCTGATGCATAGCACAGTGCCTTGAACTTAGTAAACTCTCAGTAAATGTCTGTTGATCAAACTTATTTTTCCATTTGTAGCCATTGAAATGCATTTTCTTCAAGTCCTCATCCAGCACAGCCAGCTCACACCTGCAGCAGACAATCATTCCATCAGTACAAGGAGAGTGTCTTCAGTTTTAAGGACACTCGATAAATATTTGTTGGACACCTATTATGAGCCAAGCACAGTGCTGGGACCTAATCTTACAATGATGAACAACCCAGGAAAGGTCCTTTTTTGTGTGTAACTTAACTTGCATTCTGTGGGTGAGAGACAGGCAAAAGTCTGTTAAACCAATGAAGATGACCATTGGAAATAATCACATGTGTGTAAAAGAAAGAAGCAGCGTGATGGGATTGTGACCACAGACAGGTTGTCAGGGAAGGCTTCTTGGGGGAGAAGACATTAAGATGAGCCCTGGAAGATAAGGAAAAGCCAGCCATATCAATAACCAAAAGAAGAACATTCCTGGCCGAATGAGAAACATGTGCAAAGGTCCTGAGGCAGGCAACACACTTGGAGTGAGCAAAAGAAATAGGGCTGTGCGCCTGGATAGTAAGGCATGGGGAGAGTGGTTGGGAGGTGACGGACACAGGGGCAGGAGCCAGGTTGTGTCCTTATAGGACATGGTTACTAGTACACAGTTTCTTTTGGAGGATTTTGAGCTAGGGAGTGACGTGAGCTGATTTATGTTTATAAAAGTTCAACCATGGAATTTAAACAATTAAACTTCAAGGAAACATGACCAATTTGCAGAACATAGTTTGTGCATCTTCATTTATTTCAGTTTTCTAGTGAAATCCTTATTAAACAGTAAATTTAACAGATTCTAATGGAAGGCTAATATTATCAATAAAGGAAATATATCTAATAACAAAATTTAAGAAAATATAAATTTCAGGAAAAATGTGAGGGTCTTTCTTGCTAAGTCACAAAAAAAATATATTTTAATTCTGCCTGTATTTCTCTGTAAAGTTTTAAAAAAAACAAATCTTAAAAATTTTCTTTCACCCAGGCTTGGAAGCTCCAAATCAACTCCCCAAGTCTCTATTGCTTGAAGTTAAACTTTTGCTGTTGTTCTGAATTTAAGAATCTTAAATGTGATTGTTTTCAAAGAAAAAGTGCTTCACACGTCTCTTTCTTTCTTTGTATATCCCTGGCTTTCCATTCTTTCTTGCTCTTATGTCTTCCATCTGGGTCATTTTTCTTTTGCTTGGAGTCTTTTAGTTTTGTTTGTGAAGGATCTTGGTTTTTGTTTGTTTAAAAATGTCTTTATTTCATCCTTGTTCTTGAAAGATTTTTTTTGGGGGGAGGGGAGGTATAGAGTTCTAGGTTGACAGGTATTTGCACACAATACATTGAGAATATTTTGAGAAGTCAGGTGTCAGTCTAACTGCTTTTCTTTCTTTCTTTAAAAAAACCTGTTTGCTTTTAAACTTTTCTCTTTAAATTTAGTTCCCTGCAGTTTCACTCTGATGTGTGTAGGTGAGGATTATTATTACTATTTTTTAAATGTCTGTTTGGGATTTATTTGGCTTCTTGAAACTGTGGCTTGATATCTTTCACCAGTTCTGGAAAATTGGCTCTTCATTAACTCTTCATATTTTGCTTCTGTCCCATTCTCTTTTACATCTCCTTCTTGAAATTTTATTATATATTAGACTTTCTCACTCTCTCCCCCTTTTTTTCTGAGCCTCTATTTCTTTTCCAGTTTTTTGTTCTGTGTGCTGAACTCTGGACATGTTTTTTCCTTCTCTTTCTTCCAGTTAACTTACTCTATTTTCGCCTAATTTGTTGCCCAACGTATACATTAAGTTTAAAATTTTGGTTATTATATATTTTATTTCTAGAAGTTCAATTTGGTTCTTTTTCAAATCTTCCACTACACTTTTAAAACTAGTTTTCTGTGTCATGCACTTATTTCCAAATTAATTTTACTTCTTTAAACATAGGACCATAGTTAAAAAAATAATCCATGTCTGATAATTATAATATCTGAAATATTTAGGTGTATGTTGTTTCTGCTGGTTGTCACTCATGGTGTATTATTTCCTTATTTACTTCATTATCTGTGTCTGTGTGCTTCTCATTTGACCAAGAACCATTTTAAATTAAAATCACAGTTTATGTATTAGACTACTTAGATGCTATAAAATTGGGGCTATAAATCCTTTAGAGACCCCTCTAATGGTTTACATCTTCTAAAGAACAATTTTTCTTTGTTTCTCCATCCTTCTTTTCTCTTTCTTTCATTTCTCCTATTCTGCTTAGTGCCAAGGAAACTCTCCCTGCAATCCACTGGGGTGGAAGGAAGGGAAGTTAAATATACTGCTGTTTATCCTTTTCCTGATTTTGTTGCCTGTTGAGATGTCAGCTTGATGTGTATGGAAGGTGATCTATTCATCATGCATCATTGAATAGGCCTATACTCGAACTTTTGTTTCTGCCATCCCACCAGGCCATCAGAAATACAGTTTAGTTTCTTCCAGATTGACAAATGTCTTCAGAGCTAAAGTGATTCTGAAGTTTTCCACTTGCCTGTCTTATTTTGGTAATCCCTTTGTGTTTTGTCAGTTCTTTGATGCTGTTAAAAGGATTAAAAATGTTTAATGCAGCAGTTTTAGTTTTCAGTGGGAGAGTTAGTTCAAATAACCTGGTAAGTCGTTGTCACCTCATCAATTTTTTTTAAAAAGGATCATCTTTAATAACTTTTTCTTTCAGAGTTAGAAAAAAAGCTAAGAAATTCAGGAATTTTTCTTGCCTTTATTTTGACTTACACTCTATTCTTTTTCTTTCTTTTCTTTCTTTCTTTCTTTCTTTTTTTTTTTTTTTTTTTTTTCACTTTTGAGATTCTTTTTAACCTGTTTGGGATCTATATGCTTTTCCAATGGCACCATCAGCTTCAGCATGCTGTGGGAAAAATGAGGTGAGCATATGTTCACCTAAATTCATATGCAATGAAATTTTTGCCTTTATTCTAGTCTATACCAAATATAGGATTGCCTACATAGTCATTTTTTCTACAGAATTCATCGAAGCTGGCTAATTTGCTTAATTTATTTAACATTTTTCCAGAAAAAAGTACTCTGAGTTGGATTACTCTGGGAGAAAAACCAGAGATATCCATGAAGAGGTAAATTGGGAAAGGAAGTATGAGCCACCCACTTAATAGGAATGCAATTCCAGACTGCATAGATTTTTGCAGGTCTTAGATTAAACTGCCTTCCTTCAGTCTTTTCACTAACCATTAGCTGGTTTTGTTTTGTTTTGTTTTAATCTATGCTCCATAAAATGCACTTAGCATCTGTTTTGTTATTATAGAAATATTACAGAAGATGTATTATCCTCTTTAATGAGTTTTTAAAGACTTTGACTCATTCCCCATCCTCTATTATAAGTGTCTTTTTTTCTTTCTTTTAAAGTCTCTGTGGTTCTATTTAGACTTCTTATGTTTATTACTCATCTGATACATACACAATTTGCTTATTTTTTCCCAAATGGAAATAGTTTTGCTTTTTTCCATTATTTGAGTGATACATCCTTTTAAAAATGTAGAAAACTAAAGCCACCTTAATGCCACTTTTCAGAGACAGCATATAATGATCTTTATGAAGTGTTTTGGTAAATACCATTCTAAATTTCTCTTTCTCTCTCTCTATACATGTATGTATGGGTGTGTAATATTTATAGAAATGTAAACACACTATGTGAAGGTGTGAGAAAAGCAAAGCAATTCTTTATTAAAAGGGTGGCAACAGTTCTTCTGGATTCGATAACCTTTTATTTAACAAAACACATGGATAGGGCATTAAAATTATGGCCTCTGACAGTTCCTTAAGATAGTAAATTGAAACAAAGAGAACTAAATTCTGCTCTTAATAAATAAAAATTTTAGAGTTCCCAGGAGCAGTTGTGAAAAGATGGCAGAGGGTGCTCTGGAGGAGATAAAACTAGCCAGCAAATTGGCTAGACAGAAACTAAGGGCCAGTGGCAGTTGTCAAGGGATTTTTTAAAAGTAAGCATGGATGGCCAAAATCCAACCTTAAGTCAATTTCTATGAAGTACTGTAAGTACCCCAATTCCCCCTACTGCCCTATGCCTTCTTTCTAAAGCATCCATGGAGAAACTCATATCTTATCTTTTGTCCGGGATACTTGGTGAAGTGAAGGTATTGGGATGGTGTCCAATGTGGCCTGAAGGGAAGAACACAAGCAAAAGGGAGATTCAGAGCAGTAATGGAGAATTCAGCAGTAGATAGAAATTGGAGCCAGAGATGGTGAGAAGACATGTAAGCTGGGACTGAAACTCAGATTCCTGGCACACCAAATCCATGTTCCTAACCATCAGTGTCCTCCACCTTCCACTCCCCCATACCTCCTGACATTGCCCTGAGCTGTAGTCCAGCACCAATATTATTTCTCAGCTAGTGTTGCCTCCCTAGCCATTTAGGAGTTTCTAAACTCCATTCATTACTGCAGCCTCACCCCTCGCCTTTTCTAGAATCCTCTTATACAGCTTTGATGGTCTGAATAGCACAAGCCATCTCTTCCTTTTCACATTTAATAAAGTAGGGCATTTTGAGTCACTCTTACCATCCAGTCACAAAGCAAACCTTGAGGAGAACTTGGTTAATGGCAGCCTTGAATATTGGAAATGTGACCCGCCTAAATCAGCTACAAGTTCCTCGTACACATGAATCCTTTATTAAATAGTAGCTGTCTTTCCATATTCCATACTCATCCACTAAGTTAGCACCAAGGGTAGAAGTGAAGAATAGGGGTTGAAGAAACAGGGAGATGTGTTGTGTATGTGTGTGTGTGTGTGTGTGTGTGTATGCACCCACAGTTAATTCTCCTTATTCACTGTAGTTTTGGTCAAAAAGTCACCACCGACACTGAATTAGTGAACACTGAACCATCGTTTCTAGGGACAATACAGCAATAGGTACCTGCAAGCCTCTGGTCACGTTTTCATCAACCAGTCATTACGTAATCTTGCTTTATATATGTTTTTGTTTAAGCACATCTTTAAAAAAATATATTGTTGATTCATTAGCACTGAACTCATGGCCAACAGAACTAGAACTCTTGACTGAATGCAGTTTCTCTAAAACACACATTTTCTTCATAAGGCACATCACAGTCTTCTTGTGCTTAGGAACACTAGACAATACTTTAGTACTATGTTTGGTGGATATTTTAAATGGCAAAATCACCCACAAAAAGCATGAAAACGTGGCAGTAAGTATACACAAAAAGGCATTTGTTTACAGTATGAGAACTGAAACCAGAAGACAGTGCCACCTTGTTCAGCCTCAGCTTCGCAATGCATGCAATGGGTGACTCAAGTTTTTTGCAACTCTGTGCATGTCCGTGAATAACCATGAAAGCACCAGGAGTTTTGGTTTTGGGGTTACAAAAAATAAATTTTAACAAGTAGGAGAATTTTCAAATATGAAATCTTCAAAAAATGAGGATCCAGTGTGAGTGTGTGTGTGTATGTGTGTGTGTGTGTATATCGAGCCATTAGAACCAAGATTACTGGCTCCAACCTGCTCAGCCTGTAGACGACCCTTCCCTATCCACCCCTGACAAGAGATGGGAGATTTATTTTCTGTAGAAATTGAATGTGAGATGTTCCAGACTTAGGGATACCAGGTACAGTGGGGGAAAGGGGTGTTGTGGTGGGGGTTGTGGGCCTGAAACCAGGGGATTGGTTGGAAGTTGGATCTCCATCTTCTTCCCCAATCTACTTTCCCAATGCCAACAGCAAAGCCTACTTCTCCCAGGCAGGATATTGGAAGATTTTAACCTGCCGAATCAGAACTACATGCTACAGTAGAGAAAAGAACATGCGATAACTCATTTGGTGGACCCCACAATAGAAATACTGGTTTATTGTATCATACCCTGCAGTGAAACTCTTCCATTAACCAACCATGCACACAGAGCTTCCAATTTTATTTTCTAGTATTTTACTTTTTAGTAAGTACAGCAAAGGATCACCAGACATTTGAGAAATCTTCCAACATGAAAGAGAAAGACATTTTCATCTTCTGGAAAGAAACAGAGACAATACACAAATCAAAATAAAACTTTAAGAAACTGTACCATCAAAAACCACCACCATTAATTAATATCCACAAAGATATTAGAAGATATTGCATCCATGATACATGAACAAGATGCTGTAAAAATATGGAAAATGGGGGAAAAAGTTTTTTGGAAATTAAAAATATGGAAGTTGAAATGAGAAATGTAAGAAGACAGGAAAAAAAGAAATGGACAAGAGGGAAAAAGTGAGAAAATTAGAGGATGATTCCAGGAGCTCCACGATACAATAATAGAAGTGTCAGAAGGAAAAACTAGAGTAAAGAGTGGGAAGGAAAACATCAATTAATAGAGAAAAATATCTGGAAGCTGAAGAAGTGAGTTCTAAAACAAAAGGGACCCAATGAGCACCCAGCCCAAAGAATGAGATCAGACCCATTTCAAAGCACTTCATCATGATGTTTCAGAACTCAAAGGATGAAAACTAAGTTCTAAATGATTCAGGAGAGAAATAAGCCGCATACAGAGTATCAGAAATCAGAATGGCATCAGATTTCCCATCATCAGCAACCCGGGAGACTAGAAGCAATGAACAACAAAAATACACAGAATTCTATTCAGGCTATCAATCAAGAATATGCAAATGCCATTGTTGTAGTTACGAGGATTCAGAATATTTACTTTCTGGGCAGCCTTTCCTAGGAAGATTCTGGAGGTTGTGCTCTAATAAGCAAGGAGTAAACAACAACAAAGACAACAGCAAACAAAGTTCAGGAATAGGCACCCCAACACAGGAGGCTCGCAAAGGGAAAGACCCGGAATGCCACTTTTACAGGCCTCGGAAGGAAGGTCCAGAATGGAGCAAAGTGGACGAAAACCCTGGGAGGAAGTTCTTTGGGGAAGAAAAATAAAAATGAAACATGTGTTTGAGAATAGACAGTATTATTCATAGGTGTGTGGCAGAGATACTGAAGGATTGGGAAAATATTAATAATTTGTACTTAGAAAAATCATGGCAGATAAAAAAGAAGATGAAAATGATTGACTCCAGGAAAAATGAAGTATTGTCCAAGGAAGAAGGCATGGTCATAGTATATAGATTTGTTCAGAAGTAACATGGAATCAGTAGATAATGTCTAACATTAGCAAGTTAAGCAGGAGTAGAATAGGCATATTATTTATAAATGGAGAAGTAAATAGTGAGGAAAACAATTAGAAGAGTCAAGGATTGTTGCCTAAGGGCAATTGTTCTGAAATTACGGAGAGGTTGGGCAGAGGAATGCTATTTTAAAATTCTATTTCATTATATTAAATGTACTATTTGGCATTTAAAATTACGTACCTATATTATTTTGATAAAAATTATCTTAAAAAGACATACGATCTATTTTTATACAATATGGCTCCTAAACACAATCCAAAGACTACATTTGGTGTTCAACTTAGAACTTTTCTCAACACTGAAGGAAAATGATCTGTTTCAGAATCATTGCAAGACGGCACAGTGCTATAAAATCAAGTAGACTTGACTTTGAGTAATCTAAGAGATTTTCCATGGTAATTTTTAAGACAGGCCATTTTTGCTTTGCTTATCCCCTAAACAACTAATCCCTAGGTATGATGGGACTCTATACCAAAAATGACTAGAGTTGCCAGATTTGGCAAAAACCAACCAATCAGAAAAATTTGAATTTCAAATAAACAACAAAAGCGTTTTTAGTGTAAGTATGTCTCAAGTATTGCATGGGGCATACTTATACTCAAATATTATTCATTGTTTATTTGAATTCAAATTTAATTGGGCATCCGTTATTTTATCTGGCAAACTTAGTAATTATTGGACCATTTTGTCCTTAATAATGCATTATGATCTGTCATCCAAGAATTATCTAAACCTGTTTGCAATCTATCTCTATTTTCAGCTCTATCAGCATTTGGGATTAAGTTCCATAAAGTGACCAGTCACCCACAGCTCCAGAAGACTGAGTCCACCTATGCTGCTGTATCACAAATTTATCTGTCACTGGACCATGGCCAAGATAATGACTTAGATGCAAATCCAGGTAAAAAGTCACATTAAACAAATCTGATATCAATTTTTGGGGTACATGAAGAAAGTATATATGCAGTGGGATATCATATCTGAATAAGCTGATATATACTTTGTAGGGGGTGGTAACGTTGTCTGATGATTGTCAGACATAAAGTTGCTCTTGTCCTCCCTTTGAACTCAGGCTCAGAATCTTTATAGGCCTGTTACCAGTCAAGCTTTTACCCCATGTCAGTCCTTTTTTTCTTATTCTTTAGAATTGTTCTTTGGCACATCTTTCACCTTGCATATAATTGCAGGGTAATTCATTCTTCTTCATTGGCAATTAGTTGATCAGAGCTGGTATGCCCTGTTTTCAAATCCTTCTAGAAATCTTCAAATAGCCTAGAGAAATCATAGCAACCATAAAGTGGTCAGTTGCATGCCTCTGTTTTTCAATTGTTTCCAGCATGGTAAAGCTCTTATCTGTAATGGACTTGTGAATTTTAAATCACTAACTTTATAATGTGGTGTTTTGTGGTTATAGAAGAACTCTTTCTGAAGCTAAACGTGTCCTACTATAATTACTTCCCTGGCTTGTGCTGCTTTTTTCTCCTCCTGCCCCTCATTTTTTAAAAGGCTTACGATTGTTTCTTCATAATTCCCATCTCTTTGATTTCCCATATCTATCAAAAAATGTCAATAAGTTTCTCTGTCCCAAGATTATAGGCTTTTAACGTTTTGTAGCATCAGCCATTTAAATCCTTTTGCTATTTTCAATTTCTGTCTTTTTCACTTTATTTACCTTCTGATATTTTATCACACACTCTAAGATCTAAAATGGATTGTGTTTGTGTGTGTGTGTGTGTATGTAAGTATGTATGTGGGTGCATGTGCATGTGTTTCTAAAATAACTGATTTAGGGGTGGAGGGAGGGCAGAAGCGCTGGGGTAAGTTGCCACGTTTTGTTTAAAGATTCTAAAATATTAGCTTGGGTACATCTGAAGGGCAGTGAGGTGTTTGGGAAGGGACAAGACTGGAGGGTATAAATGTAGGCACTGTCTTCTTTTCTTTCCTTTCCTTTTCATTCTTTCTTTTTTGTTCTCTCTCCTCTCTCTCTCTCTCTTTTTTTTTTTTTTTTTTTTTATCATTCAGAAATGAAAATAATAACCCCTTAGAGGAACGAGCCATGTATACCCAAATTTGAATCCTGGCCCTATGATTTTCTGTCTATAGAATTAAGACGCAACCAGTTTAGCTCTTGTGACTCCCGTTTCCTCAGTTGTAAAATGGCAACAACAGTTCTTAACATGTAGGTTGAGCTCAAAGGAGAGGAGTGTAAAGTATGCATTGTAGTGCCTCTCACATACTAGTCACAATAGAACGTAATTTAGAAAGCTTTTCCATGTAAAATACCAGGTTTTTATGGCCAACTTCATGCCACCTACACCCCAGCACAGATGAATTGCTTCATACCTCAGAGCTTGTAACTGGACAAACGAGACTTAGAATTCAGGAATCCTGAAGCTTTCTCATCCACCACATCACCTCCTGGCTTCAGTGGTAAGGGGATTTTTGAAAGGCACCTGCTTTCTAAGTGGGTTATTGTTTTGCATTTTTCCTACTTCAGGGAATTTGAGGTTTTCTGATTCTGTAAAAAAAACAACTTGAAACACTTAGAGCTATCTTTTAAAGTGCTGCTAAAGGGATTAAGTGCACTGATACTGCCCCCATAACCATTTCAGGTATTTTCATTTTATTTTTACATGAATTTGAAATTCTGTCTAGCCAGAATTCTGTGGATGATGAAAGTCATAGAGTCTTCAGAGAGAAATCAGTGGTTGACTCTTACTGTTTGTTATGAAAATAACCTTATTCAGATTTTGTAAATAAATCAATCGTTTATTTGTTGTTGTTTTTTTTAAAAGCATCTGCTGTTTCTGAATTAACTTAAAAACTCCTCTGTGCTGTTCTTTCATTTGGGTCATCTGAGAAGAAGCTTCATTACTTTCAAAGTCTGTCTTGGGCTTTTGGTAGCTGTTGAAAAATTGTCATTACAGAATGCATCTCCAAAGTCCTGCTGGCCCCATAAAGAATGGAAAATCATTACAAAAATCATCAAATTTGAAAAATAATGAAAAAAGTTATTAATTCTATGCTGTGTTGATGTACTTGATATCCATAGTTTGGAATTATAAGAACATGTGGTGCTGTCTCCTTAGAGCAAAAATTGTTCTCCTGAATTACCGCAGAGGACAACACTGGGCAGTGTATCACATGGGGGGTGAAGTAAGGTTGAAGCGTGTGGGCAGTGACAGTGTACTCTGCTTGAATTGCCAACTGGTTTTATTTGTTGATGTCTCTTAAGAGCCTTCAACAAGATGAAGCCAGATTTCCCTCATCTGCTTCCGAGAAATGATATAAATAAGGCTCGATTCTTCCAGGTGGGCATTTGCCCAAAAGATCATTGACAATTTTTTTGTCTCCGAGATGAAAGCTAATCAATTATGGTGACTCTTCTCAGTTCTCATGACAGCGTTTCACTTTGGATGGATATATCCTGATGAGTTGTGAGTGTGTTTCTGTAGTAGAACCCATCTGACTATGGCAGAACCTATCAATTTCTTATGAAAGACACAGACATCCCTTTCTTCCAGATTTTTATTGGAGCAGTAAAGGCCTGGGGTGAATCAGGATTGGTTTAAGCTCTGCCTTTGCCACTCGTCCTTGCACGAGGATTACCACTGTCACGCTTCTAGCCAATTAGGTATAAAGGGAGGTCTGCTGAGACATCTTGGGAAGCAGAGCTTTCCCTTATCCCTTCCTTTATTATGACTGTAGTGCCAGAAGCAATAGCAGTCATCTTGTAATCATAATGCAACAAGCATGAAAATACATACTGGAGTGTCTGGCACGTAAAAGGTACCTAGTAGTGATCCTTTGCAGTTGGAGAATGCCAATTTTAAGCTATATACTTCTATCAATACCTACCCTTACTATATATGACTTCTCATTAGAGACGTCAATAAAATGGAAAGAATTTTAGGTGGGATGTCTTGTTAGGACAAGTAGATGTGAATTCTAATTCCCGCTCTGCCTCTATTTTATTTGTGACTGTGAAAAACATTTACTGTTTACTCAAATATTTTATCTTAATTAACTTTGTTACCTTATAGAACAAAAAACTTTTTTTGTAGTTTCCTTTAATTTGTGCCTATTTATCTGAATTGATACTGTCAATTTTGCTTTTAACTTCCTGATGAAGATCTTAGGGAAAAATAAAGGCCAGAAGGATCATAAGTGCTTGGTTTTGTCCTCTTGGCCAAGACTCGATGGAGCCTGAGACTATATACTTGGAAGATTACAAAGCTAGTTTTCAAGGCCTCACTTTGACCAATGCAATAGTTTGCTGAAGAATCAAGGCCAAGGACATCTAGCCAAGGCTTAGATCTTGAATAATTGCTAATCTAATGATGCATTTATATTCTGACTCAACAAATTCTTTTCTATGAAAGAGGTGGGGGTGAGGGTGAGGTTACAATAGAATTCAATCCACACTATCAGCTTTGGAAAGAATTATTTAAAATATTATACGCCTTGACTATTCAATACCAGCTATTCTTTGTCATCTATTCTTTGTTCTAAGATATTTGGATAATATTTGGGCCATTCCCTGCTTTTGTTAGTAACATTCAGTAGTTTACACACTTCATGCCTCTAAGAGGGACTTATGTCAAGATTTTGAGTTAATGGCTACCCAGCATTTTACTGTATTTGGCTCACAGTCTCAGTCTCCCCATCTCTTCTCTGTCCCTTTCATTGTATGTGTTATGATTGAAAAGAAGAAAATTCCAATTCAAACTATCTCAAAAGAAGAAGAAGGAGAAGAAGGAGAAGGAGGAGGAGGAGGAGGAGGAGGAGGAGGAGGAGGAGGAGAATAAGAATAAGAATTTACTGGCTCACCTAAATGAATAGTTCTGAGATAAGAACATCAGATGTGGTTTGATCCAGAAATTTACAATGTCATCAAATACTTTTCTCTGGAATTTGCTCGGCTCTGCCTTCTTCTGTGTCTCAGCTTTGCCCCCGATTGGTTTCCTTAAGTCACAAAAATGGCTAGTTTCACTCAAGTTCTCACTTCGACAAACCGGGCATTGAGAGGGAGAATATGCACCCGTTTTCCTGGATTCTAAACCAAATCATGAGGTTCTAGAATAGTTTAGGTCACATGCCAGAAGAAGAGTGCTGGTTGATCCCTAATATCTAGTCTCCCCTTCTTCCTTATTAGTAGAGTTTTAGCTGGACACATATTTGCCTGAATAAAGACTACATTTTCCACTTTCCTGTGATGCTAAATGTGGCCATATGACGGTGTTTTAGCCAATGAGAGGTAAGTGAATGTGTTGTGTCCAATTTTGGAGTTTTGCCCACGAAGTGACAAGGGACACAGAAGCTCTCTGAGGTGCAAGCAGTGTTGGGTCCATGCAGAAAATAGCAGCAGTCTAGGAATGCAAGCGCGACAAGATAGAAGGAGCTTGGGTCCCCGAAGACTCCACAGAGCAGAGTCTTAGCTTGAGCTTTATGTGATAGAGAAATAAATCTTGATCTGGCTTAAGCCACCGTAAATGCAGGGGCTCTGTTCCATTCATAGTCAAACCTGTATCATTTCTAATACATATGCCCATTGTTGAACCAATCACTGTGAGCAGGAGGAGGGGATATGCTGACTGGCTCAGCTGCTGGAGCTTGGGGTAGAGGCAGCAAAGGGCTGGGGTTGAGAGAGGAGAGGGAGGAGTGCAGGAAACCACAATGGTTCACTAAGCCCTCTTTTCCATTCCCTATCTCTCTTATTCTGGTTTTAATACCTATGACCAACTTTGCTTGCAACGCAGAGACTGTTGTTGGCTTTAAATAGCCCAAACAAAATAGCAACTGACAAAAGCCAGGAGGTTGCCACAACATCTTGGAAAATGGGGATACTAAATGGGGGGGCGGATGTGGCTCAAATGGTTGGGCATCCGTCTGCCATATGGAGGGACCCAGGTTCGATCCCCGGGACCTCCTGGTTAAAAAAAAAAAAAAAAAAAAAAAAATATACACACACACACACACACACACACACACACACATATATAGAAGGCGCATGGGCTGCCAGGCTCTGTGTGCCAGTGAGTTGCCAGGCTCCCTGCGAGCCATGCAGCAAGATGATGACGTAACAGGAGAGAGATACAGGGGAGAGACAAGACGAGATGCTCCGAAAGCTCTGAAAACCAGGAACCAAGGTGGCGCAAGTGGCAGAACACCTCTCTCCTACATCGGAGGTCTCCAAGATCTAATTCTGGTGAAGACTGGAGGAGGAGGATGAGAAGAGATGGCAGGAAACAGACACAGAGAATTGCCCAGCAAATGGACACAAAAAACAGCAAAATGGGGAAGGGGGGGTTTAAAATGGATAAAGTAAATAAATCTTTAAAAAATAAAAAATTAAATTAAATAAAATAAAATGGTTTGGTGACTCTTGTGAAGGGAGTGAGGATCCTTTGGAAGGATGAGGGAAGACTGAGATGCATGATTTACTGTGATTTCATTTTTTGTGGGGAGCAAGGCATTGTCTTCTTCACAAAGGATGTGCTCAGTACGTTTGTCACTTGAACATGTTTAACCACTGAAGCATCGAGAATTGAATGTGCCATTAACCAAGAAAAATATAAGCAAGGAATAGATTGCAAAAATATGGAAAATACATTTTCCCAGTGGCACAAAAAATAACAATTTTAGGACACGTGAATAATAGCACATACTTATATTTCACATTCAGCGATTGAAACCAGAAATATGGATTAAAAAATCTTCGAGTAAGATATCTGCCCAAGTTCACCTGCTTACATTTAATTTCATGGTTTGTTTGTTTATCTGAAAGTCTGGGATGGGGTATTTAACAGGCTGAGAATTTGTTTTAAGTACTTTTTCCAGGGCAAGGGGGGTGATTGGGGAGCTGGAAGGCAGCTCACATTCCAAACAGCTTATAAAGCAGGGGTTCTTCACAGGGAGTACATGAACTTGAGATGAAATTCAAAAATAACTAGCATCATCATAGCCATTTCTCCTTATCTACGGTTATTTTTTTCTGTACTATGGATTTTACTCCACCTTTCTTGATAGAGTATTTTCTGGGACTTCTTCCACTGGTTTCCTTGTGTTTTTAATAAAGATTTTAAAACTCTGTTCAAGAAGTTGAGAGGTAAGGACCTTAGAAATACTATTTTTATATATAAAGCTAATTTTTCTGCACAAGGGAAGGTTTGAAGAATGAGGCTGAGGCAGCAATGTTATTTTAGGGGCAATTTACTTCAATCTGTGAAATGGTCACTTTACAGCAGGGGTTCTTAACCTTTTTGATTCCAGTCAGGTGAAAACCACAGACCCTTTACTAAGTCCACACTATTCTGTGTATTATTTATAAATACATCACACCTGCACCAACACGTCCCCACAAGATTAATGTTTTTTCTGAATTTCAACTCAAACTCATGGACCTCTTGTTACAGAACCCCTGCATTAGAGTATCAGCTCTGTGCATTGTTTCAACTAAATGTTTTACAATATGTCACCTTAGGCTCTATCACACATCAGTCAAAGCCCAGAGTTTTTGCTCAGTGTCTCTCTCTCCATTGTTGTGTGAACAATGTGCTTCAAAGACTTGTCTAAACAAGGTTTATTGCTGCTGCAGGCAGCAGCACTGATCGCAGGGATATCGTTTTAGAAAAGTAAGAAAAGGAGTTTAGCAGCTGAATGGCTGCACCCGTATAAATCCCTGACTTGGAATTTAAATCTGGATGTTGTTGGATATATTTGCCTGAGTTATTAATCTCTGCGTTTGGGTACCACAGATCTTTAATGATTTGCTGGGATCCTATGGGGAAAGCACAAGCTTCATTTGGGCCAAGCTGACAGCACATGTTTACTTCCCCCAGTCCTGGTGGTTTTTTACAAACTGTAGGAAACGACTTCCAGTCTTGGCTACACTGCCTCCTGAGAGCAAAGTTCATTCTGAATGTTCCCAGAAAATCAAATAGAGCTTTTACTTGCTGTCATGCGTCTGGGCAAATCATACAACAAGCCCACTAAAGCAGCGTGGAGGAGGGAACTTTTAGCTCCAAATCACAGGAAGAATGTTCATTATCTCCATGGCCATGATTGAGAGACTGGGTGAACATCAGCCAGGACCAGACCGTGATCCAGGGAACCAGGCGTGGTTATTAATGGGCAGCCTAACATTCTGGGCAGGACTGGAATAAATAAATGGAGAGCCGAGTCTTTCATCAGTCTAGGAAGCTCAAGATATTTTAAAGGAGTGTTGGCACAAAATACAACCTGTGATTTAAAATGGAACTAAAATTGATATTTGCCATGCCCCTTAAGTCTGGGCATAAGAATGATTTTGAGTCTGATGCTGGGAATTGGGTCCTGGAATGAGTCCCCACTTACTGTCCCAAATAACTTAATACTGTAGGAAAACAATTCTTTGATATTGGTAGTATATATGGGACTGTCTCCTCCAAAGGCCATGGAAACTGCAGTTAACTCCCTGCCAACGAGATAGTCCCCTAAGTCTGGCATTTCTAAATCCATTTAACCTTCAGAGTCACCTGGGGAGCTTTAAACATATTGATTCCCATTCTGCCACTACCCCCAGCCCCAGACTTACTGAATGGGAAATTCTGGGTGTGGGCCCCTAGACAAAGTGTTTAAAAAATAAATCTCTGCAGGTGATTCTGAGGATGGACAGGCTTGAGAGGCACCTACCTCAAGCAGGATAGAATAGTGGTACTTAATCTAGGGTTAATCCCAACTTGGCTACTTATCAGCTGTATGAGCTTCGACTAGTAACCTCACCTCTCTGAATGGCAGCTCTCATCTGTTAGTTGGGGTTAAAAATAGCACCTTTGCATTTTGTTACGAATGAGGTTGGCATAATGTCTGGTTCACAAATCCTTACCCCCATAATTTAACTAGAGTCAAATCTATCCACACCTCCCCCATCCATCGAAGCCCAGAACAACAATAGTTTCCAGTGATTATTTATTTCATTTTGTTGTCACAACTCCTCTCTAAGGTAGGCATTATTATTATCTCTCTTGTTTAGTGACGCTCAGAGAAGTGAAGCGACATTCCTAGAGTCCCACCACTTACAGCCAGTGAGTGACAGTGCTGGGATTTGAAACCTGATCTGTCTGACCTCAATGCCCTAGTACCCAACAAGTGATAACTTCCATACTGTTGCACCTTCCTACACCTCTCCTCTTTAAAAAGAATGTCCTTTTAAAAATCCACGTTCCCCAACACAGTTCCCTGTCTTCTGTGAATCAGCACCAGCCAGAATTTTGTTTAATAAGGCTTTATTTTTTGTTGAGCTATTGAATCCTTTTTCAAATATTCTGCATCTTACCTCTCTGCTGAGAATCACTGTCCCTGAACATGCTTTATCAGTTTCACACAACTGTGCCCTTGCATAAGCTGGATCCTCTCATTGTTTCTTCTGTACAAATGCTGTGCAAATGGTAAAGACAATGGGTACTTTAGGTTCTCTCCTAGTCTCCTCAGGGCCTAGCCGAGGGCCACTCCCACGGTCACACAGCAGTGAGGATGCTCTCAGAGACCTTCACTGAAAACACTCTGACCAGGCTTGAGCTCTGAAATGTCTACTCTAAAGGCCATGGGGACTGCAGTGAACTCCCTGCTAGGGAAATTTTCTCTCTGAAATATCTTTATTTGAAGTTTAATAAACTCTGCTCTAAAAGACTAGAATTTTCTTATTCTCATCTATCCTCTGCTTCACTTTTGGGGAGCCTTAAAAAGAGGGATACTCAAATGAAATTGGGGTGAAAGTGCTTTACCTTGCAGGTTTGATTGCCTCCCACTTCCCCTGGTCTCCCCTGGGAAATGACTCTTTATTGCTCTCCAACATCAACATTCTCTTATAATCTTCGGAAGTTTCATCATCTCCTTTTGTGATTAGGGAGTAGTCACATAGGTCTTCTTTGTGGTCTTATAGCACCCCTCTCCCTTCTTAACACTTCTCCCAGTTTTTCAGTGCACATTTATTTGTGGGTTTAGACAGCCCCGTGTCTGTTTCTGCACCCCCAGGATCCTCAGTACCTCTCAGACTGCCTGGAACAGGATAGGTGCTCAGTAAACGTTTGCTGAATGAATGAATGGATTTATCTTTCTTACATTTGCGGTGAACATGCATGGACAGAAATCCAACGTGAACTGGCTCAGTTACTAAAAGGAAATTATCAACTCACATAACTGAAAGTGCAGGTGTAGCTTCAGGAATAACTGCATCCAAATGTTCAGTGAGGATCAAAATCTGCCTCTTCATCTCTCAACCCTGTTTCTTTCTATTCTCTTCATTCTCAGACAGTCATGTCCTTGTGGTGAATAGAATGCCACTAGCTGCAGGCTTGTATCCTCACAGTTTAGTTATCAGTTTATTTAGCTACCTTTCCTCAATTCTTCCATCAAAAGCCCCAACTTGTACATCCTTGACCTAACTTGGATATCACGCCCCTTTCCTGAGCCAATCGTTGTTACCAGGAGGAAGGATTATGTGAGATGTCCAGGTCTGGGTCATGCCCACCCCAGTCAGGGCAGGTGTGGTCAGTTCTACAGGAACCATGTGGTCTCAGAGCAGGGGGAGGGGTGGGGCTTCCCTCTGCTAGAATCCAGAGGCCATTTCTGGAAGGAAGACGAAAAGCTGCTGCACAGGCAAAGCTAAGTTATCCACTGTGGTGCCAAACTGCCTCTAGGTTTGGTAAGTATCCTTGAAGCCAAGAATTAGACACACTCTTAGCAAAACAGAGCTAACTGACTGGTGCAATCCAAGGGCTCACTAGATCACTAGGTGAGACCCACAATGGCAAACTCACATTTGAGCCCAAAGTTCACTGTGCTGGCTTACTCTTCTCTTCTTTCCTAATAAGAGCCCCACTGTAGCTGTGAGCTGTGGCCTATTATGGTGAACTGGGAGGGCATTATGAAAAATGTGGTGTGGAGTGGGACTTAACTCATATTAACCTTAGTACAAGCTTCCTTATTTAAGTAGGACTTAGGATGTCTTCTCCCACGATGCCAGCACATCTCACTAGATCAGCCAGATGTTAGGATTCTATGTGTCTGACCAGCCTCTGTTTTTACCATGTAACCCTTGGGATCCCAAGAAGAGTCCTAGTGATGGTAGGTGGCCCAGCTTTCCACATTTAGGCTTTAACTTCCCAGCAAAATTCCCTGGGACAATAGATTATATCTGTAACTTAGAATAGCAGGCACCTGTTGGTTTTCATTAGTTCAGTAGTCATCCACCTTCCTTGTGCTAACAGCTTTTTTTATGTCTCATCCACTGGGTGTGGGCTTCCATGTACCAGCATCTTGCTATAGAAGCTACCGGATGGATGGAGGAAGGTGTGGGCAGATTTGTCCTCTACCTGCCCTCTGGAAGAGCCAGGAGCTGGACATGTGAACCGAGCTCTGCCAATCAGACACTCTTTCCTGGGACTTTAATTCTCGAATGGGTGCTATAAGCATAGAGAAAATGGGGGATTTTCATTGCAATTTGTGGCAGCAACAAGTAGGGTCATGTGCAGTATTCCAACCAGACTATTTCTGAAAGGAAAGAGTTTGGGTGCTTCCTGCTTCCAGCAAATCAGCCCCCAGAGTCCTTGCCCTTCCCAAGGCACCCACTGATAATAATCCTTTTGTATCATTCCAGTATATTTTTCTTGATAAATGTGGTTACTGCTGGTTTCTCTTGCTTGCAGCCAAGAATCCTAGATGACGCACTCAGTTGAAAAAACATATTTTGCTTAACTGTACTTTGGAGGTAAGGAATTCTAATTTCAAGCTCATACCCCTTTGGAGAAGAACTTTCCCCATAGCCACTGGTCTGGGAGTCAGGAGCCCTGAATTTTAATCCCAGCTCTGTAACTATTTAGCTATATAATTTTTAGCAAGTTTTTTTTACTGCTTGTCTCAGTTTCTCCACCTATAAAATGGGAGTAGGGAAATTTTCTGCTCATAAGGCCAGTAAGAGAGTGAGGCAGAGCACTAAGAAGCATTAAAAAATGGCACATAATTAAAAATGTGAGATATAATGATATGGATCATCCATGAGTGGATGAATTAGATTTAATTCTTCAGTGTTGCAATTTTATTCTACCTCCACTCAGCTCATGCTAATTACCTATATTGGGATTCATGTATTCATTCTAGAAATATTTATTGAGTGCCCACTCTATGCCAGGCACAAGTTTTTAATTAGCATTTTTATAAGGAATTTATCATTTGCTGTCTGTCTGTCATCTTCTTCCAATTCTGCAATACACAGTACTCAGATCTCTATGCCTACAGGAGGAAATAGTTGACTAGTTTCCAGGTGTGCTGCCTCATTTGCAAGAATCATTTCGTCCTTATTTGAAGGCACTGAGTGAAACAACGGCCTTCCCTTTCTTGCAACGTCCTCCCTTTCCCCCAAACATAAAGGGGTCAACTATGTGAATGGCTTTTTTGGTACCTCATTTCCTCCTGGCATCCTCTCAAGGTGTATGTGTTGGCAAGGGGAGAAGGCCATAATCAACAAACATTAAGAGTTTAATGTCAGGAAGGGTCAGCAGAACCAGTGAGGGGGCAGATGATCATTTCAAACATCAATTTCATCTGCCAGCTTTTTAGAAAAAATGAAAGAAAAACCCACATAACAATGTCATAAGCACTTTGGCAAGTAGAAAAAGAACTCTCTCTCTCTTTTTTTGCTTGTTTATTTGTTTGTTTATTCAGGAGGCACGGGGAACCGAACCTGGGACCTCCCATGTGGGAGGCGGGTGCTCAAACACTTGAGCCACATCAGCTCCCAAGAAATAACTCTTAAGCACACTATCATAAGACAACTATTCTTAGTGAAATATTTTGTTAAAATTTTATGGTTTATTTAATAGTCATCAAAAAGTGAAGAAGAAAAAAAAAGGGGGGGGGGACAAGGTCTTTAGTTTAGTAAATGAGTTCTGCACATGTCCTAGAGTCAATTTATTATCTTTGATACATATTGAAACTTACATTGTGTGATCAGCAATCCAGAGTATCAGAAGATGGTTGAGGTTAACAATGATGGCTTAGAAAGCTTGGCAAGTTAGGTTTATCTGGAATGTTCTAAAGATTAGTTCTTGTAGGCAGCCTAAGTAGACCCTTCTTTCTTAGTCAAAAGTATAGCTAGTTTTACTGGGAGATTTATTTGTCTGCCTTAATAGAACTATGAAATTATACTATCTCCAAGTATCTAGCTAATTCCTCTGAACTTGGAATGACAGCTGAGGCAAAGAGCCATTTTTAATGCCGACTATTTATAATTCTTAAGAGAACACAAAGAAGGGAAAGTTTCCCTGCTGCATAATTATTCATGGTGATTCAACATTTCTGGAGTGCCAACTCTACCACGCACACATAGGAATAAACACAAAACCGCATATCGAGAGGGCCGTTTGCTGTGTTCCACGAGACCGATTATTTTACGAGAGGTGGACAAGCCTCTCTCTGCTGGCTTTGTCTTACCACTTAAAAGCCAAGCCTTGCAGAATGTGCTGTGTTGAAATGTAGAGTCACAGAATGTGGGAACTGAAAAGGAGCTTAGAGATCATCAAACTCAGCCCCCCGCCTCTTTTTTTCCCAGAAACTACAACCTAGAGGACCCAAGTGAGTAATCAGAATTGTGACAAATGTCATCCTGGAACCCAGCACTTTCAGAATTTCAAAATCCTTCCCATAATGGCTCTGCACTCTTTTAAAACAGAGCCATTTAAGGGTGTAGCACCGTTCAAATGCCAGCTTACAGTGACTACATCAATCTAGGCAGTAGCCACTTCATTATGGATTATCTCGTTTATTTAAATAGATGGCTTTCTAAAGGAAGGTGGAGAGCAAGAAGAGAGAAGCAAATGTTGTTTCCTATAAAACATCTCCTGTGAGAGCAGACAGAGAAGAGAGGCTTGGAAAATGTGTGAGAGTCTCAGCTTACTGAAAGAAGCTCAGTGGGTTAGATGACCTTGATGTTCATGCTATAGTTGTTATGGCAACAGGAAAGTGAAATTATGGTTGCTAAGGGACACTGAACTGAAGCAAGCGCCATCATTTACTGGTCACTCCACTCTGGAACTCAAAAATCTGTCCAAAGCAAGTATGAGTAAGCAAAACACATTTTAAAGATTGAGGTAAAATTGGGCTCTATTTAGTAGTATCTGTTCTTGAAGAAGGTCCCAACATTTTGAAATGGTTAGGGCATTGTTTTAAAGCCGTAAATGACTTAAATGTGATCAAATCTACCAAATGGAAGGAATGCTTGTGCCGCCATGTCTGCAAACCTCCCCAGGCACCATGGCACTGTTTCATTTACAAACACGTGATTTTTGAAAGAGATAATACATTCACAGTATAAATCTTTGCCTCCAGAAAGGTCAACATAATTAGTGAAGAGAAAGCTCAGGCTATACCTGAAAATGACTAATAAGTCACTAAGTAGGCTGCTTTCCTGTACCATCTTGGGAGAACACTCAGTGACATAATGTCCATTTTCCTGAGTGGTGGCCCTTGTCCCTCCTCACATCTGTCAAACTCTGCAGTGTGCTCAGGATGCTCTGTTGACTGACTAGTGGGAAGACACGTAGACCAATTGAGAACAATAGAATCAAATGCCTTTGTGAAGCAATGCTCAGGACGGAGACCAGATGTGTCAAGTCCCACGTTATCTCTCTGGCACACAGTAAGCATTCAGTATATCTATTTGTTAGCTTTGGGTGGATTACAGGAAGGGGCAGATCACTGTATACAAAAAGTCTCTGGATGAGTGTTTTTGAACTCCAGCCACGTGCTGAGATTTACTAAAAATGCTTCTTATCCTTTGGCTCTTCCTCCACACCCCGCCCTTTCTTCTGCCCTTTACTAAGCATATCCTATCTGCCAGGCACCTTGATTGGTGCTGGGGATGCAGAAATAAATAAGGGAATGCCCTTAGCCTTCAAAGAGCGTATTCATAGTAGGATCACAGACTTGCAAATAGTTATGACACAATGTGCTAAGTGTTATAATGGAGGTATAAAGATGCAGTGGGAATAGAGAAGAGCTAAAATTGTCTAGGAGTGCCAGAGAGGCTTCTTCATGTCGTATCCTTAATCATGAATATACATGCACATGTATACCCTTATCTCTCAAGGATTATGGGGGAACATATTTGTGTATACAGTTGCCCCTTCCACATGGCAGGGATTTAGGGGTGCGGCACCCCCTGGATCTGGAAAACCTGTGTAAAATTTTTTGCACAGTCTAAACCTTCTTTTAAAAATTTCAAACCAGGCTTTGCTGACCTGAAAATCCATAGGGGTAGACCCTTAACCTTCATGTTCCTAAGGGAATCATGTAAGGACTTAGCCTTTTCTCGCATGATGTCAGAGTCTACTGGAATGCCTTGTTTTAACAATACTGCACGCAAGAGAATGTTGCACTTTCTATACACACGAGATGTGGATCTCTTGGTTTATGCAAATACTTTGCAGTTGTTGGTGTAGCTGCAGCTACAGCTTCATGGATTTCCTTCTCTTTTTTCTCGATATGCCTTATAGTCACCTCATTAATGCCGTAATGGCGGCCAACCACAGCAGCCATTTTGCCTGAATGAAGCATATCTAACAATTCTACATTTTCCTTCAAATTCATCACTTTCCTCTGTTTCTTGGGAGAACCATTAGGAATGCTACATTTGGGACCCGTGATTTTAATAGAGTTTATAGTGTTAAATGACACAACATACAAGAAACTCAAGAGGCAAAAATCTCTGTGAGATCATCCGAGATGTGAGGTAAACACGCTTGGTATCCCCAAACCAGTGTGTAGAACTGCAGTTCTTTCACTACAAATTTAATTTTAAGAAACTAAAATTGTGTAGCTGTTCATTTGTGTTATTAAACAATAAAATACATACTGTACAGGTAATATTATACATAACAGTACATCCATTTTATGCATTTATAAGTTATTAAACTTCTTAAGATATCTATATTCTTAGCCTTTGTCTGTCATCTGCTGACTCTCGCGTTCTTTTTGCAAACTTTAACTTTTTACTTATTTTAACTTTAAAAAAGAAACTGTGTATATTTATGGTATTAAAAGATAAAATATGTTCATATTCTACAGTACTATATACATGTATATTACGCACTTCTGAGTTTCCAAACACTTTCTGTGTCATCTGCTGGCCTTCATGTGTTGTCTACGGCTTTCTTGAAACTCCCTCCAAATCCCCATTTAATTTCTTATGCCAACCTGCAATATAGTGAAACCCTGATGGAGAAAGTCGTGAAATGGAAGGGACAATTGCAGTTTTAGCTATTTAGATCAGGTTCCTTGGAATGCAGATCACAAGATGGAGTTAGAAGTGCAAGAGCTTTTCTTGTGGGTTTGGGGGTAGCACCTATGAAAGATAAAGGAGAAAGGGAGCCGGAATGGGCAGGGGAAGTCCTCAGACCATGAATTATCACATCTGTGAAAGACAAGGGGAAAGGAAAGGAGGAAGAGCCTCAGATTAAGCATAGGCATACCTCATTTATTGTGCTCTGTGTTCTTATTGCATTTTTTTTCCCACAAATTGAAGGTCCATGGTAACACTGTGTGGAGCAAGTCTTTTGGCAGCAATTTCCAACACCATGTGCTCACTTCTTGTCTCTGTGTCACATTTTGGTAATTCTTGCAGTATTTCAAGCTTTTGCATTATTATCATATCTTTTGTGGTGAACTCTGATCAAATTGTTTTGGTGCACCACAAATTGTGCTCTTATAAAATGGCCAACTTAGGAGATAAACATCATATGTGTTCTGACTGCTCCACTGATCAGCTGTTCCCCATCTCTCCTTCTCCTCAGGCCTCCCTATTCTCTGGGACTCAGCAATATTGAAATTAAGCTGGTTACTAACCCTATCATGGCCTCTAAGTGTTCAAGTAGAAGGAATAGCTGCCCATCTCTCACTTTAAATCAAAAGCTAGAAATGATTAAGCTTAGTGGTGAGGAAAGCATGTCAAAAGCCAAGATAGGCCAAAAGATAGGCCTCTTGCACCAGTTAGCCAAGTTGTGAATGCTGAGGAAAAGTTCTTGAAGGAAATTAAAAGTGCTACTCCAGTGAACACACAACTGATAAGAAAATGAAACAACCTTATTGCTGATACAGAGAAACATTTAGTGGTCTGGATAGAAGATCAAACCAGCCACAATATTCCCTTAAGCCAAAGTCTAATTCAGAGCAAGGTCCTAACTCTTCAAGTCTATGAAGGCCAAAAGAGGCAAGGAAGCTGCAGAAGAAAAGTGTGAAGCTAGGAGAGATTGGTTCATGAGGTTTGAGGAAAGAGGCCATCTCCATAACGTAATAGTGCAAGGTGAAGCAGTAAGTGCTGATGTAGAAGTTGCAGTAAGTTATCTAGAAGATCTGGCTAAGATCATTGATGAAGGTGGCTACACTAAACAACAGATTTTCAATTTGGAAGAAACAGCTTTCTGTTGGAAGAAGATGCCATCTAGGACTTTGATAGCTAGAGAGGAGAAGTCAACACCTGGCTTCAAAGCTTTAAAGGGCCAGCTTACTCTATTGTTAGGGGCAAATGCCCCTGAAAATCTTAGGGCTCTTAAGAATTATGCTAAAGCCATAGAAGCATGCTCCAGGTGCACCCTTTCCCACATATCCCCCCACCACCGTTGCCCCACACCAGTGACCTTCTCCTCACAGATTTGCCAAAAAAAAACCATTCCCACCATTGTAGTTTCAACCACAGATACACAAATCCCAGAGTTCACCTGTTCCTTCTTCCAGTTCTCCCCACAGTTCCATAGATAGCCCATCCCAGCCCCACCACCCTGTTCACCCTCACATTCTAGTACTGTCAACCCCTCTCATGACCCTGCACCACCATCACCCCCCTCCACTGCCAAACCACCCCCTACCACCTTATCATGGGTTTTCCCCATATTGAGCATCAGCTCACCACACTCTACTTTCTGTCTTCTTGTAGCAGTTTGATATTGTTTATGAATTCCAAAAGTAGATATTGGATTATGTTTGTGAACTGGTTTGGGCATATTAGATTGTATTGGATTCAGAGGTTTCACTTTCACTTGATTAAATAATGACTAAGGCTTTGATTGGGCCACGTCAGTAAGATGTTGAGTCCCTGCACTCTTGGGGGGCAGGAGCTCACAGAGAAAATGACAAGGCACAGGAGTTAGTTGGAGTTTTGAGCTGGAGCCCCAGGAAGTAAACACACAGAGAAGCAGATACATTAGACATGGCAGAGGCCCTAGGAAGAGAAACAAGCCATTTGCCTGATAGTCTACAGCTGACCATGTGGAGAGAACACAGCAGCTGAGCCCAGAGAGGAATGAGCCCCAGGAGAGAGACTTATCCCAGCCTACAGCTGATATTGGAAGAACCTGGGACCATGGAGCCAAGAGAGGAAGAGGGAGCCTGAACCCTTGCAGACATTGGCACCATCTTGTTCCAACACGTGGCAACACGTGGTGAAGGAAGTAACTTATGCTTTATGGCCTGATAACTGTAAGTATCTACCCCCAATAAATACCCTTTATAAAAGCCAACAGATTTCTGGTATTTTGCATCAGCACCCCTTTGGCTAACTAATACACTCCTGATAACCTATCTTCCAAACTCTAGCACTGTTAGTCTCTCAGTAGGCTTAGGTTATATCATTGAAGTCATGTGATATTTGTCCTCTAGTGATTGGCTTACTTCACTCAACATAAGGTCTTCAAGATTCATCCATGTTGTTGCATGTGTCAATACTTCATTCCTTCTTACAGTTGACTAATATTCCATTGTATATATATACCACATTTTGCTTATCCATTCATCTGTTGATGGACACTTGGGTTGCTTTCAAATTTTGTCAATAGTGAATAATGCTGCTATGAACATTGGTGTGCATATATCTGTTTGTGTCCCTACTTTCAATTATTCTGAGTATATACCAAGCATTGGGATTGCTGGATCATATGGCAATTCTATAGTTAGCTTCCTGAGGAACCGCCAAACTGTCTTCCACAATGGCTGTACCATTCTACATTCCCACCAGCAGTGGATGAGGGTTCCCATTCCTCCACATCCTCTCCAACACGTAGTTCTCTGTTATTTTTAAATAGCCGCCAGTCTAATAGGTGGAAGATGATATCTCATTGCAGTTTTGATTTGCATTTCCATTTCCCTAATAGCTAGTGATGTTGAAAATCTTTTCATGTGCTTTTTAGCCATTTGTATTTCTTCTTTGGGAAAGATTCTTTTCAAATCTCTTGTCCATTTTAAAATGGATTGTCTACTTATTTTCAAGATGTAGAATTGCTTTATATATGCTAGATATTAGGCCCTTATCGGATAAGTGGCCCCCAAATATTTTCTCCCATTGAGTAGGCTGCCTTTTCACTTTCTTGACAAACCTCTTTGAAGTGCAAACGTTTTTAATTTTGAGGAGTTCCCATTTATATATATTTTTTCTTTTATTGTTCATGCTTTGTGTGTAAAGTTTATGAAACCATTTCCTACTACAAGATCTCATAGATGCTTTTCTACATTATCTTCTAGGAGTTTTATGGTCTTGGCTCTTATATTTAGGTCTTTGATCCATCTTGAGTTAATTATTGTATCAGGCATGAGATGATGGTCTTTTCTCATTCTTTTGGATATGGATATCCAGTTCTCCTAGCACTATTTGTTGAAGAGGCCATTTTGTCCCAGTTGAGTGGGCTTGGTGGCCTTGTTGAATATCAGTTGACTGTATATGTGAGGTTCTATATCAGAACCGATCCATATCAGTTTGGTTCCATTGGTCATTATGTCTATCCTTGTGCCAATACCATGCAGTTTTGACCATGGCAGAGGGTGTTATCTCAGTGGGTGGGACTCACACAATAAACAAGAAAATATTAAATTCCCATCCTGGAGAGTCCTATTATGTTCTCAAACAGAAGGGCAAGAACCTCTCGAATACATAGGCAGCACCTAATAAAAGAAAACAGACCGTATGTTAAGCCCCCAATATTAATGCATGTAACTATGAACCTTATTCTTCAAAAACTGAATCTTAGTGGTTGCCATAGACTCCTAGGGGAGGGATAGGGAAGAATGGGTAGAACATAGGGCATGTTTGGGGCATTGGAATTATTCTGCATCATCTTGGAATAACAGATTTTAGCATTTTGATATAGTTATGAATCCAAAAAATAGATATGGATTATGTTTGTAAACTGGTCTGTTCCTCTGGGTATGATTAAATTATGATTAGAGCTTTGATTGGGCCACGTCAGTAGGACATTGAGTCCCTGCCCCTTGGTGGGTGGGGACTCAGAGATAAAACTACATGGCAGAGCAGAGGAGTTAGCTGGAGTTTTGAGTTGGAGTTCTGATGCTGAGTTTTTATGCTGGAGCCTGGGTAAGTAAGCACACAGAGGAGGTTGGTCATGAGGAAGGAGAGAAGGCCCCGGGAAAAGAGATGAGCCGTTTGCCTGACAGTTCACAGCTGGCCTTATGGAGAGAGGCAAAGCCTAGAGAGCCTCATAGTCTACAGTTGACCTTGTGGAGGAAACAGGAGCTGAGTCTAGAGAGAAACGGAGCCACAGGAAGAGAGGAACCCAAGAAGCCTGAACCCTGGCAAAAGTTGGCAGCTGTCTTGCTCCAACACATATCCATAGACTTTGGTAAGGGAAGAAACTTACGCGTTATGGTCTGGTAACTGTAAGCTTCTACCCCAAATAAATACCTTTTATAAAGACCAACAGATTTCTGGTATTTTGTATCAGCACCCCTTTGGCTGACTAATACACAGATACAGGCCATTATACATTTTTCCAGAACCTATTAAAGTATACAGTGCAGAAGGTAAACAATATTGTAAACCATTGACCATGGTTAGTAGCAATGCTTCGATATTTGTTCATCAGTTATAACAAATGTACCATACTCATGTGTGTGTGCTTGTGTGTGTGTGTGTGGGGGGGGTATATGGGAATCCCCTATATTTTCTATGTGACTTTTCTGTAGCTAAAGCTTTTTGGAAAGTAAGTTGACAAAAAAATAAGACACTGGTGGAACATACATAAGAAATTATCAATATACATAAAATATAACAGATATTATGGTGATGAAAGGCACAATGCAAAATCTTTTTATTTTAGTTTTTATTTTTAAATTATTTTTTGTTAGCTTTGTTTTGGGGGAGGTTTTGGGATATAAAAGGGTTGCAACTGTGACAGGGGAGGATCACTGGTGCAGAGTATCAGTGGTGGAGTAATGTGTGGGGAGGGGTGCACCTGGGGTATGCTTCTATGGAATATGAATGCATTCATATGGTCATGGGGTATTGTCTCGGTGGTTGGAGACCCACAGAATAACTAACGGAATATTGAATTTCCATCCTGAGGAGTCCAGCTACATTCTCTCATAGAGTGGCATGAATCTTTAGAGTACATGAGCAGTACCTAGAAAAGAATGACAGACCAATACTCCAAGCCCTTGATATTGATGCATGTACTTATAAACCTTGGTCTTGTGGAATTGAAACTTAGCTCAGTGTGGATGTTTGGTATTGTTTATGAGTTCCAAAAATAGATATTGGATTGTGTTTGTAAACTGGTCTGTTTCTCTGGGCATATTAGAATGTATTAAATTCAGAGGTTTCACTTTTACCTAATTAAATTATGGTTAGGGTTTTGATTTGGCCACATCAGTAAGATGTTGAGTCCCCGCCCACCAAGAAAATGACATGGCAGAGGAGAGAGTTTGAGTTTTGATGCTGGAGCCCCGGGAAGTAAACACACAGGGGAAGAACACAGAGAAAGAGAGACACCTCATTAGACAGGATCCTGCAGACCCTGGAAGAGAGATGAGCCATTCACCTGATAGTTTGCAGCTGCAGAGACCAGAGCCCTGAGCAGCTGAGCCTGGAGAGAAATGAGCCCCATGGAGAGAGATGAGCATTCCAGCCTACAACTGAGATCAGGAGAAGCTGGGACCATGGAGCCCTTAGGAGGGAGAGGAAGGCTGAAGCCTCACAGAGACTGGCAGCCATCTTGCTCCAATACGTGGCAACAGACTTTGGTGAGGGAAGTAACTGACTCTTTAATGGCCTTGTGACTATAAGCTTCTACCCTAAATAAATATCCTTGATCAAAGCCAACAGCCTTCTGGTACTTTGCATTAGCACCACTTTGGCTGACTAATACACCTAGTAATATATATTGCCTAAGAGTTACCTCCTGGAAACCTCCTTGTTGCTCACATGTGCCCTCCCTATAAGCTAAACTCAGCATGTAAATTCACTACTTTCCCCTGATGTGGGACATGACTCCCAGGGATGAGCCTCCCTGGCACTAAGGGATTATTACCAAGCACCAACTAGCGATGCATTTGGAAAAAGACCTAGACCAAAAGGGAGAAATATTCAATGCAAATGAGTTTTATGGTCAAAAGATTTCAAAGTGAGTCAGGAGGTCATTCCAGAGGTTATGCTTATGCATAACCTCAGGAGGATCTCACTGACTCCCACAGTAAACAGTGCCTCAAGAAGAGGTGTTCCTGAGGGCTCTAGAGACATCTAGACATTATAGGCAGGGCAGGCAACCCTAGGAAATCAGCACCCCGTCCGTGGGCCTTACCTTGGAATATATGATAACTCATCTCCCCATCTTACACATGGTTCTTCTGCCCCATTTACTTGAACCTATAATTAGCACTATACCCATTAAATATATATCCCAGAGGCTTAAATCTTCTGGCTGTTCATATGCCAGTTGAGTCTTGAGTCTCAGCAGAGTTGTAGCCAACACCTACTCTCCAGTTCATCAGACTCACCCAGAACAGCTAGCAACAGGATCATGATGGACAATGCCCATCCCAAAAAACAGAGAGTATATACAACAGCAAACAAGACAGTTCCATCCATCTGCCCCATGAGATCTAAGCCCCCTGTCAATCAGAAGCAGACTGGGCATCACCACCCCCAAATCCTCAAGATTGAGGAATGAACAAACATAAAATGAGAATGCAACTATGGACTAAAGTAGACATTATTAATCTAGCTGTGGAAGAACTTGTAACACTGATACAAAGACAGTGGTCGCCAGGGGTTCTGAGGGGAGGGAGAAGGAAGAATAAGTGTAACATGGGGCATTTTGGGGACATTGGAAATGTTCTGCATGATATTGCAATGATGGATACAAGCTGTTATACATTTTGTCAAAACCTACAAAATTGTGTCGTGCAAAGTGTAAAACATAATGTAAACAATAGACTGTGTTTAGAACAATGCTTCAATATGTGTTCATAAATTGTAAAAAATGTACCACACTAATGAAAGATGTTGTTAATGGGGGGAGGTGAAGGAGTTGAAGAGGGTGTGGTATATGGGAATCCCCCATGTTTTCAATGTAACATTATATAATCTAAGCTCCTTTAGAAATAAAGAAAAAATGCTTAAAAATTATGCTAAATTGACTCTACCTGTCCTCTGTAAACGGAATAACAAAGGCCAGTTGACAGTACATCTGTTTACAACATGGTTTATTGAATATTTGAAGCCCACTGTTGAGACCTACTGTTCAGGAAAAAAAAAGATTCCTTTCAAAATATTAGTTCTCATTGACAATGCACCTGTTCACGCAAAAGCTCTGATGGCAATCTTAGTGAGATTAATGTAGTTTATGCCTGCTAACACAACATCCATTCTGTAATCTATGGATTAAGGAGTCATTTTGACTTTCAAGTCTTATTTTTTAAGAAACACATTTCATAAGGCTATAGCTGCCATAGATAGTGATTCTTCTGATGGGTCTAGGCAAAGTCAATTGAAAACCTTCTGGAAAAGATCCCCCATTCTAGATGGCATTAACAACATTCGTGATTCATGGAAGGGGGTCAAAATATCAGCATTCACAGGAATTTGGAAGATGTTGATTCCAACCCTCATAGATGACTTTAAGGGGTTGAAGACCTCAGTGGAGGAAGTAACTCAGATGTGGTAGAAATAGCAAAGAACTAGAATTAGAAGTGGAGACTTAAGATGTGACTGAATGCTACAATCTCATGATAAAACTTTAATGGATGAGGAGTTGCTTCTTATAGATGAGCAGATGAAATGATTTCTTGAGATGAAATCTATTCCTGGTAAAGATGCTATGAACATTGTTGAAATGACAACAAAAGATTTGGAATATTACATCAACTTAGTTGATAAAAGAGTGGCAGAGTTTGAGAGGATTGCCTCCAACATTGAAAGAAGTTCTACTGTGGGTAAAATGCTGTCAAATACCATCACATGCTACAAATAAATCCTTCATCAAAGGAAGAGTCAATCCATGCAGTCAACTTCATTGTTGTCTTATTTTAAGAAATTGCCACAGTCACTGCAACTTTCAGCAACCACCACCCTGCCATCAATCATCAGCCATTGACACTGAAGCAAGACTCTCCACAAGCAAAAAATTATGACTTACTGAAGGCTCAGATGATGGTAGCATTTTTTAGGAATAAAGAATTTTTAATTAAGATGTGTACATTGTTTTTTAGAAATAATGCTATTGCACATTATATGTAGTGTAATATAAAAACATTACTTTTATATGTACTGGGAAACTAAAAAATTTGTGCAATTCACTTTATTGTGATATTCACTTTATTGGGGTGGTCCTGAACCAAACCAGCAAAATCTCCGAGGTGTGCCTATATGGCTCTGAGAAAGTCTCAGCTAGCCAAAGGGAGTTCCTGTGCAAAGATTGCCTATAGAGAAATCCAGTGCTGGTGAGACCTGTACCACTACTTGCTCTATCATTAGCTGGACCTTGTGGGGAACTGGGCAGCTTTGGCTCAAAAATTTAAGTTGATCCTGAAAGCTCCTGAAGCTTGAGTCTATCAGCTAACTGCACTCTCTGTGCCAGTGTCTCTGTTGAAGAAAGATGTGATTTGCACTCCCCATGGCTGCAGCCCTGTAAGAATTCACATTTCTTTTTGGATGGTGTATTAGTCAGTCAAAGGGGTGCTGATGCAAAATACCAGAAATCGGTTGGTTTTTATAAAGGGTATTTATTTGGGGTAGAAGCTTTCAGTTACCAGGCCATGAAGCATAAGTTACTTCTGTCACCAAAGTCTTTTGTCTCGTGTTGGAGCAAGATGGCTGCCAACGTTTGCCAGGGTTCAGGCTTCCTGGGTTTCTCTCTTCCCAGGGCTCATTTCTCTTTGGGCTCAGCTGCTCTGCTTTCTCCACAAGGCCAGATGTAGAATATCAGGCGAACGGTTCTGTCTCTTTCCCTAAGGCCTCTGCCTGTGTTTAAAGGAGACTTCTCTTCTTCCTTACATATCTGCTTCTCTGTGTGTTTACTTCCCAGGCTCCAGGATCAAAAACTCCAAACTCCCTTCTCTGCGGTGCGGTTTCTCTGTGAGTCTGCAACCACCAAGGGGTTGGGAACTCAACGTCCTACTGATGTGGTCCAATCAAAGCCTTAATCATTATTTAATCAAGGAAAAGTGAAACCTCTGAATCCAATATCTATTTTTGGAATTCATAAACAATATCAAACTGCTACAGATGGATTTTCATAATGCAAAAATGCAGTTAACTATCTTTGAGATGTTTGGAGAAGATAGATAATTGATACAAGGCAGTCATTTTTAACATCCCAAGTTATTCTAGTAGCTCCTTTTGGGCTTCCCTTTCTCTGAGAGATTGTCCCTCTCCACACACAAAGTAGTGAAATCCTGTGAGCATGTTTATATTAGGTAACGGTACTCCTCCATGATTCTAGCTGATTGGGCCAGGATGGACACCTGACAATGGTGAGTCAATCCAATGGCTGGGCTTAGCCAATCAGATGCTTTCACCTGAGAATTTGGAATTGGAACACAAGGATGAAAGTTATTTGGTGGTATTACTGATACAGAGTACTAATACTCAGAAGCAGTGTAAGGGCTTTTAGGCAGCCATAGGTTTATCATGGTTATGAAGAAGCAAAGAAAACTGGATTTGAGACAGGAAAAAGAATGTGCACACATGGGGAGAGAAGCAGAAGTGAGAGACCAGGAGACAATGTGACACCAAAGAAGGGAAAAGAAGGAGACACAGAAAATAACTTTCTTGGTTCCAGTCAGCTCTCTAGTTCCCAATTTCTCAAGAGCCTTGAAGTTCCATAAGATACTCCTGATTCATTAAAATATATTTCCGTTCATTTATGGCAGCCTGAATGGGGTTTCCATTTCTTATTTCTTTGAACTTTTGCTAAAATGAAACTAGCATTAATCTCATCTTCTTGATGCACAACCCAGAATTTTCACCATGGGGCTGAGTGAGGGGCAATCTGATTATGGAGTGGCATGGTCCATTTGTGAACTAGAGACAGAGATATGGGTTCTGAACTCACAAAATCTGAATTTTCGCTCTCATGCTGCTACTTTTTGATGTGTGACTTTAGACAATCTCTTATTCTCTGGGCCAAAATCACTACATCCTTAAAATGAGAGTTATTCTTGGTTTTTAAAATACTGTGTTTAAGTGCCATGGACAATGCAATATGTATTGGTGGACTGTGACAGTCTGTAACAATAACAGACCTACGAAGTAGGCCATTTTTTTGATGCATGGTTAGGGGAAAGGCAAAGGGATTAGCTGGTGCTTTGGAAAAGATGATGTGACTGAAATTTATATTTGGGCTTGTGTGTAGTAAATTCTAAACACATTTTTAGCAGCTGTCTTCAAGTCCATTGCCCATGCATGCATATGCCTCTTATTCCTAGTATGACCATGTCCATCTTTTCTCAGAACAGTAAGTTAATAAATATTCATCAAACTGACCTTGGCATGCCTAGCACAGGGTAAGTGAAAACAAAGGAAAAATGATGCCCTACTAAGTGGCCACTGTGTGAAAGATAATATAGGTTTTTTCAAATGCTTAATTTTATTTAATCCTCACATTGTCTTTGTAAAGTAGTTATTCCTCCTTTTGTAGAGGAGGAATATGAGGAGTCTGAGCCTCTGAAAGTTCAAATAATTTGTTTATGGTCAACCAGCAAAAAAGTGTCTAAGCCAGGACTGGCTCTGAATCTCAAAACTTTTACTATTATAACCACTGTAACCATTTACTGTGGATTCCATGGTCAGAGTCAGTACAGAACTCTGACCCTTGGGAAGTTTTTATCTAGCCTGGGCCATAGTAGAAGTGGGTTGAAAGGCGGGAGTGCTGGACAGAAACAAAGCTCATCCATGCAAGAAATACCAGGAGAACCATACCTGATGCCGGGAACTAAGTTTAGTTTTCCAACTATAACCAGTGCAGTGGATTAGAGAAGGGTCAACATGGGTTGGAATAGTCTCAAAGGACGTGATGGAGGGGGTGTGAATGTACCCAAATGAGTTAGTTGCCTAACCTTCCAAGACAGGTTTCCCCATCAGTGAAATGGGAACGACAATGTCTGCTCTGGTTTCCTCATAGCAATTTTGTGAAATCAAATCAGTTAAAGTATTTCAAGTACCCTGAACTATTGAAGTGTTCTTCAAATATGTGGGATTGGTTTAATAAGTAAGAATAGGGAGGATTTATACAGGCAGAGAGAGAAGGAATTACAAGAAGGGAGGAGAGCATGAGAAGAAACAGAAGCAAAATCATGCTTTCTCTCTCTCTCTAAGAGAAAGGATGACAGAGGGGTGGGGTGGAGGAGACTGACCTGACTTGATAGAAACTTTTAAGACGTTTTTTAAAAATAGAACTATAAATTGAAAACTGTTTGCTTGTTAATGGCAATGTCCAATTGGATATGGAAAAGTGCTTGGATATGTAATTGACATTTGCCGTTTTTTTTGGTTGTCTAGTAGACAAGCCCTGCCTTAATTACAGAAGAATCTCCTATTATGTGTCATTCTTTTTGGGAAACTGAAAGGGGCTGTCATAGGTTGCCTGTAGATGGTTCAGTGGGGGAGTACTCTTGGGAAGAACAGCTATAAGGGAGCAAAGAAACCAGGACTGGGCAGCGAGAGATGTTGAACTGTGATGCAATTTCCAGAGACCTCAGCTAATCCCACAGGGGGCTCTGAGGCTGGGATAGCCCTGCAGAGATGTCTTGAATTGAGGACAGGGGCCAGGCCTTTGTATTTCTGCATCAGTTGGGCACTGGGATGCAGGCTGCCCCCAGTAGAGGCACCTCCCCTCAGTGGAAGGAAATTCCTGGAGAGAGAGATCTATGAGATATCAGCAGGCAATATCCCCCGCAGCTGGGGGAGTGAGCACCTGGGCCCTGTTGTCTGGCAGGCAGGGTGTGTGCTCATGAGCTAGGCTCTGCCCATCAAAGTCCCTCACCAAGGACTTTAAATTTTGAGCAAATGGCACAATGATGAAGGGGCCATTAACATTTGCTTATGGTGATGGTGGCAGCAGTAGGCATGGCTGCCTATTAAAGTTTGTGTCAATTGTAAGTGGCCAAAATATTCCTGAAATCCAGTTTCTCAGTGTCCTGGCTTCCTTAACATTTTCTAGCCCTGAATGTCCAGTTGCTTCTATGAGTCTGTTTTCCTTCCAATAAATTCCATTTGATCACCAGACATTGAGAGTTGGTTTCAGTTTCTTGAAGCCAGGAACCGGGACTGATAAAGGGAATAAATAGCAAAATAGAAAGAGGAAAGATGGGAAGATAATTCTAGAATAGTGCTTATTATCAATAGTAATGTTAGTATGAAGAAGATATCTTTTGAATAGGCTATGACAGTGGTAATAATAGATTATTATTATACCCCAGACAAAGTTAAAAGTGAAAAAAAGTTAAGATCCTATTTTTTAAAAATAAATTTAACAGCAACTGCACAAAATGAACAATTTGATGGGCTATATTTGGTAGAGAGGTAGCATTCATTATACATAGCATTCTTTTGCAGCATATTCTCAAGCATATTTGCAAAAGTGATTGTTTGCAGAAGATGTGTCTGCTTAAGTGGGTTAGGCTAATCAGCTGAGAAAAATGTGAAGCTGCCACCGGGCATATTAAGAACATTCACAGAGCTAAGATAGGTGAAAGATTAAGAAATGCAGAGCTGGTTAAGACTAAGGTGACAATTCTATAAAGTCCTCCTTGGATAATCCAGAGGTCAAAGCTGAAGAGTGTGTGCAGAACATGAAATAAGATGGAGATGCTGGGGCCTCTTGGAGCAGATACCCAGAGGCTGTAGCCCAAAAGTCATTCTAAGAAGAGGAACAGAAAGATGAGAGATAGGATAGCTTACCTATTAATGACAGCATATTTGAGATGTTGAAATCTTTGACCACTGGCTCAATAAATCATGTATTAATAGTGGGGTCTCCAGTGGGGAAATAAAAGTTCTCAACCAATCAACGTATATGTAGAGTGCTCCCTGGTTAGGTCATTAAAACTCCATTGTAATGTGCTTAGCAAAGCAAGTGGTGTTAAATATTAGGCTAAATTGCTTTTCCTGGTTGACTGGATTGAAGGCAAATCAGCTCAAGTGGGTCCCCTGCCATCCTCATGCTATCCCTTTTGGAGCATGCCTGCTGATAGAGGAAATGGATCTCAGCAGGAACAGATCTCCAAGTAGTTACTGTCTACATGCTACTATAGTAGCATTGACAGGCTTGAGATGGTCAGGATAAATGTTGGGGTTTCTGTTTCTTGATCTCATGAAAAAAGCTAAAGATATAGAGGAAACCCAGAAGAAGGTGTCAAAGTTTCTTTTTTAGGAGGTGGTATTGCGCAGCGTAGACAAGTTGGACTTTTGAGTAGGAAAGGTATGTTCTTTGGGCAGGGTGGTCATGGAAGAGCTTTACTGAAGAGGTACTATTTAGGATGAGATCTGTAAGATCAGAAGCCAGCTGAGTGCTATACGGGAATCCTATGTTTTCTTCATGACTGCTCTGTAAGCCTACATCTTCTCTATTAAAGGAAATGAAAGAAGAGGGAGCTAGCCATACAGACAGGCTAGGGGTAAGGCTGGAGAGCATAGGGAAGAATGTTCCACAAACAGGAAACAGCATTGCAAATACTCAGAGGGAGGAAAGAGCTTCATATCTTTGAGTAACTGAAAGGCAGCCAGTGGGGCTAGAATTAGTGAGTGGGGAGGAGTGTGTAGGTTGAGGGGGAGTGGGCACCCAGACATGGTTAGAGAGGCAGGAAGGGGCCCGGTATGTTTGCTCAATTAGACTGTGATAGATTTTGTTAAAAATGCAACAGGAAGTCAAAGAGGGGCTTTAAGACAAGGAGTGACATGATCAGATTTCTATATATAAGATACCACTATGGCTTCTATAGGGAGAATGGACTGGAGGGAAACCAGACTGGAATCTGGTAAACCAGTAAGTAGGCATTTGCAAAAGTCCAGGGGAGATGTGATAATAGCTTGGTCTAGGGTATTGATGTCAATGGACATTGTGAGATCCTGAAGGATTAAGGTAATTTTTAGGAAGCAGAAAAAGGATTTAGTGATGGATTGACTGGTGGGAAGGGATCATTAGATCTAGAGGCATCCAGGATGACACACGTTTCCGTCTTAAGGTACTGGTATGTGGTAGAGCCATTTTGTGGGTGACTTCTAACTACTGATCCAGTTTTACTCTTCAATTTCTTTCCCTTCAGCTCTTCTTAAGTTAAGGTCTCAGTCACTGCCCTTCCTAATGCCTGCTTGGTGTCAAAAAAAAAAAAAAAGAGAGACAAGACGAGACATAGCTCCTCTCTAGAGTGAGTTGTGCCTCTTGTCAATAGAATTGAAAAATGGAGTTCCTTTCTGGTTATCAGTACCACAAAACTAGCCTCTCTCCCAGAAATGCTGGATTCTCAAATGATTTAGAATCAGCCCTTCCTACTCAGCCCTCATATGAATGCATTGCCTGGTGAGTATCTCAGACACAACTTATTACCCAGAATTTAAGACTCCTTCAGCTCTTTTCAATTAATGTGGCGGTGAATATGCACATTAGAATGGCCAAGCACAGCCAGCATTTAATTGATTTAATTTGCATATCTCATTCTAAAAGAAGTATATGTTGTAAATTCACCCACTGGCAGGACCTGACCACTACTGCCTCCTTTGTGAATGCAAAATTGGCTTTTCTGAGTGTTTCCCCAGCCCTGGTTGCCATTAGATGACTTAAGACTCCTAATGTTTGTTCCATCTTTTTGGAGGAGGGCTTTGAACTCTCTTGGGAGATGAATGCCGGTTTGGGGAAAGCTATGAGTATGACTGGACTGCTTATAAGAGAAGCAAGCGCCATTGAGACTGGCGTCAGCTTTGAGTCATCTCCAAAGGATCTATTGAGGCTATTGCTTTGGGAGCTGAAGGCAGAGCAGATGCTTCTTTGATGAAGATGGTAATGGGAAAGGGAGTTGGTGTATCTTTCCAGGCAAAGATACATTTCCCAGAAATCTGCCTGGAAATTGGTAGAAGATTTTGAATAAGAGAATGTGTAACAGGCAAACTGATAGCAAGCATGTATTTCATACTTGCATGTGCATATTAAATATGTTGTACACATAAATGCACACAAACACATATATTCCTGGTAATCACCAAGTAAGCAACAGTACAACTATACCAGCTGATGAAATACTGAAGTATTTCCATAGCATTTGGTAAATAGCTGCCCCTCTTGCTATCCCCTTGACCCTCTGCATCTCCCCATGATCCATCAGCTGAAGTAGCAACACTTGGCTCGTGGTGGGTACCTCTGGATCTCTGCCTCAACCCAGCATATGTTCTATGAATTTACAGGTTGTTAACTATTTTGAATATCACCTGTGTGTGTGCATATATGTGTGTAAAAGTTTGGGATCCCACCTTATGTTGAAATTACTTCCATCAGTTCATTCACTCAGTCAGGGTTAACTGAGTGCCTCCTATATGCAAGACACTTGTAATTTCAGGGGGTATAAAGCTGAGTCAGATAGTCCCTGTGTTCAAGAAGTTTAGTCCAGGAGCGGAGACATCACATAAATTTGTAAAAGTAGTGACAGAGAAATGCAAAGGGAATCAAAGGATAATTGGGGGCTCCTAATCTAGCCTGGGTTGGTCATGATGTGAGTAGTCAGGGAAGACTTCTTGGCAGAAGTAATAACTGAGCTGAATCTTGCAGGATGAGTGAGGATTACTATTGCGAATGGGTGGAGGTAAGGAAGGGTATCCATTTGGTTTCCCTGGCAGGAAGTATCCAGAGGGATGGAAAAAGGTGAGACTAGACCTAGGAAGACTTGGTGTGTGTAATAGTTGTTATTTTTGTCTTCACAGTATCTCTTCTACCAACAGAATGCTTTTCTTTTGGGGTACCATATCCCCCACTCTCAGAATGATAGTTTGAATGTGGCTGACTCCCACTTCCTGTTATCAGGGATGGGCATGTAATTCAAATCTAGCTAAGATGTGTTCTCTGCTCCTTTAGCACAGTGACTGGTTCAGTGATGGTCACAAAACCCAAGTCAATCTGATAAAATTCAGGTCTCAGATGTATGATGGAAGAAATGGGAAAAGGAACTCTCTCTCTGCAGGGGTTGATAAGCAGATCAGCATCTGGTGGCCAACTTGCTACCACGAGGAAAGCTAGCCACCATCTCAGAAAACAGAGCTGAGACATGACAAAAAGCAGGTCCCTGTTGGAGATCATCTGAGCAGCTGGATTCCACTGTGCTGAAGCCCACAATCCCCTTTGTTTTGTCAGTTATATGCACAATAATACCCTTTTCTGCTTAAGCCAAATCAAGGTGAAGTCCTGCCATGTGCAAATATTAAGAGGCGAGTGGACTCAGAGGACTTCACCAAGGTTGTGAAATTAGAAATGTAAGAGAAATGGGAGGAGAACCCAGAGTTGCTTGTACAAAGAGCTTCTACCAAGTAGTTTAATAGAGTTTATTCTCTCAAGCAAGTCTGAGAGCAGTCACCTTTGTGCACTGAATCCAGGAACATCGATCGTGAATTCTGTTGAAGTCCAAGCCCTATAATCTGGCTTTCCCACTTTCATTTGCTTAAATAAACCTTTTAGAAAAAGCAGTTCAAAGGGAAATGTCAGCAAGGTATTTTCCTTAACATCACTGGTTCTGAAGTAGTGGGTATTGGTGTAAAGATGTTTTACCATAATGCCCTCAAATGTACTTAAAACATTGTACTCCCATCCTCCTTGGCTAATATAATTTGTCTAGGGACCACTTCGTTTTGCCATTTGCACTTTGGATTTCATGGCAAGCTAACTTCATAATAATCTGATATCAACAATAATAATATTCTTGCCATGGAGTGTGCTGAGCTCTTTATATGCAACTGGTCTGTGAAGATGGCAGCCTCAGCTAACCCCATTTTAGAGAAGAGCAAATAGGATCAGAAAGGCTGCACAATGTGCCCAAACTCATACATCTAATAAGTGCTGAGTATAGAACTCACCTTTATTCCACTTTTGTGGGGGGAAATTAATTTTTTTTTTCTGTAACTGACAGCCATTTGGAAAAATCAACCTTCAAAGTCCTGGAGTTTTATGTTCTCTGACATTCATTTTATGTGACTTTTAATTCGCCAGTCCTTCGGCTATGTCTCATTGCCCTGTTTATCACCTCCCTGTCAATAATTTGCAAGGTCTCTCATTAAAAACAAATAATAACTCTCTTTTTTTCTCTCTGCAATTCTGATGACCAGCCTCCCTAGCCTTCCCCCAACTTGTTAAAGTTATTGCCTTCCATGGATCATTTTGTGTGAATTCTGAAACTTCACAACCAATATTTTATCCTTGGGTGCTTAATAAATACAATCAACACTGCAGCCCTTAGCATTTCACAGGAGCCACTCTCCGATTTCTTAGCAATAATGAATCTTCCAAAGGATCAGCCTCGAGGGATGCTATTTTCTTGTAGAACACAATATTTTGCCCATAAAGCAAAACCAGAAAATCTGGGGCTTCCTTCTGTGCTATTTCATGTTTTTTCACTGTCCAAATGGCTTTAAACTCTGTGATCGTCTTCTCTCAGCATTGTGACAGGAGTAAATAAATTCTCAAGTGGCTATCAAGAGATCCAGGCTTAGACTAGGTCTGACTTTCAATGAATATTTAAAGTAGGTATAAGTTCCTCTAGAGAAATGTTTCTTTCAAAATATCAAAGCAAAAAATACAGAAGATGATAAAGTTTCTTGCAGTAAAATTTTTAAATTCTCTGCAAAACACACTTGAGTCCAGCCCCCTTCTTCCTGTTACTTTTATTTTTATTCACTGAGAGGAAATTGTTTCCACCAAAAACAAGTCTTTTCTGCCCTGACAACTCAAAATGACATAAGACACAAAAAACTTCCTGGGAGAATCATTCCGGAATCTCTTGGCTTGTTAGGAGTGAGGAGAAAGCAGCAGTTGTCAGTAATGAGGCCGTGCCGAGCAGCGGCCTCACGTGTGAGAACTGTCTCATCATGAAAGGAGTGCTTCCTGAGAAGAGAGTTTTCAATCACTGCTGGAGGGAAGACAGAGGTTCTTGTTCATTAAGTTCCTCAAAATGGTTGGCTCATCTCAGGAGTGTGTCCAGGCTGGCTTTCAACCACTGTGGATACAATAGTTGGAACATTCTATATGAGTTCCCAACTTTCCGTGGAAACGGAATAATCTCGGTTAGACTGGGTTTGAAAAGCTAACTTCTGAGCTGTCTCTGGCTTCTGGGAATGTAAAATGCTCCTGGGTTATGGCAACTTTGTAGTTTGGAACAATCCTCCTACTGATGACAACCAGAAAAGCTGAACTATATCTATCTTTTTTATGGTTTTAGTGGACTACTAAGGTAATGAGGAGTCATTGGGCTAAGATGCAGCAGATAGAAAGAATCCAGAGAAGTGAACCCAGCATCTTTGGCCACTTTTCTTCTGGTTGCACTTGCTGATTCAGGAAGAGGCAGCTGGAGGGCTGAGAGCTGCTCCTGACAACCTCATGGGGTGAGGGGGGCAAAAGTTGGAGTTCAGGATCTACTAAGGGTAGAGATTCTAGTAAAGATCCTATGCTTTGGATTGGGCCCACAAAGCTCCACTCCCTAAAACGAGAGATGGTGAGCCAGAAGCAAAACTGCTGTCTTAGCGACTGCCGCTCATCTTTCAGTTATCTGGCTGGTTCCTGAAACTGGATAAAGGTCATTCTAGATGTATCATGACTCTACTCACCTAATAAAAGTAAATGAAAAATCCTCTTTGGAGGAAGGTAACTATTTGAGTTCTCAAATTATTTCCACAAACCCTTTTTCAAATATATTTATAGCCACATCATTAATAGATAACCAGGTAGGCATGAAGACTAGACAACACGATTGAGTACAGATAGAGCAAAAGATGATAGAGATAAGCCCTAACGAGGTGTTGAAAAGAGCAAACACCCTTTTAAATAACTCTGCTTTGAAAATCAAAATTTTTTTCAGAATACTGGAAAAATGACAGTGTATTTTTAAAAGAACCAAATAGACACTTTAGGATTGAAAACAATAATCAAAATTATGGTCTTACCAGATGAGTTTAACAGCAAATGATATACAGATGACAAGTGAATAGAAAATGTCTCTAAACACTGCTGGGGTCCATTGGTGATGGGCTGAGTTCATGGATGGTGTAGAACTATTCTGCTCAGTTAGTTCTGTGATATTAGCATTTAAGTAAAGAATTCAGAAGAAAGATTTTATTTGTAGAGCATTGCTCAGAAATTGTAGTGGATAACTTTATTAGTCAGGGTTCATTTGCAGATAATAGAAAATACTCTACCTTATTTAAACAGAAAGGGATTAGATATACAGAGACTTAGAGGCTTAAAAAAAAGTCATTGGAAGGACTAGAGGACATTCACTGGCATGTCTCCAAACCTGTATTGCAGAACTGGTTAGCCAAAGGTGCTATTGCAACCTCTGCAGTGATTAGGAAGCCACCTTGACAACTGTGGGCTTCGAGACCATGGAGCCTCAGCCATGAGCTTCACCAGCAAGGTAGATCCCCTGGACTCTATTTCTTGCTACCCTTGAAGCTGGGGACCATCTATAAAGATCCTTCCATGAATGCACTTGCCAGAGTAAACCATATAAGATGCTAAATTTTGTATGAGTATGTGTGCTGGCGGAAGCTACACCATGTGCAGAGCCTGAGCTGTAAGAGTCTGAGATGCATACTTTTTAGCTTTCCAACCTCTAGCATCCAGTAGGACATGCTACAGGGGGGTTGGAATGGAGAGGTGTGAGCCAATCTGAAAAACCAACCACATATGCTGTTTTTGTCTGCCTGGCGCCACATCCTTCTGTTTCTTCTGGAAACAGAACTTTTTTTCCTGTGAGGGAACAATTTAGTCAGTGGTAGACAATACAATTAGACTAACCTGTCCCTCTAGATACTGGGATTGGTTTATAGATATGCACTTGATCTGTTTTAGTTCTATAAGGCATAATTCCCAATTACCTCCAAATACTTTAGAGTGTATTTGAGCTAAACACAGATATTCTCCTATAGAACTATATCACAACCAACAATGCCAGGAAATTAACATTAAAAAGTGACAACCATATAATATACAGACGCTATTCAAGGTTCTCCAATTATTCCAATAATGTCTTTTCTAGCAAAAGGAACCAATCCTGGACTACATGTTATATTTGATTATCATGTCTCTTATCTCCTTCAATCTGGAACAGCTCCCCAGTCTTTTCTTGGCTTTCATGACCTTGATGCTCTTGAATATTATAGGCTAGTTATTTTACATAGTTACTCTCAATTTGGGTTTGTTTGATGTTTCCTCTTGATTTTATTCACTTTATGCATCACTGGCAGGACTGTCAGAGTGATGCTGTGTCCTCCTTATTACTTCTTATTATAAGTCATTCTTACTTTGATCAGTGGATTGAGTTGAGAAAATACCATAAAGTTTCTCTTTCCCTGTTTGTAATTATAAGTATTTTTATATTTACTGTATAAATATCCCATTCTTCATCAAGGAGCTATTTGTCCTTTATTCATGTCTCCCTTAGACATGGACAAGAGAAGGCCTCTGGCCTGGCCCTGCACTTCAAGCAGCCACATTTATCACAAATGCATACACAATCATAAATTTATCACAAATGCATACACAATCATAAATTACTTATTAAAGTGCACATGGGCACATCTGTCACTCATGATCCGGTTCTCAACTCTGGCACAGGGACAACTGTCACCCTAAACATCCATTTCCATGCCTAGCTCTTTTTGGCCCCGGAGAACAGCTTCACCACTTCTTGGCTGAGGTCCTTGAAACGACAGGGGACTGTGTTTGAATGCCACACGTATTTGTGGATGATGTTGTTGCTGGCATAAGAGCAGGATACTACTTCAGAGCACAGGACGAATTAAGTGTCTGTAGCACTGCGGTAAGGGAAAAGGAAAAGTACTTATTAAATTCTTCCTTTTGGATAGTATAAATGCAATAATAATTGTTTAAATTTCAGATTTTTAAAGAATAATCATGCATCCCATATAAGATTCCCATACATCACCCCACCACCAGCACCTTACATTTTTGTGACACATTTGTTACAAATGATGAAAGAACATCGTCACAATATTATGGCTATCTATAGTCCATAGCTTATATTTGATGTATTTCTTCCACAAACCATTCTATTATAAACACCATGTATTAGTATTGTATATTTGTTATAGTTCACGAGAGAACATTCTCATATTTGTATTGTTAACCACAGTCCATCATTCACCTCAGGATTCACTGCCACTGTGTTATAAGGTCACCTGCCTTGTACAATCCATCCAAAGTGTACATTCAGTGGCTCTCGGTTTCATCACATTGTACTGTCATCAGCTCAGTCCATTTCAGAACGTTACTCCAAAGGAAAAATCCCATATCCCCTGTACCTCCCCCCATTATTGACCCTTAGCATTGATAGAGTACCTTCTTTGCCATTGTTGTAAAAATATTATAATATTATTATTAACTATAGTCTATATGCTACATTAGTTGTATTTTCCCTGTGTATCTCCATATTCATAAGACCTTGTAATAGAGGAACATTCTTGTATTTGTACTATTTTTTTTTTTAAAGATTTTATTTATTTACTCATTTATCCCCCCCCTGCTGCCCGCGCTCGCCGGGTCAGCCAACCACGCCGCGCGGGCGGGCCCGCCTCCACCAGGAGGCCCGGGGAAACGAACCAGGGGCCCCCCACATGGCAAACGGGAGCCCCACTGATTGAGCCACAGCCGCCTCCCTGTATTTGTACTATTAACCACAATCTTCATCCACCAACAAAATCACCATGTTATATAGACCCTAGATTATCCTCTAGCTTCCTTTCAATTGGTATTACCTTCCCTAGACTACCCCGTTCAGCCACATTCACATTTATAAATAGGCAGTGTTAGTTATACTCACTATAATGTGTTACCATCAACTCTATCCATTTCCACACATTTACAATCCACCTTATTAAATATTCTATATACATGCAGTATCAGCTCTTCCTTCTCAACCCACATGCTACCTTCTAGTAACCTATACTTTATAGTTTAGCCCCATGAGTTTACTCATTGTATTTAGTTCATATTTGTGAGACCATACAATATTTGTCCTTTTGTGTCTGGCTTGTTTCACTCAGCATTATGTCCTTATTGTCATATGCATCCCAACTTCATTTCTTCTTACAGCTTATTAGTATCCCATCATATTTATATATCACATTTTGTTTATTCATTCATTGGTTGATGGGCACTGGGGTCATTAACATCTTTTAGCAATTGTGAATAATGCTGCTAAGAATGTCAGGGTACAAATGTCTGTTCACATCCTTGCTTTCAGTTCTTCTGAATATATTCCTAGTAGCAGAATTGCTGGATCATATGACAGTTCTATATTTTGTTTCCTGAGGAGCCACCCAACTGTCTTCCACAGAGGTGCACCATTTTACATTCCTACCAACAGTGAAGGAGTGTTCCAATTTCTCTACATCCTCTCTAGCACTTGTAGTTTTCTTTTTTTAAAAAAATAATGGTTGCAGACTCACTCTGCATCTGACTGCAGGTCCAGTCTGGGTGCTTTTTCTGTCTGCCAGAGAAATGCCTGGCCACTGTGAGGGCCTCGACCTGTCGGTGACACTGCAGCTGGCCGGGGACAGTGGTGAAAAAAAAAAAAAAAAAAAAGACATTCTGTTATGCATTAAATTAGATCTCATTGTAGTTTTTTTTTTTTTTTTTTTTAAGGATTTGTTTATTTACTTATTTACTTTTATCCATTTCTAACCCCCCCCCCCCCGTTTTTACTGTTTTTGTGTCCATTCAGTGGGCAACTCTCTGTGTCTGTTTCCTGCCATCTCTTCTCATCCTTCTTCTCCTGTCTTCCCTGGGATTCAATCCTCGGAACCTCCGATGTGGGAGAGAGGCGTCCTACCCCCTGTGCCACCTTAGTTCCTTGTTTTTCAGTGCTTGTCGTCATGGCTTTCCCTTGTGTCTCTCTCCTGTTACGTCATCATCTTGCTGCATGGCTCAGGGGGACTGATGGCGCACCTGCTCGCGAGGCCTGGGGGTCTCATCTGCTCACGGGGCCTGACAGTGCACCCACACACGGGGCCCGGCGGCCCGCATGCCTTCTATATTTTTCTTTTTTTACTTTTTACCGGGAGGTCCCGGGGATCAAACCCAGGTCCCTCCATATGCGAGACAGACGCCCAACCATTTGAGTCACATCTGCCCCCCTCATTGTAGTTTTGATCTGCATTTCCCTAATAGCAAGCATTGTTGAGCATCTTTTTATGTGCTTTTTGGCTATTTGTATTTCTTCTTTGGAAAAATAGCTGTTCAACTCTTTTCCCTATTTTAAAAATTGGGTTGCTTGTCTTTTTGTTGTTGAATTGTATGATCTCTTTATATAACATGGAGATCAAACCTTTATCAGATATGTGGTTTCCAAATATTTTCTCCCATTGAGTAGGCTGGCTGCTTTTTCACCTTCATAACAAAGTCATTTGAAGCACAAAGGTGTTTAATTTTGAGGAGGTCTCATTTATCTTTTTTTTCTCTTTCATTGATCGTGCTTTGGATATTAGGTGTAAGAAACCACTACCTAATCACAAGATCTCAAAGATGTTTCCTTACATTTTCTTCTAGGAGTTCTATGGTTCCGGCTTTTATATTTAGGTCCTTGATCCATTTTGAAATTATTTTTGTATAAGGTGTGAGATAGGGACTCTCTTTCTTTCTTTTAGCTATGGATATCCAGTTCTCCCAGTATCATTTATTGACTAGACTGTTCTTACCCAGCTGGGTGGATTTAATAGCCTTGTCAAAAATTACTTGACAGAGATGTGAGGGTCTATTTCTGAACCATCAATTCGTTTCTGTTGGTCAAAATGTCTATCTTTATGCCAGTATCCTGCTGTTTTTAACACTGTAGCTAAGTAATATGCTTTAAAGGCAGGAATTAAGAGTCCTCTAACTTAAGTTCTTCTTTTAAAAGACATTTTTGGCTATTTGGGCCCCTTACCCTTCCAAATAAATTGATTATTGGCTTTTCCATTTCTGCACAAAAGGCTGCTGGAACTTTTATTGGGATCGTGTTGAATCTGTAAATCAGTTTGGGTATATGATTGATATCTTAACAATATTTAGTCTTCCAATCCATGAACACAGAATGTCCTTCCATTTATTTAGGTCTTCTTTAGTTTCTTTTAGCAGTGTTTTGTAGTTTTCTGAATACAGGTCCTTTGTGTCCTTGATTAAGTTTATTCATAAATATTTGATTCTTTTAGTCACTATTGTAAATGGTATTTTTTTTCTGACTTCCTCCTCAGATTGCTCATTAATAGTGTACAGAAATGCTACTGATTTTTCTGTATTAATATTGTATCCCATCACTTTCCTGAACCTGCCTATTAGTTCTCGTAATTTTGTGGATTTGGGGGGATTTACTAGGTATAGGATCATATCATCAGTGAATAGTGAAAGTTTTACTTCTTCCTTTCCTCTTTAGTTTCCTTTTATTTCTTTCTCTTGCCTAAGAACTTCTAGCACAATATTGAATAACAGTGGTGACAGTGGGCATCCTTGTCTTATTCTCTATCTCAGTGGGAAAGCTTTCAGACTTTCACCATTGAGTACAATGCTAGCTGTGGGTTTTTCATATATGTACTTTAACATGTTGAAAAAGTTTCCTTCTATTCTTATCTTTCCAAATGTTTTTATCAAGAAAGGATGCTGAATTTTTTCAAATGCCTTTTCTACCTCAATCATGATGATTATGTGATTTTTCTTCTTCAATTTATTAATATATTGTATTATACTAACTGATTTTCTTGTGTTGAGCCACCCTTGCATAACTGGGATAAAACCCACTTGATTATAGTGCATAATTTCTTTAATGTGCTTTCGGATTCGTTTGCAAGTATTCTGTTGAGATTTTTGCATCTATATTCATTAGAGAAATTGGTCTGTAATTTTCTTTTTTTGTATTATCTTTGTCTGGCTTTGGTATTAGGGAAAAGTTGGCTTCATAGAATGAATTTAGTAGCATTCCTTCCTGTTCAATTTTTTGGAAGAGTTTGATCAAGATTGGTATTAGATCTTCTTTGAATGATTGGTAGAATTCACCTTTGAAAGCCATTTGGTCCCGGGCCTTTCATTTTTGGGAGGTTTTTGATGATTGTTACAATCTCTTTACTCGTGATTGGTTTGTTGTGGTCTTCTATTTCTTCTAGGGTCAGTGTAGGTTGTTTGTGTGTTTCTAGGAATCTGTCCATTTCATCTAAGTTGTCTATGAAAGACATAAATATCAAGATCCAAGAAAGACAATGCACTCCTTCAGAATACATTCGAATAGACCTACTCCTGGACACCTTCTTCCCAGAATGTCAAGTGCCAGACATAAAGAGAGGATTCTGAAAGAAGCAAGAGAAAAGCAATGCATCATATACAAAGGAAGTGCAATAAGACTAAGTGCTGATCTCTCATTAGAAACCACAGAGATGAGAAGGCAGTAGTATGATATATTTAGGGTACTGAAAGAGAAAAATTGACAGCCAAGGATTATTTATCCAGCAAAACTGTCCTTCAAAATGAGGGTGAGTTTAAAGTCTTTACAGACAAACAGAAACTGAGAGAGTATGTTACTAAAAGACTGGATTTTCAAGAGATACTAAAGAAAGTGTGCTGCCTGAAAGGAAAAGACAAGGGTGAAAGTCTTGGAGGAGAGTGTAGAAATGAAGATTATTAGTGCAGGTAATAAAAGGATAAAAAGGGAAACAATAGTAAGATATGACAATGGAAAGCCAAAGGATAAAATGGATAAAGTAAGTAATGACTTTACAGTATTAACATTGAATGTTAATGGATTGAACTCACCAATCAAAAGACATAGACTGACAGAACTGATAAAAAAAATATGAACCATCCACATACTATCTATAAGAGATTCACTTTAAATGTAAGGACACAATCAGGTTGAAAGTAAAAGGTTAGAAAAATATATTCCACACAAATACTAACCAAATGATGGTGAGAGAAAGAAAGTTTATTGAATATACACAAAACAATTTATGAACATATATGTTTTTATTTTATCACTCATGCAAACATTGTTAGCCCTTCAACAAAACACTCAGACCTGTGCAATAATATTCAAATTCAATCTTCTCAAATAGTTCACTGATTTGTAGTCACTTCAACACCATGATTTTATACCTATTTTCCATTTTGTCTTTACAGGAGGAATATTTGTGAAAGTAGGGAGATAGAACCTATTTTATGTACGCGTTTGCTTGTTTGATTGACATAGAGTGTGTGGGCTTCCTTATGTATTCTTGCTCCAGGCCCCACGAATGTTAAGAGTGGGGCTTCTCAGATCCCCCTTCCTCCTATTATTTATGCAACTGCCTACGTTTATGATTATCCTGAGCTCTAGAGACAACACTCAGAGATTATTTTCAAATTCTGTGTTTCAGATAGGATTAAATTTGTTTGTCTGAATAATAGCAACTGGCATCTGCTTCATCATCAGACAACTCTGTGGATGTCAGTGGACCTGTGTGCTTATTGTATCTTGTTTTAAATTAAAGATTTATTTATTTATTTACTTTTTATCCATTTTTAACACACACACCCCATTTCTGCTGTTTTTGTGTCCATTCGCTGGGCGATTCTCTGTGTCTGGTTTCCTGCCCTCTCTTCTCATCCTTCTCCTCCTGTCTTCACCAGGATTAGATCCTGGAAACCTCCAATGTGGGAGAGAGGCATTCTGCCACCTGCGCCACCTCAGTTCCTGATTTTTTGGCACATCTCGTCTTGGCTCTCCCTGCATCACATTTCTGCTATGTCATCATCTTGCTGCGTGCGGCGCACTCATGCATGGGGCCTGGCTGCACACCCGCTGATGGGCTCTGGCAGCACACCTGCGCCCGGGGCCTGGGGGCTCACTGGCTCGTGAGGTCTGATGGCTCACCTGCTCGTGGGGCCTGGCGGCCTGTGCACCTTCTATATTTTTCTTTATTTTACCAGGAGGTCCTGGGCATTGAACCCAGGTCTCTCCATAAGGGAGATGGACGCCCAACCATTTGAGCCACATCCGCACCCTATTGTATCTTCTTCTGGTGACAGGGTGATGACAGTTGACAGTTAAAGCTAGTCTTTAGCTAACAAGAAGGTTAAGAAACTTCAAAAACGAGTCCAGGGCTTTCAAGCTGGCCTGCTTATCGTTTAATTTTCTCTGCATTGTTTGGCATTGTACAGTGATGTGTGTTTGTCCCCCTCCTCCTTGAGTCCTTGTGGAAATGCAATTGAAACAGTATTGTGGATAAGTGCTACAGCTCCCTCCCTTCTAGTAATAGGCTGGCCAATGTTTAAAATTACCTGAACTCTCCCCCACCCCCACCCCTGCATTTGGGCTTTTTTTTCTTATCACAAAAGCAATACATGTTTATAGTAGGAACAAAAAAGATAAGCAAAGAGAAGAAAATAAAACCAGGGACAATCTCACCAGGCAGAGACAGCTGCTGCTAACATATCAGGTTTATATCTTTAGAATCACTTGGGGAGCTTTTAAGGAATACCAATGCTTATACTCCATCTCCAGAGATTCTGATTCAGGTGGTCTGGGGTGGGCCTGCACATGGATCATTATTAAGCTCTAATGTGTATCCATAGGTGAAAATCACAGGTTTAGACATTGATGGATATAAAATGTATATTTTGCCAAAATGGTGATATATATATTGAGTTCCTCTTTTAACTCTTTATTATAAATGTCCTTTCATAAACGAATGAAATCTTCCTCATCTTTTCAATGGCGTCATTGTATGATTATCATTTACTTAACCGCTCCATTGTGGAAGGATAGGTAGTTAGGCTGTTTACAATTGGGCTAGGGGGTGGAAATGAAGGGTGGAAATGGGAGCAGAAAAGGACTGAAATGTGCAGTTTGGCATCAGAAAGTTTACATGTACAGAGAAAACTTAGCCAAACTTAATTCAGGTATGCCAGATAACAAAAGGATGGAATCCTCTGGCTTTAAAGCTATGTTTTTCAGTGGGACAGTCTCCAAATAATTGCTTATTGGCCATACATAACCCTGGAAATTCATTCAGTTTCTTATTACTCACTCACTCATTCATTCAATGAACACATACTGAGCATCTAATTAGGGCCAGGCATGAGAGATACAAAGATGGAAAAGGTTTTTTTCCTGACAGCTCAAGGTGCTTACAATCTAAGAGGAAGCAGAGACAAATATAGACACAGTGGCTAATGTGCAATTACTGAGCATTTATTCTGTTCTAAGCACTCTTCTAATCAAGTTAATTGTATTTCCTCCAGTATTATTCACCACTATCCTATGCAGTTGGTATTATTATTATTATCCTCTTTCAAAGATGAGGGAACTCTGGTCCAGAGAGGGTAACTTGGCCAAGGTTACATAGTCAGTAAATGGTAGGACTAGGCATCCAACCAAGGTAGTCTAGTTTCAAAGCCCAAGCTCCCAACCTCTACACTCTTGCTGCCTCAGTGAGCATGTCAAAGGCTAATAGGTATTGTGATTAGATTAGTGAAAGAGGAAGTCGTAGGCCCTAAAGCAGGAACTGAAAAAGAAAAAGGAGTTTCAGGGAAGGCTCTGGAACTCAGAAAACCGTTTAATTTTATAAGGGAAAATACCACAAGGAGCTCATAATACTCGAACTTTGTTAGAAATAGTTCATTTCCTCACTACAGGCTCTGCATCAGCCTAATGTGTCCCAATGTCCCATGGGAATTGCATGAGGACCACCTGAGGTGGTCTGGTAGCCCTTAGAGTGTGGGTGGGCCACTTGATGCATCAGTTCCAGGGGAGACAATGGGTCACCAGGCTGAGGAGAAGGAAGGAACACCTACATTGGGGAGAAAGGCCATGCCCAGTGCCCCTTATCCAGGGGTGGATTAAAGTGAGCTGCAAAGGAAAGAGGGTAGTATTGTTACTAGATTTTCTTTAGGTTCTTTGACTATGTTGCAGAAATGAATTTCAAGAGCATGTTGGGCTAGTTAGGCCAGTAATTTATTAAGGTAGGGAAGGAAGAGAAATGGGAGAAAATAACAGATCATGGGTCCCAGAGAGAGGAAGGGGCTGAAGAGTGATATCTGGGGCTTCTCCTGGCTTCTGGAGGAAACCTCATTCTGAATGGCAGAAATCTCACGAGAGTCTTCCAGTAGCCATCTTGGAGGTATTGATGTCCACGTGGACTTCTTGCCAGGTTCCAGATCCATCTATTGATTCCCTATTTTACTAGCCAGCTTCAGTATTACTCAAAGACATTTGTTTTAGTTTGCTAAGCTGCTGAAAGCAGAGACCATGCAATGGGTTGGCTTAAGTATGGGAATTTATTAGCTTACAGCTTTGAGGCTGAGATAAATGTCCAAGCATCATCAAGGCAGTGCTTTCTTACCAAAGACGGGCTGCTGGTGATCCTGGGCTCCTCCCCACACTGCAGGGCACATGTTGGTGTCCGCTGGTCTTTCCCTTCGACTGGGATCAAAACAGACAATGGGCTGACAAGGAGCAAAACAGAACCCATATAAGAGCTGGGGATAGAGTAGAAGCTGGGAAATGATAGAAATCACTGGGAGGGCAGCAAAATCTCGGGTGGAGAGGGAGTCTCAGTATCTGAGCGAGGTTCCTTCAGCTGAGTAAAAGCGAACAAGGCCCCTGACTTCACGGATGTTCACCCTGGAAGTATTATCCTTCCAGGAATTGTAAATAACATTAGGAAAAACACCTTGAGGCTGGGGACACTGTAGGCTTTTTGGAATTCTTTGGTTATTTTAAAGTACCAATTGCTGACCACAAAACACATGTTGACTTTTTCTCTCTGCTTTAATAAAGTGATTCATGGAAGTGAAGAAATCTAAGCTGCTCAGTAGATTGAGGATCCCAGAGGGGCTGGGGCTAAGTGGAGTGTGATTTACCCCGTAGGATGTAACACAAAGATTCCTCCATCAGTTTTTTTTATAATGAAAATTCCCAGTAGTCATCCAGTGAAGTGGTGACAAATCCATAGGTCTACCCAAATGAATTTCCCAAAGACTCTGGATGGTGTGCCAGCAGATAACCTGAGCATGGCCCCGGGAGGCACTGTGACATAGAGGTGACAAACTTGGTCTCTGGAGTCAGACCACCCTGGGTTCCAAGGTCCACTCTATTTCCTAGCTGTCTGACCTTGGGTAGCTGACTTAACCTCTTTAACCTCAGTTTCCTCATCTGGAATATACGTTAGGATCATTATGCAGCATATAAAATTATTTAATGCAAAGGTGATTAGCAGAGTTCTTAGATCTTAGAAAGTGCTTAATAAACTCAAGCTGTTCTTGCTGCTGTGATTTTAATTTGTTACATAGTAGCTGTGGTTGTAGAGGTATGCTTTGTGGAAGGTGGAAGGGCGAGTGAAAGAAGACATGGGACTAGAGAAGAAGATACTCTCGAAAGCCTTTCTAAGAGAAGAGTATTGCCACCTCTCTAGAATGACTAGAGGAGGAAGAGCCCTGCTTTTGAGATGCATGATATTGGTGAGGTTTTAATGAATGTGCATGGTGACTTTGCTAGGGTTCTTTGGCAAGATTTAGGTAAACTTTGTTTTAATCAGCTCCAAAAAATTTCATTTTAGTAAAACTTCTACATTTGTGTAGATAAAAAGCTTTATCTGCCCTTGATTTATTCATTACACACACACACACACACACACATATTTGTTTATACATCCATCCATATCTACAGGTCTACATCTCCATCCATATCTATTATCTATCTATCCCCGACATGGTTACATGGTCATGTGTAAATGATAAAGAATTCCCTGCTCTCAAGTTGCTTACCAGGTGGGAGGGAGATATACAAGTAGACAGAGTATTAGGATCAAAGTTTTAACACAGTATGCTTGAAAGTAGCACAGAAGGGTACCCATTCCAGATTGGCCTTGGCTTAAGAAGGCTTCTGGAAGAAGCCTGAACTGACATCTGAAGAATTAGTAGGAATAATCTGGATAAAGAGTAGAGAGAGGAAGGCATGGTGGGAGGAATGATGCTGGTTAAGGACATTGGAAGTAGAACCTCCAGACTGTGCAAATGCTACTAAACGTAAGAATCAGAAGACAGATACCTGGGCCTGCCACAGAGATTCTGATCCAATAAATCTGGGATGAAATCCAGAAAACCAGCATTTTCAATAAAAGGCCCTAGGTAATTCTGATGCAAGTGGTTCTCTTACAACACACTGAGAGACAATTGAATTGTGTGATGTCGTGGTGGGGGGTAGGTGTTATGTGTGGGAGTCTCTGGAGGGAAAACTAGACTTTGCTACTCAAAGTGTGGTCCTTGTATCTGGAACCTCAGCATCAGCTGGGATCTTGCAGAAGTACGGAATCCCAGGCGCCACTTCACACCTACTGAATCAGAATCTGCATGGACTTTATGTCCATTAAAGTTTGAGAAGTGTTACTATGCAATTTATTAGGCAGGGGTGACAACATAAAGGGTCTTGCCAATAACAGTAAAATACTCACTTTACCTAATAAGGTATGGCAAGCCACTGAAAAGATGAAGTTTAGGGAGTAGTGCGGACAGATTTTTCCTTAAATTACATATGTTGTTTAAATGTTATTGATATGCATTCTCCCTGTGTTTTCCCCTTCTCTATATGCCAAGAAAGTAGCCAGGCCCTTGACATTTCCTTAACAGGTTTTTATTCCACTGGATTGATAGTCAAAGTTGCTGAGGACAAGACTATACTTGCCTTTTGAAAACACCTAAGCTCATAGAAGAGATAGAACTAAGGGTCCAAGTCTATAGGACAGACGGAGTGTGTGGAAGTCAAGGATTGAAAGTAACAGAGTATTTCTAGGAACTTAGAAGTACCAAAAGATGGTGAAGGCTATTGGGGCTGAGATGACAAAATCTATCTAAGGCCATGTCTCTGGTTCAGGAAGGGGTGATGCCTGCCAGGGCACCCAGGGATGGGACTATAAGCCCAGGGGCTCTAGATTCCCATGTCCCCAGCAGAGTATGGCAGCTGTGGAGCCTCTGTCTTTGGAAGCAGCCACAGATGTTTCAGCTGTAGCCAAAGTGGGTCATGACTGATAAGCAGAGCATCCATCCCAGTGCCCCCTTCCATTCTCCATCATGCTTAGGGTTGGGTCAGACTCTGGGACTTTGGCATAATGGCATAATCCTGGAGGAAAGGAACACCGATAATAACTGAGTTTTTCCTGACCACAAGCTGAGCACTTGGAATCAGACAATTTAATTTAAATAAAGAAGCATAGCATTTCTTGCACTCCTGAGATCAGGGACGAGTTTCATGCTTGCAACATTTAGAATATTCACATTGGAGTTTTTTTTTTTTTATTTCAAGCGAAGTAAATTATAGTGAAGAAAACACAGAGCTGTTTTTATTGGCAGAGTTTGTGCTATCTTCTCCAGGGTTTCCTCACCCCATCAGAAAAGCTGAAGTCCTAGAGAAGCAATCAGAGCTCCCTCCCTCTTTCACTTTGGGATACCCAAGGAGGACAATGAACATTTAGTCAGTATTGCTCCCCATTGTCCATCTGCCCTTTTTCCTCCTCTTAGCTAAAAGGCTGAAAAATAACATTTCTGATAACAATAGGATGTGATTTTTCATTTTACTGTTTTGTAGTTCTAGAACTATAGGGCTGTGCTCATTCTAAACTGCCAACGGTTTTAAGTGCTTTGTTTTCCATCAAGCATGTTTACCCTTGGTTGGTAGAGTATCAAATGCTCCCTTGTGCATTTGAGTTTGGTCATTGTCCTTGAGTATCTCTAATTCTCACATTGGATGGTACCGTGCCTATTTATTTCTTTAGTTTAGAGTGACCAGTAATTGTCACTGGGAATGTGGATGGCATCACATATATTATATGGTACACTAGCATTCATCTTACAACTACATACGTATAAAATGTAGGAAGCTACCCTCTTATTCTTTCCCAAGCAAACAACCACATACTTTTCCAAATCTCCATACCTGCCTAGCTATACTGGTAGTTCTCAACCTTGGCCACACATTAGAATGACCGCGGCTTCTTTTGAGAAAAACACAAATATTGGCCCCCAAATCAATGGAATCAGGATCTCTAAGGGTAGACAGAATTATCTGTATATTTTATTTTGAGCTCTGTAAGTGACTTTGCCCTATGTTTATTAGGAATAGATACTAATGCAAATGAAAAATGAACATTGTATATGATAAAGGGAGTGTAATGGTTTTAACATCCAAAATTTGGTACAAAATTCTTAAACAAAGAAATGTGAGTTTCCAAGCCTAGAACAAGATCATTGAAGGAAGGGTAGACACCACCCAGAAGAGCAAAGTGTGAAGCAAAGGAGTCTTGGCTGCTGGAAAAATCCTGTGAGTAAAGCTGCAGCAGCAGCTGCTGGCATCCCCCCCCCCTCGAGCAAACAGCAGGGGGTCCTCCGGCCCCTGGCAGGTGGTTCTGGACTTTGGGGGTTGCAGTAGTACCCTTCCTCAAGAGAGGGGAGAGGGAGTGACACAGCCTACAGCAAATTCAGATTTTGGCCAGAGAACTTGGTTTGCTGCATTGAAGGGCTTTCACACTCCAAGGCCCTGTGGTACTGTGACATTGTTTGCCCTGAGAGCCTTCAGGGAGCTAAAGATAATTTGCCATCTCAAAACCCTCCCTCTTACCATGGGCTGGTTGCAGAGGACACAGAGGGAGGGAAGGTGTGGTAGCCTAAGGGAGGAGAACAGCTTCTGAGAAACTTTGTTTGGGAGGCTTGGCCTGCCCTGAGGACATTACTTCTGTACTGCCCGTCATTCCCTGCTAGCTCCTGAAACCTGAGCTGAGAGGTCTGCGAAAGAGCACCATCTTATGGCTGAACAGAAAAGTGCATGAAAGAAAGAGAAAAATAGTAAATAAATAAAAGAGGCAATCAGGTGCCTTTACTTGCCAAGGCCCTTGGAAACTGGCCTGCACGCCATTACTGGGTCCTTAGCCCTTGTTTGAGCAGTTAAACAGGGGTAATCCTAAATATCTAGAACAAGTTGAACCAAGAATGATAGAACAATGGTAGCACACAGCTACTTAACAGTAAATCCCTAGGCAAGAGAAAAGTTGAACATCAAAGTAAACTGAGCATCATAATCAGATGCCTAGACATCAGCAAAAAATTACAAGCCTTACTAAGAAAAAGAAAGATATGAATCAGACAAAGGAACAAATCAAAGCTCCAGATGAGACACAGGACTTAAAACAACTAATCAATGATGTTTATGCAAATCTCCTAAATCAAATCATGGAGTTGAAGGACAATATGGTTAAAGAAATAAAAGACATTAAGAAGACACTGGGTGAACACAAAGAAAAATTTGAAACCTTGGATAGAAAAATAACAGAGCTTATGGCGTGAAAGATACAGTAAGTGAGATTAAAACTGTAATAAAGGCATGCAACAGCAGATTTGAAATCAAGGAAGATAGAATCACATCAGCAATGTAAAGGACAGAACAGCTGAAATTGAAAAGATAAGAACAGAGAGATAAAAGAATGGAAAAAATTGAGAAGGGGCTCAGGGAGTTGGATGATAGCATGAAGTGCATCAACATACATATTATGGGAGTTCCAGAAGGAGAAGAGAAGGAAAAGGGGCAGAAAGAGTATGTGAGGAAATAAAGGCTGAAAATTTCCCAACTCTCATGAAAGACATGCATATACATGTCTAGGAAGCAGAGCATACTCCAATTAGAATTAATCCAAATAGACCTTCCCAAAACACATAATATTCAGAATGCCAAATGCCAAAGATAAAGAGAAAATTCTGAAAACATCAAGGGAGAAGCAAAGCATCACATACAAAGCAAGAGATATCCAGTAAGACTTAGTGTGGATTACTCTTCAGAAACCATGGAGGCGAGAAGGCAGTGGTATGATATAATTAAGGTATTGAAAGAGAACAACTGCCAGCCAAGAATTCTTTATCTGGCAAAACTGTTCTTCAAATATAATGGTGAGTTAAAAATATTCACAGATAAACAGAAACTAAGAGAGTTTGTAAACAAGATTCCAGCTCTGCAGGAAACACAAAAACAAATTCTACAGTGAAAAGAAAAAGACAAGAAAGAGGCTTGGAGGAGAGTGTAGAAGTGAAGACTATCAGAAAAGGTAACCAAAAGTGTAAAAAGAGAGACAAAAATAAGATATGACATATGAAAGCCAAAGGATAATATGGGTGAAGTAATGCATTTACAGTAATAACATTGACCGTTAATGGCTTAAACTCCCCAAACAAAGGACATAGACTGACAGAATAGATAAGAATACATGAGTAATCCATATGCTGTCTGCGGGAGACTCAACATAGACCCAAGAATGCAAATAGACTGAAAGTGAAAGGTTGGAAAAAGATATTTCATGCAAACAGTAACCAAAAGAGAGCAGGGGTAGCTATACTGGTATCAGACCAAACAGACTTTAAATGCAAAAAAGTGATGAGAGATACAGAAGGCCATTATATATTAATAAAAGGCACAGTCCACCAGGAAGGAGTAACAGTCATAAATATCTATGCACCTAAACAGAGTGCCCCAAAATACCTTAGGCACACTATGGCAAAACTGAAAGGAGAAATAGATGTCTCTACAATAAATAGTTGGAGACTTTAACATGCCACTCACATCAATAGATAGAACAACTAGAGAGAATATCAATAATGAAACAGAGAACCTGAACAATATGATATGAGCTGGACCCGACAGACATATACAGGACAGTGCACCCTAAATCACAGGTTATACAGTCTTCTCAAGTGCTCATGGATTATTCTCCAGGATAGACCGCAGGCTGGGTCTCAAAACAGCTCTCAATAAATTTATGATTGAAATGATACAGAGCACCTTCTCTGATCATAATGGAATGAAGCTGGAAATCAATAATAGGCAGGAAAGGGGGAAATTCACAAATATATGGAGACTGAACAACACATTCCTAAATAATCAGTGGGTCAAAGAAGAAATTGCAAGAGATATTAGTAGATATTGCGAGATGAATGAAAACAAGCACACAACTTAATCAAAACTTATGGGATACCATGAAGGCAGTGCTGAGAGGGAAATTTATAGCCATAATACCAACATTATAAAAAGAAGAAGGCTAAAATCAAAGAACTAACTGGACACCTGGAAAAACTAGAAAAAGAACAGCAAACCAATCCCAAAGCAAACAGAAAGGAAAGAAGGAAGGAAGGAAGGGAGGGAGGGAGGGAGGGAGGGAGGGAGGGAGGGAGGGAGGAAGGAAGGAAGGAAGGAAGGAAGGAAGGAAGGAAGGAAGGAAGGAAGGAAGGAAGGAAGGAAGGAAGGGGAAGGGAAGGGAAGGGAAGGGAGAAAGAAAGAAAAGAAAAGAAAGAGCAGAAATAAATGAAATTGAGAACAACAACAACAACAAAAACAATAGAAAAAATCAACAAAACCAAAAGCTCATTCTTTGAGAAGATCAAGAAAATCAACAAACCCTTAGCTAGACTAACAAAGAATGAAAGAGAAAAGATGCAAACAAGTAAAATCAAGAATGAGAAGGGGGACACTACCACTGACCACACAGAAATAAAGAGGATCATAAGAGGATATTATGAGAAACTGTAAATTAGACAAACTAGATGAAATGGACAAATTCCTAGAAATGCTCAAACAACCCACACTGACTCTACAAGAAATAAAGGAACACAACAAACCATTCACAAGTAAAGAGATTGAATCAGTCATCAAAAATCTCCCAACAAAGCAAAGTCACGACCAGATGGCTTCACAGGTGATTTCCAACAAACGTTTCGAGAAGAATTAATACTAATTCTGTTTAAACTCTTCCAAAAAACTGAAAAGGAGGGAAAATTACCCAACACATTTTATGAGGCCAACATCACCCTAATACCAAAGCCAGAAAAAATACTACAAGAAAAGAAAATTACAGACCAATCTCTCTAATGAACATAGATGAAAAAATTCTCAACCAAATACTTGCAAATTGAACCCAACAGCATATTAAAAGAATTATACACCACAGTCAAATGGGTTTTATTCCTGTTATGCAAGGAATACAATTTTCAGAATAAGAAAATCAATTAACATAATTCACCACATTAAAAAATTGAAGGTAAAAAACCCACATGATCATCTCGATTGATGCAGAAAAGGCATTTGACAAAACCCAACATCCTTTCTTGATAAAAAACACTTCAAAAGATAGTTATAAAAAGAAACCTCCTCAGTAAAATAAAGGGCATATATGAAAACCCCACAGCCAACATCATACTCAGTGGGGAGAGGTTGAAAGCTTTCTAAGATCAGGAACAAGATAAGGATGCCCACTGTCAACACTGTTTTCAACATTGTGCTAGCAGTTCTAGCTAGAGCAATTAGGCAAGAAAAAGAAATGAAAGGTATCCAAATTATAAAAGAGGAAGTAAAACTCTAACTACTCGCAGATGGCATGACCTTATATTTAGAAAATCCTGAAATATCTACAACAACGCTATTAGCTAATAAATGAGTTCAGCAAAGTGGCAGGATACAAGATTAACATGCAAAACTCAGTAGTGTTTCTCTACATTAGTAATGAGCAAGCTGAGGAGGAAGTCAAGAAAAAAATTCAATTTACAATAGCAATAAAAAGACTCAAATATCTAGGAATTAATTTAACCAGGAATTTAAAGGATCTGTATTCAGAAGACTACAAAACACTGCTAAAAGAAATAAAAAAGATCTAAGTAATTGGAAGAACATTCCATGTTCATGGATTGGAAGACAAACATCATGAAGATGTTCATTCTACCCAAACTGATTTATAGATTCAATGTAACTGCAATCAAAACCCAACAGCCTTCTTTACAGAAATAGAAAAGTCAATTACCACATTTATTTGAAAGGGAAAGGGGTCCTGAATAGTCAAAATCATGCTAAAAATGAAGAGGAAATTTGGAGGACTCATCATTCTTGACCTTGAAGTGTATTTTAAAGCTACAGTGGTCAAAACAGCATGGTATTGGCATAATGATAGACACATTGATCAGTAGAATCGAATTGAGAGTTCAGAAATAGATCCTCACCTCTATGGTCAACTGATTTTTGATAAGCCTACTGACTCAACTTTTCTGGGACAGAACAGTCTCTTCAACAAGTGGTGCTGGCAGAACCCGATATCCATAACCAAAAGAATGAAAGAGTATCCTGATCTCACTTCCTATACAAGAATCAACTCAAACTGGATCAAAGATTTAAACATAAAAGCCAGGACCACAAAACTCCTAGAAGATAATGTGGGGAAACATCTACAAGAACTTGTAGTAGGTAGAGGTCTCTTTTTAAACCTTATATCCAAAGTACAAGCAACAAAAGAAAAAATAGATAAATGGGACCTCTTCAAAATTAAACACTTCTGCACCTGAAAGGATATTATGAAGAAGCTAAATAGGCAGCCCACTCAATGGGAGAAAATATTTGGAAATCACACATCCAACAAGGGTCTAATATCCATGGTATATAAAGAGGTCCTACAACTCAAAATAAGAAGACAAATGACATGAGTAAAAAATGTGCAAAAGACCTGAATAGATATTTTTCTGAAGAAGAAATACAAATGACAAAAACAAAACAAAACAAAACACAGAAACAGCGCATGAAAAGATGTTCAGCATCACTGGCTATTGGAAATGCAAGTCAAAACTACAATGAAATATCATTTCACACCGTAGGGAATGACCACTATAAACAAAACAGAAAACTCTAAGTATTAGAGAGGATATAGACAGATAGGAACACTTATACACTGTTGGTGGGAATGTAGAATGGTACAACCACTGTGGAAGTCTGTTTGGCAGTTCCTAAGGAAGTTGGATATAGACCTACCCAGTGACCTGGGAATACCACTATTAGATATATAACCAGAGGAACTGAGAGCAGTGACATGAGCAGACATCTGCATACTGATGTTCATAGCAACATTGTTCACAATTACCAAAAGATGAAAGCAACCCAGGTGTCCACCAACTGACAAATGGATAAACAAACTGTGGTATATACATACAATGGAATATTATTCAGCTGTAAAAAGAAATGAAGTTGTGAAGCATATGACAAGATGGATGAACCTGGAGGACATTATGTTGAGCGAAGCAAGCCAGGCACAAAAGGACAAAAATTGTATGATTTTGCTATTATGAACTAAATGTAATGAGCAAGCTCATGGAGATAATAGCTAGAATATAAGTTACCAGAGAATAGAATGTGGTTAGAGAATGGAAAGCTGAGGTTTAATCTGTGCAGAATGGTAAAAAGTTGTTTGTAAATGTTTGGAAATGAATAGAAATGGTGAAAGCGCATCATAGTATTTGTAATTAGTAGCGCTAACATATGGGTATGATAGTGGTTTGTTTTTGTTGTTATTTTTCTTTTGGGGGGGTAAGTAATGAAAATGCTCTAATATTGATTAAAGTGATGAAAGCACAAATCCATGATTATACCAAATGCCATTGATTGTACAGTTTAGATAAATTATATGGTTTATGAGCACACACAAAAAAATAGTAGGGTGGGTTGGGTGAAAGATGCACAAAGTGTAAGATATGAACTGTAATTAGTAGAGATGCTTTGATGATGCTCTTTCATAATTTGTTACAAATGTTTCACAACGATGCAGAATGTTCTTGGTGGGTTGAGGCATGAGAGGCCTGTTTGTTGTTATGCATGTTTGGTTTTTAAGTTCACAACTTTTCTATACACTTATTGTTTATGTATGTTCATGTATGTATGATACACTTTAATAAATTTTTTAAATGAAAAAAAAATCATTGAAGGGAGAAGGTGGTTTTATTCCTTTTCATTTTGAAATTGTATAAACACGTTTATTTTTCTTATTGCAAAATTATTTCATGCTTATTACTGAACGATCATAAATCCAAGCAAGTCAGAGGAAAAAGAAACAATTTCAGTTTCCCCTCCAAAATAAATACTGTCATTTCTGTCCAAAGCATGTTGCTTGGCTTATAAAGTGTGTCCTGCTTCCCTCCGTGAGACAATAAACTTGCCTTTTCAATGCTCCAGGTTGGAAGATCTGCATACGACTTCGATATGAACAAAACACATATCCCCTTTCCAGTTCAGTGTTACCTAAAATGCCCCTGGATTTATTCCTGCTGCCTAAAAGTTTGTCCCATGATTGAAATGCAAAGAGCATAAACTTTACTGTAATAGCAAAGATCATTATGTTATTACCTCTAGGCACAGTATTAAATGCTTTACTTTTATTATCTCATTCAATCCTTACTAAAACCTTGTGAGGAAGGTACTGTTAACATTTTCACTTTACAGATGAGGAAACAAGCTCACAGTGGAGCTCTGGATTTGAACTCAGGCCACCTGGCTCTATAATTTGTGGAGGCTTCAGAAACTTCTGCTGCCTCACCAAGTTTTTGCAGTCACTTACTCCATGCACGTGGCTGAGTTCTATCAGCTGGATGACTGAGATATGGATTTGATGGGTGGAGTGAGTTGAGGGCTCAGAACTTTTTGTGTCTCAATAAAGGAGATTCCAAGGATCAAGAAAAAGGATGTGAGCGTATAAAGATGATAACAGTTCTTAGTCTCTCCTAATAGGTAATAACATAATGATCTTTGCTATTACAATAAAGGGCATAAAATGGCCCTCCCCAGTCTCATCTTGTGACACTATCCTCCTCTTGCATATTTGCTTTTTAACTAAGTTTTAAAATTCTTCCAAAATATTGAGCTCCCTCTTTTATTCTAATTTTCACTCTTGCTATCCCTCTTCTTCCCCTTCCTTTCCCCTATCTACTCCCTCAGGGGTACCTGTCTCCACCTCCTAAACTAGGTACAATTAACCCATTAAATGCTCTCAGAGCATTTCTTGCTTGTCTGTCCTGGAACCTGTAAAGACGAAGGGAAACCCTGATGGGGTTTTAAGTGAAACAATGGACCAGCAGGGGGCGCAATACTTTTAAAAAGGGAGTAGACATAGGAAGTTAAGGAAAGGGGGCTTCTTGATAGTTTGACATGGGGAAGTCCAGAGCTGAAGCTAAGCTGAAATTTCTGGACTTGGTAAAAGCTCTTGTCAGAATGCAAAGTATGATTTTTAAGGGAGTGGACAAAAGCACATTGGCCATGTTAGCCACCCCCTACTGTGTACCCAGTCCTCAGACATCCATTATTAGCCAGAGTGTCCATCTTCTGAGATAATCACAGAGATGGATGCTGGATATAGAAAACCAAATGGAAATGGAACGATTCTCAGAAGCTCTGTTCAGAACAGTGACATGCATACCTCCAGAGATGTAGCTTATGAGGGCTTTGTCTTTATCTCCTTGTCCTAGAGGTCAGCTTGGCTACATCCCTTCCACGTGAGTGATTTATAGAATAGTCAAGGTTTTCTGGATCATTTTCCTCCCTGTCATTTCTTTCTCAGAGTGCTGAGCAGTGGCTAATGAAGAAAAATACTAAGACCTGATTTTTGAGCTAAGGATAAGGCTCAAAAAGTGGCGATTCATGCATATTTGATGTTGGGTTCTGCCCTTACATTACTTATTTCTTACAAATAATGTTTCCAAATCAGAACCACTGACTATCAATTATAGAAGACATACTCCTGAGAAGTCTCCAGAGCATGTCACCATTTTTTGGAATTCTCTGATCTGTCTTATTGAATTTAGTTTTAGGTTTTGATTGGGAATTCTAATTAATCCCCACAAACATGAAGATGTCGAAAGGCACTCAGCAGAAAAGCAATTAATGGGCTCTCTATGATTGTTTTTCCCATTAACCAAGTCTATTGAAACCACTAAGCCAGCTGTGGCAAGTCTATTTAATAACTTTCTTTTCATTTCCTGATTTTTCATTCAGTTTCTCTTGTACCCCTCATTCCTGGGCAGTCTGGATTCCTGCTATTTCTGTCCAGATGCTACTTGAAAATACTTTAAAATAATCACATGTGGATTTATGTTGAAGTCTGCCCTTACAGTTGATTTCCTTGGCCATAGTTGATACCCCAAGGTATTCCTTATAGCTGATTCCTTGGGATAGCTGATGAAGTGTGAGAAACAAGAAATATATCACACCCTAAGTTTGATGTTCAGTCTGGGGCTGAAATTATACATTTTATTTTTAATGGAAGATAAATCTTTCCCCAAAAAGGCCCCTTGTGTGGTGAGGCACAAGAGGGCAGTGTTACGTTAAATTAAACCCTATGAAGATGTGATTAATTGTGGGAACCTGGCGGGATTAGATTATTATAATGTTGGAAATGAGATTTCAGTGCTACTGGCAGTGAGAATTCATCCCTCAGTGCTCAGCTCCATTGACCACGACTCATGAAATTAATGAGTAGACTCCAATCCTAGCCAGGATAGGAAATCAGCCCTCAGCAACCAAACCCTGTCAGAATTTTATAGGGCATGCCCACTCTAGAATACCTGTTTAATGACCCTTGGAATTTAGAAGTCTTGTTTATCTTTATAACTTGAAAAAATGGAACGGATGCTTGAGGTGAGAAGAAAATTAGTAATATAGAGGTCTATCAGTCTTCTAGGGTCAGTGAACTTCAGGGCTTCACTTAAGTATCGGGGTAGCTGAATGTATGAGTCAAGCTCCAAAGCCAGGAAGCTTTCGGGCTCCAGTATTTGCAAGATTCAAGCCAAGGAGTATGGTCAGCCTTGAAGCCAGCAAACTTCATTGTCTTGCTTTGTCCCTGTTGACCTGCTTCTCCTTCTTCTTCTGGTGTCTTCCCCCTTCCCTCTTGGATGCCCTGACTTTGTCTTCCTCTCCCAGTATACTTCCCCTTATCTCTTGAGGATTCTTCCACAAGTTACTTTCCTGTCTTGTGTTTCACCTTCCACAACTGTAGAAATTGGCCAAAAATGAAACTATAAAGTTTATGTATGAAATAAAATGGGGAAAGCCTGTAGCACATAATTGCCTTTCATTAAGGTAAAAACTTAATTGCATTATCACTGCAACTCTGTCAATCTATGACACTGAAAATGGGTTCAACTCATATTTTTAAGGCATTTCAGCATCAAAGAATTCTTAAAGCATTTATTAAATTTTATTATTATTATTTTTTTTATTATGGGTAAAAATCAAAATTCTCACAATACATACAAACATTTG
>JAKSZT010053825.1:12383484-12474096 GCA_026826555.1 Tolypeutes matacus
ATTATCTTGATGGGTTTGTTCAGTTGATTAGCTTTTCTCTATGCTCTAGAATTTTATTTAGCTGTTGGTTCTGCGTGTGAGTTAAGTTTTCTCTTTGGCAGTTTTTCTTCTTATTTTATTTCCTTGCTTCTTTCTATGTTCCCTTGAAGGCAAAAGGTTAGGGCCAGAGGAATCAAAAGATGTAAGGAAGGCAGAAGGATAATAGAAATATTGATAAAAGTTAGAAGAGGGGCAAAATGAGACTTAATGAGATGAATATTTAACTTGAGTAGGCAGTGTAGAGTACTAGGAAAAAATATGGAGTTCCTACAATGGACTGGGAAAACAAATGGAGGAATATATATATATATAGTGATTTAGAAGGCTAGAATGATGAGGAGGGAGAGAAATAGTAGAGAAAGGTCTGAAAGGAAAAAGTTAATACTAATAAAAAAAAAAAAGAAAAAAGAAGAAGAAGAAAACAAAATAGTTGGGATAGAAATTGACACCCTTAAGTTGTGGGCCTGTGAAAAAATGTTGTCTCTAAGAGCCACAACAGAAAACAGAAGGCAGAAAGATGCAGGAAGGATAAGCGATAGTTTGTAATACAGAATCAATATATACAGCAAGTGGGAAATTACTGAATAAGAAGCCCAGCAAATAAGCGACCAGCTGGCAGCACCTATTTAAAAAAAAAAAAAAAATAGAAGGAAAAAGGAAAGGGGGAGGAAAACGGGAATAATAGCAATAGACCAGAAAGTAACAGAGAGAAACCAAAGATCCACACAGGCAAGGAGTCAAACAGAGCTAAGTGGGGTCAATGATTCCCCTAGGGTCCACGTGGATCCTTCCTGTCTACTTGTGTTTATCAATGAATTTCCCCACAGGGTTCTATATGCAGGTCCTGAAGCAGCTTTTAGCTTTTAAACCAAATTAAAAAGAATTTATTTTTCATTTGTTGAGGTGACCTCACTTTTTTTTTTTTTTTTTTTTAGCCAAATGCAGGACCCAAAATAATTCCTCCTCTAGACCAACCCCCTTACGTTAGGGACCCTAGCTGGGCCCATGGAAATTAATCAAGCACGTCCCACTTTCCGGACTCCCTAGGTTAGCTGAAGCTCTGATGTTAGTCAGTGAGGAGTGCTAAAGAGGGCAGATTCCGCCCCTTCTGGCGCCGAGCTGCAGCGTCACCGGGCTGCTCAGTAAATCAGTTTGAGTGCAGATTCGCGTCTGCTCTCAGCCTGATGCTGCTTCAGGTCGGCTTATCTGCTCCCCAAAGCTATGGGGCGGTGCAGGCAGCCAGATCAATGTCTAAAAATATAAAATACCCTTCCCTGTCTTCCAACCGAACCCTCCCTTTTTTGGGAAGTGTCCCTTCCTCCTGGCTCCGCAGCGGCCCAGGTCTTATCCCTGGGTGGCTAGGGAAATCAGCTGCGTTGCCCGACCAAAATCCCCCCTCCGGTTCACTGGGTGCTGATTAGCTCGTTTGCTCTGTTCACACAAGGTCCAAGGGGCGCCAGGCAGCCAGATCCCCAGAAAATAAAACTTTTTCGCCCCGCCTGCGGCTCAAAATGACCGTTTTATTTATTTTTTTCCCCTAACCGCGGGGCTCAGCCGTCTGTGCCAACCTCCACCGGCAGCCTCAAAACTCACGAATCTCCACCGTTCGGTCCACGCCGCCGATCTGCGCAGATAGATGTCCCAAGCCTCTCACTCCACGCGTGCACAGCACAGACCCCCGGGCAGGACCCCGTCCCCAATCTGCCTTGCTCTGGGAGCTTGCAGTGTGCGCCCTCCTACACTAACGCCATCTTCTAAATTTTAGAAATTTACTAGTATTAGGACATCCGTATAATAATATTTTATCATTCTTATTAGGATACTTTTGAGAAGGAAAGGTAATGCCATTAATAAATACACTAGGACAACAAGCATAAACCAGGATTGTCCTAGCCAAATCAAGATGCATGGTCATGCTAATATAGTGTACAAGTTTTACTGAAGCAATAAATCCAGATTTGAAATGCAGGGGGACTGACAAATGAAGCTTTATAACATGAGCATGCATTGAGAAAACATCTATTGGAATAAAGGCCCTCTCCTTAAGGTTTTGGTATGAATATCTCCCATATGCAAGCAACAAAACTATGGAAACATGCCTGTCTCATGCCTCCAGTCCCTATGCCTTGAGTTGAAGTTTCAACCCCTGCCTCTTGGAGATCTTTTCTTCATGCCTGTTTTTATAGCACTTAACCCTGGCTGGGGACTTTTTTTTTTTTTTAAGCTTCTCTCACCTGTGGAATGCTATTTGCAGGTCCTATTGGACTTGGAGTTGGACCTAGCAAGAGGATGCCGTTCAGATTTCCCCTATCGGGGCAGGACTGCCCAAACCCAGGCAGACATAGGTGTCCCTCCCCTGTGGTGTCTTGGCGCCTTTTAGCAGATTGCATTACATCCTGTTTATTGTATATCGAGGACAAGGATAGCGTCTCGTTCATCATTGTCACCAATCTATGAGGACAGTGCCTGCGACACAGTTGAGCGTCCTTGAATTAAAGAGGAAAGAGAGACTTTGAAGAGTTAGAAAGGAAAAGGCCAGCCAACACACGTAAAGACACACAAGGCCCCTCCAAGGAAGATAAAAAGTATTATTATAACAGTAAGCATTTACTGAGTTCTTCCTGTAGACCAGACTTTGCTAAGCACCATACATTTTTATTTCATTTGATCTTTACAATACTCTTATTCCTGTTTTATAGATGGGGAAACTGAGGCTTAGAGATTTTAGGTAATTTGTCCTGGATTATATAGCCGGTAGATCAATTTAGGCAAATTCTGAAACGTTTCAGACAGAGCTGCTAAGAGAATTGCAGAGGTAACAGGGGATGCAGCCTCAAAGGTGGGTAAGAATTACTCATAAGCTGCAGCCGAAATGGAGCCATTATTGACTGGAAATTCTCTCTATGATCCTTTCTTTCCAGAAAGTACACACCTATCCATCATGCTATCTACCTGTTCTTTCTCTGTTCTCAGAAAAAATTTTTTCTAGGTTAAGTTTGGACTCTAGGTGACTTCAATTTTAAATGAGGCCACTTGAGCCACTTAAAAAAAAAAATCCAATACCGGCCTACCAAGTACCACTTTTTACCCCAGTTAATGCTTGTGGAGTTGATGCAATGGGTTTTGAGTGATCAAGAAAGATTTCCTCTAAGTAGTGAAGAGAGGGCATTTTATTTCTCTGGTTGGTATTGCTGGCAAAGTCACTCTAATTCCACTTGCCTAGTATGACTTCTTGGAAACTTCCTAAGGGCCAGGTACATTTTCCCTTTTCTTTGCCTCTCAGTTAGATTTAATGGGCAGAATCTGCCTTACAATGTGCTTCCTGCTCTTCCCATCTGCTGAGTCACCAGGCAATGGGCTAAGAGGACAGAGTCTCACATTCTATAAAGGTGCTTGCTGGCTGCTGCAACACCATCCTGCGATACATTGTTGGTGGTTGGGAAAAAAGAAATACAGTAGTGGAAATAGTTTCCCAGTAATATTTTTTATTTTTATTTTTTAAAAAGATACTTAGATTACATAAATGTTACATAAAAAATGTAGGGGATTCCCATATGCCCCACTCCCTACCCCTCCCACACCTTCCCACACTAACAACTTCCTTCATCAGTGTGGTGCATTTGTTGCAATTGATGAACACATATTGGAGCATTGTCACTAAGTGTGGATTACAGTTCACATTGTAGTTACACCCTCTCCTGCACAATTTTGTAAGTTATGACAAAATATATTTTACAGCACAAAGATCTTAAAAGAGTGAGCAGATTGTCTGGTGTTGGGCCACAATTTAATTCATCATTCTAAACAACAGAAGAATCATTATTTTTAGCCTGCTGTGAATGTGTACTTGAAAACTCCTATTTGAGAATGGTCTAGAAGTCAAAACTTCAAGTTTAAACCTTCCCATTATTTAGAGGGTAGAAATTAAATTTTTTTTTCTGTTTGACATCTATTCTATATCAGTCAGGGTGGTCTAGGTTTTGCTGCTGTAACATACAGCCTCAAAATCTTGGTGGTGCTAAACAAGAAAGGTTTACTTCTTGCTCATATGCTTGTCCTTTGTGGTTTGTCCGGGGGCAGTTCTTATGCAGTCTTTCAGAAACCCAGGCTGAGGGAGGGTTCATCTCAACATAGGCCTCCTTGAACTCTACAACACAGGAAAGGGAACATGGAACATCACAAATAGACCTGTAAAGCTACTTCCAGAAGTGACGTTAGCTCACATCTCATAGGCCAAAGCAAGCCACTTGTCAACATCTAGATTCAAAGAGGCTGGGAAGGCTTCATGTGCCTGGAAGACAAAGAGCTGAAAACTTTTGGTGAACAGCACTAATGATCTCTGCATGTTCTTTTCTTCCTCCAATTAAAAAATAAAAATAAAAAAATATATATATATTTAAATTTTTACTCTCCTGCCTCACAAGCCGAGATGGCTCCTTCATCTGTCTGCTCGTTTTCTGCTCGTCTTTTTTATTTTTTTAGCAGTAGCTAAACCTGGGAACCAAACCTGGGACCTCCCATGTGGGAGGCAAGTGCCCAACCGCTTAAGCCACTTCTACTCTCTGCTGGTTGTGGCAATGGCTGGTCGCGGCATCTATGTTGTTTGCTGATTGCAGCATCTGTTGGTTGCAGTGTCTGCTTGTCTTCTTTAGGAGGCACCGGGAACTGAACCCGGGACCTCCCATGTGGGAGGCGGGCATCCAATTGCTTGAGCCACATCCATTCCCCTCCACCAATTTTTTATTATTAAAATTATAGACATAGAGATTGTTTGGGAAATAATACACTGAACATCCGTGTACCATCCACACCTAGATTCAACAATTGTAAATTTTTACCCTACTTGTGTTCCTGCCTCTCTACCTTTATGTGTGTGTGTTTCTTGCATCTTATGATAAAAGACATGGATACTGCTTTGGAAAAAATAGCTTCCCATTCTCAGTCTTGTGGTTGTGGGTGATTGACATTGTCCCCCTACCAAACTCTTTGAGGAATCTACCAGAAGAAAGTCTTCTTCCTTCTCTGGATCATTTGGTATAAGGAGATGCTGCAGCCTTTTGCATCCACGAATACATGGATGCTTGTAGCCTCAAAGGGCCCACCCCGTGAAGCCTGAGGGCAAAGGCAACCATGCAGGAAGGGAACTGAGGAGACAGAGTAACGAGGTCCTTGGTAATATTGGTTTAGTGTATACTTCAGTCCTTTCCTGAAATCATCTTTACTTCTTGAATTTGCATTTAGGTGAGGAAATACATTGCCCTTTTAAAATATAAAAGGGTATAAATAAAAGACTAGCGGGGAGGACCCATGAGAGTGCCATGATGTCTTAGGTCTGTTAAAAGGCATTTGGCCCATGAGTAATGAGGTAGCATAAAGCTCATATATCATATATCTACCTTTCTCACACTAATTTCCTACCATCATGAATTTCATAATAATAAAAACACAAAGAATTATAATTTATGATATCCAGGTCTTTGTTTTCTTATACTTTTCAGGATGTTTGAAGTTGGAAGTGGCTGATAAATGAGTACAAGCCAAACACAGCACACTTAACTGGTATGTCTGATGGGGATTCATGCTTCAGGTATGGCTGCATCAAGAGGCTCAAATGATGTTGTCATGTCTTTGTTTCCCTCATCCTACATGAATGCTCTCTCCTTCAGGTGAGAAAAAATGATCTCTAACCATTCCAGAATCACGTTAACCCAGTTAACCCATTCTACCCATAAGAGGTAGTTTTCTCTACCTGTGCCCATACTGACTACAAGGAAAGAATCTTTTTGACTCATCAACCCATTCTGGAATAATTGCTGTTTCAAGAAAACAAGGAACTAATTTGGTACATGTGACCAGGGAGGGATGTAGTTACCATGATTGATCACTTCATATGGGACCACACAGAATAGATACTGATGATGGTGGGTGTCAGTTCCATGAAGGAAATAAGGTTCCTGGACAGTTGAAAGCAGCAGGTACCTGTCCACCCACCCATCTACCTATCTATCCATCCATCCATCCATCCATCCATCCATCCATCCATCCATCCATTCTCCAGTCAGCTAGCCTACCAGCCAACCAGCCAAAAAACTGGATAGACATTTACTGAGAGGTTATTATAAGTAAGGCAGTGGGATAAGCCCTGTGTGAGACTCCCAAGGAGAGTTGGGTACAAATATTGTCAGTAAGAAACATACAGAATTCATAAATAAAATGGTAGTACAGGGAACAGATGTAGCTCAAGTGGTTGAGCGCCAGCTTCCCACGTATGAGGTCCCAGGTTTGATCTCTGGTGCCTGCTAAAAACAAAACAAAGGGGAAAACCAACTGTCATCAGGGAGCGGATGTAGCTCAGTGGTTGAGCACCTGCTTCCCATGTAAGAGGTCCTGGGCTCAATCCCCAGTACCTCCTTAAAAAAAAAAAAGATAGTGCAAGGTCAGAAGTACATAAGAGAGATATAGTTAAATGGCTACACATTTTCAGAGAAGCTAATCCCTACAGCTGAGGAGAATCGTGTATGACTTCTTGAGGTAATACAGCATAGTGACATGTGTATCTTCTTGGTTCACAAAAGATCAGGGTTTAAATCTTAGCTCCACACGTTATTAGTTGTCTGACATTGAGCAAGCTTCTTAAACTCTCTAAATTCATTTCACCATCTGTGAAACGGGGTCAAGATTGTCTTGGTGGCATGGCGATGAGGCACTTGCAAGCCCTTAGGACAGTGCCTGGCATGAAACAAAGGCTCAGTGAGTGGCAGATGTCATGGTTTTACTGTAATTGTTTTCTGAGTGTTATTTAAAAAGTTCCACTTGGAAAAAAAAAAAGTGTCACCCTTAATGAAATCTGTGAGTGTACTGAAATGGGGATGCTGAACATTGGTGTGATTATAGAAATGCCAAGGTCTTGTATGTGAGAATGAGGGAGAAAGGAGTCCTGGCTTTACGTGGTCAGCAGTAGCTGCGTGGTGGGTGGCAGCAGGATTGTGTCATATGCAGTTGTGTGTTCAGGGCTTTGTGTTTCCTATCGAAGAGGACCAAGAGATGACTGAAAAAAAATAGACATGGATTGGAGGGAAAAGGGCCCTGTGTCTGTTTTGGATTAGTGGAAATGGAATGGGTGAAAAACATTTGGCTGTTTGATCATAAGAAGAGCTATTTAAAAAGCCCCAGGTTTGTATGTACTCCAGAATGTTTCTTCCTAGTAATAATGCCAGGGAAATTGTGTGATGTAGGAAAAAGAGATTAACTTGGACTTGGAAGCCCTAGCCTGAGTCTTGACTCCACCAGGCTTTTTTTGTGTGCAGATGGGATGGGTCAACCAGGTTTGTTTGCCTCACTTTCCTCATCTGCAATGTAGTGACACTCTGCCTTCCTTATGGGGTTTTTGGAGGAATCGAGTAGTACAATGTACTTGGAGGAGGAGTTTTGTGAAATGAAAATTGCTGGAAGAGTCATTAGCACTGTGGGACAGAACAAAAAGTATTGACTATAGGGGATGGGGGTGTGTGTGGCCAAGGCAAGATAGCACAGGACAAAAAAAAAAAATAACACAGAATGGAGCTTTCCTAACCAGGGTGTGTGCCAGATCTTGGAATTCATAGCCCTGTTTTGGGGGCACGACTCGTTTGCTCTGAAAGCACTCAATATTGTGCTTTCATTTTGATGAAAATCTAACAAAAACAAAATAAGCATGCTCCGAATCATCTGGTTCTCCTTATAACCAAGCACTGCAATGCCATGCAATGTCAGTGCCCACATTTGCATTTGTGTTTACGACTGTGTTGGAGCCAAGAAGAACGACTTTGATTGTCACAAGCTAAAGATTCAAGAGTGAAGGCAGACCTCACACATAAGTTATGAATTCCTGCCAAGGGAAGACCATGTACTGTTGTGGCGGGTACTATATGAACAACCAAAATTTGCAAGTGGTCACTTAAGGTCAGCAAACATTGTTGTCTCCCATATTATTTATATTAGCGTGAATTTTTAGTTTCATTTGGATTTAATTTCATATGTTTATAGTTGCATAAAGTTTATAAGTAAAAGAAATATTTGCCTGGTTTTATGCTGGAATGTTTTTTGTTAATAACTTATTAAAAATAAATATTATTATAAAAGTTATTTAAGTAAATTTGGAGAATTGGTGAGATTTTACTTTCTCATTTAAGAAGCATCGTATTGTATTTTTGAGAAACAGCAATATTGAACATAAAATCTTGCACTTCAAATAAGCACCAAAAAAGATGCTCAACAGCATTAGTTATCAGGGAAATGCAGATTAAAACAAAAAAGAGATATCACTACACATCCATTAGAATTGCTAAAATAAAAAAGACCGACCATACCAAATGTTAGCAAGGATATGCAGTAACTGGAACTTTCATGTGCTGTTAGTAGGAGCGTAAAATGGTGCCACCACTTTGGAAAACAGTCTGGCAGTTCCTCAAAAAGTTGAACATAGAGTTGTCTTATGACCCAGCCATTCCACTTCTAGGTATATACCCAAAAGAAATGAAAGCATATATCCACAAAAGACATTATGTGGATGCCCATAGCAGCTTTATTTGTAATAACCCTAACTGGAAACAATCCAAATGTACATCAACAGACAAATGGATAAATAATGGTAGTGTATCCATATAGTAGAATATTATTCAGCAATAAAAAGGAATTAACCATTGGTACATCCAACAGCATGGAATAATCTCAAAATCAATATGCTGAGTAAAAGAAAGAGGCCAAAAAATGACACATACCATATGATTCCATTTATATAAAATTCTAGGAAATGCAAACTAAGGCATAGTGACAGAATGATCAGTGGTTGCCTAGGGACAGGATGAGGAGAGGAAGGGAGGTATGACAAAGGGGCATGGGAAAATTTTGGGAGCATTTAAGCTAAAATAATTTTCTTTATTGTGGTGATGGTTTCACAGATGTAGAAACTCATCAAATCATACCCTTTATATATAGAGTTTATTGTATGTCAATTATACCTTTAAAAAATCTGTTTTTATTAAAGCACACACATCAGCAAACTACCATCAGATGGATGTGTGTTTGTATCCTAGCTTTGTCTCTCACTATCAATGCTAGCTTGGGCAATTGTTTAATTTTTTTAGTGTCTCGTGTAGAATGGCTATAATAACACCTACCCCAAATGGTTGTCTTAAGAGTCAGGTGAAATATCTGTATCTTCTAGCCATGTACTTGGTACATAGTAAATGCCCAAAAAGTGCCAGTTGTGATAAGATAATTTACCTGCATAAAGCACTTTGGACTGTATTTTTGTGTAAATATTTTATCTCTTGTTTCTGAGGATCACAGTACATGCTTTACAACTGTGTTCTGTGAATACTCCACTAAAAAACGTGCTCCCATTCCATCTGAAAGAAAAAACCCCGCTGCCTTAGCTGCACCCTACACCGGTGAAATCAGAATCTCTGGGGGTGAGGACCAGGCCATGGGCATTTTTAAAAGCTTGCAGGTTATTTAAATGCACAGGGACACTTGAGGACCAGGGCTCTATGTGATGCTACTCAAAGTGTGCATAGCATCACCTGAGAGCATCTTGGGCATGCAGTATCTCGGTTCCACCCCAGACCTGTTGAATCAGAAGGTGCAGTTTAACAAGATCCCCAGGTGATTTGTATGCTCATTAAAGATTGAGAAGAGCCAGATGGGATGATCTCGGAGGGTCTTTCCTTCTTTTAAATACTGTGCCAAATTTTTTAGTATAATGTGATAACATAATCTCCCATTTTAAATCTTGTTGAGAGGAATTAAGGAGGGCCTGAAAAGTATACCTCAGAGAAAGGCAGGTCAGAGAAAAATTTACTAGAGGAGATACTTACTTCCCGGAACAGAAGGCCCTCAATTAGCTCTTTGTAAAATGATAAATTGGGGATGATTGGGGACAATTTGACCTCAACAGAAAGTCTATATTTATATACTTACCAAATGGCTCCATTACATGATTCATTTTCAAACACTTTCCAAATATTGCAATGAACACTTATTAAATTTTTCTTTCAGAAACCTGATTTGATGGGCCAATATTTTAGTTTGATGATAATAGTTACTATTTATTAGATATGTCTATATGCCAGGTTTTGTGCAAGAGCTTTCATTACACTGTCTTATTTGATTTAACCTTCACAAGGTACCATTCAGTAAACCATTTTTAAAAAAGATTTATTTATTTTTCCCCACCCCTCGTTGTTTGCGCTCGCTGTCTGCTCTGTGTCCGTTCACTGTGTGCTCTCTATGTGTCTACTCGTCTCACACCCCCCCTTTTTAGGAGGCACTAGAAACCGAACCTGGGAACTCCCATGTTGGAGGGAGGTGCCCAATCACCCGAGCCACCTCCTCTCTCTGCTTGTTGTGTCTCCCATTGTGTTTCCTTGTGTCTCCTCATTGCATCATCTCGTTGTGTCATCCTGTTCCATCAGCTCTCAGTGCCAGCCCATTGCTCTGGCTCATGTTTTGCTCGTCTTCTTTCGGGGGCACCAGGAACTGAACCCAGGAACTCCCACATGGTAGGCAGGTGCCCAACTGCTTGAGCCACATCTGCTTCCCAGTAAACTATTTTTATATATAAAGACCATGTGGCTTAGGGAGGTAAATGACTTCCTAAAGGTTCCTTGTGCTAGAAATTGGCAGCACAGGGATTTGAACACATGTCTGTGCAAATCAAAGCTTCTGTGCACCAGAAATAGCAAAGCAGAGAGGTAAAGAGCATTATTCTGGAGTTGGCCTGCCTGAGTTTGATTCTTGGCTCAGCCATGAAAAAGCTGTGTGACTTGGTTATGATAATTAGAATCTCAGTATCCTAATTTGTATAATTGGGAGTATGATCTTATATAGACCATTAAACTACTGGAAGAATGAATTACAAATTGCATGGGAAAGTGCTTAGCATATAGTTGGCACTCATGAAAGGAAAGTTTTTATTTAGAGAAATCATGTAGTGTAGATTTAAAAGTCTAGACTGCTGTGAGAGAGTGTGTGAGTCTATAATCTCTGCCCCCCCTTATATGACTCAATTTCTTCATCTTTATATCGGGATATTAATAGTGCCTGCATCTTGGGGCTGTTGTGAAGATGAGATGGCATTATGTACATAAAGGGTTTTTAGCATTGGCCAGACTCATAAGCATTCAGAAAAGCTTTAATATCCTGTCACCTTAATATGCACGTTCTAACATTAACTATTCTCTGATGAATGATTAATTTCTGTATCTCCTATGTCTGGGGTAATGTCTAGCATATAGTAGAGGCTCAGAAATGTTTGTTGACTAACTGGAAAGGCAAACCAGTGTTCCGGGAGATGGGGTTCCTGAGCCCTGGGTCTGTGTGGTCACGAGCATGCGGGGCAGGGCTATTGCAGGGCTTAGCTAAGTGGTGGTGGTGAATAGAGAGGCTATTTGAAAATACAGCTTAACTTAAAAATCAGCAAAAACAAAATAGAAAACCAGCAAAAGACCTGAATTGAAGCATTCCAGGTGCAAGCTTAAGGGAACAAAAATCTTAACTCATAGAGATGAACTAGAGAGCAAAGGCCTTCTCAAAGTGATTAACCAAGGATTTCCTTGAAGGAAAAAGAGCAATATGTGTTTACCCACGAATTTTTATCCCACATTTGCTGAGCAAAATAAGATATAATTAGAAGAACCATTGTCCTTGAGATGTCATGCAAAATAGGAAGTTGTAGTGGTCAGTCCCTCCGCCAAAACAATTAATGAGGTGGAAAAAAGTGATTGGAACCAACTATTTTGCAACCCTGGAGCCTGATCAGAAACTTAAAACCACCACGGGAATGCCTGACAAAGGGAGAGGCTGCTGAGCTTCCACAGGTGAGCGTTGCCTGAACCTGCAACCACCCCTCCTTTGACAGCCCCGCGGCAGCTCTGGGAACTGGTGTATTCCTGAGGGACCGGCTCAGATGCTTGCTGTGGTTTTGGATCTCTGGGGCTGCAGCAGAACAACCAGGGGTTGCTATCAGAAGGTTTAAAGGACCATGTGCCTTGTTTTGTTTTTTTGTTTGTTTTATTTTTTTTAAAACAATTTATTGAAGTATATCATTCATACACGAACATACATAAACTATAAGTGTTCAGTAAACATCGTGATCTTACAAAACAAACATGCATAACATCATACAGGACTCCCACACATCACCCCCCACATCTGCAAACAAATCATGAAAGAGCATCGTCAAAGTATTACCACTAACTATAGTCCGTATCTTCCTCCCCTATACATTTTTTTAAAGGATTTATTTATTTATGTATTTACTTTTATCCATTTTTACTCTCCCCACCTCTGTTTTTGCTGTTTTTGTGTCCATTCACTGGGCAACTCTCTGTGTCCATTTCCTGTCCTCTCTTCTCATCCTTCTCCTCCTGTCTTCACTGCGATTCGATCCTCAGAATCTCCGATGTGGGAGAGAGGCGTCCTACCACCTGCGCCACCTTAGTTCCTGTTTTTTTGGTGCATCTCGTCTTGGCTTTCCCTGTGTCACTCTCCTGTTACGTCATGATCTTGCTGCGTGGCTCGCGGTGTCTGATGGTGCACCCACACACGGGGCCTGGCGGCACACCAGCACGTGGGGTCACTATGTGCCTTTTTTTTGTTTTAAATGGTGAAATATATGAAACAGAAACTTCAGTGACCACACACAATAAGAAATTCACACTCTGCAAAAGTAGTTTGGAAAAGTCATAAATGGATGGAATTGCAAGGGGCCCCAAATGGCCAAAACAATCTTGTAAAAGAGAAACAAAATGGAAGGATTCATATATCCCAATTTCAAAATGTACTACAAAGCCACAGTAATCGAAATAGTATGGTTCTAACAAAAGGATAGACATGTGGATGAATGGAATAGAGAGTCCAGAAATAAACTGGACTATGTGCAATTTATTTTCAACTAGTACACCCCATTGGAGAAGAATAGTCTGTTCAACAAACAGTGTGGGGAAAACTGGATATCCACAAACAAAAGAATGAAGTTGGAACCCTACCTCATGGCATGTTCAAAAATTCACAATGGATCAGCTACCTAAATATAAGAGTGAAAACCATAAAACTCTTAGAAGATAACATAGGGATGGATTTTAATGACCTTGAATTTGGCAATAGATTCTCAGATATGATGCCAAATGAATAAATAGATAAACCTGGCTTCATCGAAAGTAAAACTTTTTGTGCATCAAAAGATATTGTCAAGAAAGTAAAAAGACAACCTACAGAATGGGAGAAAATAGTTGCAAATAATATATCTGATAAGGGTTTAATATTAGAAATATATAAAAGAACTGCTAAAACTCAACAACAGAAATACAAATTACCCAATTTAGAAATGGACATGAACAGACATTTCTTCAAAGAAGATAAACAAATGGCTAATAAGCACATGAAAAACAGCATCATTATTTATTAAGTAAATGCAAATAAATACTATGAGCTACAACTTCACACCTACAAATAGCTATTATTAAACACACACAGAAAATAAGCGTTGGTGAGGATGTAGAGACATTGAGACCCTGGTGCATGTTGATGGGAATGTAAAATAGTGGAAAATAGTTTGGTTGTTATTCAAAAAGTTATATATAGAATTACCATATGACCTGACAGGACATTTCTCTTAGGCGTATACTCAAAAGAACTGAAATCAGGGTCTCAAACAGACATTGGGACGCACATGAGCATGGTGGCATTATTCCCAAGATGGAAACGGCCCGGGTGTCCATCAACAGATGAGTGGGTAAGCAAAGTGTGGACTGAATAATATTCAGCCATAAAAAGGAAAGAAGTTCTGATGCCTACTACAACATAAATGAGTTTGGAAACATTGTGCTGAGTAAAATAAGCCAGACATATAAAAACAAACATTATATGATTCCACTTATATAAAATATTTAAAATAAGCAAACTCAGAAAAGACAGAAAGTAGCTTAGAGGTTACCAGGAGGTGGGGGCCGGGGGGAGGGAATGGAATGGAGAGCTATTGCTTAATGGTACAGAGTTTCTGTTTGAGGCAATAAAAAAGTTTTGGTAATGGATGGTGGTGACAGTTGCACAACATTGTGAATGTAACTGATGCCACTAAATTGTGCACTTAAAAATGGTTAAAAAAAAAAAATATATATATAAATCACATGAAAACAACAACAACAAGGCTGGAAAACCAGATCCAGACAGCTATCTACTAACCAAATGATCTTTGACAATACTTCAGGAAAAATGATTCAACTACCATAGAGAAATTTACAAGGAAGAAGGAAAAGAATTGGAAACAAAACTAAAAAACTAAAGAACTGATGTGTGGGTATTAGCAAGAAAAGCAAAACTAGTTGGAAGCTGGAAAATAAATGTTGGAGAAAATGATTATCTCTCCAAATGTTTACTTTTCTAAATTAACTCAGAAACCACTCTGACTTGTATTCTTTACCTCTTCTCTCCCCAAGGGAGGAGGAATCAGCAATGGTAAATGACAGCTGCCGGGGAACACCACTGAGAGTCTGGTTCACACTCAGAGAGAACATCGTGCCTCATCCTTGGATTTTCAGCACTTTACAGGCTCAGAGAATGTTCCCTAGCAGAGAAATATAGAAATGATCCCCCAAAGTACGATCTTGATATCAGCCTCACAGCCTCTTCTGGGTGTCAGAAGTTGTTGTACATTTCACTCACGGCCATAGAAATTGCCTGTCTGGTTTTGCTGGGGGCGTGGTGGGGAGGGAAAAATCTCCCGTAATTCAGTCTTTTCAAATGCTATCGTTTAACAACACATTTTTAACGTTTTAAGTGGAAATGAAAAACGTGAAAGAAGGATTTTAAAGAGCAACGTTTTAATTTACCTAATACTGCGTGCCAATCACAAACCGCATCTTTAAAGCGGAGGAGGCTGTTTGCTCAGCCTTTCTGGGAAAGCAGCCTCTCCCCTGAAAGCTAAAGGAAAAGTGCAGCAGGTGCTTCCATTGCTAGTGAGACTCAGGCTGAACAGGGTGATTAAGGAAATCTTGACTGTATGCACCGGCTCTCTTAAGTGTTTGAATTTCAATCCCTAGTAAGTTAAGAGAGCAGTGACCATGACTCTGTGACAGGGAGGGGTACAGGGTGGCTGAGATGTAGGGCTGGAAAATAGAATTACTTTTCATTTTATTCCCATTTGTACCTTTAAAATTTTTTTGTGCCATATGCTTGCATTACCTGGTCACAGATTTTGAATTTTTAGAATAAAGGTAGTTGTTGGTGTAAACAACAAAAAACAAACCAACCATTGTCCTTGAATCAGTCATAATCTTTTTCACCTGATAAAATCAGATGGGCTGTCTATCACCATCTCCCTTTCTGACCTTTCCAAAAAGTGGAACTGTTTTATTGCAGGGTTACCTGTACACAGATAAGTACACTACACCTAAGTGTATGGCTCAGTGAGGTTTTACACCCGTGTAACCTGCCAAGAAATAGAACGTGATCGGCATCCTGGAAGCCCCTCTCCTGCTGCCTCTGCGCCATCGCCCCTCCTCCGCCAAGGTAACCCGATCTTGATCTCTAAGACACATTTGACCTGTTATGAATGTTTTATGATGGCATCATACAGTGTTTACTCTCTCATGTCCGGCTTGTTTTGCCAAACACTGTGCCTGGGAGATTCTACAGTGGCATTTTGTTCTTTTGTATTGCTGTGTGGTATTCCCTTGGCTAAATCTAACACAATTTATTTATCCATTCGACTGGTGGTAAAATTTGGGTCTATTTCATCTTTGAGACTATTAAAAATAGCACTTCTAGGAACATTCTTGGGCATGCTTTTCTGCGCACACATGAACATACTTCTTGGGAGGATATACTAGTGCTGAATTACTGGGTCTTTGGATACATACACATTCAGCTTCCCACGATACAGCCAGTTTTAGCTATTTGGTTGGATTTGTAGTGGTACTTCATTGTGGTTTTAATTTGCATCCCCATAATGATTAATGAGGTGGGGCACATTTTCAAATATTTATTGGATATTTGATTATCCTCTTTTGTGAAGTGCCTACTCACATCTTCTGCCCATTTAAAAAATAATTAGGTTGCCATCACTAAGATCTTAGTTTCAGTTTTTTTGCATAAATATTTCACAGAAATCACCTGATAAATGTTTTAGCTGACCAAATACTATAAACAAGAGGATGACAGCATGAATTCTATTTTGCTACCTTCCTTTGTTTATTGGGCAGACAAAAGCCTTGAAACAACGTAAGGCAGTGGAAGTCTTGAGCCTAGAGGTCCGTTTTTATGTCTGGAAACTGGAGATAACAACACAAGCATGCTGTAGCAGTTTGGCAGTTTGATGTAGCTATGAATTCCAAAAATAGATATTGGATTATGCTTGTAAACTGGTCTGTTCATCTGGGCATGATTAAGTTATGATTAGGGATTTGATTAGGCCACGTCAGTAGGGTGTTGAGCTCCGCCCCTTGGTGGGTGGGATCTCAAAGATAAAAGACAAGGCAAAGCACAGAGTTGGAGTTTTTTGAGTTGGAGCTGTGATGCAGAGTCTTGAGCTGGAGCCCTGGCAAGAAAGCTTATAGAGGAGCTTGGTCGTGAGGACAGAGAGAAGCAAGCCATTTGCCTGATAGTCTACAGCTGGCCTTGTGGCACAAAGCAAGCCTGAGCCCAGAGAGAGGCAAGCCCCAGGAAGAGAGGAACCCAAGAAGCCTGAACCCTGGCTAACGTTGGCAGCTGTCATGCTCTAACACGTGGCAACAGACCTTGGTGAAGAAAGAAACTTATGCTTTATGGCCTGGTAACTGTAAGCTTCTACCCCAAATAAATACCCTTTATAAAGACCAAAAGATTTCTGGTATTTTGAATCAGCACCCCTTTGGCTGACTAATACACATGCTGTGGAGTTTCCCTCAGGAGTGGTAGAGAATATTTTACTCCTTAAGTTCCAAATCAGCAACCATGTCTCTCTCTCCTTTCTTATAAGTAGTTTGAGGGCAGCAGAAATGATTCAGGGCCCTTACAGCCAAACTGATTTAGAGCTTCTGAAATGCTCATCTTTTTTTTCCAGATTGTAAGGAAGTTATCCATCAGTGGCCCTGTTGTCATGGTAGACAGAGGCGAGATTTTTCCAGCATCAAGCCCTGCAATGTTCTTCTGTGTCCTGGTAAGGAGTATTGATTTTCTATTTTCACTTTGCTTTGAGGGAAAACATTTTGTTATTTTAAGTGTGATTGGTTGCCTTAGACCTGGTTTCTTTCCATACAGATGCTTTCTAAATAATCACTGGAATGATCAGTTTGAACTAGTTTGTTTTCCTTGATGGTAAAATGATGCAGTTTTCCAGGATTCAGGCTGTGCAAAAGGTACCTAAAATAGTAGCTTGAGTTCTCGCAAAGAGTGAAGAAACTTTTATACTCAATAGAGAGATCACAATCCCTGTTGGCATTTCAGACCTTAGACTCACAGGCAGTTCTTCAGAAAAGCCCTGGGGTGGGGGGGTGGGGGGAATCTGTGGAATTGAAAATGCAGTCCTCAGGCAATTTTATTAGATGAGTTTCCCAAATACTATTTTGAAATGTTACCTCTGAGACACCCCAGAGCGGACTCAGTCTCCGGGAAAGTTAGATGTAAATCAGGAAGGGCAAATTTCTGCCACTTATCAAGTCTCTTCCCTGATGACACACATGTTTCTAGCTGGGGTTTACATTATGAACTTTCTGTTGAGCTTGCAACTGAAATTGGTGATACATGATTTTGTTGTTTCTGCTTCAAAAATATGTCCTAATGAAATAATAAAGGATATGCACAAACAACTAACTCAAGTATGGTCCTCTCACCATTATTTATAACGGTAACATATTGCCAATTACCTAAATATGAAACAACACAATATTGGAATCATATATTATGTTTTCCTTAATTTCATTTATATGTGTTTTCCTTCTTCACAATAAATACATATTTATTGCTTAATTAAAATATATTTAAAATACAGTGTTATGAAAATTCATGTTAGATAAAGAAAGAACACAAGAGAGCAATTTCAGGAGAGATAATTCATATGCTTTGAAACAATCTTTGGATGGGGTTGGGTGTGCCTGGATGGAACTGTGCTTCCAGCTTGACATAACTTCCTTTAGAAAAGGGAGATAATGGGATTACAATGGACAGTCAGTAGGTTCCTTTAGAGGCTATTGTTTAGTAGAAAACAGTGAAGCTGCATTTGTCATTGGGACTAGTGATGGTTACCATTTGCTGAGTGCTTACTGGTGTCAGGGCATGTGCCAGTCCTGCTACTTATGTGATATAACTTATTTTGGGCAAGGATGTGATGCAGGATGATTTTGTGATCACTATCTCCTCATCAGCCATACATTCTAGCCTTCCTAACCACACCCCTTCCCACTCCCCTCCATCCCCTTGTCCCACTTGAGGTGTTGAGTGCCACCATGCTGCCCTGCTGCTCACGAGAATTATTCCCTCATCTCTGCTACTCTTTACCCATAAAAACTCACCTCATAGTCATGCTATGTACAGCAAAGTCATTTATCCATTCATTGTCCATTAAAAGGGAAGTGCTAATGTTGTTAAGATGCTACTATGTGCCAGGATTTTAATTACTTCTCTCAACAATCCTGCTGCTTTGTAGATGAAACAACTGTGGCACACAGAGGTTAAGTAACTTTCTCAAAGTCACATAGCTAATGAGTGATTGAAGTCAGGTCTGCCTGCTCCAAAAAAACAAGTGCTTGCTCTTAAAATGATACCACCTGGCAAAAAGCATCAATTGCATGCTTACTGTGGGTCAGCTCCTGACTTTAACCATAGGACATGTAGATAAATGAAACCCGGGTCCTACCTCTGAGAAGCTCACGACCTAAATGCCCAATTAAATCCAGAGTCTTAATGGCAAAACATTGGTTTAACACGTAGACAATGAATGTGTGTACACGCCGGGCATGGTTTTAAGTGCTGGTGAGAACTGGCGAACATGACAGACAAGATCCCTGCTCTCTCGGTGCTTACAGTCTATGGGAGAAAATGGAGTAATAATAAGCAAAGAAGGAAATAAGATATGTCCAGACTGTGATCACAACAAAAATGCTTTGGAATCATGCCTTGTAGACAAATAGCAATTTAGCAATGACCTCTGAGAACAGAACCAGGCGTAGGTCCCCCAGGTGGTTGAGGCTGCTGGCTAGGTTTTAAGGCTCTGCATACACCCTTGCATGGCCATGCAGGACTTGGGTGACCTTGGACAAGTTCTTTAAGGCCTCATCTGTAAAACAGAGATACCCTCTGCAGAGGGTTGTTTTACAATTAAATTAGCTAATAGACTTAAAGGGCTTCATACAAGTGCCTGACACGTATTGCTCAATAAAGTTTAGGATGTCTCCTCCTCTCCTTCCTCCCCTCCTCTTCCTCCCATCTGCTCCTCCTCCCACTCCCTCCTCGCCCTCCTCCTCCTCCTCCTCCTCCTCCTCTCTTTTCCTGATGTAGGCTATAAGGTTAGAGAGTTGCTAAGGCACTTCAATCTCCCCCTACCCATAAATACCACCACACATTTGACCCACCTCCACTGCATAGGAGGCTGGATCTCAGCTCAAACTCGCTCTCAGTTTAGGGAGGCAATGGCTGACCCTGAAGGAAGATGGATGCAGTATGTTCTTCCAATTAGAATCCTGCTTTTATTCCTCCTACAGTTGATAGGCTTTAAAGCAAGCCCTCCCCTCTCCCTGTATGTACTGATACTGTTTCCTAATGAATGAAAGCTGCTAACTGCCCAGTGGAGACCCCTGCCCATTGGCCAGCTCTGCGTTGCATGCACAGGCATTGCTGATAGCATCTCATTATGCATCCAGGGGAAGTTTGAATATTGACAGCAGTGCCTGGTCACTGGATGCAGCTTACAATTGCAGAGCTGATTTCTTCCTTTCTCCCCCTACAGTGTTGTGATAGATTTCATTCCTGGAGTGTTCTGCAGGCAAGATTTAAGTATGTTTTTCCCTGCTGTGAGTCTGGAATAAAGTCTTCACAGACTGCCAAGCAGGTTCAATGCTTACCAATGCCGCTCACTCCTCTGCATGCAGGATACAAGCTGATTTAGTAAATGTCACTCTTACCTTCCATTCATCACCAGCCTTAGACATACTGCCGGGAGGTGATTCTCAGCTGCAGAGGTTCCTATCAGCCTATTATATTATCGAAGAGACATTCTCCAGTGTAGTCTTTGAAATGGAAGATGTCCTTCCGCAAGAGACTGAATCGCAACTTGCCTGGGTCACCCTGTGGCCTAATAAGCCATTGCTTTCTGGCACTAATACTGAAGTATCAGCTCCCAGCAAAGCCTGTGCTAAACCTGATAGTGACTTTTGTCAGGATGTAGAATTTTCTTTTTTTGTCAGAGGTGGCCTATCTGGGTTGTTTGGACAAAATGTTTACAGAGGTTAAACATACTGGCATAGGAGTGATGTGGGCTCCTGTTTGACTCTACCACTTAGAGTTTTTGAAGCTTTGGGTCAGTTGTCGAACCTCTCGGAGCCTCTGTTTGTACTCATAAAAGAGTACTTAATCTGGGGGCTGGTAAATGGCATAATGCACGTAAAGCGTCTGGCACAGCGTCTCTCACACAGTCAGTGCTCAGTAAAAGTTAATGGTTGTTAAGGCTGTGGCCGCTGGTGCTGCTCTTAGGATTACCACTGATGTGGTTATTTACAACCAGCCTAACGGTTAACCCAGCTCTGTCTTCTCTTTTTGCATTGCTTTCCTGCCAAGGTTGGAGGGGGTCTTTTAGAGGGACTCCATTTTTCTCTGTCTGGACTGAAAGTAAGGGGGAAAAGGTGCTGGCCAGTTAGGACCTTGTGGAGGCAACACATTGTGATGTTAAAAAAAAAAAAAAAGAAAAAGAAAAAGAAAAAAAAAGAAAAGGAGTGCTGGCATTGAAGTCACAAACCGGATGTTGTGTTCAAGCTTCTCTACTAACTACTTGTGGGAATATAGGCAAGTCCTTTGGCCCTTTCAAACTTTCCTTTCCTCTCCTGCCTCCTTTAACGAGTTGATCTGAGGATGAATCATGATTTATTTTTCTTACTATTGCAGCCTCTGCCATGCATTGCATGCATAGGGTAGCTCAGGCGCTGTTGTGAATTCTTTAAAAGCACCAACTCATTTGACCCTCTCACCAATCCTGTGAGATAGATACTGTTGTCTCTGGCTTAGGATGACTCCAAAACCTCTCACTGTCTGGTCAAGTGAGGTCCTGTCTTGGTGCCCTGCAGTATTAAATCCAGAGTCCTTACTGTGGCATTGAGGGGCCTGTGGAGTCTGCTCTAGGCCTCGTGTCCGTACTCCTGCCCTGGCAGTCGCTGGGCCCTGGGCTCTCCCCATCGTGGCTGTAATTTACTTGATGTTGCCTAGAACATGCCATTCTCCCACAAGCCTCCGAGCCTTTGCAACTCTGAGTCTTCTGATTGCAATGTCCTTCCTCTGCCCACTGGCTTATCTGGCAAACCTCTATTGTTCTTGTAGCTCCAAATAGGCAACCTCTTCTATGGCGGTGAGTCTGACCTCTCAGGTAGGGTCTGTCTCCTACCCTTTGCGTTCTTAGGGCATGCTGCACACTGACTCTCACACAGTTTGCATCACACCCATGGGATTATCTAAGAGAACCTGTGGTTATCAGTGTTCAAAATACTGGACAGTGAACTTTGAATTGCCAGCACTGAATACTGTGCCTGAGACACAGTAGATGCTTAATACATGCATATGGGATGAATGAATGGACTGTGCCTGGGTGAGGTTTTCTTTCTCTTCCACCTCCTTGACTTTCCCCATCTTTATCTGAGATCAGGAGGTCTTTCAGCTCAATAGTGCATGTAGCTCTGTAATGTGTGCCAGGACAGAAGATCTCTATTCTTTAGAGAAGCTTGTTTTGCCTTACAGTTACTCATCTCTCAAGCAAAGAACTCGGGCAAATGGTTCTGAGCTGAGCTGGAGCTCGAGAGCACTTGGCATTTATGTATATCATAAACACACACTTGGTCTCAAAATTCCACATCAAAAAGGTCTATCCTGAGAATGCAATCAGTGCTGGTGAAAATATATTTTTGCTGTTCATCATAGTGTTTATGTTTTGTTTTGTTTATTAGGAAGTACTGGGGAATGAACTGGGACCTTGTACATGCGAAGCAGGTGCTTAACCACTGAGCTACATCTACTCCACCATCATAGTGTTTTCTATAATGGCGAACAATTTGTGAAAAAAAATCCAAATGTCTTACATAAGGAGTTGGTCGAATAAATTATGGCAGCTCAGTATAATGAATACTAGTAATCCTTAAAAATAATATTGCAGAGGAACATTTTTGGTATTGGAAATGTTCACATTGTAGTTTAAAAGAAAGAAAAGCAGATTACAAAATGTTTTGTATAGCAGGTTGCCTTACTTATAAAACTTTATGTATAATCTTATAATACTACTTTTTAATTTTATAATATTTATAATATAAATGTATCTTATTTATATGTGCATGATCCATGGGAGAAAATCTTTGGAAGATTGTACACCAAGGTATTAGCTGTACTTCTCTCTGGTTGGTAGAGTTATAAAAACCTTCTTTTTTGTAATAAAAATATTCTGAAGTCATACTTAATTTTAAGATATATTAATATCCACAGCAATATTGAGTAGGGTTTATTTTCTAAATGCTAATGTTTCCATTACATTAAAATGAAATTTGGCCCTACTTTTCTCCTAAAATGACATAGAGAAATGATGCTGTTGCACCCTATCAATGTCTCCTCTCTACTACATGTGACAAACTCTTCTGAAAGTGGCTTCTTGTGGACAATTCACAATTGGATCGCTGGGGTGAAAAATTATCTTACTAAAGAAGGAGAGGGTGAATTATAATTGCTTTTTAAAATGGATGTTATGTTGAGAGTTCTGATTTATTTACAGTTTAAATCAGGCTTTCAAAAAACTTCCCCAAAAATATCAGCTGATAAAAATTGGTTAACCCATCCAGGCTCCAGAGATGGTATTTAAAATAAAGATCATGAAACATGGCTCAATTGCAGGCAAGTTTCTCTCTGCAAGGCTAATATAATTATAGAGACTACATCTCATATAGTTTTCCTTTTCACCAAATTCCTTTGATATTTAGGGTCCTTCCTTCATAAACTAGCCCTACATTAGGCAGTGTCTTATGTTCTTCCCTTCTTTCTTGTTTTTTTTTTTTTTTTTAAAGATTTATTTATTTACTTTATCCGTTTTCACCCCCCCCCCCCATTTGCTGTTTTGTGTCCATTCGCTGGGCAATTCTCTGTGTCTGTTTTTCTGCTATCTCTTCTCATCCTCCTCCTCCAGTCTTCACCAGGATTCGATCCTGGAGACCTCCGATGTAGGAGACAGGTATTCTGCCGCCCGCGCCACCTCGGCTCCTGGCTTCCGGAGCTTTCGGAGCATCTCGTCTTGTCTCTCCCCTGCGTCTCTCTCTTGTTGTGTCATCATCTTGCTGCATGGCTTCTGGGGCCTGGCGGCTCACCAGCACACAGAGCCTGGCAGCCCATGCGCCTTCTCTCTCTCTATTTTTTAAATTTTTACCGGGAGGTCCCGGGGATCGAACCCAGGTCCCTCCATATGGCAGACGGACGCCCAACCATTTGAGCCACACCCGCCCCCCCCCCTTCTTCTTGTTTTTTGAAACAACCTAAAGCTGTTTAGGCCAGCACAAATGCCGATTTTCTTTGCTCTTGACTGAAACAATGTCAACAGGGTGGTAACCAGGGTTATTTACTGAATGTGCCAGTTGGCTGCTGAGGACATTATAGAAATTTCTGGGATATGTAAAGAGGACCATCATTTAATAGTGAAAGAATTACAAACCATTGGTCTGGGACATAGTTGAACACAATGTTAATGATTAATGTATACTAGTTGGCTTGTATATATACAAATATTTTATTTCATCTAACTTTATTCAATTTGTTTGACATCAAGCATGTCAAATAGCAGGTCACTGATGGAGATTTTCAATTATAACTGTTTTGAGACAGCTTCCCACAGGTTGCATCAGAATCACCTGGGGAACTTCTAAAAATACAGATTATCTGTTTCCTCCTACTCTAACTTCAAGATTCTGATTTAGTAGGTCTGGGTTAATGACTGGAAATCTGAATTTTTAACAAGCCCCCATATAATTATTATGCCTAGTTGAATTTGGGAACAGCTAATGTAGATCAAATTAAATACCCCCACTCCCTTTTTGTAAAAACTAATAATAGATTTAACTAATTTTTTAAGTCCATAAAGCAATAGGGGTGATTTTTTTACTGCGTAAAACTAAAGGGATTCCTAAAGCTCTGTTCTTCTGCCCATGAGTGAGCTACCTTGGATGATTGCTAGAATGTTCCAGTTCTTGCTCCCCAATTTTATCCCCAAGAGCATCTTCTGTGAGACATACTCTGGATATGTTGCGATGACTGTGTTGCCTGCTATGAGGTTACTGCAAAATTCTCTGTTGATAGCACAGAGACTCTTTTTCCCCCCCTGGCTTTTAGGATATAGAGGCTATAAAGGCAATTACAGGGAAAAAAGATAATCAGATTGTTTAAGTGTAAATTTTTAATTCTGGAAAAAAAAAAAAAGTGCAATCTGCTTCCAGATCATAAATCCAATAGAGGGACAAAATCTAACTATTATTTTCCTTCTCCTTATAATATTATTTGTTTTTCCATCAATACAGGCAAAGAAGACTCTTAACAGTTTGGGTTTGAAGTCAGGGTATTTTTTTCTAGTTTGGAAGTAGACCTGCTGAAAATGTTTCATTTAAAGTAATGATGTAGTGAGAAGTCCCACTGCTCTTTGGAAAGTTCTATATTTCAAATAATAACTAATCTAAACCATCAAAACCATATGCTTTAATACAAATTAAGCCTCAATTTGAAAATTAACACAGGAAAATCCATATAAATAATTATTATATGTTAAAAAATCATTCTTTGAAGAATGACTTTTAAAATGTTTAAAATACAAAGCTAAGTGATTAAAACAATAAAACATACATATAAATAAATACACATACTTATGTACATATACATCCATCCGTACAAACAAGCATACATATAGGTAGGAACTAAATTTGAGGGAGGGGCAAACATGAATAGAAAATATATATATAAACTGGCAAGGAACACTCCAAAAATATTTTAAGTTGTTAACTCCAGGCATAATTATGGTAACTTTTATTTATTTTGTTGTATTGTGGTAGTTCCCTCTTTAAGTTCTAAATTTACTGGACAAAACACATGATAACTTTTAAATCAGAAAAGAAAATAAATAGATTTTTAAAAGAATACTTGTATATACATTAGATACCTAACTTTTATTCATCCACACCCCTTAAAAGGTCTGGATCCTGGATAAAGAATACAAATCAGTGTTTCACTAAAGACATGAGGCTGTGGGTTTGAAAGAGAAGGTAGCTGGGGGCTTGGATTACAAGAGTGGAAGGTGCCTGGCAGACTTGGAGTCACCCCCTCCCTGTCTTAAGGAACTCATGGAGGGTATTGCAGGAGATCCAGCCGCTATTTACCCTAGAGCTCTGGCATCAAATTTCTCAACATCCCACCAATTACCAGCAGTTGACTAGAGATGGCACACAGGGAATAACCTACTAGCCTTTGCTAGCATAATATAGAGTCCCCGTCCCCAAGGTACTATGTCTAGTTGGGAGACACAGCAAACATGAGAAAAGCAGAGTAAAAAGAATGAATTCCCAGTTCAAAATAACCAAAGAAAGAAGAAATGTCACAAGACAACCCATGATTAATTTCCAAATAAATTGGAGGAGGAGACTGTTTTATTTTGGGAGGAGAGAACATCACATATTTTCCAACATGTATCAGCTTTATCTATGTGATGTCAAAATATGTGGAAGAAAAATGTCTACATGCCTCCCTCCTTGGGTCCCAGAATCCTTTCCACTGCTGGATGATCAGAGCTGACACATATCTAGGCAAACAGTGAAACCAAGCAAGTCGCCTTGCCTTATTGGGTCTCATTTTCTTTTACTTTAAAGAGAGTTAGGAGGCTTTGCTATGAGAAGTTGTAGCAAATGTGATAATATATAAATTTTTGAAACTCTGCAGGAGAAAGACCTGAAGGTTATTCAAATATAGTATAAGCCAGATTTAAAGCTTTTATTTTTACAGATTCAGTTTATCCTGTCAATCAAGTTATGGCCTCCCTATTCCTCTGCTGGGATAATACATCTCCTTCATTACAGTCAGACTAAGGCATATAGTGGGAGCCACAAGATAGTTATTGGATGAATGGTTTTATTAGTTTATTGTTTCCCAATAATGGGCTCTGGCTATTTTCCTTTAATGTGGTAAAGCACAGTATTGTGCCATGAGGTTTTACAGCAGCAGAACATTTCATAATTTTCTGGACTGTTTGACAGATAGAAGAAGAAAACAGGGCAGAGATGAATATGCTATTGTTATAGACTGAGCTGTATATAAGACATCTTCAAGTTCTTATTCCCCAGTCCTGTGAATGTGGTCCTATTTGGAAGTAGGATCTTTGAAGATGTTATTAATTAAGGTGAGGCTGAGCTCAGTTAGGGTGGGCTCTAGTCCAATATGGCTGGTGCCCCCCTTTTTTTCCAAGTGTTTTTTTTTTTTTTTAACAAATCAGTTTTATTAATACAAATTAATAAAGCATACAATTCATCCAAAGGTACAATCAATGGTATTTGATATAATCACATAGTTGTACATTCATCACTTCAATCCTTATTAGAGCATTTTCATTATTTTAATAATAATAATAATAATTAAAAAAAACAAAGAAAATTCCTCACCTCTCAATCTCTCTATGCTTCCCCCACTGTACATAGCTGCTGCTTCTGGCTATTCTATTCAAAGTATATAATCAATGGCTTTTAGTATAATCACAATGTTGTACATTCATCATCTCAAAAATTTTAGAACAATTTCATTACTCCAAAAAGAAAGACTCCACACCCTTTAGCATTCCTTTCTCAGATCTATATAACCACCATCTCGTGTCATCTTTATAAATTGATTTATATTTACATTTTATACCATTTCATACCATATGTAGTACTCTGTGTCTGGTCTCTTTCACTTAGTATAATTTCTTTTGTCTGATATTAACATTTTGTAGTATTAACTTAATTTGTTCAGCTTCAAAGAAAAATGGTCTTATATGTGCAATTCTACCCATATTCATATTTCACATATTATATTTATTTCACATAATAGATTTAGTTCATAATAGGGCAGTCATACAGTATTTATCCTTTTGTGTCTGGCTTGCTTCACTCAACACAATGTCCTCCAGGTTCACCCATGTTGTCATATGTTTCACGACTTCATTTCTTCTTATAGCTGCATAAGCTGTATGTGTGTACTCCACAATTTGTTTATCCATTCCTTAGTTAATGGACACCTGGGTTGTTTCCAACTTTTGGCTATCTTGAATAATATCTATTCATGTCACTGCTTTCAGTTCTTCTGGGTATATACCTAGCAATGGTATTGCTGGGTCCCATGGCAAGTTTATTTCAACTTCCTTAGAAACTGCCAAACAGTCCTCCACAGTGGCTGTACCAATTTACATTCCCAGGTTGGTGCCCTTTTAAGACAAGAAAATTTAGACACAGTCAGTAGGAGAGACAGAGAAAGGAGACCACACGTGATGGAGTCAGAGACTGAGTTATGCCACAACCCTAGGCACATCATGCTCACCAGCTAGCCATTGCCAGAACCCTGTCGCACCCAGAGGAAGCATGGCTGACACCGTGATTCAGACTTCTAGCCTCCAGCACTATGAGACAGTCAATTTCTGTTGTTTTAAGTGACCCAGTTTGTGATACTTCATTATGCTTTGTTACACAGCCTTAGGAAACTAAGACAGCCATCTCATGCCAATATGTGGGATGGCATTTTCCAGTCCTGTGTTGGGAATCCCAACTTGGCCACTTATTAGAGATGTGCTCTTGGGTATTCTGAGTCTCTGTTTAATTTCCTTGCCAAGCTCTCACGCCCCCCTTCTTAGGGTAATAGTATCCCAATTTTCATTTGGGGAACTGCCCTTTCCCCATTCAGTTCTCATAGTTTAGGCACTGTTCCTAAATGAGGAATGGGCATATGAACAGGCTTGGCCGATCAGAACAACAATGACTGAATGAGAGATGGGTGTTTGATCCAAGCTGGTCCAAATAGAATGAATACTGAGGTTTTGATAGAACTTTTAGGAAAGAAGAATTCTCTTTTTCATGGGAGGGTGCTAAAACTGTAGTTGACCATCTTATCACCTGACTGAGACTGAAGCCAAACAAAAAGAGAAAAAATAAGAGAAAATATATTTCAGAAAAATAACTTAGATCCAATCCTTACTGAAACTAGATATATCCCACTGGGCCTCAGAGTTCTGTGAATCAGTAAGTTAATTATCTTAAACTCTGAATTAGGTTTTTGTCATTTGCCATCAGAATTCTAACCAACTGGGCAAGTTCCTTCCTCTCTGGGCTTAAGGTTTTTCTTTTCTTTAAAGAGTTAGATATTTTAAAAATGTTTGTTTTGCTTTATGATTAAAAAAGCAATAGATTCTTGTAAAAAATTATACCATTATAGAAAAAGAATGATTAGGTTGTGCCTATATGTATCAGTTAGCTATTGCTGCATAACAAATCACACTCAAATACAATGGCTTGAAATAATAAGCACTTATTATTGCTCATGTCTCTACATTGCTCATGTTAGCTGACTGATTCTGCTAATCTGGCCCAGGCATAGCAGATCCCACTTGAGGTTGTTAATTTGTCTGTGGTTAGCTGGTATATTGGCTAGGAGCTCACTGGTCTATGGTGGCCTCATTTACACATCTAGTGGTTGATGGGCTATGGGTGTGTGTGTGTGATGGGGGTTCTGGTTTGTGTGTTTCATCATCCAGCAGGCTAGTTTAGGTTTATTCTCATGGCAACTGAGCAGTGCCCTAACAGAGTAAGTGGAAGCCTTTTGAGGTCTAAGTTTGTAACTGACACACCTTCAATCCTGCTTGTTCTCTTGGCTAAAGGAAATCCCAAAGCCAGTCTAGATTTAGGAGATGAGAAATAACTCTACATCATGGTAGAAGGAACTGCAAAATCACATTACAAGCAGCATAGATACAGGGAGGGGCATGATTGGGGATGTTTTTGTAATCACAATGTAACTTCATTCTCTCAGAAATAATTACAGCTAATATGTTAATGTACATTCTTCTGGATTTTTCCAGAACACTTACTTTCTATTTATTTTTCTAGAATACATATTTTACCAAAAAATGAATTTTCTATTTATTTTTATTTTTGTGTTGTTTTTACAGAAAATTGATATTATGCATAGTCTTACAATTTATTGTTTTCTACTTGACAATATGTCTTAGACATACTTCCATATCTATGCATATCATTCTCTTGTAAAGAGATTGAATTTAGATGATTTTGTTAGCTCTTATATTCCAAAACTCTAGGATTCTATGACACATTATGAAACTAACTTTTCAAAATCATCAAGTTCATTCTTTCAAAGTGATAGGAGAGCTGTTAGATACCTAAGCAGCTAAAAAGTTGAGCCTATAATCCTGACCGAGCATGTGTGTCAGTTTCAAGTGTGGAGTGATTTCACCCTTGCTGATTAGAAAATTACTTATCATTGTCATTATTAATTATAGTGGTAATTAAAAGATTGTTTCTGTTGTAATTCCAATAATTGACCCTCATTAGCCCATGGGAGTCTATGCCGATTTTTCCAGATATACTGCTTATCTTCTGGTTTGCACCAATTCAGCAAATATGCTAAAACTGGAAGACAGAACAAGCTACTAAGAATAGTTAATCCAGTTTGTCAAGTGTTCACCAAGCTGATTCTGCAACCATCAAGTTAACAAAGACTGATAGACTGAAGGTTGTTGGTCTCTGGCTTCTTTCTGGCTCTTTGATTTTGACAAAGATCAAAATCAAAATTGATTTTGCCAATCAAATGATTTTGTCAAATTCATTTGACAGTCTTAAGAACTGTTCAAGTTTCTTTAAAATATGCCATGATAGTTCCTAAGCACCTTCAGCTTGAAGATGGATTATACTGTAGTAATTGACTTTGGAAATCTGAATTGATTCTTTTGAGTTATAATTAAGACTTTTTGGGAAAATTTAACTAATGGAAGTTAGCTAAAGAATGGCAAATCAGGTATTATAAGTGATTCATCACTAATGTAATTGACTTTCAATCAGACTAATGAGATATGAGCTTAGAGCAAGTGGGCTTCTGTGTCTGTTTAAAAAGCATATTTTTTTTCACTTGTTCATTCATTTATTTATTCAGAAAATTTATTGGGTACCTGATTTTGCTAAGCCTGCACTATGCTCTGAGAATATAAAGATGAATAAAACACAGTTTTAACCCTAAAAGTCTAATATTTTAGTAGAGGGATATTAATACTTTAACATGATTTGAAAAGTGCTATGGAAAGGAATTGATTTAATAGTCTAAAGGAAAATTAAGATGGCTTATAAAGATACCCAAAATATGGCCTGAATTGCATAATAACAATACTAGCCTATGTGTGCTTCTCTCCTTTCTAAGCACTTTATATGAATCCAAAATGCCTATGAAATAAGTACTATTATTTTCCCATTTGACAGAAATACATAAAAGGCATATAGAGGTTAAATATCTTCCCTGAGTTAGTGCTAGTAAAGGCAGTCTGGTTCCAGAGTCTGTGTTTTAACTGCTACACTCTATCTGGTCTGTGACAGTTAAAAGTAGGCCAAAAAGAGAGCAGGAAATCATGTCATTTTTACAAAAACACTGTTGGTAATGATGAAGTACTAAATAAAAGGAGATATGACTTTGATTCTCCCTCAGCCAGCAAGTTTTTATATGACTTAGGTATCTCTTTTTCTCCTCTGTGCCTAAATCCCAGATCTTCAAATGGTATTAAGAACCATTTGGTTATTCAAAAGATCCGGGAGGTGGGATTCAGAAACTTCTGAGGTGTAATTAGAGAGGCCAAATAGATGGGCTTCTGGGTCCCTCCCCACCACTATCTTTGTTTCAATCAGAGAAACTTAACTTACATCTAGTTTCTTTTATTGGAGGTTGAAGACATCTGGAAGAGAATAGCAGAGGCCTTCCATCTTCAACACTATAGAAGAATGAGATTGAGATTCTGCCAACCTCTACTTATGAGCGTTCAATCTAAAAATCTTTTCAGTTATCTATTGCTTAGCTATGTAACACAGCTGTATGTTATCTCTTAAAATTCTGTGGGTTGACTGGGTGGTTCTTTGGCTCCGTGTGGTGTGGTGTGGGATTTCTTATGAACTTGTTGACTGGAAGGTTTAAAAAGACCTGTCTCACACGGCTGAGGTCTCAGTGCTGGCTTATGGATAGAAAACCTTTCTTCTCCACCTCATCCTACAGGGCCTCCCCATGAGACCTCTCTCACAGGAGAGGTATCCTTTTTAAGTGTCATATCAGCCATATTTTATTGGTCAGTGCAAGTCATAATGACGTCCCAGATTCAGAGAGAAGGGAAATAAACTCCATTCTTAATGGGAAGAGCTACATGTGTGTATAGGCAGGGAGGAATTATTGGTGGCCATCATTGGTTTGGTTGATTTTCTCTATTGTTTTTCTATTTTATTAGTTTCTGCTCTAATATTATTTACTTCCTTCTGCTTGCTTTGGGCTTAGCTTACTCTTCGCTTTCCAGTGTCTTAAGTTGGAAGGTTAAGTTGCTGATTTGAGATCTTTTTTAATGTAGGCTTTTATAGCTGTAAATTTACCTCTAAACACTGCTGTATCTGCATCCCATAAGTTTTGGTTTGCTGTGTCTTCATTTCATTTATCATAAGGAATGTTCTAATTTCCTTTGTGATTTCTTTTTTGATCCATTGGTTACTTAGGAGTGTGTCATTTAATTTTCCACGTATTTGTGAATTTTCTGTTATTGATTTCTAGCTTCATTCCATTGTGGTCAGAGAGGATACTTTGTATGATTTCAAGCTTTTAAAATTTAGTGATACAAAAAAATAAAATAACAAAACATAAAATTTGTTGAGGCTTGCTTCATGGCTTAGCAAATGGTCTATCTTGGGGAATATTCTAAGTGCACTTGAGAAGAATGTATATTCTGCTGTTGTTGAGTGGAGTATTCTATAGATATGTGTTAGGTTTTGTTGGTTTATAGTATTGTTCAAGCATTCTATTTTCTCATTGATCTTCTACCTAGTTTTTCTATCCATTCTTGAAATTGGAATAAGAGTCTCTAACAATTGTTGCGAACTGTCTATTTTTCCCTTCAATTTTGTCAGATGTATTTTGGGGATCTGTTGTTAGGTACCTATATGTTTATAACTGTTATATTTTCCTTATGGATTGAACCTTTTAATATTATAAAATGTACCTCTGTATCTCTAGGAACATTTTTTTTCTTTTGTTGTGGCATCTTTTTTTTTTTTTTTTCTTTATTTTTAAAGAAACTTTAGATTACATAAATGTTGCATTAAAAATACAATAAAAATATTCCCATATACCGCACCCCCATACACACAATTTCCCCCATTAATAAATCTTTCATTAGTGTGGTATAGTTGTTACAATTGATGAACACCTATTGAAGCATTGCTACTAACCATGGTCTATAGTTTACATTATGGTTAACACTTTGCATCACACAATTTTATAGGTTTTGACAAAATGTATAATGGCTTGTATCCATCATTGCAATATCATGCAGAATAATTTCAATGTCCCCCAAATGCTCCATGTTACACCTATTCTTCCCTCTCCCTCCTCTCAGAAATTCTGGTGACCACTGTCTTTATATCAATGTTACAAGTTCTTACATTACTAGAGTAATAATAAGTCTAATTTAGTCTATAGTTGCATTCTCATTTTATGATTGTTCGTTCCTTAGTCTTAAGGATTTGGGGATGGTGATGTCCACTCTACTTCCGATTGAGAGGGGGCTTAGATCTCATGGGGCAGATGGATGAAACTATTTTGCTTGCAGTTGTAGATACTCTGTTTTTTGGGGGGATGGGCATTGTCCAGCATCATCCTTTTGTTAGTTGTCCTGGATGAGTCCAATGAACTGGAGAGTAGGTGTTGACTGAAACTCTGCTGAGATTCAGGGCTCAACTGGCATATAAACAGCCTGGGACATATGTTTAATGGGTATAGTGCTAATTAGAGGTTCAAATGAAAGAGACAAAAGAATCATGTGTAAGAAAATTATAAATTAGTCTAACTCTGATACCTTGGGGAGATAGGTTATTATAATATTCCAAGGTAAAGCCCACCAAAGGTCTGCTTATTTCCTGGGGTTGTCTGGCCCATAGTGTCTAGATGTCTCTAGTGCCCTCAGGAACACCCCTACTTGAGACGTTGTTTACTGTCACAGTTAGTGAGATCCTCCTGAGATGTTTATAAGCTTAACCTCTGGAATGACCTCCTGATTCACTTTGAAATCTCCTAGCCATAAAAACTTATTTGTATTTAATATTCCCTCCTTTTGGTCTAGGTATTCTTCCAAATGCATTGTTAGTTGGCACTTGGTAATAATCCTTTGGTGCCAGGGAGGCTCAACCCTGGGAGTCATGTCCCATGCCAAGGGGAAGGTAGTGAGTTTATATACCTAGTTTGGCTTAGAGAGAGGCCACATTTGAGCAACAAGGAGGCTTTCAAGAGGTAACTCTTAGGCAATATATATTACTAGGCTAAGTTTCAATTTCACAAGAGCAAGGTTCGTAAGAACAAGCATCCATATGAAGGGCCTGGTGAATTGCAATGTCCTCCTTTGCTAGGCACTGTCCATGTGCTCTAGAGATTCTTACCACTCTATTAGAGATTGTAGCAGGGATCCCCAGGATGAGAATTCAATATTCCATCAATTACTGTGTGTGTCTCTACCCACAGAGACAATACTCTATGACCACATTGATATTCCATAGAGCATGTCCCAGTTGCAGCCCTCCCTACACCTCTTTCCATCACTGACACCCTGCATCAGTAATCCTCCCTGCTACAGTTGAAACTCTTCTGCAATCCAAAATCTCCCCACAAAACAAAGCCAAATAAAATAATAAAATTAAATTTGAAAATTAAAACAATTTTTTTCTTTGCTTTGTGCCTGTCATCACTGAAGATCTTAATCTTTTATTTATGTTGACAATTTCTTCTGTATGTTTCCCCAGTGTCTTAAATATTTTTTCTTATTTTCCAAGGTGCTTTAGGTTATAGAAAAGTCACATAGAAAATACAGGGGATTCCTGTATGCCCCTCCCCCCATTTGTTTTAAAGTATGTTTTATCTAATATTAGTATTGTCACTTCAGCCTTCTTATGGTTAATTTTTGCATAATAAATCTTTTCCATCCTTTTACTTTCAACCTATTTGTATCTTTGGGTCTAAAGTCTCCTGCAGACAGCATATAATTGGATCTTGTGTTTATTATTTTAAAATCAAGTCTTTTCATTGGATTATTTAATCCATTTACATTTAATGTTATTATTGATACAATTACATTCTTATCTGCCACTTTATTTTTTGTTTTCTTGTATATCTCATGTCTTTCCCCCTCTGTATTCTTTTACTGCTTTCTTTTGCCTTAAGTGAATATTTTCTAGTGTAACATTTAATTCGTTTACTGATCTTTTTGGAGTTATTTTCTTAGTGGTTGCTATAGGCTTAACATATACATTTTAACTTATCAGATTGAATTTCAGATTTATACAAATTTAATTCCAGTAAGCTATAGAAACATAATTCCTATATATCTCTTTTCCCTCTTTCCCCTTTTTGGGCTATTAGTGTTATATATAATACATCTATATATATGTTACAAACCCAGCAATATATTGTTATAGATATTCAAATTTTATGTCTATTAAAGAAGCTAGGAGAACAAGTAAAAATGTACAGAGTTTGCTATATTAGCCTACTTATTTGCCATTTCTGTTTCTCTTCATTTGTTTCTGTGGAGTTGAAACAAACATCTGGTGTCATTTCTTTACTGCAATATAACTTTGGCTCCGACCCATATCCTTTGTGCTTTCATTGTCAAATATGTTCACTTCTATTTGTTATAGGCCTACAATACAATTATATACATAGTTATATACAACTACTTTTTTAATCAGTTAAGAGAAGAAAGGAGAAGAAATATGCATTCATACTGTCTTTTATAATTGCATAATTACCTTTAATGTGTTCATTTTGTTTTTTGTGTGTGTGTGGATTCGAATTACAGTCTGGAGTTACTTGCTTTCAGCCTAAGGAACTTCCTTTAGTATTTCTCATAATATGGGTTAATGGCCATCTTTGGAGACAATCTACCACAAACTGTCATAGAAATCCACAAAGCTATTTACTGGACCAAAAGCATACCAGATTTACTCACTACCAATGGATGGCATTGAATCATACAAGGATTTATGATGACCTTGCTTGGAGCCTTAACCGTAAGTTGAGGGAATTTCAATAATGCTGGGCAGTGTGTTAAGCAAGCCTTCTGGGGAGAGTCTCCAGAAAGGTAGGAGGAAGGAAAACTCCCAAGCAGGGGCCAGGGCCTCTGTGCCATCAAAGTAGCTCCCTTTGTTGATATGACCCACAAAGCATAGGAGACAAGGCTTACAGCTTTGGCTCCTTCCCAAGACAAAGCAAATATTCCCAATTAGTCTGTGGCAGCTTAAAAATAGGTCATATCTACAGGCTGAGCTATTTTGTGGTGACCCTGTAATCTAAACCAGCTCTTTGCTCTCTATTTAATTTGGAAAAATCATTACAACAAAACAAAGCCCAATTAGGAAAGACCTACTGTGTAACAGATAATTAATCCTTTTCCAGAAAATGAGTATCTTTGGATATACCTGGATAGGGACAGGCAGTGCCAAACACCATGGGGCAGGCGCTATGCTGGACATTGTCAACAATTTCTGTCTAATGCCTCATGAAAGCAATCCTGTGAGTCAGCTGTTGTTATCTACTGTTTACAGAAGCAGAATCTGGAGCCCTGAGAGTTTAAGCCACTGGTCCAGGACATACAGCTAGTAAATGTAAGAGCTGAAATGTAGCTCTTTGCATTTCAGTTCTGGTGACAGTTGTAAGGATCAAAAGGGTAAATTTGGGACTGTGGGAGCACCTTTTAGCTCTTCTGGTTTAGCTAGGACCATTTTTCCTAAACATTCCAACATCCCACCCTTCCCCACTCTGCTTGTATCCAGTTTGTGTTCTGTGATTGACTGTTTTACAGACAGTCTGATGCCCCAATATAAGTATGTTCTATGTGATGATTCGATTGTTTGGAAATTTTAGCATAATAATAATTGCTTTCTATCATTCTTACTCATGAACAGGATCTTGTGGTGCCACATATGCCTTCTTAATAGAAAAAGATTAAAATTTGGGTTTGTTTATATCTAAAGTTGACTGGCTGGTAATACCTTGAGCACTTTGATGATTATAATTAAGTATTATAATCTAAGCTAATTGAATACCTGGTTGATGGATAAAAAATTCTGGCCTGGCTGTCAGATTTTTATTGCATCACTGCTGCTACCACCAACTGTTTCCTGACCTTGGGCAGGTCATTTCATCTTGTTCCATTTCCGTCATAAGAAGGTCATACTAGATGCTCTCTATTTCTACGACCTTACAACTTTGTTATGGCCTCATCAGTTCCTCACACTCATCAGAGGCTTGGAGAAGAATAACTGAGCAGGCCCTGCCATCACCCCAGCCACTGGGTACACAGCCTACTTGCTCAACTCTTTGGCTGCTTTGTACTTCTCTCCTTTCCAATCATCTTGTACATTCCCATTTGAAGCCATGAACCTTGTGACTTTCTAGTTCTTCTTTTGGTTTCTGAATTTGAGGATTCTGGCCCACAATCTTAGCCACACTTTGTTCTGAAATGCCAGTTTAAAGACCATGCTGGCTGCCTTGTATTGAGCACCTACTATATTCCAGTTCTATGCCATGTGTTGAATGCGTTCTATATGTACTGTATGTTCTCGTTTTTATGAAATAATTAGAATATGCAAATTCATAGAGCCAGAAACTAGAATACAGGTTATCAGGAGGTAAGATGGGGATAAGGAATGGGAAGTTAATGCTAAATTGGTATACAGCTTCTGTTTGGGGTGATGGAAAAGTTTAGATATTGGATGGTGGTGATGGTAGCATAATATTGTCAAAGTAATTAATGCACTAAATTGTATATTTGGAAGTGGTTAGAATGGGAAATTTCATGTTGTATACATGTTACCAGAATAAAAATTAAAAAAACACATATAACTGTATAACATGAAGAGTGAACCCTAATGTAAACTACGGACTATAGTTAATATTATAATATAATAATATCATTTCATCATTTGTTACAAAGGTACCACACTAATGCAAAATGTTAATAATAGGCACAACTGTGAGTATGGAGGGGACGATATTTGGGAACTCTGTACTTCCTGCATGATTGTTCTATAAACCTACAACTTCTTTAATTTAAAAAAAAAAAGTCCTTTACATAGATTGTCTCATTTAATCCTCTCAACATACCTATAACTTGGGTACTTTTGTTATCCCTATTGTACAGATGAAGAAAATGAAGCCCAGAGAGGGAAACAGGCAGAAATAAGGTTATAACTCAGTCTCTCTGATGCCAGAACTTGTGCTCTTAGCCACCATGCTGCCTTCCGTGAAAAGTTGAAGACTGGAAAACCACAGTACAACTCACCTGGAATGGAGTCCATCTTTCCAACCTGTGTGTCTGTTCCCCAGTGTGGAAGGAATGGAAGGAAGGTTTGGAGATAACAACAATGCCTACTCTGGGGCTTTGGGCACAACTCATAAGAATAATTTGAGTCTAGACAGGAAGTTATCAGTAGTTCTTAACTAGGAACCATTTATCAAGGCAGGTGGCTAGGGTACAGAAAAGACAAGTAAGGTATTCCTGTGGACAAATGAGGAGGATAAGACTCTCTCACCTGAGTTGGAAGATCTGACAATAATCCAAGCATTTAGCTATCATGTCCTTTGTCACAGCTATATCTGACTGAAGCATATATTCTAGCATGCTACTTCAAAATGGCTTCAAGAACTGTTTCTATCTTGTAATTCCTGGATGTGTGCCTGTGATGTCTCGCTTCTAGCTACAAGACCTGATAGCTGTCCTAACTACAATGGCCACCCACACATCTGAGATACCTTTCATGGACAAAACTGAGTGAGACAAAAGAGAAGAGACCCTTCTCCCTTCCTATCTTGCTTCCATTCTTTGGGTCAAAACGAATGGGAAGAGGGGTGAATATTAAAGCCCCTTAGACTTTGCTCAGATTGTTCATAACTAGCTTGGGAAGGAATATTAAAGAAGGTTGGCTACAACTTTGAAGGTCAGAACTAATCATAGAGTTTCAAGTCCTATCTTGGTATTTTGGTGATGGGAAACAGTTTTGTAGCAGAGCTCCCTGCCAAGATCCAACATTTCTCTGTAGATCACATATCCTAGTTTAATAACTCAATGGCAGATTATTTTTGTGTCCTTTTGAGTGAATTTTACACATGCACAACTTGAATCAAGTTGAGCAAATTCTCATGATGCCCAAAGCAGTGGCTTTTTGCTGCTTTATTCTCTACCTCACCCTTAGCCTTCCCACATGGGGAGCATGCATACCATGTTACAAAAGAGGTCTCCAGGCTTGTGGCTAGTGCCTATTGTTTTCTGGGGGCAATCTAACCCTACCTTTACACAGATGGAAAAATTGAAGCACTTATTCAAGAATAAGTAGCTCATGGGCAAAATCTAGAGTGTGTCCTTCTCGATAGGGAAAAAGTAACTATGTAATGGTACATAATATCTCCTTCTATAGATACTTGTCTTAAAAAAGTAAAATCAGTTTTAGAAGTCTAAAACTTCTTTTATAATACTACATTCGATACTTCTTATGCAAATACTTTCATTCTTTCCCTCATGCCAAATATGCATAATGATAATCTTTTCCTAAAGCTTAACAAAGAGCTCTTCTAATGGTGTTGGTTTCGTTTTACAGATTCCTTTAGCTGGAGAAATATGTTTACAATAGCCAAACAGTTTTTTATGGACTAATTAGTGGTTAGAAAGAAGCAGGCATGAACATTTTTTTGAAATAAAGGGGACCCAAGTACTCCTTACAAGTAAATACCTTGCGATATTCTTCCCCTTCCAACAGATTCATTCACTCTGCACTCTAGGTGTTGTTCCTACAGACCCAGATGCACTTGTACTTCTAAGCAGGGCTACCATGTGAGAGGGACCTCAATAATTGAATGGGAAGGCCTTGGCCCAAGACCAGTCTTTGATCAGATCAAGAAGGTTGTGGCTTCTGTGTGATGAATCAAAATATTCTGGTGGCTGGCACACCTGTAACTTGGAGAAGCTCTAATACTGTCATAATCCCCTTTACCCCATCTTCCAGCAGTTCACCTGCAAGCTAAATTTAAAAAAAAAGTGTGCTTCCTAGGCAAATGCCACTTTAAGACAAACCTCCTCATTTTAACACTCTAACAAGAAGGGGTTTTATATATATATATATATATATTTCCCCTAATATATAAAAAATCTAGAGTTTTTGAAACTCCCTTCCTTCAATTTCCTAAGAAGATTTTTATACCATAATCAGTTGCTGCACCAGGAACTCTATCATAAGACATTTATGAATTTAAGTTTGGCCTCTGAGTGTAGAAACCATTTATGAAATGGGAGTTGCCCTGAAGGGTCATGGTAGATGATGTCTAAAAGGGTATTCATGCTCTGTGTAATTCCTCCCCCTGCACCCGCCTCACCCCCCACCCCCAGCATGGGCTGGGCCTCTGACTTGCTTCTGAGGAATAGATTAGGGCAAAGCAATTGGACGTCACTTCTGGGATTGCTGTCGCTCACGCCTGCTCTCATTTGCTCTTCCTGATTGAAGCCAGCTGCCATGATGTGAGCTGCCCTTCAGAGAGTCCCATGTGTCAAGGAACTGAGAAACCCTTTGGCTAACACCCAGCAAGGAACTGAGCCCAGCGGCCATGAGGAAGTGAATCCTGCCAAACACTACATGAGTGAGCTTGGAAGTGGATCCATTTCCAACTGAGCCTTCAGATAAGACCTCACTTCTGGCCAACGGAGACCATGAGACAGAGAACCCAGCTAAGCTGCTCCTGGATACTGGACCCACAGAGATAATAAATGTTGTTTTAAGCCACTAAATTCTGGGTCTTAAAGTAATATTTGCAACATAAAGTAATATTTAATTTTTAGATTCCAATCTTTACCCTTACCCCTCAATTAAGTACTTTTTATTTCTTTATTTTTTGATTGAACTAAGTATGTGTTGTATATTAAGAAATGGAATGCATACTTAGTTTTTCAACATTGGCATGTAAAGTTTGTATTAATAATTATAATTGTAATTTTTTTTTTTCTGGCTAAAATTGTATCAATCTCCTTAGCCCATTCCTGGCTCCCTTTTCTCCCTAAAAGAATCATTGAATCCAACAGAACTCTTTTTTCCAAGTGTCAGAAACCAAATTCAAACTAGCTTAACCAAAAAAAGACTTTATTAACTCATGAACATGAAAAGTCCAAAGAGATGGATCCTGGTTTGATTGTAGCTAGATAAAGGGGCTCAGATATTGTCCTCAAGACTCTCTATCTCTCTGTCCCCTCCCCCTCTCCCCCACCCTCCAGACATGAACTGCTGGAGCCACCATCTAAGTCTGGCTACCCTACAACCATCATGTTGGAAAAACCTGGTGGAGAGACCACATAGAGATAGAGTAAGATGAACAAGAAATTCTACCCATTTCAGTCTTCCTGGCCCAGGCATAAAATATGAGTGATGAAGCCTTTGGGATGACTCCAGCTCTATCACCATCTGACTGTCACTGCTTTAGAGATCCCAAGTGAGAACCATCTAGCTGAGCCCCATCAGCCCATAGGTCCATGAGCAATAACAATAATAAATGGTGGTGGTGGTTGTTCTATGGCATCACCTTTGGGGTGGTTTGTTATAAAGCAATAACTAACTGTTTCATCCTAAGAACTAAATTGTTACCTTTCTAGTTAGTGGACCTCTCTTACTTTTTAGCTGCATAGGCTTTTTCACTTTTAGGAAATTTTCCCTTCCCCCAATTCCACATGCTTTTGCTGGAATTCTCTGCCATGTAACCCTGAGTCAGCTCCCTGCAGAGGTAGATATGTGGTCTAACCTGGCCATTTAGAGTATCCCATCCTGAATACAGTGACTGATCTAAGGAAGGGGGCACATGATCCAGCAGGGCCAATCAGAGACCCCTGAGGAAATCAATGCAAAAAGCGTTGCCCTTTTCTCCTTTTTCTCTAGCTTTGGAGTGGTAGTTTTGCTGACAGGAGGAAGACATTCAGCCTTGGAATAAAGAAAGGACAGGAGAAAGCAGAGTGCAGAGATAGAAGTATGAGAAATAGGGGTGGGGGAGACAGAGAGATAGAGCTCCAGAAATCACACAGCTTCTCTGCCATGGCCTTCTCTTCTTTAGAAGTGAGCCATATTCAAGGGGAGTGGAATGAAAGGACTGTCAAAGAATTTGCCGGCAAATTTTAAAACCATCACATGGGAATTTTTTTTAAGTTCTATTTTTTTTGAGCTAGTACTTAGCTATGAATTATTCTCAGGTGGGATGAAGATTTGACTAAGACTCAAGTGTGTATGACAGAGTAGATGATAAAGTCACTATGTCCAATGATTGAGGCTTCAAATTTCTAGACTAGGCATGATTTTCTATTTCTTTTCTCAAAACCCCAATGAAACATGTGATTTAATAGTAAGAAATTATACATACATACACACAGATATTTGTTGATTTGTTTGTTTATTTTGACTTCAGTAGTCCTCATTATGAAAGGAAGAGAGTATACCTGCTCAGTTATCGGTCAGTGTGTTGTCTTCATACAAGGCCTTGGATATCTTCGAAAGCTCTCTTTCTTATGTAAATCATCATTTTTATTGAGGAGAGTTATTCCAAGAAGTAGAATTGCTTTGTCCTCTGTAAGTTTGTCTAATCTCATTCATGACATCATTTGTAGTATATTTCTCAAGACTTCCTAAATTTATAATCATGTAAGATACATGTATGTGTGTGTAAATAAATAGTTAAGATGTTTTATTAACAAACACCTAGTGAAGCAGCCATCCCTTTTCTATCTGAGAAAAATTTTAATGGCCAACTTCATCAATTCCATTTGCAACAAACTTGGAGTGTGACTTTGGGCAAGTCATGTCTGCTCTTTGTGCCTCAATTTCTTTGTTGGAAAACATTAAACACAGAGTTTAATGTATTCAAGAGCACATGCTTAAAACCCCAGAACTTTAAAACCTGATGTGTATAGCCTTACACATGCAAAACAAAAGTCCTGCTATGTATGTGTCTCACTAAATTCCTTCTGGGTGTACTTAAACCCCACGAGTCTTAAAATCAAACATGCTCAGTCTCCCAGTAACTAACACTCCACTGCCTCCATGTCACTACTATATGATTCCATTCTTGCTCAGCAGATAAGACACAGGAAGAGACGGAGGAGGCAAGATGAGTTTTATGATACACTTATTGCCCTACTGGTAACATACCCAAAGAAAAGGAAAAGTAAGATGGATTAAAATGGAGTTCAAACTATTTGGGAATTACCTGCCAGGGAAGTAGAAGATAATAAAACATAGACTTTATGACACCCTTTTGGTGCTCAGGGCAGACCCCCTGGCAGTGTATCTCCGTGGGGGACAGAAGGGTGGCCTGGGGGACTCAACCAAACAGGGGCACACATCAGTAAACCCAGACAGGACTTATCTGTAAATTAGGGTGGTGAGAGTCCTGGAGTTCAGATACCCTCTGACTATCTCCGAAAACATTCACCTTTCCTGATATAATAGTAAATGTGTATTGTAATTTCCTAAAATTAGAAGATTCTCATGATTCATTTCTTGGACACTGAAGCCCATGTGGCATCCCTTCAGTGCCTGAGTTGCCCTTTGTGCTATGTGGCCATAAATGCGGTAAGAACAATGAGCCAAGCTCACTCTTGGGAATGGAATCCTCTTAACATGTTTCATCTGTAAACACAGGGTACAAACTAGGGGCATATTTATCTACTTCCTAGTGTAATACTTAGCACATAATAGGAGCTCAATAAATATTTGTTGAATGAGTTAATTTATGCAAGCAGCAAGAAGTGGTAAAAAGAGTGTGGCCTTGTTGAATACAGATAGAACTGACTTTCAATATCAGCCCTACCTCGTTATACCTTAAAAATGTATATATGGTCTCTGTATCAGTCAGGATCCAACCAGAAAAACAGAAATAGGTATTTAAAATAGAGGGAATGTCATGCAGAAAATTGGTTACATAGGTAATGAAAGAGGCAGAGAAGCCAATAGGAATCATTGAGGCAATCCAGCTGTAGCAACAGCAGAAAGCTCTTATCAGTCTTAGGGATGAAGGACAAAGAGATGAGACAGAATGGCTAGATTTCAGGATCAAGGATCAAATGGCACAAAGCCACCAGCCAAGAAGATTTTGGTTGCGCTTTAATTTCTATATAATAGTTTGAGTCCAAATATTTTTTTCAAACTACTTATGACCTGCACTGCCCCACCGCCCCACCCCCCAACCTCGTATGCCCTATCAAAAATCACTGAACTAAGTAAGACGTGTTTCATCAGTGGGCAGACAGCATGGTTCATAGCAGATGTTTAATATGTTTTTCAGCAAAATTAAACTGCAATGCAAACGTGGGGGAGAGGTAGCAGATTAAGTTGCTCTCACCTTGGGGTGAAATCACTTATGAAATCCTTTCCTGTGCATTGGGTGATGGATGGGCCTGTGATCCCCTAGGACTTCTTATTCAGAGGCACAGAGAAAGGTCAAAGCTTCTTAAAAACATAACCAGCCCAGATCTTTTGGATAATCAAATTACAAATGTCTGGCCTAAATTCTCCCATCTACACCAACAGTATTATGAGGTAGAGAGAGAATTTCTTGCTCCAAGCTACACTTGGTATGTGTATCTCATATACATTTTAAGGAGTCATGAAAACTCTAATACTATATCTTCCATATACAAGAAAATGTGTCCAGTAATGCAGACACATGGAATAACCAGGAATTAGCACTTAATCTCTCCCAGGAAAAACTCTGTGCTATCTTCTCTTCCAGAGAAGTTGGCCTTAGCCTGTGTTCTCTGTAAAGCAATCTTTTTGGTTTTGGTCAAGATGACACTTCATTTGTGTAATCCCAGTTTTCTTTTCTTTCTTTTTTTTTTTTTAAAACAATTTGTGGAGGTATATCATTCATACATGAACATACGAAAACTATAAGTGTTCAGTAAACATTGTGAACTTACAAAACAAACATGCATAACATCATGCAGGGCTCCCACACATCACCCCCCGTCCCCACAAACACCCTGCATTGTTGTGAAACATTTTTTAACAAATCATGAAAGAGCATCGTCAAAGTATTACTACGAACTATAGTCTGTATCTTCCTCCCCTATACATTTTTTAAGGATTTATTTATTTACTTTACTTTTATCCATTTTTACCCCCCCACCCCCGTTTTTGCTGTTTCTGTGTCTATTCGCTGGGTGACTCTGTATCCATTTCCTGCCCTCTCTTCTTATCCTTCTCCTCCTGTCTTCACTTGGATTTGATCTTCAGAACCTCTGATGTGGGAGAGAGGCGTCCTACCGACTGTGCCACCTTAGTTCCTGATTTTTTGGTGTGTCTTGTCTTGGCTCTCCCTTGTGTCACTCTCCTGTTACGTCATCATCTTGCTGCATGGCTCGCGGGGCCAGGTGGTGCACCCACACGCAGGGCCTGGTGGCTCACCTGCTCATGGGGCCTGGCGGTGCATCCATACTTGGAGCCTGGTGGCCCACGCATCTTCTATATTTTTCTTTTTGTAAAATTTTTACCTAGAGGTCCCGGGGATTGAACCCAGGTCCCTCCATATGGGAGATGGACGCCCAACCACCCGAGCCACATCCGTCCCCCTGCTATATCTCTTAAGGTTGACCAAAGATACCCAGAGTTACAGTCTTTTCCCATACAGGATGGTCATATAATAAAACAGGCTTAGTTTATCAGCAGTATTCTAAAAACCAGACCTAGGGAGAAAAACTAGGTCTGGGGACACATGCATGGTTTCTAATATAGCGAATGTTTAGCTTACCCTGATTATCACAAAATCAGGGCAGAGAGAATATTCACAGCCAGTTTTCTAAAAAAGTTAGAAATGGATTTAAACAGGGAGAAAGCCTTTTCAAAATCCAGACAAGAATCTTCCTGGGAGCTAGGAGAGGGACGGATTAGCAATGTGGGCTTTCATTTCCTCAGCTATATTGTCTTTTATAAAGTACCTGCTGGCCTCACAGACCTTCCAATAGAGAATGCATGCTCAGAGGCCTGTAAGAATCAAAGTCTTCATCTGTCTCTGTCAAATATAATGAACAGCATCTGTAAGAGAAGATTGGGGTTGTTTTTGGGGTTGGGGGGAGGAAAGAAGCCGTTTTTTAATGATCAGAATTATTGGAAGTTTTTTCCTGGTTTCTCAGGATTGCCAAGCATGGCCCTGTCCCCATGACCTTTGTACCTCTATCCTCCTCCTGACTGGAGCTCTCTTCCCCAGCTCAATCCTCCATGTCATTTGGGAATCACTGAGTTCTCTACTCAAATGCCACCTCTACAAAAAAACCTTCCTTGATGATCCAAGTGTCCCAGTCCTTGCTCTCATTTTTGGGGTGGGGGTGGAGAAAAACAGATTAATGTTTAATATGACAGAAAACAAAGATAGTGAAGATACAGAATACTCTGGGATGAGGGGCTGGGAGAGGGCTTTAATGACTGGTCAGCAAGTAGATATTTGAAGGAAATAAGGGCAGGAGCTTGTTCTGTGCAATCAGATAAAATCAAGAAAGCCAGAGGGCTGGATTGGAGTTACCAAGAGGGCAAAGGAAGGAGGTGAGATCAGTGAGGTAGCCAATCATGGACCAGATCACGGAGGCCATAATAAGACTTTGGGTTTTACTGAGTGAGATGGAGTATTTTAAGCAGAGGAATAACATGGCCTAATTTCCATTTGTCATTCTGGTTGCTTTGTGGAAAATAGAGAGGATTAAGAGAGGAAGCAGAGAAACTGGGTTGGGCATTCTTCCTTTGGTATTTCTTTGGGTGTCTGGGTAAGAGTTCAAATATTGTGAATTCATTTTTGGTTCCTGGATCATGTTCCAAGGGCTGCCACACTCTGACAAGACTGGCCATACTGGGCCACAAGACTTATTTGGTTTACATGAGCACTGAGTGCTCCCAAGCTACCAGCTACAATGCCAGGCACGAGGGTGAAAAATGTGTCAACCCACACTTATTGATGAAGCTAATGGATGGTATGGATCTGAATAAGGAAAAGCTGCAAGCTTTCCCATGTGCTTATTTCAGTTGATGCTTTTCTTTTTAGCCCCAAGAAGTTTACTTTACAGAAGAATGTTTCAAAGGGTGGAGTGGGAGAATGGATAGCTTCATTTTTTTCTTTCCTTCCTCTCCTACTTGTAAAAATGTTTGTAAGACAAACACGTGGCCTGAACATCAGAGGAAGATTGGGAAGAAGAAGGAAAAATCAGATTCATCTTTTGAGTCATCTGGCAGGGGCAGGGAGGTCCTGAGGTCGAAGGAGGCTCGTCTGCCTGAAATAACTCACTCTGTTGGCCCAACTCAGTAGCAGGCAGAGTTTTTGAGGTCAAGCTTGCATCCAAGTTGTAGTACATTTGAAGGGAAACCCCTGGAATTGTTTCTAGCAGGGACACAATGTGTCTGGTTTGGTTTGGGACCCCAAAGGGTGTACATGTGCTGTGAGTATCATTTCCAAGCTCACAGTGGCTGGCAGCCAACCCAGTAGCATCCTGTTGCTATGACAGCAAAAGAACTACATCTCCTGTGATATCCAGTGATGGCAGGAAGCAAAAGGACCATAAAAACAAAAAGAAAAACAAAACAAGCCATGAAGCTTTTCAATGTTGTGTGTAATTCTGAAGAGCTCACTATCGTGAGCCTGCTTAAAACAAAATGAATTGCAGATGGATTTGCTGGAGAGTTGCTCTGGAGAAAAATGCTTTGGAATTTTAGAACATTCCTCCCCCCCCCTTACTTCTTATCAACTGTTAATGAAATGACTTGCAGTCATCCTACGTATCACCTTGAACTGGAGTTGAAAGAGTCTGCAATTCCCCCGGACCAACACTCAGGCAGATAAGGAGATCAGTATGCCAAGACCAACAAATAAATTAAATCTGTATCATGGTTACTCTGTTTTGTTAACATAGCCTGGTACTCAGGTTAAAACTCATTACACAGAGCCTCTCAGGATCTTAATTCTAACTTGAGCCTTAGCATTCCAAGATTTAAAGAACTGCCTTTTATGACTTATTTTGCCCAGTTTCCTTGGGGGCACCAGTGATTTCATAATGCCAGGTCAATAGTACTTGGAATATATGATACAAGGTTATTTTTGTAAAACAGGAATTATCTTTATGTTGTGAAGGAAAGCAGACTAGTAGCAAAGCTTTGCACACTGACCTCAAAACTTCCCCCTTGCCGACAGCTCTCTATTACTGCCTCCATTCTGGTTCCCCCTTTGAAAGATGGGAAATGTAAACCACAGTGCAGAGTGGACAAAGGATCTACCAGAGTGAGACATTAACCAGGCGTTGCAAGATGACATCAGCTGGACTGCTCCTCAGAAGAATGTGAGCAGGGGCTATCTGTAAAGCGATTATGATTCCCTGATTTTGGGGGCAGTGAGCACACTAACTCAGTTAATCTGAGTTTGGGTGCTCAAATGCTTTAGAGAAGTTTGAAATCCCTCTCTTCTCCAAGTTGCTGTCCATTTACCCTTGATTTGACCCACCCTGCTTGGATCTCAATTTTCATTTGGAGCCTTTTGGTAATAGATTGGGTAGAGCAGAGTTGCTGACGTTGCTTGCACAATCTCCATTCTTATTGTAGCCTATGTCAGTGGTTCTCAGCCAGGCTGATTTTTCCCTCAGGGGGCATTTGATAATGCCTGGAGACTGTTTTGTTTGATGGGGTATGCCACTGACATCTAATAGAGGTCAGGGATGCTGCTAAACATCCTATAATGCACAGGACGGCGACCCTTACCTCCCCACTCCCACCCCCAGCAGTAAATAATTACCCTGCCCTTAAGGTCAGCAGTAAGGAGGCTGAGAAATCATGATCAATGTGAATGGTTTCCTTCTCCCCCATGGTTCTGGGAGGATTCGGAACAGAAAATACACATGCATTTGCTATGGATTTTGTTTAATACTCTCTGTCCCGTTAGGTAATATGGAGTTGTTATTGAGAGCTAATAGGCTTTGGAATGAGGCAAACTGGGGTTCCATTCTTTGGGTATGGCCTTGAGCAAGTGACTTAACTGTTCTGACCTCAGTTTCTTCATATGTAAAATGAGGTGAATAATATCTGTCCTGAAGATTAAACAAGAAAATAGATTTAAAACACAGAGCACTTTACTTGGTCCTTAGTAAACACTTAATAAATAATAGCTGTACAAAGAAACTAGAGCTAAACTCCACAAGCCGATCCTTTTAACATACTCTAGAAAAGTATGTTCTTAAAGCGAATCCATTCCTGTGGGTATAAATCTACTATAAGTAGGATCTTTTGGTAAGGTTACTTCAGTTAAGACATGGCACAGGGTGGGTCTTAATCCTCTTACTGGACTCCTTTATAAGAGAATGAAATTCAGACAAAGAGAGAGGAAGCTATGGAAGCAAAAAGCTGAAAGCAGTGAAACCTGGAAGAGAAGGGAGAGACCAGCAGATGCCACCATGTGCCTTGCCATGGGACCGAGTAGCCCAAAATCACTGGCAGTTGGTCCTTGGGAAGAAAACATCACCTTGATGATGCCTTGATTTGGACATTTTTCTTACCCTCAAAGCTTAAGCTTGTAAACTATGAAAATTCCCATTGTTAAAAGCCAACTCATTTTATGGTATCTGCTTGAGCAGCTTTAGCAACCTAGAACAGGCACTGTCAGTAAGCATCTGTGCTAAGCAGAATGAATAATTGCAGCTTTTATTATTTTTATAGCAGGTAGTTAGGAAAATATATGGCAGTTTCTTTGTCAAATAAAGATTCCCTTGGCCACCATTCACTCTGGGAAAAACTTTTGGTTTATGTGTGGTGTATGGTCTTTGACATGGAGAAATCAATATAGAAATATTCACAAACAAAAGCAATTGAAAGGAGAAGAAATGCTGCACTCGTAGCAAACTAAACAGCTGCTTAGATTTCATGGTATCATTTTGAAAAAAATTCTGATTAGAAAAACAATTTTATTTGATTTTAGGGAGACATTTCTCTCATCTCTAGTCATTTAGCCTAATGATCTTTGCTTGTACCTTCACCCCCAAACCTGCCTCGCCAGAAATGTTTCTGAGATGTCAGAATTTCCATGCAAGTTTCTCTGTGTGCACATGAGTAAGGCTTCGAATAGGATTCTGAGAGTGCCTTCAGCAGGGCTTACGATGGATGTCTGAGATGGAAAACCCCTGTGGTTTTCATTTTGGACTTGACTTAATAAAAAACAATTATGCTAACAAAAGGATTGGGGGAGGGAGTCTGTTTCACCCAATTCTTCTATTTTATGGCCAGTTTAATGTTAGACTTCTCAAAGAACTTTAAATATAAGACAACAGGAAAAAAAAATTTTTTTCTATACAATAACATTTCTGGATGTCTAAGGAAGCAATATTAAAAGATAATATTAAAAAGAAAAGAAAAGAAAAAGATAACAGGAAAAACAACAATATAAAAATAAGTAACTTAAGTCAGGTAAATTAAGTATGAAAAGATAGAGAGTCTTAAGGTTATAGGTTTTGCTTTAAAAAAAAATTTTTTTTTTTAATTTTGCTGTTCAGCAGTACAGTGCCATGGACTTTGCTTTTCCACGCATGAACAGAATTGCCAAGGAAGACTCTCATCAGATACACACCAACGGGTAGAAAAACACCTCTCACCAGAGTCTTCAGCTTGTCTGATTTCCCTGTTGGTTAAATAAGAGCAGAATTTAAATCATAGTTCTGGCAACCCATGCCTAGATGGAAGAAGAAACTGATTACATGATGTCCAAAATTTTCTCCCATTCACCTAGAGTACCTGAAATTCTGTAAAATTTTCCTTTGAGTTAAAGTTTTGTACATCCTAGTTAAAGCAAAGATAAGGTATTCTATCTGTAAAAGGGTAACCCAGTAGTTATCGATCTTGGCAGCATATTAGAATCACTTGGAGAGTCTTTAAAAATCAATTGCTGCCAGGCAATATCCACCAGGAAATATAATTTAATTGGCTTGGGCTCGACCAGGGCACCACTATTTTTTTAAAGCTCCCCACATAATTTTCTAATGTACAACGATTAGAGAATGATTGCAGAGACAACTTAAGCTCTGGCCCTTGGATATTTTTTCTCCTTCAAAACCCCTGCAAGTCACCACATACCTTTATTGGTCACAGTGACTCACTTTGGCATTGGTTCATGAGGTGGAATCTTGGGTTGGGGTAGGGGGACAGAGAAGCTGGCAGGGAAGGGAGGGAATTGCACATGTAGTTTGAACAAGCACCACATTCAGGGTTAGTTCTAAAGTATTGAACAACCAAAGTGACACGGCCACTGATCTATCAAAACATATTTTACTTAATACCAGGTCTGCCCTTGACATTGACAATATTTGCACCTATTTACTCTTTCACATTGTTAATTCATACTATCAGCAGTCTCCTAGCAAAACCTTAAAGCCCAAGTCAGGGGAGGGGTAGAGGCAATTAAGAGTATTTGGGGCCCAAGGGTGCAGGTTTGTGATTGGCTTTCTAGTTGGGTAGGAAGGGTTTAATAATAAAGCAGCACTGGACAGAAGGCTAATACATTGGGGCTATAAAAACACATGTACTTACTAACCAGTGTTGCCTTGGTTCAGCCATGTTCTTGGGTGTCAGGATGTTTTATAAACATAGTGCCCTTTGTCGGAATGCTAGAAATGAGCTATAAAATACCTAGTGCTAAAAGAAAGAAGTTTTCTAACAAGAACTACTGGTTCGCAATAACTCCCACAGATCACATAACAACCAAACTATACTTTGTGGCATCTGAAACCCAAGTGAGGGGTCACCATGACATTATTCGTCATTAAACTGGTCATCTTCTACTTGCCTGTTGGTGGCTGGGGGCTCTGTCCTGCAGATCCAGTCATCTCTGTCCTCCGGGAGCCTATGAAGTTACAGAGAGAAGAGCGACCCTTTTTTTCAGCCCATCTCCAACCACAGCTTGGCCTCAATCAGCATTGTTTTCCCTCTAGCAACCCTGGCCTGATTATACTAGGCAAAAGTTGGAAAGATAAGTTGGTCAATAATTGAAAGTTCATAGTCAAAAACCAGTGTGTAATTATCCTCTAACATGGGAAATGTTGCCCTGTTCCTCATTAGTCAAAGATTCTGCCTGGCGTTAGTCAATCTTTGACTACTTTCAAGTTGATCTGAAAAAGTGATGAGAATTGAAATAGATATATTCTTGCAGATTTTGTACATGTTCAAGTCTTTAAGGTAAGAAATCTAAAAATCAATTTATGCCATGTGCCTTCAGATACATTTCCAAGCTGTGGTGATTTATTGAAACACTTGCCAGATACTTTTTTCCTCTCTCTTTCTCTACAAATGCTTAAATGCTCATGGACAAGATTTTCCTTGACAACAATGAAATATTATGTTGCTCAACTGTTACTTATGTGATTTTAGAGGTCAAGAGGATATTTGATCTCACCATTACTACTACCTTCAAAGAAAAGAAGAGTTAATCTCATTTCCTAGCAGTTCACTGGAAAATGAAAAATGTCCTGGTGGCAAAGATGGGCTATTATTTAAAGGTCATTCCACCTTTCCTGTAAAACAACCTTCACTCCTGGTTCACAATCAGTATTTAATGTTCATACAAATGATTGGTGACAGGTTTTGAATACACCTTTGAGGTTGTCTTCCCAGCCTGAGAGCTGTAGCCCTTCAGGAACCACAGCCATATTCGTCTTTCATTATTATTATTTTAAAATTTGTTTGTTGTTGTTTTTGGACCTCTAGTAAAATGGCCTCAGATAACTGTGCTCCTCATTTCCTGCCACATTATCTTCATTGCCCCATACAAGGGTCTCTTTTGTTCTATTTGTTCACCATTCACTCCCTCTTATCTGCACGTGCCCGCACCGTTTATAGAAATGGTGTTACTTATTATTTCATAGAGCTCGTTCCTACTTCCTACCTTTTTTCCACTAAGCACTATGTGTTTAAGATTTGCAGTGACCAATAGGATGTTGACTTAATGATCCAGTGATTCTCTTCTGGTTACTGGTGATGGGATTGGGGTCTCCAACCCTGTTCCCAGCCTCAATTTCCCACGAGTTTGTCAGGTGCTATCAGCATAACGATGCCAATCCCCTGAACAGCCAGCACCCAAGCACGGGCTGTCTTGCCCCTGTTTGCAAGGCAGCTCTCACAAGCCCTCTAGGAAGGTGTGGGCTCTTCTCCAGGGGCACAACCCATGGTGTAGCGGCTGCATTCTGGCACAGGGGCACCTCTTTAAGGGGTGCTGTGATAAAGTGCAACTAGGTGTCCAACATCTTGCTGCAGCCCTTCTCTCTGGGCCTTCTGATGTGTACCCTGTGAACTCACATAGTGTGTGACAAAGTCCAGCACTCAACTATATCCCCCATGAGGCTACATGTACAATTAGCCCTTTTGCTTCTAACTTGAGCATAACACACCATGGCATGCATCCACCGCATTTTACCCAACCACAGTTCCCTGTAACGCATACCCAACTTCTTGTCACCACAACCAATGTATAAAGAATATTCTTAAACATGTCCCTTTATGAAATGGTGTGGAATTATCCCTGAACGCATAGACATAATTTGTTTAAGTGGTGCCAGATTGCGCTACTATGAAAACTTGTCTCTCTTCCCAAAGCCGGCAGAGATGGGACCTCTGGTCTGGGTGTGAACACCTTATCCAAGCTGAGCCAATTGGATTCCAATGGGAAATTGAGAGTCAGGAAAGGTAGTTTGTCTAAAAGTTGAATTGGGGACACACAGTCTTGAGATGTGGCCAGTTTCTATCGTGTGTGCCTAGAGTGGCCGAGAAAGCTGTTTTATAGAGAAGACAAGTCAAATGCAGAGAGGCATTGATGACAGATCATCATGCAGCGGGTCAAGAGATTCAGTCACTGGCTGTCTTGTTCCTAAAGGCCATTTCCTTGAGTTCCATGATCTATTCTTGTACGTACTCTAACCCCCAGCAAAATGCAATGATTTTCTGTTACTTGTGACTTACTAAGGCTTTCACACAAAAGGACAAATTCTCCTAAAAATCAACAACAAATAAAACCCCAAACCTTTTCTAAGTTTGCTGGAACCTGTGTTCCAGTGATTTTTAGAAATGAAGTTTTGGTTTCGATAGAAAGCCCAAAGTTTTATCAGTTGCTTTTCTCATGAGAGATGGGTTCCTTCTATTACATAAGGGCATTAAATGTCCATTCTTTAATTTCTGCTAAGGGATTTAAAAATAAGACAATAATATACCTCAGAAAATTGTTACCAGACCAGGACCTTGTAGAAATTAGATAACAACCGGCTAATGTGAAGACTACTGTTTTAATGTATGCCTTTCAGGTAGGCATAATACTTTCCCTTTGTAAATATGTTGTATGTTGGTGTGGATTGCTCTCCTTTATCATGAATTTTAGCATCTCTTTAAAAACTGTAGACCCCTTTGTCTTAGTTTGTCAGGCTTCTATGACAAATGCCATACAATGGATTGGCTCAAACCACAAGCGTTTATTAGCTCACAGTTTTGAGGCTAGAAGAAATCCAAAATCATGATACTGGCAAGGCTTGCTTTCTCCGCAGTCTGTGGCATTCTGGTGCTGGCGGCTGGCAATCCTTGGGGTTCTTTGGCTTGTAGCTCCATCTCCTGTCGCATGGCCATGTCCCCTCCTTTCTGTCTTCTGTGACTTCCTCGTTCTCTTTATAATGCTTTTGATTTAATACGAATTAAGGCCCACCTGGTTCAGTTGGCCATACCTTAACTAAAATAACGTCTTTGCAAGGTCATGTTTACAATGGGTTCACACCCACAGGGATGGGATTAAAATTAAGAACATGCTTTTTTCTGGGGTACATAACTCCTTCTACCACATGCGTCCTCAGTCAGCCGACTGACGTTACTTTCACTAGGTTTGGATGGGCTGGACTCAGGTTTGGGTGGGCATTGGTTTTCATCAACTCCTTTTGCAAAGCTGGTAAAAAATATCTGGTTGAGTTTTGTTTCAGGAAAAAAATGCAATGTTTGGGTCAGGAATATAGAACTTCATGGATTTAACATTATTGAAAATGACTGTCCTGGTTTATTACCAGGAAATATATGGAAAGCAATGGAAAGGCAGGACATAAAAAATATATTGATAAAATGCCAAGAAATAGTCTCTTTTCCAGGATTGCAACAACACTAAAGGTAAATGTAGCTGTTTCTATAGTTTTATTAAGAAAATGTTTTTCTCCATTTAAAATTAGTTCTTAGATCATTTTTTGTTTGGTTGGGACTACCTCTCCCTCCTCCCTTATTTCCTAAGAGTGATTTCTTTTACTGTGTACTTGTTGCTCAATACTTTTATCTTTTCTTTTCCTTCATTTTATTTTCTTTGGTTCATAGCCCATCTGTTGTGAATCCCAGATAAAATGTAATAAAAATTCAGATTTATGGCAAGGGAAAATCAGAATCAGGTGGTTTGGAGTTAAAGAAAAACAGAGATTTGTAATGGCAAAAATCTAGCAAAATCACATGCAAACCCAGGTCTCTTCACAAGAGAAATGAAAATGACCTTGATTTTTCATTTGAACATTTCTATGTGGTCAAGGCCTAAGTTAGCAAAAAACAGTTGAGGTCATGGGGAAGTAATAGGCAAGGTCTTGTGAGTTTACCAAAAAGAAACTAATATTTTTTTCAGCTTGTAAGCTTTTCCTTTTCCCATGAAGATAAAAGGCAGAATTTCCAAGCCACAATTCTCCTTGTGCGCCTAGGAAATGTTTTTGTGTTCAGACCATTGTTACAAAGTTAAACTTTTTATAATTGAACAAACTAATTGCTGGAGTTATACCACATGTTTAATTTTTAAACCTCTTTTAGTCATTACAACTTCATGAAATGAGTCAGGATCCCAAGTGGATGTGGGAATTCCAGGCCCTGGCTTCTGGGTTGTGGGACAGCTTCCTTCGGTAGACTTGGAGTTAGTTATATTCATACTCTTCTCTGCTACCTGTGAACGGTATTTGCATTCTAAAAACAGCTCTTGGGAGGAGAGATTGTGGCAGCCCGTCAGCTCTCTGCGCCCTCCTTCTCTGATGTCCTGCTTTTTAAAAAAGTAGGTGGGGACTGGAAGGAAGAGCCTTCTGGAACAATCTCCTCAAAGGCCTAAATGAAAGCTGCAAAAGAGCGGGCAAACGTTTTCTTGCACCAACCTGGAGTTTCCCATGTTTTAAAAATTTTAATGTGTTCTTCACTCCTCCTTTTTACTACCCCCCAGCATAATTCCTACGTTGACGCAGCCTGCTTGGTTCCAGCAGGGGGTTTAGTAATCCCTGCCTGAGAGAATAGACAAAGGGTGCTCTGTGCTATTCCTTTCTTCCTTCTTCCCTTCCTCCATCCCTTTCTTCCTCCCTCCTTCCTTCTTTGCTCTTGATTGGGAGAGGCTCTCCCATAGGACACTTGAGCTGGAATCTGAAGAATGTGTTGAGGTTCATGGGGGGAGGGAAGAGTGAGAGAGCAGTGAAGACCCCAGAGCAGAGAGGAGCATCATGGGAAGGCCAAGCCACAGCCAGGGCTGGGCGTGTCCTCAGGACAGTAAGATGGCAGGTGGAGAGTGCATGGGGAGCTGGCTCCAGTCGAGGTGGGCTTGAGGCACACAGTGGTAGATCTGGGAGGGCCTCATAGACCAATTAAGGCTTTATTCTTTGCCTTAGAGCAATGGGAAGCCATGGAAGGGGTGTAAGCAGCAGGCAGGGATGTGCTAAGGTAGTTGTTTCACAGGAGACACACCCTGGCTGCTAAGAGGAGAGCGAAGGGAAAGGGAACAAAAGGCAAGCGGCAAGAGCAGTCAGCAGAAGGGTTTAGCTGTGAGAAAATGGTGTCTTAGACTAGTGTGGAGATTAGTGGGAAAAGGATGGCAGAGTCAATAGATAGGAGATAATTTTGACCATCCTAGGTGATGGGTGAGATGTGAGGGTGAGGGAGACACAGGTGTAGAGAATCATTCCTAGATTTCTAGCCATGCAGTAGGAAGGCTGGTGGTTCATGTCAAAGAGACAGGTTATTATTAGGAAGGAGTAGGACCAACTGTACCTTGGCCATGAGTCTAACCATCATCCTCTGTTCACCTGTGTTTCACTTCCAAGTCAGCCTACAGAAACAACTTGGATGCTATGGCTGGGAGAGCCTTAAAGGGGACAGATAGCCAATAGAATGACACAACTTTATCGAGCACTTACTATGTGCCAGGCATTGGGCATACAGGAGTAAGCACAAGTAGACCACGTTCCTGCCCTCTTGGAGAGCCCAGTCATACACGGTAGACACACAAGAAATAATTGTAATTATTTCATTCATTATTTTTGTTTCTGTGATAAGTACCATGAAAGCAAAATGATGCAAACTACTCAGGTCTGGAAGGGGGTGGAGGTGGCAGCCAGGGTAGAGGCAGACACCCAAGCAAGTGTTCCCTGTGGAAGATTTCTGTTGAGACAAAGACCTGAATGATTAGTTGGGCCTGAAAAAGGAAAGAAAACATCCCAGAAAGAGTAAATAACATTTTTAAAGGTCCCAAGGAATCAAAGGAATGGAAGTATTTAAAGAACTGAGAGAGAAATGCCCTTCTATTTGATGAAAGAGGGGGTTCCTGCAGAGAGTGACATATGATGGAGGTGGGACACAGACAGTGTCCTGAAATATGAGCATGCCTATTGTTCCTACTTGCCTAGACATCTGAAGTTGCTTTGTAACCCCTCTACCCACTCCGTAGAGCTTCAGGAGAGACAAGATGAACTGAAGTGGGAGAGATATGGTACCAAAAAAGCAGAAATGATTAAGATAAGGAAGAAAGGTACTCCCCAGTGGTTGGAGCAAGGAGGGTAGTCTAGAGGAAGAATTTTCTGCTTTGTATTTTGGACTTAAGCCCCAATTCATCCCCTTTATTTTCTGTACTTGACCCCTTGGTCTGGGATAATTTGACATGATTACCATTTAGTTCCCATTAGCTCACTCTTCGACCAGAGTTATAGAAAATGTTCTACATGGTAACCAGCTCTTTCGAGCCAGCCATGGAAGTGTTTTTTCCTTTGTATTTACCTAACTGCCTTTTCTAGAGGACATGTGTATCATTCTTGTCCTGGGTGAGTAAGAGATTAAGATGGTTCATGAGAAATAAGATGCCACAATGAAATCGTTTTACTGTACTATGTACCCTGCTTGCCTTCCATTCTGCATTTTGCTGGGAAGATACCGTGTGAGCCTGTCCTTATTTGTTATTGCATTTGTCCAATCTCCTTTCTAAGCTCTTAGCCTCCTTTGCCCTGCCTAATCAGAGTGTCCTTTCATCCTGCTGTAAGCTCCTTTGGTGTACTGCAAGAAAAACAGGCCTCACAAAGAGCTCTGCCTCATTTAATAACTTGCTTGAAAGGAAGAAAAGTGACAAGGAGCATTTTAATCTTTCCCATTTTCTAGATACACTCAGCTGAACATTAATTTGAGTCACTTTTTTAGAAAGGAGATCATGGATTTCTTATCTCAATGGTTTCCTGATAATTTGAATTGTGTGCATGTTCTGATATTGGGAGTTTCTTCTTGGTTGGTTCTGGGGACAGCATGATTAGCTGTAGCTTGGAATATGGAATAATCTCCCACTTGTGTACTTCTGCTATCGCAGATGTTCAAGCAATAGCTTCTCTGTCTGAAGATAGCAAAACATAAAAAGCTTTTAGATTTGGTTTGAAACAGATTAGACACCCTAGATTTCACTTGGATTGCTCTGTTTGTGCAGTGTTGTGTGTGTGTGTCTGTGTGATTTTGGGTGGGAGGAGGCAAGGGCAATACAGCGCCATGGAAAGAGAGAGTATATCACAGGGAAATGAGAAATCCCAGTTAGAATCTTGCCTATTTGCCCCAAACTAGCCATATAATGCTGAGCAAAGCATCCTACATTCCCAGCCTCAGTTGCTTCATCTGTGAAATGGAAATAATAATAATAATTCCTACCCATCCTCCTCAAAGCACTGATTTGAGAATATGAACAAGTGCTTTATACATATGAGAAGGTTATTAGAATTGCTGCCTCTCTCCCTATGGGTTAATCTTTAATTAATTTATGGGTTCATTTAATAACTATGGGGAATGACATGATAATGATACATCTTTCAGATTTAGATGGATGGAGAGTGGACTGGAGAGGAGAAGGGGAGCGTGGGGGTGTGGGTAGGTGGGAGAGAAGTTGAGTGACTGTTGCAGGCATCCAGGCGAGAAATGAGAGTGGCATAGACCTCAGTGGTGACCAAGAAGATGGAAAGAAGTGATGAATTCAAGGTAAGATAGAATACATTGATTTGAATCTTTATGGGGGATGATAAGCTTAAGCTTATACAAGTAAAGAACAAGGTAAGTTCTTGGGGACCAATACGTAGAAAAGTGTGCCCTGAGAAGGAATAGATCAGTGAGGGTTGGGTGGAAACTACTTCCTCTTTCTGTTTCTTGTTTGTTTGTTTTTAAGTCTCAATGTCATACATTTTAAAAGGCAAAGGAAAAAAATAGTTTTCCATGCAAAAATTTCAAGCCACCAAAATGATGATTTTTTTTAAACATTTTTAGTAACATGGCACAAATAATTTTTCTCTATTAATTTTCCATTGCATTAAATTAATTTCTTAGGCTGTGTAATAGCAACCACAGAAAACTCAAAGAAACTTAAACCTTGTAGTACAGTTCAAGATGACTTTTATATTTTATTGAATGAAAATTTACCTGTGGAAGAATCACAATATCCAGGGAATGTGTTAAGAGACAGACTCACCATGTAGTAACTGACGCTTTCATTTGACTGCTACCCATTCATTATCATTAGAATAAACACATCAATACCAACTACGCAGTAAGGCCTGTATTATAAATCTGCATAATGGTAATAAGTCTGTTTTCTGACTAATTTATTCTCTTTTTTATGTTGCTGAGTTACAAATCTACAGCATGTGTACATGAATGATGCTGGTTGAAAATATCACAACAGCAGACAACACTCTTTGGTGACTGTGATTGAATTGAATTAACTGCAATATGTATGTCTACTTTCATTTACATTCTCTACTTCTAGATTAGCTAGTACACATTTTCTGTATGACAGAGGTTAATACACTATTATTATTTCATCTAAATAAATGAAGTACACATGTTTGTGTCCGTTTTCATTAATAGAGTACTGTGCATATTCGAACTATATTTTGGGGGAATCATTTATTTTTTAATTTACTAATCTCTGTGCATTTGGTAAACATTTGTATGGCCATGTGCTTGGCATTACTCTAGATATGGGGATTCATGTGGATGGGCAGACATCATTTCTGCCCTTTGAATGGAGAAGACTGACACACCCCAAAATGAAACATGCAAATTAGTAAAATAATTGCAAGTTGAAACACCATGGGCCTGGTATATTGTAGGAGGGATTTTGAACTTTAGTCTATGTGTAGTAGAGTAGCCTCTGTGAAGTTTTAAGCAAGAGGGTATTGAGACCTGGCTTAGGTTAAAGACAATAATTTTGCTACTGTATGAAGAATAGGTTGGGCAAATGGAATGACCAATAGGAAAAGAAAAGATGCTTAACATTATTAGTTATTAGGGGAATGCAAATCAAAACTATGATGAGATACTCATCAGGATGACTATGATCAAAATGACAGCTATAACAAGTATTGGTAAAGAAGTGGAGGAATTAGAGCTCTTGTACATTGCTGGCGGGAATGTAAAATGGTGCAACCACTTTGAAAAACAGTTTGGAAATTCCCCCAAAATGTTGAATATAGACTTACCATGTACCCAGCAATTCCACTTCTAGAGAAATGAAAAGCATGTTCACAGAAGTGAACTAGTTCACTAATTAAGTGAACTAGTGCTGGGCACTATTTCCTAAGGGAAATTATCTGATATTTCTGATAAGGGAAATATCAGAGAGCAAGACAGTTAAGGTCCCTGATATTATACAGATCAGAGTGACAAGTTCACAGCAGAGGCTTAAACTGGATGATGTAAGAAAGAATGAGTGAAAGCCCCCTTAAGACTGGATGGCCTGGGAAGGCCTGCAGGGAGACGTCATTTGAGCTGTGATCTGAATGACAAAGAGAATCCGAGAAGCTTTCCAGGCGAAGGGAACAGGGCCTGCATAGGCTCTAGGGTCAGAAGGTGCTTAGTGTTCAAAGACCAAAAGAATGTTTCATGTGGGTGGAGACTGGTAGACAAAGAAGAGAAAGGCATAAGGTGTGGTAGGAGAGACAAGCAGGGGGCTAGATTTTCTGTTTTTTCATGTTGGTGTAAAGGGTTGAGATTTATTCTCAATTCAGGGGGAAGCCATTAAAGTAGCTTTCCATATGGACTGGTCTGTAAATTGGTTGGAGTTTGGTAATTTCGTGTGTTTAATTTTTTGTGCCTATAAAAAAGTAGCACACCAGTCTAGAAAGTGGAAAAAGGAAAATGGAAAGAAGATCAAGAGGAGAGTTGTTGCCCTTCACTTTAGCTGAGCATCAAATGGGTAAATAATGAAATCTACAAAATACTGAGTATCAGTGATTAAAAGATAACGTCCAGGGATGTTATTGCTAGAAGTTGCACAGTAAATATTCATATTTTTGCATAAAAGGAGATCCAGTTTCAACTTCAAGGCAACAGAAAAGAAAAGGATTCTTTTCTACAGGATGAGTTTTAAAAGCCCTTCCCACTGCCACCCAGAAGAGAATATTGATCTCATAATGAAACCAAAAAGGGATTCTGTTGGCTAGAGAGAAAAAGAACTGTAGCATAACATATCTTCAGCCACAATTTTAAAGACAATTTTGGAAGAAATAATGCATTTCAGTAGATGGCTGTTGAATAGATCAAAAGCTTTAACAATGTTTATTTCCTTTGGATATTGGGAATTCCAACCTAGGAATTTATCTTAAGGATATGACCATAATCTGTACAAACATTTAGCTTCTAGGATGTACAACCATTTTTAAAAATAGTAAAAATTTAGGAAATCTTCTAAATATCCATCAATAGGAGATTACTTAAATAATATTCAATGCAATGCTTTGTGTTCAGGCACAATAATGTTATAGAATATTTAATGACAAGATTTTTTCCATAAACCTGGTTAAGTGAAACATAGCTCCCTCCATAAATGAGGGTTAAATGGCTAAAAAAAAAAAAAAAAAAAAAAAAAAAAATAGGTGGCAAATACCACATATAGTTTGGTCTCAGTTTTGAAATTGTATTTTTAAAAAGAAAATTTTTCTTAAATGTAAACAGTGGTTATCTCCAAGAGGTTGGATGATGGAAGATTTTTACTTTTTTCCTCTTTAGTTATCTGTATTTTCTGGAATTCTCAAAGTGAATATGAATAAAAAATTAATAGAAATCCATTGATCAGTTGTTGAAGGGGTGATGTATAGAAATTTTACACATTATGCTTGATTGTTTTGTAAGCTCACAACTTCTCTAATAAAAAAAGAGATACATTGACCAAGAATTAATTAATAAAAACAGCTTAATATTTACCTGCTATATGTCAGACACTAAGTACTTTACTGATAAACTTATTGTTTAATTAAACAACAATAAGCTTGTTTATTTTTTAAAAATTTATTTATTTACTTTATCCATTTTAGCCCCCCCTTCCCCATTTGCTGTTTTGTGTTCATTCGCTGGGCAATTCTCTGTGTCTGATTCCTGCCATCTCTTCTCAGCCTCCTCCTCCAAGTCTTCACCAGGATTCGATCCTGGAGACTTCCAACGTAGGAGAGAGGTGTTCTGCCACCTGCGCCACCTCGGCTCCTGGCTTCTGGAGCTTTCGGAGCATCTTGCTTGTCTCTCCCCTGCGTCTCCCTCTTGTTGCGTCATCATCTTGCTGCATGGCTCCCGGGGCCTGGCAGCTCACCAGCACACAAAGCCTGGCAGCCCATGTGCCTTCTCTCTCTCTATTTTTTATTTTACCGGGAGGTCCCGGGGATCGAACCCAGGTCCCTCCATATGGCAGATGGACGCCCAACCATTTGAGCCACATCCGCCCCCAAGCTTGTTTATTGTTTGCAACAATCTTCTGAGACAAATACTATGTTTAATACTATGTACTGTTGATAAAAATGAGGGACAGAGATATTGCTAACTTACCAAAGTCACATGCCACTAATATTGGAGCTGGGTTTAAAACCCCAGGCAGTCTGACACCAACAGTCCACCCCTTTAACTCTGATGCTATAGTTCTAGCAAATGCCTAAACAGAAAGCAAAAAATTTCTGTTACTAGTTGTAGAATGAGAACTGTTTGTTAAACTTCATTGTTTAAATATTACCATCAATTCCTCAGTGAGGAGGGACTAGAGATTGTGTCATTTATTACCAATTTGATAGAATGTGGATCTCCTTAGGATTTAATCATTTTCTATGGTCCTCTTGGGTTCTGTGATTGAATAACACATCTGGGTATTCTCATACATAGGTATTTGAACCAGTAATATCAGACTTTACTTGTTAAGATTCTGATGTCTCCACAGTGGGAAAAACCAGGCAAGCAGATTTATATGGATTTTCAAGGCTTCTGTCTTTGTGGGTTTGCTATGTGCTATACCACTTCTACTTTCTAGGCTCTTACTGTGCCAGTTGGCTTGGGCTAGCCCTTATCATGTATATATTTATAAGGTTAGACTCAATTTCCAGAAGAGACTTCAAGAAGAGTGATAAAAGAATACTTAACACCTGAAATGAAACTGTAATGAAATTTAGAAAAAAGACTGTAGTGGCAATTGCTGCTGCTGATGACAGCAGCATGTATTATGTAAAATATATTATTAATGAGTGCTTGCTAAGTGCCAGGCATTGCACTAGTACACATAATATACATTATTCCCATTCTCTTCACAACAACCCATGAGGTGGGTATTATCATTATCCCCACTTTGTTTATGAGATTTATCCCCACCTCTGCATTGAGAGGTAAATTGACCAAGGTCACAGCCAGTACAAGTGCTTTAGATCATAAGGCTATTTTTGCTTCCACAAAGGCAAATGGCATCCTTCATAACCACTGCTATGTCTCTCTCTTCCTTTTCCAAATATAAATCTTTAAATCATTAAAAAAAAATTCCATTCTTCTCAGTAAGAAAGAAATTAAATGTTTTCTTTTCTTGAGCTTTCTTTGTGAGAAAAGAGTCTTTTCCCTCCTATTATAAAAACTTTTTATTGAAATATCTGTGTTCCTTCAGCTGCCCCTGGGGATTTAGGATCCTGAGCTGCACTGGCAAAGAATGTGATGCTTCACATTAAAGGGCTCTGGGAATAGTCTGATCATCATGAAATGATTTTAGTAGACAGTGTGTCAGAATGGCTAGAAGCATTTGGAATGTGACAAATTCACACCCTTTATTTACCTGTCACTGTGGCTTATTCCAAGTATTCCCAGGCAACATGGCTGACATATGTGTTACTCTAGCATCTGAAAACGACTGAAAGGCCTTCTTGCTTTGCATCTCTCCAGCCTCCAAGTCTGCCACCACAGGAAGGCCCTGTCATTGTCAGAGGATCGGGCTCTCTCTTGGCCTTCTGGGAAATCAGTGCCATGTGGCTGGGACAGTCCCTCTGTCCCTGCTGCTTGCCAGAAATCCTTATTTGGTTGTCAGCAATTAGGCCGTGTTCCTTCAAAATGGACATTCCCATCTGAATGTGTTGTCAGTGCGAAGGGCCTCCATGTTGGGTCACTTCTAGCTTGTTTTTATCATGGCATCTTTTCCCCACTGGCATTCTAGACCACTATTCTCTCTCATGTTGGTCTGAAACACTAAGTGGTTACGGTGTCTCTACTGCACTTTCAGCATTACCTTTCTCTTTTAGTCTGTGCTGCCATGGATTATAATGCATTTTTTTTTTGAGGTAGCCGGGCTGAGCCACATCGGCTCCCTATAATGCATTTTTAAAGAATAATCACTCTATCCCTTAACATAAAAAAATCAATGCTCATTTTAAAAATTCAAATAAGTGAAAAAGAGAAAATAAAAATTACTTGCAATTACTGGCCAGAGATTACTAATGTCGATATACTGGTGTGTTTTCTTCATATTGGCACATGTACCCTATACATTATGGGTGGAAGAATATGCATAGCTGTACAGCTGTGAAAATTTAATTTAAAATGTGGCTGTCGTTTTAGCTGATTATTTTTTTTTTTTGCTTATGACAACACTTATTTTCCCCCTTTATAAAAATATATACATACAGTATAATACACAAATATTCCTTGTAAAGTTTGAAAAATTTTACATTTGTATATACCCATACAACCACCACCAAGAAAATAACGAATATTTTAAGCCCCTTAGAAAGTTCATTCATGTCCCTTCCCAGTCTTAACCCCTCTCCCTTAAATGAAAACCACTATTCTGACTTCTTTCACCATAGGCTAGTTTTGCTAGTTCTTGAACTGCCCATAAATAGAATCATACAGTAATTACTTCTTGGTATCTGATTTCCTTTGGTTAATGAATTAATCCCTATTGTTGAACTTAACAGTAGTTTGCTATTTTTTATTGCTGTATATTATTCTTTGACTGAATATACCACAATTTACTTTGTTGATGGACATTTGGGTTGTCTCCAGTTTTAGGCTGTCTTGAATAAAGAGACTATTATGAATAAGGCCTAAGCTTTTGTTTTAACTGCTCTCTCTGTCTAATCCTGCTCCCCCCACAGCTCTTAATCTTGCAGGGCTCCCTTATAAACTTCTTTCATGCTAATACTCTCCATCACAGAGTTGCTTCCCAGGGACCTGTCCTGCATCAACAGCCTTGATGGATGTATTATATCAAATTGGCTGTGCTGTTTTATTTTGCTCTGAGATTTGGAAAAACTAAACCTTAGAAGCCAAGTTTTCATAAGGTCAGGATCACAAAAGAGACAGAAACTAGAATGCCAGGTGCACTGTCAGATTGAATTGTCATGGTCAAAGGTGATTTTTCAAATGCAAATGAGCATTCTATAGATTTTGCAGACAAAAACTTAATGTAAATGAGAACAGTGCTGTTTTAGGTGGTATAATCTGGCTTTGGTAATACAAAATGGATTGGAGAAGAAATGTTTTTTGGGAAATTACAGTGGTTCTGACATAAGGAAGCAATAAAAAATAAGGGGAGGGGTGTGAGAGGCTTTGGAAAGGAAGCAGGGACAGGCTGAGGGGATCAGGACTGTGCATAGGATTGTAAATGCAGAAAATGGAGAAGTTAACGATAATAGCAATGCTCTGAATCCAGATGGCTGGGATTATGTTTCTTTTTCCATTCACTCAGGCTTTGGGGAAGAAGGAAAAAAAAGTGTCAAGGAACATGCTTTCGAAAAATGTAGCAGTCAGGAGGAAGTATTAGTGTTGGGGTAAAGAGGCAGAGTTCGATTTAAAAGCATGGTGGGACAATAAAAATATCCAACAAGGAATAGGAAATATGGGTCTGTCGTGAAATGAAGAGATTAAAACTAGAGGAAAGATTTGGGGGTCATACCCTACATCAGTGATATATTGCTGCACATGCAATTACCTCCAAACTTAGCAGTTTAATATGACTGTATATTTATTATCTCCCAGATGCCGTGGCTCAGGAATCTAGGTACTGCTTAGCTGGGGCCTCTGGCTTTGGGTCTCTATCTCAAGACTTGACTGGGAAGGATTTGCTTCCAAGCTCACTCATCTGTTCGTTGGCAATATTCAGTTCCTCTTGGGCTGTTAGAAACTCAACTCCTCATGAGCTGAGCAGAGGCAACTTTCAGCTCTTTACTACGTGTGCCTCTCCATAGGGCAGCTCACAACCAAGCAGCAAGCAAGAGAGAGCCAGCAACAGAGGGAGGGCTAGCAAGACAGAAGTCACAGTCTCTCATAACCTAACCATGGAGATGAATCCCTTCACCTTTGCTATATTCTCTTTGTTCATAGCGAGTCACTAAGTCAAGTGTACTCTCAAGGGAACGGGCTAACTCAAGGGAGTGGATCCTAGGAGATGGGAGTCATTGAGAGCCCTAACAGAAGCTGCCCACCACATCTACATAAAGTAATATTTGAAGCCATGGTGCTGGTGCTGATATGTAACAGGAAAACTCAACATTTTCATCACTTATAACTTTTCAGTTGGGAACTTCCATAAAAATATTAGAAATGTTTTCCTTTGATAGGAGACCATATGCCAGTGAAGGTGTTTTTGGCTTTTGCTAATGCACTCAGTAACTTGACTTGAAAAAATGAACTGTGCAATACTGTATAATTTCCAAACACTTTTCTAGCAAAAAAATGTATTACCTTTAATTAGACTGATTAAAGGCTGTTAAGATTCTTGTCAGAAATAATTTTTAAGTGGATGTGTCAAGATAAAAACAGCAGTTGTCAAGTGAAGAAAATGGTAATTTGTGCATGTGCTGTCTGGTTTATAAGCAATCGGGTCTTTAAATACTAGCTGAACATTTGCCTTGCAATTTCTTTTATAGCAATCTTCTAGCTGTTAGGGATTCAAACAGCTAGTTGGAATGTTATTGTTTGTGGTAAATATTTGCCCTATGACTAAGGAATTAAATTTGGCTTCTACCCTGTAATATAGACAAAAGCATTCCTAAGAAGAGAAAGCATTTAAACAATTCAATTCACCAATTGGTCGAGCACTTAATATGAGCAAAGCATTCTGGGTGATTACAGAGCAGAATAATGGTAACAATAATGAAGACCACACTTTGATGAAAGCAAACCAGGTGATTTTAAGCACTTGAGAAAGCATGAATTCTATTTGCAATCTTTTCAGGCTATTAATTTCTTTAGCAAGCTTTTGTTCTTGGGCAATGAGCAGGTGCACGATGGCAGAGTTTCTCAACCTCTGCTCTATTGACATGTGGGGCTGGATTATCCTTTATTGTGGAGGAGCTGTCCTGTGCATTGCAGGGTGTTTAGTAGCATCCTTGACCTCTACCCACTAGATGCCAATAGCAGCCCCCCACCCCTAGCTGTGATGACCAAATTTGTGTCTAGACATTGCCAAAGGTCCTGGGGACAAGGGAGGGAGGCAAAATTGCTGCCCTATGGGAATCAACACAAGCTTCCGAATTAAGGAATTCTACATTAACAAGATGTAATATTATTTTACTTTTATATGTTGACTTTATAAATATGGTGTCTTCTCTCTTGGTCCCTATATGCAAAATTTCCATATGCTATGTAAGATCATTCATTGATTTGATAAACATTTATTGAGTGCTTATTATGTGCAAAATACTTATCCAGGCACTGTGAAAGGCACAAAGAAAAATAGATATCGATTTTGTCCTCAAGACACTTGAGGTCTCAGAGGCATTGGGTGGAGATTTAGGTCATGTATACATACGACTTCAATGCAAGAAGGAAGCACTAAGTTTGACAAAAGAAAGAGGTAAATGTTATGAGATATTTTAAATGAGAGGAAATTTTGTTTTCCCTTGCAGGTAAGTGGTGGTTTAGAAGCTCAGCCCCAAGCAGGGAAGGGGAAAAACAGGTGTAATATGGGGGCTTTTTTGGGACTTGGGAATCTTCCTGAATGACATTGCAACGACAGATACAGACCATTATATATCTTCCCATAACCTGCAGAATTGTGTGGGAGAGAGTGTAGACTACAATGTGAACTATGGTCCATGCTCAGTGGCAATGCTTCAGCATGCGTTTATCAATTGCAGTGAATGTGTCAGACTAATGAAGGACGTTGTTTATGTGGGAGGGTGTGGGAGATGTGGGGGGTGAGGCATATGGGAATCCCTATATTTTTTGTGTGTAACATTTCTGTAATCTAAGTGTCTTTTAAAAAATTTCAAAAGTACATTAAAAAAAAAAAAAAAAAAAAAAGCAGCTCAGCCCGGAGATGGGATTCTGGGAGTTGAGTTTAATAGGGTGAGATAGACCTGTAGTTGTGAGGCATTAGGTTAGATTTGTGGTGGGAACTGGACCTCTGGAACTAAACATCAAATCTAACAGGCAGAAAGATGAAAACCCAGTCTGAAACCACAGGTCCTCAACCTGGAATAGAAAGATGGATGAAGCAAATTCCAGAGGACCATAAAGAGAGGAGCTTGGAGAAGGTCCCTGAAGCACTGATAAACAGCACCTGCTCCCTTTTGTAGGTGAACTGCTACCTAGCCCGGAGGTGTATTGGGAGCTGTAAGAGCACTAAACTGGTTTAATGGGAGTGGGAAACCTTCCAACAGAACCAACATTATCCTTCTCTTACCCAGGTTGCCTCATAAGTCAACAGCAGTGTATGGAGACCAATTCCAAGCCAAACAGAGGTAGTGGAAGACTATGTATCAGAGGGTCTTCCTTCCAGGTACCTACCACTGCTCAGCTGTATTTCCAGCATCCCTACCACTAAAGTGTTGCTGTTTGGGTGGCCCTTCTGAAAATAGGAAAATTCTCACAGGTATGGCACTATCATCAACAAATCTCTTGATGTCACAATTCTTAAAGTATATTCCAAAAGTAGATCATAGGTATTAACTTAAAGAATTTTGTCAGAGCCTGTAATGTACATCATACATCTCAAATAGAAGGATCTAATGTGAAGCATTTCCAAAATTTATTTGATCACAGAGCCACTCAATTCTGTAGCATCTCATGAAAACATGTGCCATGCTACATACTTTGGACAACCCTGCCTTGTGATGAATGAGTGGCTGTTGCCCAACAGTCTGGACTGTAAGTGGAAGGCGATATGGCAGAGGAAATGTATCAACATGTGAGTATTCACAGACCGTAATCTCTCTTCCCTGCTAAGGAAAAATCTGGCTTTGCAAGCACGGCTCCATCATATCTCCTGCCCCATCAAAGAGATTTCTGTCTTGATCATCAGCTTCTAGGTCTGTAAATTCTGAGATCCGGAGATTCTAATTAATTACTTTTGAAAGATTGAAGAGTAAATGGTAGGAAAAAAATAATAGAAATATTGTGGGGAAAGTGAAAACTGGGACAGGGTAGGCATTGGAGCACAGCAGGTGATTGACCTGGGGAGCAGCCTTTGTGTACCTTGGAGTTTGAGAAAGAGGGAATATTGGAGTAATAAAATATTGTTCTGGGTGTTATAAGGGCAATTATTAAGTTGGTGTTTTTTTTTTTCTTATCTGACTAGTAAAAATTTATATTGCTTTTTGTCCTGTGGTTTCCAGAATGAATTTCTTTCAATAGGATGATGAGAAGAGGTAGGATCAAAAAGATCTATTCTGGGGATCTAAGCCCCTTCTCAATTCGAAGCAGAGTGGACATCACTATCCCCAAATCCTCAAAATTGAGAAATGAACAAATATAAGGAGAGAATGCAAACATAGACCAAAGTAGACATTATTATTCTAGTAATGGAAGAACTTGTAACACTGATATAAAGACAGTGGTCAACAGAGGTTATGAGGGGAGGGAGAGGGAAGAATAACTGTAACATGGGGCATTTTGGGGACATTGGAATTGTCCTGCATAACATTGCAAGATGAATACAGACCAATATACATTTTGTCAAAACCTATAAATTAGTGCAGCGCAAAGTGTAAACTGTAATGTAAACTATAGATCATTGTGATGGTTAGGCTAATGTGTCAACTTGGCCAGGTAATTGTGTTGTGTTTGTTCCAGCAAACACTGGGCTAATTGTAATACAAGAGCATTTATAGACTTCGATCACCAGTGAGTTTACTGCGTGGATGGCTGATTACATCTGCATCAATCAAGGAGATTGCATCATCAATGGGTGATGCTTTTATCCAATCGGTTGAATGCCTTAAAAGGGGAAGTGATTTCAACATTCAGAGAGAATTTCGCAGCTCATCTTTGGACAGCCAACTTCTCCCAGAAACTCATCAAGGACCTTTCATCGGAACCTTCATCGGAGCCCCTGGTTTGCAGTCTGCCTGCGGAACCTAGAGTTGTGCATCCCCACGGTCGCATGAGAGACTCTTTTAAAACCTCATATTATTGGCAGATATCACCTATTGATTCTGTTTCCCAAGAGAACCTTGACTAATACAATCGTGGTTAGTAGCAGTGCTTCAATAGGTGTTCATCAGTTGTAACAAATGTACCACACTAATGAAAGATGTTGTTAATGGGGGAAAGTGTGTGTGTGTGTGTGTGTGGTATATCGGAATCCCCTGTATTTTCAATGTAGCATTTATGTAATCTAAAGCTTCTTTAAAAATAAAGTTTAAAAAATCTATTTTTTATAAGGGTTATTATAGGGAAAATTTAGTGCGAAGCAGAGTTCATGGGTTGAGGGGAAAAGAGCCAGAGAATGTGAATACCCTAGAAATAAAGCCTGGATGGGATGACATAGTGAATATCTGTTACCTTTTGTCTTCTTAACATTCCTACCCACCTTCTCAGAACAATAATCATCCTTATTCTTCTAGAAATATTTTTCTGAGGAATGGCCAATCACAGGACACAACCCTGAGGCTATAGGAATGCATCCACAAAGTAGGCCTGGCCGGTCACAGCAACCCATTTCCATGTGTGTAGGGATGAGCATGTGACCCAGGCTGGGCCAATCGGAGTCTTTCCCTGTGATTTTATATGGAGAGATGAAGGAGTAGAGAAGCTCTGGTGATACTAAGCAGGAATGACGAAAGTCTGGGGTTGTCTGCATCAGCACTTATTCCACCATCTTAACCCCCAACCTGGCCACAAGGAAGAAGCCAATCTATAGAAAAGAAGGAAGACAACAGTTAGAATCAGTGCTGGGAGGTTGTGAGAGATGGTAAAACATAATCACATTACATAAGTCACTAGGCTCCCTGAGACCAGCTTATCCCTGGACTTCCCTGTTACTTCAGCTAAGCGTTGCAGTTTAGTTTATCTAATATAAGTTTGGTTTCTGCCATGTGTAACCAAAGGAGTCCTGATGAATTACTTAGCAGGGTTCTGAGTGTTTTGAGGGCAGAAAGGTGGAGATGGCTGTGATGAGGGACCAGAGGCTGTAAAGATAAGCAGGAAGGCATTGCTGTGAACTTTACCTTGAGCACCAATGTGTTTAAGGCAGAAACTTTATGGGGAGCACGATGGTGTGAGGAGGGAGAGGGAATTGAGAAGTGAATTTCTTCTCATTACCTGAGTTGGCTGCCCTCCTGAGGTGAGGAGGCAAGGTAAACTGGGTTCTTTGGATGGGGATTTAAGTTTGACTTACCTAAAATTATCCTGGGAAGATTGGTTATTTTTCTCTTATCTGTTTTCATCATTGTTGTAGTTACTGTTTTTGTGCAAAAATATATAGGCCCACAGTTTTTTTATCAGTTGCTCATTTTAAGCATTTCTTCATTAGAAGAGGCTGTACGTACCCAAAATATGATGCTTCTTAACTATGCATCTGGCACTATCTGCAGGCTGTTGACACCAGCTTGATGAAGCAGTGGGAGAGTCTTCCCACATCGGGCTGAGTGTGACTACTCACACCATGGATGCAGGACGGTGGAGAGTTTCCCACATCGGGCTGAGTGTGACTACTCACACCATGGATGCAGGACGGTGGAGAGTTTCCCACATCGGGCTGACTGTGACTACTCACACCATGGATGCAGGACGGTGGAGAGTTTCCCACATCAGGCTGACTGTGACTACTCACACCATGGATGAAGGACGGTGGAGAGTCCTCCCACATCGGGCTGACTGTGACAACTCACATCATGGATGCAGGATGGTGGAGAGTTTCCCACATCGGGCTGACTGTGACTACTCACACCATGGATGCAGGATGGTGGAGAGTCCTCCCACATCGGGCTGACTGTGACTACTCACACCATGGATGCAGGACGGTGGAGAGTTTCCCACATCGGGCTGACTGTGACAACTCACATCATCGGTACAGGCTGGTGAGCTTTGCTGCATTGGCATCCATTGTTTCTCCTCAGGGACACTATATATATTTCTTTCAGAAATTCAATTCATGCTGCACAAATTAATATGTTTCACTTTGTGTCTTTGTGAAAGCAGTGACTAAGTGGGTGATATGCTTTGAAGTAGGAAGCATTTGAGTTCTTGAAAGAAAAGGCAGATCATATTGATTTTTTTACTGTGAACCTGAAACACAAATGACAGCACTACATCAGATTTTTTTCATGTTATTTATTTGTACCCCCCCCCTTCTTTCTGATAAAAAGAAAGTCTTTGTGTAGCGGCCCCGGTCTTATCTTGTCATCTCTCTTCCCATCTATTCTTTGTACATCTTTACAGTTGATGTCGTGTAAACCCAGGCCTGGAGTAGAAATCTATTTCTGAAGGCAACTGAACTGGGAAACTAATTTACTGTTTGGTCCATTTGCCCAGTAAGGCTTAGAGGACAAGCTGTGGCATATATATGTGGTCCTGGTAAACTTGGCAGCAGGGCTAAGAAATCTCTAGCCATAATCCAGGACCTTTTCTGCCTATATAAAAAAGACCTTGGGCTGTATGTCCTGTGAGGACTTGATAAATATTAGTTCATTTCTAAATACTTACACTGAAATACGTCGATTAGAGAACATAGGGATGCTAAGCTAAGTGAATGGAAGTTATGTGGGGAAAGTGATGATGATGCTGGTGCTGATACTGATGGATCCCCTCTTACACTTATGGTGTGTAAGGCACTGTTCGAAGCATTCTACCCATGTTCTCATTCAAGTGCTACAACAACTCCATGAGGTTGCCAATGTCTCAGATGAGGAAACTGAGACTTTGAGATAGAGCTCACACAGCTAGTGTGCAATGGATTGGGATTTAGACCTAAGGTCTCTGTGACTCCAGAGCCCAAGTTATAAGGGAGCTGACTGGGACTTAACTAGTGAGCAGTAATCTGATATGGCTATTGCGGGAATGGCTGTTGTGCCAGGCAGTCCTTGCGGATGCCCCAGCTATGTGGGAGGATTATTTTCAGGGACGTTGTGAAGGGAATTCTTGTGTGCTGGGTAGAGGACGGGATACAGACTTGGAGGGAGAGGCAGAATGGTGACTTCGAGGAACAGAAAAATGGCCAGAAAAGTTAGAGTTCAAAAATTGAGAGGTACTGGCCTGAGTGAGTTGGACAGGAAAGCCAGGGTCACAGATGTTGCTATAAGGATTTGGTGACTTAATCCTAAAAGCTTTCAGAAGTATTTGAAAGGCTTGAAGCAGGAGAGAGATTTGCAATTTTGTAAGACCACCTTAGCTTCAATGTGAAAAATGTATCTGAATGGGCAGATTGAGTGCAGCAGGAACTGTTAGGAGGTCATTCCATTGTCACATTGATGCGGGAAAGCTGATCATGCCTGGAACTAAGTCATTTGGTGAACATAAATTAACCAATTTAGGCGAGATCAATTCCAAACATTTAGTCTGCCAAATTCCCATTCGTCCCTCCTGCCTTGTAATTCTCTCCACTGGCCATCATGTTCAGCAGGCCAAGAAAAATTGGGGAGTGGTTCAAAGAGGCCACTTGTCAGATATGGGAAGGCAGGAGGATTAGTGCAAACAAGGGTTCTAACCCTGTACCTGGGATGCATGGAGATGTCTGGGTGAAAGGGCAGGTATGTCTTTAATCAAGAGGGAGGAAGGCAGATCTGAAGGACAGGACATCTTTGAGGACCAGGTTTGTCATAGGCGGAAAGTGGAAGGATTGAAGTTCCCATCTGTCTCTAAGACAGACAGCTCAGGGAACTGTGAACTGAGAATCAGGAGACTTTTATTTTTAAACTATGGGATCTGTGCCATGTCACTTAACTCCTTTAAGCCTCAGTTGTTTTCTCTAGAAAGTAGGGATAATAATTCCTGCCTTGAGTTTCTCATAGGATTACTGGAAAGGCCCAAGAAAATGGCTTATGTGAAAACGCTTAAAAAGTCATAAATCATTCTATATACTTTAACTGTCATGTCCATTCATCGAGGGGAGAGACAATTTATAGATGCAAAGGGCATGTTTTAAAAATTCAGTTTTCTCAAGGCTCCCAGCATCATTCCTAAGATCTGATTGTACTTTCCGTTCTAAATTGCTAATTAACAACTTGCATTTCTGTTTTTGGGGAAGCAGTACTGCAGAATGTTACAAATGTGGGCTTTGGAGTCCCCTGGACATACACCCAGTTCATTCTCTGCAACTTGACATGGGTGTGACCTTGGTGAAATTATTTACCTTCTCTGAATCTCAGTTTCCTCCTCTGTAAAATGGGTCTCCTAGTGGCTCTGACCTCATAAGCCTCTTTTGAGGATTAAACAAGATGTTACATGTAAAGTTGTTAACGTGACTAGTCCTTTGTGAAGAATGCAGTACATGGTAGCTATATTATTTCTATAGTGCTTTAAAGTTTACAGAGTGCTCGTCAGCGATATCTTCTTATTTACTTATCCTTAACATTACCAAGAGTGGGAGCTGGATTATCATCCACCTTACTTCATTCATCTACTTGCGTAGGTTTTACATGGACAGCATGAAGGGGCGTCCCTCCTCCCCCCAAATTCCTTGGGAAATGCCTTTGTCAGAGCAGGGGGTGGAGAGAGCTGGTTGTTGGAAGGGATAATGATGAGAGTAAATGACACCAGGCAAGTTCAAATTCCTGACATGCCCAGGCCCACTGAGCGTCCTGCACACCCTAGAGGAGCTCTCATCAGCCCTTGCCTCATCAGAGGCATTCCCGCATTGCAGCGCCATGGGAGAGCAAGTAGGTGCCGTGTCCCTGAGGCAATGCTGATGCACAACCGTGAGAGGTCCCAACAGTTCCGGGGAGGCAGCGGGCGCTGGGCCGAATTAGGACTGAAGTCACCGAGGAATCTCAGCACTTGGAAGGCTGACAGTGCCTGTCTTTGCCAGCCATACACTCGCAGTCAGAAGGGAATTCGGTGTCTAGAAATACACTCTCATTCCAGCTTCAAGCCAGTTAAAATCAGCACAGGACTCTTAGCAGTTATAGATTCATTCTATTAATTGCATAGACCCTGAAGAAAGTGGGGAAAATGTGAAGGGGGCATTTCCTTGTCCTGAGTAGCACCTGCTGAGCCTATCTAAGCAGACGGATTAATAATTCCCATCAATGAAGGGCAAATGTACAGTGCTCCCCCTTCCTGCATCTGATCTAGCTGTTCTCAGGCTTATTACCAAAATCGAGGATGTGGATGTTACAAAAACTGCAGGGGGAGCTATTTTGTTTTGAATGCAGAGGGTAATCTACCTTTTTCACAAAAGCATGATAAATTCTCTTTAAGTTTCTTTTAGAGAAGTCTTTTACTTTCTGAAGTATTATGAAAATGCTTTAGAAAGAAGCCCTGTGCATTGGCTTTTTGCTCTTTATATGGAAGATGCAATTAGGTTCAAAAATAAGGCCCACATTCAAAATCAGCTCAGAGGTGAAGCTACGCGTTCTCCACGCATATCTTTGATAGGATGATTTGAGAATGTGGCCTCCACAGAACAGTGTTTGATGCAGTGGGGAATCGTGTCCATGCCCAAATATTGGTTAGGGAGAAAACATGGCAGTGACATTTGCTCCTGTGGAGAGGCCTGGGCAGTGACTTGAAAATGAGTCTTGAACAAAAGCATATTTTCCTGATAGGCTATGGAAATACGGCCATGGCAACCTAGGGACCAGTCTGCTGCTTACTCAGACATAATATTCTGCTCAGGTAAGCTTCCTTCAGAACCCAAAAGGCCAGAAGGCACAGCAAGCCAATTTCTCTGCTTCCAACAAAACAAAGATTGCTTTGGAATCCATTTAATAAATCACAAATGAGCTTGTCACCAGGCCAAGGAGACAAATAATAGTTAGCCAATAAATGGGAACAAGGGAGGGAAACAAATACAGATCCATGGAAGACCAGCAACATACTATAAGGAAAAATGTTCTGCACAATCTCCCTCCTTCTGTGGTGTTGGGCCAGGACATCTTAATAGAAGCTGTTTCCTATCAGGATATTACCTCAGAAAGTTTATCAGAAGGCTTGTTAAGAGGTTGGTCTCTTAATTTTTTTTCCCCTCTGGCCACATTTGTACAAGAAAATTCCATATTTGATGGTATTCTGGCACTTCCCGTATTTAACAAAGGCATCTTTATTTTTCCATGACAGTAACATTTAAGCTGCCTCAAATCCAGTCTTAAAATAATTGTTACACTTAAGGGATATTCTTGGAATGGAGCTGAGAGGAAACATGAAGACAATTACTCCAATTCCCCTACTTTATAGGTGACATTCTGGGGACCCAACAGTTTAGTGCTTTCTCAAGGCAACACAGAGACTGGGGTCAGGGTTGGTTGAGAACTCAGATTGGTATTTCCATGTGGATGCCTTTTTGATTCTGCCATGTCATCATTTGGGGACTACTGGGTAGAAAACAGCGTGTCAATAGGGGTTTAAGTATAAGAGAAACCACCAAACAGGCCCAGTGTGAATCAAGATACACAGAATGTTATGGAGGAGGAATCACAAAGATCATGAGGTTGGCATTTAATAGTCGAAAAAAATGTGGCCATGAGATGTTGAATGACTTGGCCAAGGCAAGAGAGCAAATAATTGATGGAACTAAGATTCTAACTGGTGACCTGTCTGACACCAGTTAGAGATTAAGCTGGAGTTGGCCAAGAGTTTTACTTGATTCATGAACATTTAAAGCATTCTGAGAGATTTACTGACCCTTCTTCAGTGGTCTGTGAGGAAGTTTGAACTTGGGAGCATGTGGGAGAGGCTGGAAGTGGGAATTGTGCCCAGCCTGAATGGAGAGAGTTGTCCAACCTCTTCTCCATTTCTATACTACATGGGAAAAAAGATTGGCATAACAGAAAGAAGGTAAATGATTTTGAAATGTGTGTGTATTGTGGTAGGGCTGTGTTATGCTTGAGAGGCCCATCAATTCCTCTTTTGCCATGCCCCTTTCTTAGAGAATCTGCCTCATAGCCTAGATGAGGCTCCTCCAGCCACAACTGATTGGACCAGGGATAGATACAAGATTGAGCCCTCCAGACCTCTCCAGGGTTTTTGAAATTAGGACACAGTGATTGAATTAGTTTACATTGGAGAGAAGAGTGGTGAAGTCATATAGACTTGGGATCTGAGGCCACCATCTTAGGGATTTCATGATCAGCCATGGGCCTGTAAGCAGAAAACAACTGTGTGGCAAGAAAGAAGGATGAATGAATGAATAAGTGAATTCAGTCAAAGCCAATGGGGCACAATGAAAAATTTGCATTATGCTTTCTCTTGCGCCCAGACTTTCCAGGTGTCATCATAAGGATCCTGACCTTAAAGCAAACACAATGGAAGACAGACTGGAGACAAGGGAGTAAAATTGGATTCTGATGACATAATCTGAATCCTGAATCTAGCTGTGCTCAAAGCCAGCCCTTATCCTGGACATTACTTGTACATGGACCAATAGCTTCTCTATTTCTTTTTCTTTTTCTTTTTTTAGCTTAAGTCACTTCAAGTTGAGTGTACAGTCTCATGCAACAGAAAGAGTTCTAACTGATATACAAGTTCTACACTGCCAATAAATTGCTTTGTTTTGCAGGATGCCTAGCCAAACTTTAAGAAAAAAGAAAAGAAGTGCTGGGTTGACTGTTTTGTGATTGTAGTTGTTTTATTTATTTTTCATGTTGTTGCTTTTGTAAAGAACATGTAAGAAATGCTCCAAATGAATTTCATGTCATGCCTTGATGCTGATTCTTCTGAAGCATTTTATCCCTTTTCTTTAGGTGGTTCTTGGAACTGAAGCTCTAAAAGAATAAGACATGGAGAATGGAGGCCAGGGTAAAATTTAAAAGAAAAGAAAAGAAAAAAAAAAAAAAGCCCAGGAACTTGAAGCGGGTAGAAATGATCAAAGCAGAAAAAAAAGTGAAATATACAAGTTTGAAGTTGATTTCATTTTCCAAAAGCTCCCACAAATGTAGGCCAAAAGCACTATAAAGAAAGCTTGTGTATTAGTTTCTCAGCTGCTAAAACAAATTCCATATAGTGCGTTGGCTCAAATCATGGGAATTTATTGGCTCACAAGTTTTGAGGATAGGAGGAGTCTAAAATTGAGGCATCAACGAGGTCATGATTTCTCTCCAAAGACTGTGGTGTTCTGGGGCTGGCTGCTGGGAATCCCTGGGGTCTTTAGCTTTTCCATCATATAGTGATGTCCTCTCATTTCTCTTCTGGCTTCTAGCTTCCCGTGGCTTCTCTTTTTGTGTCCAATTTCCTTTACTTATAAGGACCTCAGCCATATTGGCTTCAGGCCAACCCCTTCATTCAGTTTGGACACATCTTAACTAGTAACATTAAAGATCCTATTTACAAATGGGTTCACAGCCACTGGGCCAGGGGATGGGGTCTGAGCATGCCTTTTGTGGGGGACATGCTTTAATCCCCAGCAGCTAGTTTGAAAAGGTATGCATCAATAAAAAGCAATCCCCATGGAAATAGAGTTTCTGTCTGCCAAAATCTAATCCTAGCATCGAAAAGCATTGGCCATGACCAGTTCCAGGGCTGTGATGCTGTAATTGGCCAAGCTTGAATCACATGCCCACCCTGGAACTATGTGGATGATGAATGCCCCCCTACTGAGATTGTGGAACGAGCAGTTCCACAAGGAAAAGTGTGTGCAAAGATTAGGGAATGGAAATCAGGCTGGTTACAACAAAAAACATACAGACCAGAGTTCTCTCTAAAGTTGGCACTGTGTGGAATCCAAGCAACATATTTAATAACATATTTTTAAGTGAAACATTATTGCCTAAAATCAGTATTTCATGATGTTTATAGAAAATATATGTTTCTCTATGTTGTAAATTTCAAACCAACAGAAATAGTTTTGAAACACTGAAAATTTTAGAAGCCTATAGAATGCTTCTGGCTCACAAGTAAGGGCTGAATATTATGAAATCATAAAAATTTCAGTTTCAGTTACTTTTATATGACTTCAATATAGATGTGGGAATTTCTTCAGAGTGCATTAGGGTAAATAATTTCAGAACTAAAAATAGTGTAATTTTTGTGAAACTATCAGCCTTGGGCTCTTTGGCTGGACACACAGAACTTTCTCAAGGAAAGTTATAAAGAAAAGTTATAAAGAAAGAGCACACTGGTTGGGGTGACTAATTGGCTGAACCAGAATGGCTTTTTGAACCATGTCAGACGCACATGACAGAAGTTAAAAACAATGGTATAAGGGGAGCCAATGTGACTCAGTGGTTGAGTGCCAGCTTCCACATATGAGGTCCTGGGTTCAATTCCTGGCCCCAGTACCTCAACAAACAAACAAACAAAACAACAACAAAAAACAATGGTATATATAGTGTCACTTCAAAAGTTGGGATTTGTTCATTTTCTCATCGCACTTTTCTTATTACTCCTTCACAGAAAATTCTGATGCAGAAATAACTTCTTAATTTGAAAATCTTCCCTCACACTTAGGAAATGTGTCTCATTTTAAGATGGAGACTGGCACACACAATGAAATAAAGTTATGTGTGAGGTAAATGAGCGTTTTTGGGAAAATTCCCTGTTGAAAGAAAATAAGATGGTGGCCATATTGTTCTGACCCTATTTTCTCTTCTTCAACCTGATACTACACCTTCAGAAACAGGTGAACATGCTATACATCATATTCTCCTTTTCCTTTGTAGTAAACGTTACTGTTTCAAATTATTATGTTTTGTTGACTTGTTGTAATTTACATGCCAATTTTTAGGGACCTTTGTTTTTAAATACAGGAAATTGTAAAATCTTCAATAGCAAATTTCATTAGCTCATAGGCAATATGGCAAGAGATTGTATTCTATTGAATCAATGTTTTGAACATGAATAAGGAGATTAGTTTTTGTAGCAAACTGTCAATTTTTACTTCTAAATTATGATGAGTTGTTAATTTTTTTGCTTTGGCTTTGAAGTTGAATTCGTCTCTTTGCTCAGTTGTGTCAGTCAGAAAGGAAAATTTTCTTCTCAGCTGAGCTATGAGCATTTTTCCTTTAGGTAATTGACATCTCTCCTCCCTCCCCCACAATGCCATTACTTTGTTATTATTCCCATTCATCAAGATCTAAATATTTCTTTAAAATTCTGAGGGACTTGACAGGTTAAACTGTATCCCATTATTGACGATATTAAATCGTCACCTTCAGAAAACCTCTTTTCAGGCTTTAGTGTGGGTTTCTGTCAGATTTGTAATAAAATGTCATTATATTTGCATCTTTCTTTTCTTTCCTTTTTAAAAAAATGGAGATGGCATTCACAATCACTTGCTAAAGCTTTCTACAACATGTTATTTGACCAAAAAATGTGGTCTAGGGGAGAAATAGTTTTCTTTCTTATAGAAGCATTATATAATGGCCATTGTCTATAGCAACAGAAGCCTGAGTGTACATAAAGACTTATCCTTGAATGTTCATTAATGCCTTATTTGGATCAGCTACAAAACAGAAATAGAAACATCCTAAATTTCCAAATAGATGAAAAGTTATATAAACCATGGCAATTTCTACAATGTAGGGATGAAGTAGATTTACCTAGACTCACTTGAAATGAAGCTGAGGTAATATTATTAGGAATAAAGAAGCAGTTGCCTAACAGTTGATATAGTGGAATCATATTTTGATAACAAATATGTCTGTATCTCATGTGAAAGAATGCAGGTAAACAGTTATCCATCACCACCTCTGAGCAATGAATGGGGCCTTTGCTGTTACCTGCACTTTTTATGTATAAAGATTAAAATATGCATATGGATTAAAAATAAATAAATCATAGCTAAAAGATACTTTATGCATTTTTTTTTTTTTTTTTTTTTTTTTTTTTTTTTTGGTCACACACTCTTATTTTATAGATAAGAGGACCAAGCATGGAGAAATTAAATTCTTTCTTAAGGTAATAGCTCCCTTGAGCCAGAGATGGAATTTGAATCCAAGTCTTCAGACTTCAATTTCTGTGTGAGTCCTCCTGTACCAGGTTGGCCCTCTTTTATATCAACTAATCAGTTAAAAAATTGTTTTACGTCTCAGTACACCCATCTTTGAACTCAAATAGAAACATAACCCACCACCTCTACCACAATTTAAATTTTAGAATTTACATTTTAGAAATTCAACTCCTGCTTTATTTCACAGTAGCTCTAAATGCACTTTTCTATATGAACTGGAATTAAATGCTACTCTTTAGTTTTCAAATGAGTTTTATTATCATCTACAAAGTAGTATAACCCTAGCGCAGGTAAAAAAAAATATCTTAATTGACTGAAAACTTAAATTGAATAATGAAATCTATTTACAAAATTAAGAGAAGAAAGGTAAGGAGTGAAGAATTCGGGAAAGCTGTGTCTTTATGCTCCTTTGTGCAATAGTTTAATAACCTGACATGAACGAAAGTCTCGATGGCTCAGCTTTTCCAACAAAAGTGTTCATTGTAGTGCTTTCCATGAACCAACTTCACAAAGGCCTCTCTCCAGGTGTGCTATAAATTGGGCTCTGTTTCTTCTGCTTTTTACTTGGTCTGATTCGCTCCTTCCTCCCTGGCTACCACAAAAAGTTTCTCTGGATATGTGTTCCAGCATCTGAATTCACTGTGTTGAATACTTGATTCATTGTTTTGTTGTAGACCTCTTTAAATTGCAGACATTTAAACTTATTAAACTGTTGATATTCTCTTTCTGTCGGAGGGATCTGAACTATTTGAGTGCTGAGGAAAGAATATTTTTAAGGGAGAAAAAAAAGGAGATGATCAGAAGAATTAGGAGTTTCTGAGCTCCATTTCCATATCAGCTAATCATCAGTTAGTCTAATCTTTGTCATCAAAAAAGCTACCATTTGTTGTGAATTAACTAGGAACCAGGCACTGGGGTAGGCGATTTATATTAACTTATGCCTGATGACAACCATTTGAGGTAGGTACTGTTGTTATCCCCATTTGTATATAAGAAGATTGAAGGCAGGGGTGATTTTTCCAGGGTCCCATTGCCCAAGGACTTACCTGTCTCTGAGGAAAATTGTCTGCTCTCAGAACTCAATCTTTGGTAGGAAAATAGGCCAAGGGACTGTGAAAAAGAAGCAGATTCTGCCAACACTTCATTTCCCCACTGTATTCAGCTTATCAGTATATAGGGGAATGCCATGACTTTTTGAAAATGTCTATGGATTTCCTTGTGTGCAGAGATTTAGAGAAAATTTATAGGCATTGGATGCAACAGAAGTGTTCCCTGCTATGCTGTTGGTAGGAAGGAAGTTTGTGAAAGGAAGGCCAAGTAATGTCATCATTTGGCCTCATTTGTGAAATGGCTGGCTGTGTTCCCGGCACTGAGAAAGATTGCCCAAAGTCATTCAGAAGATGAAAGGGCCTATCTTGAAAGAAGTTTGGTGGAAGATCACAACCCAACTATCTAAAATGTTGGTTCAAATAAAATGAGAGCAAAGAACTATCAGAATCTTCCAACTGAAGTTTCTAATTAGGATTTCATAGCATCTTACCCTTGTGCCAGGCTCTGGAATTGACTCTCATAGGAAGGGGTGAAAGTTTTGCTCTCCTTTACCTAAGGACTTCAAACATAAACAGTGACAAGGGTGTTCTGTTTTTTTTTTTTTTTTTTTTTTCCACCAGCCTTAGTGTTGGGATATTCCTACTGGATTCTATAGTCAAAATTCTTGTCTGCAGCTTGAGGCTGATTTTAATATAAATAGTAGGTTTGTTCTAACTCAGGTTCTTATTATAATGTCATTCAGCAATTAGCTGAATCAAAAAAGGAACAAAAAGGAACATAGTACACCTTTATTCTGCCTCAAAGCTAGCACATATCTAAGTTGAGAATCTTGGTTACACCGAAGCAGCTGTTGGGTAAGGTGCCTGGGCTATAAATATAGAAGAAGCAAGTGCTGCTGTTTGGCGCTATCTGAAGGGGAATAACTTCTGCTGCTCTCTGTTAACATTACCAGTCAATTTGGGAAGTGATAAAAATGGGTTCCCTGGGGCCATCAGCTGCCGCATAATGCATCCTGAAATCTAATAATTAGATTATTAGATTTGTTGCTATGCCATACAGCACTTTCCATAAACTTTACATAAACTTAGAAGTTAGCTATCAAGTGCTATCCTTAAAAAGAAAAAAAAAATGGCTCGACCCCTACAAAATCCAGACTGTAATAATTATATATAGATACTAGCACAGGGATTTTTTTCCCTCCTCTCTCCAGTGAATTTGGAGGCAAGCCCTGAGATACTGCTAAAGGGTTAAGGGTTTTAAGGTGAGTCTGAAAGAGTTTAATTTTTCTCAGCACCTTGCCTCATTTTCTTAGGTAGCTGCCACAACATGCCTCGCTTTGGTAGCATGGCAGTTGAGACAACCTTTGGGCATAAAGAAATAGTAACCCAAAAAAAAGGGAACAATCCCTCCTTATTCTCACTAGTGAATACCATGAAGAAATATAATTAGGAATTTGTGTGCTAAGTATAGTGAAACTGTTATTTGGTGATTCTATTTGATTCTGAATTAATAGTAAGCAAAAGAAAAATAAACTTATAAGTACAAAGGGTGTACTATGTCAAACAAAAAATTTTTTCTAATAGTTTAATCTAATTGGCACATTAATTTTTTTTCTTATTATTTGAATTGACAAAGACTCTACCTGCCCATTTCCTATTAAATACATTTTTCCCAAGGAACCTGGCTCAAGTCTTACCCCTGACCACTCTTTTCAGAATTCTGGAGTAGGAACCTCAAAAAGATGGCATTGGGGAACCTTCTGGAATGGCAGAGTAAGGACCTCCAAAAATTCATGCCTCCATAAAAGAAATGAGAAAACTGGCAAAACAACAACAAACTAACAAAATCAACTTTTTGGGAATGCTGGAAATTAACTAAAGACTTGCAACAATCTGGGGTGTGGTTATTCAAGAAAAATAACTGAATTTTGGTAAGAACAGTAAGATTTATGGCACTTTAACTTGCCCTAATTCTGTTCCCCTTCCCCAGCTCTGGAAGTCATGAAAACCAACTGCCTTGTTACTATGATGTCTATGAAAACCAGCGGCCAAGCAACCAGTGGAGGGAGCAAAATGAGTTGATTTTTGTTTTTGTTTTTGTTTTTTTTATTTTTTATTTTTATTTATTTATTTTTTTTAATTTTTTCAAAATGAGTTTGAAGCTTCCTAAAAGCCCAACCCCAGAGATTTGTCACTATTTGGCCTTTCTGGAAGCTTGATAAAAAACTCTGTTCTTAGATCTTGCTATTATTTGACCTGACTCAGAATTTACTCTGTGTGAACAGCACTATCCCCAGGTATTTGTTGAAAACAAATCAGTGTTAAATGTTTAATACTGCAGCTTCTTCAAGTGGCGTTACCAGTATAGCTAACAAGAGGTTGACCAAAAATCTTCAAAGGAAAAATCTGAGGAATGGGAGGGCCATAGGGAGCTTTGAATGGCTCTGACATATTCCTGGAAATTTAGAAGGCCCCATGCATGTTCAGGACTGTGCACATGACTAAGAAAGACATGATAAGGTCCTACTCGCTCCCTCTGGCTGACCTTGGGTCTCTGTGGAAACAGGAAGTGAAGGCTAAAGCAGAGTTGTAAACTGCCTATGAGAACATTGAAGATGTGCCCCAAACATATACAAACAGAGCCCCTTGCCAAAGGCTGGGAGATGTATTGGTTCAAGGCTTTGAAAGAAATTATTGTCCAGTCAGCTGACCATTAAGATGACTGAGCAGATACTTCAGTTGCTACACATGGCAAAGAATACAGACTTTACAGAATTAATCCAAGAAAGTCACTAAGCTCAGTGGAATAGTTTCTGCCTTGAATATATGAGTTCCCTAGTTCGATTCCCGGCTTCTCTTAGGGTAGTGATCCACCAGGATATCAAACATCCTGCTGATACTTTAGGACAGGGAAAACATAGACATTATTTTTGTATTAGCTTCTCTTGGGTCTCTTATTTTTCCTGAAAAAAAAATATTACCTTTTAAAAAATTTAACTTAGTTTACTCGCTAAAACCTGCTTCAAAACCTGTAGAGAGCAGGCTCCAGATTGATAATTGATTGATGAACACTGGCAGCCTGAGAAGCTCCTCCGTGGCCGAAGAGGGAAGGCTGTTGTTCATTATTTTGTTTGACTGGTTGCTTGTGCGTTTGTTTGTTTGTTTTTGTTTTTCTTTCCTCTTTCTGCCCTCCCCTGCCCCCGCCACCCTTTTTAAAATTCGGTGCTGCTGGCTTGTTTCTTGTTTGCTGTGTTTCCTCTTCCTTGAGTTCCCCCTTTCTGTGTATACAAATTTTGTCTACCAACGTTATCTCTTTTCTTTCCTTCATCTTTCTATCTTCCACTTTCTGTTATTGTTCTTACATCCCACCTCTCTTTGTTTAGTCCTCAATTTTCCTGGTTTTTATTTCTATCTCATCTATTCTGTTTTCTTTCTTTTATTAACTTTTTCCTTTTTGTCTTTTCTTTTCTCTTTCCCTCTCTCTTCATCACCAGTCTTTTAATTCATTCTATATATTCTTCTCTATTCAATTTCCCATTTCATTGTTGGTACTCTCCACTTTTTTATTCCTATTACTCTACACTGCTTACATGAGTTAAACATTCATTTTCCTAGGCCTTACACAGTTCCTCTTCTAACTTTTACTATTATCCTTTTTCTTTTCTTACCTCTTTCACTTTCTCTGGCCCTAATTTTTTTTCCTTCAAGGGAACATAGACAACAGCAAGGAAACAGAATAAGAGGAACAAGGTGTCAAAAAGAAAATTTAACATGTACACAAAAACAGCAACTAAATAAAACCCTAGAGTAGAGAGAGAAGCTAATCAACTGAATAAACCCATCAAAATAAAAAGATGACCAGACAGCAACAAAAAAATTACAAACCATACTAAGAAACAGAAAGACATGACCCAGTCCAGTGAACAAACTAAAAACCAGGAAGAGCTGCAGAACATTGAACAACTAATGAAAGCTGTCCAAACAAATATCATGGACCAACTTAATGAAGTGAAGGAAGAGATTAAGGATATTAAGATACTGGGAGAACATACTGAAGAAATTGTAAACATACATAAAAAGATAACGGATATGATAGTGATGAATGGCACAATCCAAGAAATCAAAAAGACACTGGAAGCACATAACAGCAGATTTGAACAGGCAAAGGAAAGAAATGTGATATGAAAGACATTATACCTGAAATCAAACAGAGAGTAGAATAGATAAATAAAAAGATGAAATTGAAAGAATCACACTATCTGACTTTAAAACATACTACAAAACTACAGTGGTCAAAACTGCATGGTATTGGCACAAGGATAGACATACCGACCAATGGAACTGAATTGAGAGTTCTGATATAGATCCTTGCATGTACAGTCATCTGCTATTTGACAAGGCCACCAAGCCCATTTACCTGGGAGAGAATGGCCTCTTCAAGTTGGATCAAAGATCTAAATATAAGAGCCAAGACCACAAAGACTTTGGAAGATAATGTATGGAAACTTCTACAGGACCTTGTAAAAGGAAATGGTTTCATTAAGTTCACACAAAAGTACAAGCAGCAGCAAAAGAAAAAATAGGTAAATGAGATCTCCTCAAAATTAAAAACTTTTGCACCTCAAAGGATGTTATCAAGAAAGTAAAAAGGCAGCCTACCCAATGGGAGAAATTATTTGACAACCATATATCTGCTAGGAGCCTAATATCCAGCATATATAAAGAAATCCTACACCTCAAAAATAAAAAGACAAACAACCCATTTGAAAAATGGGCAAGCAACTTGAAAAGATACTTCTCCAAGGAAGAAATAAAAATGGCTAAAAAGCACATGAAAAGATGCTCAACATCACTAGCTATTAGGGGAATGCAAATCAAAACTACAATGAGATACCATATTACACCCATTAGACTGGTGGCTATTAATAAAACAGAGAACTAAAAGTGTTGGAGGGGATGTGGAAGAATGGGAACCCTCATCCACTGCTGGTGGGAATGTAGAATGGTCCAGCCATTTTGGAGGGCAGTTTGGTAGTTCCTCAAAAAACTAACTATAGAACTGCTATATGATCCAGCAATTTCACTGCTGGGTATATACCCAGAAGAATTGAAAGCAAGGACACGAACAGATATATGCACACCAATGTTCATAGCAGCATTATTCACTATTGCCAGAATTTGGAATCAACCAAAATGCCGATCAGATGAATGGATAAACAAATGTGGTACATGCATACAATGGAATGTTACTCAACTGTAAGAAGGAACACAGTGCTAACACACAGGATAACATGGATGAATCTTGAAGACCTTATGTTGAGTGAAGCAAGCCAGTCACTGAAGGACAAATATTACATGACCTCACTGATATGAATTAAGCAGATCAAGCAGACTCAGAGAGCTAGTGTCTGGAAGATAGGTTTGCAGGAAATAGGAAGGGAGAAGATGGTTGTGAGCCAACGCCCATATGGGCGAAATCTGTGATAAGGTGGAAGTGTGTAGTTGGGCAGTGAAGGGATATGACAGGAGTGTAGTGATACTATTGGGTTGGATGGTACAGGTTTGACAGGGGGATAGATTGGGGAGGGTGGGTTGGACTATCCATGGAACTGGGGGGAGGGTTGGGGGAGGGACCTGATGAAAACTGGGGCTTGGCGAGAATGTGGTTGAAAGTATGAAGTTGGGAATACTCTTATGGCAATATGACAAGGAAGGGTTACTGGTTCAGGGTGTTGGAAGGGAGGGCATTCAGGTCAGGACAGAACTGGAGCAGGCTTCCAGGGATTGTGCGAGTGATCATTTTGTCATATGTATTGTATCAGTGAGTGGAGACCCACAAAATGAGCAGGAAGGAGTTGGACTCCCATCCTGGGGAGGACCAATATGTTATCAAACAGAGGGGCAGGAGTCTCTCAAGAGCATGGGCAGTTCCTAATAGGCGAGGACAAACCAGTGTGTCAAGACCTCAGTGTTGTTGCAAGTAACTATCAATCTTGTCATCCAAGGAGTGAAGCCGGGTGGTCGCTGTAGGCCCTGAGGGGAGGAGGAGGGAGATGGAACAGGGGATATTTAGTGGGCAATGAAAGTGTTCTACATGATGTTGCAATGATGGACACAGGCCATGTTAATTATCATCAAAATTTATAAAATTGTGCAGTCTAAAATGTAAACCATAATGTAAACCATTGACCATGGTTAGTAGCTATGTTTCACTATTTTTGTAGCAGTTGTAACAAATGTACCATCCACATATAAAAAGGTATTAATATGGGAAGGGGGAAGAGGGGGAAGATGTTGGGTATATGGGAGTCCCCTGTATTCTGCATGTGACTTCACTGTGACCTAAAACTTCTTTGAAAACAAAATGAAAAAAAGTAAGATACTGGGGAATAAATAGAAGAAAATGTCACTGTACATAGAGGACAACAGGTATTATAGTGATGAAAGGCAAAATGCCAAAAAATTTTTAAAAAATATTTTTCATTATTTTTTTCTAATATCCCAATTTTTAAATTTTATTTTAATTTAGTTTTTAAAAATTTTTATGTATTTTGTTTCTTATATTTAGACCTATTATTATTATTTCATTTTCCTATTAATTGTATTTGGCTATTTTATTGGTTTCATTTTTTGAAGATGCTTTTGATCACAGAAGGGTCCCCTGGGTCAGGGGAGGATCATTGGTGTGGGGTGTCAGTGATGGGGGATACGTGGGAGGAAGTTCACCTGGACATACATGTTAAGGTATATACATGTGTTTAAATGTTCACTGGGCATTGTCACAGTGGGTGGAGATTCACACAATAACCAAACGAATATTGCATTCCCATCCTAGAGAGCTCTGCCACATTCTCTAGTGGAACAGCAGCAATCACCCAAGTACAGGGACAATGATTAGCAAAGGAAGATGGTCCATTGATGGGTCCTTGATATTGATGACTATGCTTATGAGCATTTGCTCTTGAAATTGAAACTTGGCCTAGTGTTATAGGATGCCTAAGAGTTACCTCCTGAGAGCCTCCTTGTTGCTCAAATGTGGCCTCTCTCTGCCAAACTCAGCATATATATGCATTATCTTCCCTCCAACGTGGGACATGACTCCCAGGGATGAGCCTCCCTGGCACCAAGGGATTACTACCAAGAACCAACTAGCAATGCAACTGGAAAAAGACCTCAAATAAAAGGGGGGAAATGTAAAGACAAATGAGTTTATATGGTTAAGATACTTCAGAGTGTGTTGGGAGGTCATCCCAGAGGTAGCACTTATGCACATCTCAGTAGGATCTCATAGCCTGCCAAAGTAGATACTACCCCAAATAGTGGGGGTCCTAAGGGCTCTGGAGACACCCAGGTCCTATGGTCAGGGCAGATAGCTCCGGAGTTTGGTGCCTTTCCAGTAGGCCCTACTTTGGAGTTTGTGCTTCTGAGAGTGACAGAGCTGGATTCAGTTATGGCTTCCCTACACACGGCTCATCTATCCCTTCTATTTGAACCTACACTTGGTGCTGGAGTTGGTAGGTATACTTAAGTCTTTGGGCTGTCCATGTGCCACCTGGGTCCTGAGCCTCAGCACAGTTGCTACAACTTCTATCCAGTTCATTGGACTCACCCAGGACAACAAACAAGGAGATGAGGATGGACAATCACCATACCAAGGAAACAAGAGAGCCTACTACTGCAAGCAAGAGAGTCCCATCCATTGGCTGTATGGGATCGAAGCCCCCTCTCAATTAGAGGTGGCATGGACATCACCATCCCAGAATCCTCAGGATTGGGGAATGAACTATGGACTAGAATGGACTTACTGGTATTACTATAGACTTATTATGATTCTAGCAATGGAAGAAATTACAACATTGATGTAGAGGCAGTGGCTGTTGGAGGCTCTTAGGGCATGGAGAGGGAAAAACAGGTGTAATACGGGGACATTTTCAGGACTTGGGAATCATCCTGAATGACATTGCAATGACAGATATAGGCCATTATATATCTTCCCATAACCTACAGAATTGTGTGGGAGAGAATATAAACTACAATGTAAACTATAATCCATGCTCAGTGTCGATGCCCCAAAATGCGCGTCCGTCTACCATATGGAGAGACCGGGGTTCGATCCCCGGTACCTCCCAGTAAA
>JAKSZT010053825.1:12474196-12540647 GCA_026826555.1 Tolypeutes matacus
TAAAAAAAAAAAAAAAAAAAAAAAAAAAAAATCAATTGCAATGAATGTACCACACTAATGAAGGATGTTGTTTATGTGGGAAAAAGTGGAAGATATGGGAAGTGGGGCATATGGGAATCCCTATATTTTTTATGTAATATGTGATCTAAGTATCTTTAAAAAAAATAACATATATTTTAAAAAAAGAAATAATGGGTGTGAACTTCTCAAATTTGATGAAAAACAATATGCACACTCAAGTAGTTAATTCTTCTGACAGGTTTAAAAAAATATAGACAATTCAGCAATAATGGTTGGAAACCTTAATATTCTACTTTCAATAATGAATATAATAACTAAGCATAAGTGTAACACAAAATAGAGGAGTTGAATAACACTTATCAATCAACTAGACCTAACAGACCTCTGCAAGACACTCCACACAACACAGAAGAATATATACTTTTAAGTGCATGTGGAACATTTTCTGGGATAGACCATATGTTAGGCAACAAAACATGTCTTAATACATTTTAAAGAATTGAAATCCAAATGGATTGAAATTAGAAATCAATAACAAGTAAATCTGGAAACTTCACAAATATGTGGAAATGAAACAACAAATTCCGAAATACATAGTGGTTAAAAGAATAAATCATAAATGAAATTAGAAAATACTTTTAGATGAATGAAAATGAAAATATAACACACCAATGCTTATAGGATCCAGCTAAAATAGTGCTTAGAGGGAAATTTGTAGCTGTAAATACGTACAATAAAAAGGAAGAAGGATCTCCAATAAATTACCTAACCTTACATCTTAAAATACTGAAAAAGAAGAGCAAATTAAACCCAAAGCAAGCAAAAGGAATGTAATAATAAAGACTAGATCGGAAATAAATGAAATAGAGAATAGAAAAGCAATAGAAAAAAATCAACAAAACGAAAAGTTATTTCTTTAAAAAGATCAACAAAATTGACAAACCTTTAGCAACACTGACTGTGGTAAAAAAAATTTTAAAAAGAAAACTCTAATGACTAAAATCAGGAATGAAAAAGGGACATTACTACTGACCTTAAAGAAATAAAAAAGATTATATAGGAATACTGTGAACAATTCTATGTTAACAAATTAGATAACTAAGGTGAAATGTACAAATTCTTAGAAAGACATAAGTCTCAAAACGAACTAAAGAAGAAATAGAATATCTGAATATATTTGTAACAAGTTAAGAGATTGAATTAGTAACAACAGCACAAAAATCTCCCTCCCTATCCCTACACCCAAACCCAAAGCCCAGGGCCAGATTGCTTTAGTGGTGAATTTTACCAAAAGTTAACAAAGAATTAACACCAATCCTTCTCAAACTCATCCCACAAAATAGATGAGGAGGGAGTACTTTCCAACACATTTTATGAGAACTGTGTTATCCTGATATCAAAAGCAGACAGAAGCATTACAATAAAAGAAAAGTAGAAAACCAAATCCAGCAACATATAAAAAGAATTATATCCATGACCAAGTGGGATTTATAGGAATGGAAGTTTATAAGAACATATAAAAATAAATCAATATAGTACATTCATCATATGAATAGAATAAGGGACAAAAGCCACATAATTATTTCAATGCATGCAGAAAAGGCATATGACAAAACCCCATATCCTTACATGATAAAAACACTCAACAAACTAGGAATAGAAGGGAATTTCCTCAACCTGATAAGGGCATCTAAAAAACCCAAAGCTAATATAATGCTTAATGTTGAAAGACTGAATGCTTTCACCCTAAGACCAGAACAAGATATGGATGTCCACTCATATCACGTCTACTTAACATTATACTGGAGGTTTTAGTGTGGACAATTAGACAAGTAAAAGAAATAAAAGATATCCAAACTGGAAAGGGAGATGTAAAACTATATCTAGACACAGATGACAAGGCTTCTACACAGAAAATCGAAGGAATCCATAAACACACGTGCACACAAACACATTATTAGAGCTAATGAGAGAGGTCAACAAAGTTGCAGGACATGAGATCAATATACACAAATCAATTGTATTTCCATACACTAGCAATTAAAAAGCTGAAAATTAAATTAAGAAAACTATTCCATTTACAATAGCATCAAAAAGAATAAAATACTTAGGAATAAATTTATTGAAAGAATTGCACACTGAAAACTAGAAAATGTTGATTAAAAAAAATAAATGGAAAAAAACACCTCATATTCATGGATTGGAAGAATTAATATTTTTAAGATGGCAATATTCCCTAAATTCACCTACAGATTCAACGCAGTCTTTTCCAAATCACAGCTACCATTTTTGTAGAAATGAAAAAGCTAATTCAGAAATTCATATGGAAGTACAGGGGACCAAGAATAACTAAACAATATTGAGAAGGAGGAACAAAGTTAGAGAACTCACACTTCCTGATTTCAAATCTTACTATAAAGCTACAGTAAACAAGGCTGTATAATATTGGCATAAGGATAAACATAGATTAATGAAATAGAATTAAGAGTCTAAAAAGAAAGCATTACATTTACAGTCAATTGAGTTTGGAGATCAAGATAATTCAATGGGGAAAGCATAGTCTTTTTGACAAATGGTGCTAGGACAAATGGATACCCACATGCAATAGAATGAAGTTGTACCCCTACCTCACACCATAAACAAAAATTAACTAAAAATGGATCATAGACATAAATATAAATACTACAACTAAATCTTTGTGGGGAGCGAATGTGGCTCAAGCGATTGGACGTCCACCTCTCACATGGAAGGTCCCGGGTATAGTTCCTTTAGCTTCCTAAAGAAAGTGAGCAGACAACAAGCAGACAGATGAGGGAGGCCTCTTGGGAGGGTGAATTAAAAAAATAGAGCAGAGGTGGCTCTAGAAATTGGGAGCCTCCCTCCTACATTGGAGGTCCTGGGTTTGGTTCCTGGTGCCTCCTAAAGAAACAAGGAAGACAGACACATCAAGTGCAAACAACAAGGGGGTAGGGAGAAATAAATTTAAAAAAAAAAAAAGGAAGTTGCACTTAATATGATTTTTATTTTTCATTTTTTTTTTTTTTTAAGTCCACACACACACTTGTGATCTCAGATTAGGCCTGGTTTCTTAGATATGACATAATATACAAGCAGTAAAAGAAAAAATAGAAAAATTGGACATCACCAAAATAAAAAACTTTTGTGCTTTAAAGGATATTTTCAATAAAGTAAAAAGACAACCCAAAGAATGGGAGCAAATGTTTGCAAACCATATTTCTGATAAAGGTCTACTATAACAAATACATAAAGATACTTACAATTAAACAATAAATAGAACACCCATTTAAAAAATGAACAAAAGTCTTGAATAGGTATTTCTTCAAAAAGTATGTACAAGTAGTCAATAAACACATGAAAAGATGCTCAACTTCATTGCATTAGGGAAATACAAATCAAAACCACAAGTATAACTAAAAATACAAATAATAAAAAGTGTTGGGAAGTGGCTGTGGCTCAATCAGTGGGGCTCCCGTTTACCATATGGGAGGCCCCGGGTTCGGTTCCCAGGGCCTCATGGTGGGGGCAGGCCCGCCTGCGCAGCGTGGTTAGCTGACCCAGCGAGCACAAGCAGCAAGGGGGGGATAAATGAATAAATAAATAAAATCTTTAAAAAAAAAAAAAAAAAAAAGTGTTGACAAGGATATAGAGAAATTGGAAACTTCCTACATTCCTGGCGGGAATGCAAAATGATGCATTCACGTTGCAAGATAATTGGGCAGTTCCTAAAAAATAAAACCTATGACCTAGCAATTCCTCTTCTAGGTCTATACCATAGAGATCTGAAAGCATATGTCCATGCAAAAAGTTTTACACAGATGTTCATAGCAGCATTATTCATAATAGCCAAAAGGTGGACCCAAATGTCCATCATTTGATGACTGGATAAACAAAATGTGGTATATCCATTCAATGGAATATTACTCAATCATCAAAAGGACTAAGTCTGCGAATATTCTTGCTGTCCTGATTTTGTGATAATCAGGGTAGGCTAAACATTCACTATATTAGAAACCATGCATGTGTCCCCAGACCTAGTTTTTCTCCCTGGGTCTGGTTTTTAGAATGCTGGTGAAAAACTAAGCCTGAAAAAAAAAAAAAGGACCAAGTGCTTCTATATGCTACAACATGGATGAACCCTGAAACATCATGCAAAGTGAAAGAAGCCAGACACAGAAGGCTATATACTATAGCATTCCATTGATAGAATTCCAGAATAGCAAATTTATAAAGACATAAAGTTGATTAGTGGTTGCCAGGGGCTGGTTAGAGGAGGAAGAAAGGGTGACTGCTAACCAGTATGGAGTTTGCTTTTGAGGAAATGAAAAGGTTTAGGAATTAGATAGTGGTGATGGTTGCACAACTTTGTAAACATTCTAAAAACACTGATTTGTACACGTTAAATGGTTAAATTTTTATTGTACGTGAATTATATTTCAATAAAGCTGTTATTAAAAAATAAAAGAGGGCATTGCACCAGCTGTTCTCATTTAAATGTTCTCAGGTCTTCTGTGGATGAATGAGTCAGCAGTCCTCAGTACTTTATGACTTATATTTTTAAAAGAGCCAAACATTTTGCAATACAGCAAACATATATTAAGCAAAATGTAACCATCACATACCACTGTTATAAACTAGATAAACAAAACAGAGTTCTTCATAAGCACTTATGGATATTCATCCATAAAGAGAGGCAAATCGCCTTCGTCATTTTACACCCTGCTGGGATTTGCAGACAAAGAGAAGTGGAAATTAAGTCAGAAGAATCCAGGCCTGATGATTCTGCTCATAAACAACAATAAAAAAACTTTTCTTAAATCCTTAACTATCCAGCCTGGCTCTCTCTACTGAGTACCTTCAACAGATAATAGTTTATTTGCCTGGTACTGATATTTGTTTTAGATTGTGAGATTTCACTGTGGTTAAATAAATTAAAATGTCTCCCTGGTATCCTAAATAAAGCTTATACCTGTCAGAGTTTAAGCAATTTTTTTCTTAAATTGGAGAACAGTTAAAAGGAGAGTGGTACCTTCTTGAAAAAGAAAAACTTGAGACTCTTCCAGCTAGGATCATAATAAAAGATGATAATCAACAAAAGAGTGGAGCCTTTTGGCAATGGAGATGGCGTTAGACCTGGGCTGTCCTGTTGCATTCCTTGCTGGCCTGCTCTGTTCCTATCCAGGTAAACATCTTTGTTTATTTAATGCTCACATTATGTTCTAACATTCTAATACCTTTTAATCCTCTTGGCAACTCACAAGAATATATTATAAATATAGAATATCCTGCTGAGATGCTTTTGCCATCAGAAACAACCAGGTACTTCGTTAAAACAAAGACACATAGGAAATTCTAACATTTGAATTTCAAGATTTTAGTTTTTAGGTGTCCATGTACACAAATATTTACATTTTCCTCTGTTTACTAACTCAATTCTTACATGTGTTGATGATGTTGATACAACCAAATTGGTACCTGAGAAAATGTAATGGTAAAATTGGATTGCAATTTAAATTTTCTGTGGTAGCAAACTAGGGATATTCATTTGGGAGATTGACAAGCAGTCTCAGGGAGAGGCTGAGACATAAATCAAGCATAACATTTCCTGCCGGTGAACCTCTTGTGGCCCTTTGACAATTATTCTACTTTGGACATATTTATCTTAGGTTTGTCACTAGAGGACAAAGAGGAAGGCTTTGAACTATCATGTGCAAACTGCATTATCTGCTATCATTTATACATCTGAAGGAAACTGGGGGAGAACTTGTTTGTTTAGATGTGATTTATATGTGGAATTGCCATGTGGCTATGAATATGGTAATCTTGAGGGTAATTAGACTTTCTGTTGCTATTTCCTAGTGACTGTTTTTTGGCTAAAGAATGCATATACATTTCAGATTAGAAGGAACCATGTCATTAGAATTTTGTACTTGTATTAGTATTGAAGTTGTCTAGCATTGTCATAAACAACAGAAAGATCTGAAAATGTTACAAAATAAGGTTGAAAGGTATTGTTCAATATTCCTGCTTAGCAATAGAGTCCCAAAAAGGAGGAAGAAATAAGAAGGAAACTGGGGTTGGATTATTTTTGGAATGATTAGATTCCAAATGAAATTGAGTTTTTAGGTCACAGACAGAAACTACTTACTCTCTGAAAGTCTTGGGACTCAATCTAGGAATTTCAGGACACTAGATCCCCAGGAGGCAGACATGACAGCACTTCCATGTCCCATCCAAGGTGGGCATCACTAATGGAACAGGACAAACTTTCCTGCTAAACCCTAAAATAAAGTGTGATAGCCAGCCTCCAAGTGGGCCATGATCCTAGCCTTCCTTGTGCACCTGTGTCCTTCTGTAATTTCCTCCCATCTTGCATGAGACTGGCCCGTTTGACTAGTAGAATACTGTGGAAGTGACAGTCTGTGACTTCTGAGTCTAAGATGTAAAAGACATAGTAACTGCTGACTTGCTCTCTTGGAGCACTTGCTCTGGGGTAAGCCAGCTGCCTTGTTGTGAGAGCCTTTAAGCAGCCCCAAGAGGAGACCTACATGGTAAGAACTGAGGCCTCCTGCTAAACAGTCAGCACCAATTTGCCAGTCATCTGAGTGAGCCATCTTGGAAGTGCATCTTTCAGCCTCAACCATGCCTTCAATTGATCACAACCTCACGAGAGCCGCTAACCAGAACCACCCAGCCAAGCTACTCCCAATTTCCTGACCTGTAGGAATTACGAGAATAATAAATGTCTGTTGCTGCTAAGCTGCAAAATTTGGGAATAATTTGTTACACAGCAATGGATAGCTAATACATAATATTTGAAAGGCAATCCCAGGAAGCATAGATGAGGGAGTGAGGAAAATGAGTCAGGGGGGAGAGATAAACAAATAAAGGATATTTTATTGAGTGGGTTACTGCTGTAGGCAACTGGAGCTCAATCCTGCTGGGGAGTTTTTGAGGATTGTTTAGGATGCTCCTCAGAGTTGTCCCATCAAGGCATGGAGAAGCTTGTGTATTTATCCACTGACTCCCACTCCTCACCATTCTTCAGTAGGTGAAGATTGTCCAGTGGTGGTGGTGGTGGTGGAGGAGGAGATGGCATTAAATCCTCAGTACTTCCAGGCTGCCTTGCTCTTGGAATCTCAAAGAACCAGAGAACATTCTCAGCCAGAGAAATAGAAGGTTCCAGGTGGGTGAAATAGAAAACCGGCAGCATGTAAAAGAACTGTCCACTGGAGGCTGCAAGTGAACTCAGGGGTGGGCTGCGGGATTAGGGAGACTTCAGTAGCGTCTGTCATACAGCCTCACAGTCTTTTTCATCACCATGTTTCCAGCAGCCACTCCCAATCAATTAGAGTTGAGATTTGAGATGAGGTCCACTTGTCTTCTCTAGTCTAGAACACCCTCCCCACTCTTTGTTCTGTCCCCTCCAACTCAATACCACTTTCTACCTAGTAAATTCTTTCTTCACTCTCAAAGGTCAAAGGTCACCTACCCATTGACCCTTTCCTAGTGATGCCACCTTCGCCTGACTAAATTAGCCTTCCTTTCTTCTCCAATCCCCCGCTTTGAATAGTTACAAGGATTGTAATCATTTCTTTATGAGTTTGTCTCCCTAATATGCCTGCCTATGAACATCTTTATCTGCCCAATATCTGGCATACATTAAGCCTTCAATAAATGTGCTCTAAAAGAGCAAGACTAGAGTAAATGAGGCAAATGTACAAACATTCACAATGTTCCACAATATTCTCTTAGAGTTTATTTTCCATACAGAAAGACAGATATGTGTTTTATTATGGGTAAAAGAAACATATTTAAGTACTTCTGGATTAACCTGGATTGCTCTGTATAGAAGGAGAAATCCAAATGCAAAAAAAGATTCTGTTAAACTGGCTGAGTTTAGAAAGACATAATTTTAAGCCTTAGGCAATCCAACACCAGCATGTTTACTTATCATAAGTATTTTTCAATCTGTTGTATTATACTGTCATGGCGAGAAACTTTAATTTTTTTTTAAACTGTACTCTCTTCCTAGCAAAGGCATAGGTGGATATGTTGCCATGTTAAGTGTGGCATAAGGTTTGGTTCCTATTAAAGTTTGAAGGATCATGTTTACATCTGGAGGGAAAAAGTGACCAGCACTATTTCAAAGCTGGCATTGTTTCTGAAAGTCCCTGGGGAAGGTTACCATCCCCAAACATTAACAGATGTCATTCTCTTGTCCTGGATTGACCCATGGTTCACTTGTGTAGCGATTTAGCCTACTTGGATTTCGTCATCTTTTCCTGCAGGGCAGAACAAGCAAAGAGAAGAGAAGTGAGTTTCATCTTGGCTCTTTTTGTTTTGTATTTTCCTCCATGGCTTTTGTTTAGGGCATCCAACAGTTCCTGGACCTCCAGAATCTAATTCTTGCCGGATCCAAGAGCTGAATGGATCCAGTGCATTTTCCAGGGGGGCATTATGAAAGGTGCTGACAGATGTCGATTTCAGCTTTGTCATTAAAGTGCTTCTCAAATGCCACCTGATGTCCCTGGGTTAGAGCTTTTCTTTCAGCCTTTTCTTATTACATTTAGCTCTGTTTTGTGAATAAACCTTTGAAGAAACTTGAGAGTATTTTGGAAACCCAAGGACTAGAAAACTTGAAATGTCTATAGCTCTGAAATATGCATTTGACCTTATTCCTCACACCCATGGGTCTGGGAAGGCAAGGCAGATGCTAAGTATTTTTCTGTGCTTAAAGATGATATTCCTTTAAAAAAAAATTAACAGTTAATTCTATTATAATTATAGATATACACACCCTTTCCATTAGTGGTCTTTTTTAAAATCCTTAAAATTTGGTTTTAAAAATAATTCATTTCATGTTTGAAACTTTTGAACACTTATCCTAAAGGTGGATATAATAAATCTAGTAATATGCATCAACATGTTCCTTCTTCTAATAGTTACCTATTGTTGGAACAAGGAATAAATGCTATATCAGGATTAGGGTTTAAATTTTCAGAAATAATTTGGGACTCATTTGACTACAAGCAAAAACATTGAACTCTTTTAATTCAGCTGATTTCATTTCACTTGAGTTATAGTTGATAAAACCTAGTTTTGTTGGGGCCTGATTCAATTATGATTATAAGCAATATTTGACATCAGTGAAAAGCAGTGTCATGTATGCCCTTTTACACAAATAGTCCCACTTTCAGCAAGTAGGAAATGATCTATTATAGACATGAAATGTCATGATATGTCATGTTTTTCTGAGCAAGCATCTCTTCCTCATTCCTTAGAGAACAGCAGCCTATTTCCATTTAGGGAACCACCTATCTCCATCTCCTTGTCTTTCCCCCTCCCTAGCTGGGAATGATTCTACTTTGAGGCCCCAGCTGTGGACTAATGTAAGGATCAAATTCTCCCTGATCATGTGATTGGGTCAGGACTGAGCACCTGTCCCAAATAAGACCAATCAAAGCCTTCCGGAGGGCTTTGGCTGGAATTATCAGGCAAGAGTTGCACTTGTCTTCTGGGATCGTAAATGTTAAGAAACTTAAACTCAGAGTTTCAGTGGCCACTTTTGGTACCAGGTGGGGAGAACTTGCCTTAAAAATGAAGCAATCCAGAGGAAATTCGAGCCAAGGGATAGTGAGAAAGAGAGTCTGTGATGTAGCCATGTCATGAACAACTGGCCTTAGCCTTCCCTGTTACAAGAGTTAATAAGATCTCCTTTGTGGTGGGTGGTGTTGCATAAGTTTATGAGTTGGGATCCAAAATAATATCCAGAGCTGCTGGAGAGATCTTTTTCAGAATGACATGTGGCCTCCTGCAGGCTTGCCTGGGAGGCCCATAAAGACATGCCCTGCTCTAGCTGTCACACCAATTCTCTGACTTGAACAAGTTAATTTCTGGCAATTTTAAAATCCATTTTATGGGTGGAGGAAGCCAGAAGGAATGCAGGACAGACTGGATATGGTGACTGGGCTCCTGCCCTGCACTAACCCGTGACCTTGGGCAAATCTCTTGCTGTGCTAAAGCCTCTGACCACCTTTCTGTGGTCCATAATTTCATCAGTGAGTAAATATCAAATTGTTCTGAGGAGCCCTCAAGTTATGGGGGAGGAATTAACCATAGGAAATAGAGGAGATCAAATATAAGATTTGGTTTCCCTACCCCACTTCCCTCCCAGACCAACCTGCATGTCATCTTCCACCTATTTTATATGTAAGATTTCATTTGAAAGATGAAAAAAAAAACTTTCTTTAAAATGGTTGAAAACCATGTAGGTGGTCTCTGAGTCTCCTTCCAGCCATTCTTTCTCTGACTTCAAGTATGTAATCACTGAGAACTTCACATTGCAGGCCTAGAATCTAGTCTGCTTCTCATCTGAGATAAGTGTCTTAACTTACACCTTCAGGTTCTATCGACACATTGAGTCAAAAGTGCTGTTTACCCATTTTCTCTGTTTTAAATTGAGGGATTGCTTTCATGCTAATGCTAGGGATGTTTAGATTACTGACCTCCTATTCTAAAAGGGCTTATTTTATGTATTAATAGTTTATTTCTTTTTAAAGTGAAGGGCTAATTTTTTTTTTTAATTACCTAAATAGTACTTGCTCATTATGGAGATTTTTAAAAATTAGAAAGCTAAGGGGGAAAATGTTCCATAGTTCCACCATCCAAAGACAAATCCCTCTTCTGCTGGAATCTTCCTGATAGCTTTCCATTACATTTAGGATCAAATCCTCACTGCTGAGCATGCCTACCAGCTCCACCTGGTCTAGACTGGGCTGAGCACCCCAGTCTTGCTTCTGGTCCATTTCTCCCTTGCATTCTATGGCTTTCAACTGCTTTCAGTTCTTTCCAAGGGCTCTGTTCACTTTTGCCTCTGGACCTTTTTACCTGCTGTTTCCCACCACCACCTTCATCTTCCTAGCTCCTTCTTATGGTTCACATCACAGCTGAAATTGGCCTACTGCTGGAAAAAATGTCTTTTCCCACCAGGGGCTTTGTTAGGCATCCACTTCCAGAGCATCTCATATTCTCCTGAGTATTTACCACAATTTCATATTATTGTTTATTTACCTACCTATTCTTTGTAATTCCATGATAACAGAAACTAAATGAATCTTTTTCACCATTATCTCCCAGTGCTTAATCCTCATCTGATATGAAGTAATTCTCAAAGTGCATTTGCCAAATGAATCAATGTTGTTTGACAACTCACTTTTTAAATATGTTTCTGTGGTCTTATTTTCCCAAACATCTATTTAAAACATAGTCTGTGCCAACAAATGGAGCTTCAGTCTCCCCAGGTTCTCTGGTAAACTGATGCAGTTGGTAAGAGCCACCTGTCCCTGTTTTACTTGTTGCCCCTTCCATGCTGGTGGCATGCAGCCCCGCTCTGTGCCCGGCACTGGGCTAGTACTGGTGCATACAGAACTTCTGTTGTGTTGCCTGGGCCACACGAAGCAGATAGATGTCTTCAGTCCCATTCTCTAGATTGGGAAATGGAGACTTCTAAAAGTTAAATTACTTGCCCAACAACATATAATTAAGTATCTAAACTAGGTTCTGAACTGGGATTCAGATGTGTCTGAATTCAAGGTATTGCTATACCCCTGATTATTCCCTGGCCTGTGAACACGCTAGTCTTTGAGGAAGTTTTTGTTGGCCCAATTTGAAATTTTCATTTTTTTTTTTTAGCAAAATAACTTAAAAAAAGAAAAAAGTAATATTTTCTTTCAATTCAATTAGCTTAGCCAGAGGGTGGAGTTAGATACATAGCACAAGTGCAATTGGAGGTAATGGTTCAACCTGTTTTGATCTGGAAGGTCTTTCGCTATTGCTGTTGTTGATGATGCCTTAGAAGAGGTTATTTAGCTCATGCAGGAGTGAGGTGTCTTCCTGAAGGATGGAAAGCAAATATTTCCTCTGACTTCCAGGAAGTGGAATTAAAGAATTCTCTGTTAAAGATCAAGCCCTCCCTGTCCTCAAGGAATGGCAATCAAATATTTACTTAGAATTAGGATTCTGCTTCAAAGGAGTCAATGCGGGATGTCCTATTGGGTTAAACAAAGAAAATAGGTTTTGGGGTGTAGTGGGTAGTTGAGTGGTAGTTTGTGGGAAGAAAAGCACAGAGAACAAAACCTAAAGGCTAGGGATCTGGGAAGAGGGGGTTCAATGGGCTAAAGCTCTTCTTAGAAGGTGCTTGGTGAGATGGCCCTGAGAAGAAGCCCTGGGGTGGAACACTGATCAGCACACTGCTCTCCTCCACAACATCAGGAACTTCATGTGCCTACACCAAGTGACAATCCACTCCTCACACAGGGAGCATCCTTTAGACCTTCCACTTTAAGTTCCCGATCTAGCAGAAACAATGGCAGGCCCAGGCCACCAGTCTGATCTCTATCTTCATCTGAAGAGCTGTGGATGTGCTTTCTCCTACTTCCCCCAGAGCGCCTGTAAATTCAAAGGGATGCTTTGAAGTAGGATGGAGACAAGCACTTTCCTGTCTGTGAAATGGGACAGATACATGTAACAGTTATCTCTATTATGCCATCCTGGATACAGGGCTTTGCCTTGGGCAGTTTGGGATGGTGAGATTGGAATCAAAATGTAGGCTGCACAGTAGAAAGTGGCATCAGAGCTAAACTTTCAAAGAGCTTCTGATGTCCTGATGAGATTTATGCTGAGCCTTCTACAGCTCAAGAAAGCTGTAAGCCTCCCCCTATGAATTTGAAGTGTTACCTCCTAAATCTATTCAGCCTTCCAGGTTTTCTCTTATGTCTGATCTTAACATGAAGTTCTGATTCTTCTTCTTTTTTCCACAAAAAGTCCATAACCTTCAGTACTTGTGAAACATAGTAATATCCCTGAAGAGTAGGGAGTGTCCTAGGGAAGGGATGAATTAGTTATGCATGGCTGGCTACTAGTGACTACAAGTGACCTTCCCCACAATGGGGAAGTATACTTGGGAAAGTATATACTGGAGTTCCCACCTGTCTATTTCCTCTTTGTAGATTTATATCAAGGTGCCTGGCACGGTGCCCAGAGCTTCATCTGTATTCATTGAATGAATTAATGAATTTGTGCATGTATGCATGAGTAAAGAGAAAGCAAAAAATCCACTTACCTATGAATACCGGGATGGAATTGAGAAGCTTAGAGCATTCCAGAGGGAAAGGAAGAAATACTGTCTCTCTCCTGAGGAGTACACGAAATGCACTGCCTTAATTTACCAGGGCTGCTATGACAAATCCCACACATTGACTGGCTTAAACAATGGGAATTCATTGGTTCGTTGTTCAGAGGCTGGAAGCCCAACATCAAGTATCAACAGGCCATGCTTTCTCCAGTCTGTAGCTTTCGAGGACTGGCTTGCCAGCAATCCTTGGGGGTCCTTGGTGTGTAGATGCATCTCTTCCTCTGTCACATAGTGATCTCTATCTCCTTCTTTGGCTTCTACTTCCATGCTCAATTTCCTTTGCTTATAAGAACTTCAGCTATACTGGAGTAAAGCCCACCCTCATTCAGTTTTCACCTCACCTTAACTTACTTAATAACGTCTTCAAAAGTCCTATTTACAAATGGGTTCACACCTAGAAGATCAGGGGTTAGGACTTGAACATGTCTTTGTGGGGGAACATGATTCAATCTAGCAATAGGAAATAATGTTGGGAACTACCTCTCATGCCAACAATGGGCAGATGTCCCACCTAACATGCCTCAATTAATTTTCTCTGGCCATTTAAAAAAGTTAACACAAACTTTTTGGCTTAAAACAACAGAAATTTATTTTCTCACCGTTCTGGAGTCCAGAAGTCTGAAATCACCTTTGCTCATCCAAAATCAACATGTTGGCAGGGTTCTGGAGGCTCTAGAGGAGAGGCTTTTCCTTGACTCTTCCAGTGTCTTCCAACATCCCTTGACTTGTGGCCACATCACTCCAGTCTCTGCCTCTGTCTTCACATCACCTCCTCTTCTGCATGCATGTCATATTTCCCTCTGCCTCCCTCTTGTAAGGACAATTATGCCTGGGTTTAGGACCACCCAGATAATCTAGGATAATTTCCCCATCTCAAGATGGTTAATGTAATAATTTCTACAACGACCCTTTTTCTTGATAAGGTAATATTTACAGATTTCAGAGGTCAGGATCTGATACCTTTGGGTGACCATTTTTCAGCTTATAACAGCTTCCATGTCAATTTTTCTCCTAGTCATGGAATGCACAGGGAGAGCCTGTTCTAGACAACCTTTGAAACAGAAACAAGCTCATTTCTCACTGCATAGACATCACATCTAATGTTAAAATCTTCTGTCTGAGCTTTAAAACTTAGACAACCTTAGATAATATCTAACACGGCCTCAAGAATGAGTGCATGGGAGGTGAGGAGATATTACCAGTCACACAGCTAGAACCAGATCCCTTTTTTGCCTCTTGACTCAAGATCTTTCCTCCATAACTTCTTTCCTTTAAATTAGGGTCTGCATGCTCAAATGCTACATGGCATCCCAGTAGGAAACACAAAGGAGAGAATTTGCCAGGTATAATATGATAGGCAGTGGTGATGAGTATGGCAAACTAGAGTACATGTTGCATCTGAAAGATGAAGCCACACCTTAGCTTTCACCAAGTGTTGCATGGGGAAGGATGTGGCCAACATGGCAAACCTGCTTCTTCTAGAAAGGTCTGAAATCCGGATATTTATATAAAATTTTTCTATTTTCCTATTTGGCAGGAAATTTTAAAAACTTGAAAATACCATATGGGCCAAAGAGAATATGTATTCAAGACCCACCAGCTCACAGGGTCTCAGTGGCAACTTTTGCTTTATACCTTCTGCTGAACTTGATGCACAGGTATAAGTGGTATCTCAAGTCCTTTGATACTAAAGTTCCTCTCTATACCAATGTATGAAGATGGCTTCCTTTTTAAAAATATCTTTGCAGATGTCATTAACATTGTGATGTAAGACATTCTCTGAAAAAGCCTTCCCAGAGATTTAGCGAGTAAAAGGACAAATCCTGTTTGCTTAGAACTCTGGTATATGATAAAGACTGGAGAAGGACTCCACAAATGCTGAATCAAAGGAACAGCAAGATTTCAGGTAGGAGAGTTCTGTCCCAGACACCGGCCGGGTCCTGCTCCCCTCTGCTTCACTTGGTTCCATGCAGCTAAGGAGGTACAGAAAAGCAACATGGCCATTACTCCCTCTCGTTGTGGACTGAGACTGCAGAGTAATTGCAATGAGTTTGAACTCCATGCATATCCAGGCACAGGGACCTAAGTCTGCAGAGACCCAGGGTGAACCCGGGTGGCTGAGGAGTGCTGAATACAAAAGGGTCTCCTGGGACAAAAAATAAATAAAAAAGAGAGACTGTAATAGTAATGCTGGTAAGAACTGTTGTACCCCCATTCAACCCAGGTTCATTTGGCCGGATATCTAAAGACAAAATGGACTTTTCTGAAGTGACCCACTGTGATGGTTAGGCTAATGTGTCAACTCAGTCAGGTAATTGTGCCTAGTTGTTTGGTCAAGCAAGCACTGGGCCAATTGTAATACAAGGACATTTACAGGCTTTAGTCATCAGTGAGTTTACTGCATAGATGGCTGAGGACATCTACGTCAACCAGGGAGATTGTCATCAGCAATGAGTGACGCTTTATCCAATCAGCTGAATGCCTTAAAAGGGGAAGTGAATTCAGCATTCAGAAAGAATTTCCCAGCTCGTCTTTTAACAGCCAATGTGTCCAGGAAACTCATCAATGACCTTCATTGGACTTTCATCAGAGCCCCTGTTCTGCAGCTTGCCTGCATAACCTGGACTTGTGCATCCCCATGGTCACGTGAGAAGCTCTTATAAAATCTCATACTATTGACAGATATCTCCTATTGATTCTGTTTCCCTAGAGAACCCTGACTAATACACCTACCTTTCTGGATTAACCCCATTTGGTTCACCAGGGTGGGATAACCTAACAGGGAAGAAACTGGAGCCAGAAAAGCCTCACAGAAAAAAGGGGGGTTAACTGAACTGCTATAAGATAGGATCAGTCCCGGAACTGAAAATTATAATGAAAACGAGGAAATGAGTGAGGGAGAGAATTTAAACAAGTAATAGTAGCTGGGGAGAAAAGTTTGCACACACACACAAATCACAGATGAAGATTCCTGAAGAAGGAACAGAGGGGTAGAAGCTCTCTCCTGGAGGTGAAACAATTGTACAAAAAGTGCAATCTTAAAAATTGTACCACATATCAAGGACAAGAATCAGATGAAAAAGATTTGAGAAAATCTGAACAGTTAAACTTGGGGCTATACTAAAAGTCTAGAATAAGTTAGACCAAGCATCAAAGAAAAGTCTTAACACAAAGCCATTCAACAATTAAACTCTAAATAAGAGGAAGAAATAGACATTAAGAGTTATTGTCTTGATTAACTCATCAAGATAATCAGATGCCTAGACACCAACAAAAAATTACAAGCCATACTAAGAAACAGGAAGATATGGTTTAGTCTGGGGAACACATTAAAATTTCAGAGGAGACTCAGAAGTTGGAACAACTAATCAAATATTTCAAACAAATCTCCTAAATCAATTCAAAGAGATGAAGGAAAATATCTGTCTTTCAACAAAGAAAAGCCCAGGACTAGATGATTTCACAGGTGAATTCTACCAATCATTCCAAGAAGAATTACTACCAATCCTGCTAAAACTCTTCCAAAAAATTCAAGAGGAGGAAGCACTACCTATTCATTCTATGAGGCCAAAATCACCCTAATACCAAAGCTATATAAAAATACTACAAGAAAATAAAATTACAGACTAACTTCTCTTATGAATATAGACGCAAAAATCCTCAATAAAAATTTGCAAACTGAATAAAATAAAAATTCCAACACTCTTGTTTGCAGAAATGGAAAAGCCAATTATCAAATTTATTTGGAATGGTAAAGGACCCTGAATGGCCAAAAACATCTTGAAAAAGAAGAATGAAGTTGGAGGACTCACACATCCTGACTTTAAAGTATGTTACAAAACTACAGTGGTCAAAACAGTATGGTATTGGCACAAGGATAGACATATTAACTAATGGAATCAGACTGAGAGTTCACTCTCACTTCTGTACCAGTTGATTTTTTTTTTTTTACGATTTATTTATTTATTTACTTTTAAAACACATTTTAAGCCCCCCCCCCCATTTTTGCTGTTTTGTGTCCATTCATTGGGCAATTCTCTGTGTCTGTTTCCTGCCCTCTCCTCTCCTCTCATCCTTCTCCTCCTTTCTTCACCAGGATTCAATTGTGGGAACCTCTGGTGTGGGAGAGAGGCATTCTGCCACCTCTGCCACCTCAGTTCCTGGTTTTCGTGGTTTTTTTTTCGGTGCATCTCTTCTTGGCTCTCCCCTGCATCTCTCTCCTATTATGTCATCATCTTGCTGCATGGTTCAGTGGGGCCTGGAGGCTCACCCACTCATGGGGCCTAGGGGTTCACCCACTCTTGGGGCCTGGGGGCTCTCCCACTCACGGGGCCTGATGGCACACCTGCACACCCTCTATATTTTTCTTCATTCTACCGGGAGGTCCCAGGGATCTTACCACATCCACTTAATTGGGAAAGAATAGTCTCCTTGACAAATGGTTCTGGGAGAATTGGATACACATATGCAAAAGAATGAAAGAGCACCCCTATCTCACACCATATACAAAAATTAACTCAAAAGGAATCAAAGACTTAAATATAAGAACCAGAGCTAATAAGCTCCTAGAAGAAAACGTAGGGAAGCATCTTTGGGATCTTATGTTGGGCAATGGTTTCTTGGACATTACACCCAGCATACAAACAATGAAAGAAAAAGAGAGAGAAATGGGACCTCCCCCAAATTAAAAACTTTTGCACATCAAAAGACTTCTTCATGAAAGTGAAAAGAATACCTACTAAATAGGAGAAAATATTTAGAAACCACATATCCAATAAGGGTTTAATGTTCAAAATATATAAAGAAATCCTACAACTCAACAATAAAAAGACAAACAACCCAATTAAAAAATGGACAAGCTTCCCTCTTCCTCCCCTACCCCTCTGCATGCAAGTCTCTACCCCTCCCCCTTGCTTCCCCTCTCTCTCCCTTTCTCTCTTCTTTTGTGAGTTATAGCAATCATTGCCTTTGAATCAAGTGCCATAATCACCATAATCCTGGCGATTCTTACCCATCAGCAACAACTATTCCTCTCCTCCTCCTTCCCACTACCACCATATCCATCACCCACCACAAACACCACAATAATCCACAGCCAAGATGGATGGGATAAGTATATTGGTTAGGAACACAGGCTTTGAAGTCAGATTCCAGTCACCATCATGCAGACATCAGAGACTGGACCAGACACAGTTTTGACAGTGACTTTACAAACATCTGTGTCTATTCAAAGCAGCAGTGCCTACACAGGTGGTACAGAAGTTACCAGTACAACAACAGTTACAGCAGATATAGACTGTGCAACAGGTAAAACATGTCTGCCCAGCTCAGGTGCGGTATGTGGAAGGAAGCGGTACTATCTATACCAAGGGAGCAATCCAAACAAGTTATCCTGATACAGAAATGCAGATGCACAACCAAAACACTGGAGGGAATTACTTTGATACTCAAGGGAGTTCTGCACAGGTGACTACCATGGTCTTGTCCCACAGTGTGGTAGGCACCAGTGGGATTCAGATGGACCTCACAGGAGGTTAACTCAGCATCTCTGGAGGAACCTATCTGATCGGTAATTCAATGGAGAATTCTGGTCACTCATGACACACACAACTCAGGCCTCCCCAGCAACAATAGAAATGGTGATTGAGACACTGCAGAAGTCTGATGGTTTACTTTTTTACTCACAGAAGCTCTCTTCTCAACACTACCTTCAGTGGCTGTTGGACATCTATGAAACAGCAGAAGGAGTGAGCCTTCCCAGAAGCACGCCATACAACCACAAACATTACCTACACCACTGTCTGGATCAAGATGAAGGCAGTGGAGTGAAAAGTGAAATAGATGAAGAACTGGATGACTCTTCAGCGCTTCAAGCCAAAAGAGAGAAAACAGAGGACCCAGATAGTTCACAAACTGGATCCAATCAATGCTGCTTCTTTTGGAAAAGTAATAAGGTCAGTTTTTATGGGGCTACATATCAGAAGATTGGGAATTAGAGGAAACTCCTAGTACCATAACTATGAGGTTTGTATCAAGCCAGATTCCCCTCTTAATCATCTGTAAGAAGACATGAAGTATATGGCTGAGACAACCCACACAACAGAAACAAAGGTACAAGCCTATGCAGAAAGAGGATGGAGTTGCAGATGGTTTCACAGGAAGTGGTCAGTAGGCACATCTGTTGAGCAAACTGTAATTGCCAAAAGTCAACATCATCAACAACTTTTAGATGCCTCTTGAGTACTTCCAGAGTTTGGAGAAGCTGAAATTTCTTCTCTGTCAGATGGCACAACCTTCGAGGATATCAAGTCACTGTAGAGTTTTTTTGGGAACACTGTGAGGCACTATTGGACGTTGATGTGAATTTTCAGTTTAGCCTGATAAAAATGTTGTGACAAACATTCTGGCCCTATTCTCCCTCTACTCCAACAGATGGCACTACCATTGCTAAATCAAGCAATCTGAGTGGATTAGAAAGTCAAGTTCCTTTAAAAAGCAAAGCTGATAACTCTGTGCAAACATGAGTCTATCCTGAAATGGATGTGTAACTGACTATGTGATGTGTCAGGCTTTGGTGGAGATTCTCATCCCCGGCGTCCTTAGACCTATTTCTAGTGCCTTGACGCAAGCCATTCAACATTTTGCAAAAAGCCTTGAAGCTTGGCTTTCCAATGTCATAAACAATATTCCACAGAGACTGATACAAACCAAGGTTGCTGCTGTAAATGCCCTTGTCCAGACTCTGCAAAGATATACACTGCTCAATCATATACCTGGCCAAGGCGGCTCATGCAGCACTTCAGGACACTTATCAAACCAGCCAGATGCTCAATGCCCTCAACCATGTTGATATTGCCAGTGTCCAGGAGCAGGCTTCTTGGGTGTACCAGTGTGATGACCACATGGTTCAGAGACTAGAAACAGACTTTAAGATCACACTTCAGCAGCAGAGCACCTGGCAGCAGCATGCTGCCAGGCTTGACACTGTGATGATGCAAGCACTGAAGCCCTCTGAAGGAAGACCCAGTTTTCCTAAAGCCACCAGGCAATTTTGGTTAAAATGGCCTTTCTACAATGCTGCTAGCTTTGGCTCCTTCCACCTAATTCATCTACTCTACAATGAGTGTATGTTCTACTTAGTATAACAGCGTGTTGCCCAGGCAACAGGAGAGCCACCCATAGCAGTCAAGGGCAAGCTAGGTGATTGAAATTCTGTGTCTGGATCAAGATGAAGGCAGTGGAGTGAAAAGTGAAATAGATGAAGAAGTGGATGACTCTTCAGCGCTTCAAGCCAAAAGAGAGAAAACAGAGGACCCAGATAGTTCAGGCAGGCTGTATGCAGCCCGTCCTCAAGAGTGGTGTGCAATGGAGCCACGTGAATCAACCTCACAGTGAGTGTATCATCACAATTACTCAGACTATCTGACAGTGCAGTGCTATGGGAAATACCTACAGTGCAGTCTAATGAATATCAAAGTTTGTTTTTCAGCTTACAGTAACCCTGTTGATATTGGGCTTAAGTTGAAAGATTAATAAGTGTGAAGATCAACTGTTGTCAAATTCTATCTGTGCTGAATATTATCTTTTTGGAGTTCAGAAAAAATGGAATGAGTTTATGTATTTTGCCAGGTCTTTTTTTTTTTTTTTAATGTAAACAAATTATTTGCCTCTTAATAAGAGTTGTTTTTTCCCCTTAGTTTCAGGTATCAAGAAGGATTTTTGCAACACTTAATGTCAATTTTTTTTTCTTATAATTAAAAAGTAATTTACATTTTTGTAGCTTGGAAAATGGGCAAAAGACTTGAATAGACATTTCTCCAAAGAGGAAATACAAACAGCTAAAAAGTACATAAAATATGTTCAACATCACTAGCTATTAGGGAAATGCAAATCAAAACTACAATGAGTATTATTTCATACCCACTAGAATGACTACAAAGAAAACAGAAAATTACAAGTGTTGGAGAGGATGTGGAGAAATAGGCATACTCATTCATTGCCAGTGGGAATGTAAAATGGTGCAGCTGCTGTGGAATACTGTTTTACAGTTCCTCAGGGAGCTAAATATAGAATTACCATATGATCTGGTAATCCCACTACTAGATATAGACTTAGAAGAATTGAAAGCAGGGACTCAAACAGACATCTGTACACCGATGTTCATAGTGGCATTATTCACAATTGCCAAAAGATGGAAACAACTCAAGTGTCCATCAGCCGATGAATGGGTAAACAAAATGTGGTATACACATAACAGAATATTATTCAGTAGTTGAAAAGGAATCAAGTCCTGATGCATGTGACAACATGGGTGAACCTTCAGGACATTATGCTGAGTGAAATAAGCCAGACACAAAAGGACAAATATTGTATGTTCTCACTGATATGAACTAATTATAATAAACAAACTCACAAGTTAGAATCTAGAATATAGGTTACCAGGGGACATACTGGGATAGAGAAGGGAGAGATGATGCTTAATTTGTACAGGATTTCTATTTAGGTTGATTTCAAAGGTTTGGAAATGGATGGTGATGATGGTAACACATTATTGTGAATGTAATTAACAGAACTGAATTATGTATGTGAATGTGGTTGGAAGGGGAAGTTTGGGGTCATGCATGTTACTAGAATGAAAGAAGATAAAGCATGGTACTGTATAACACAGTGTACCCTGTTGTGGATGATGGACTGGGGTTAATACTACAAGTATTAGAATGTTCTTTCATGAATTATATCAAATGTATGACACTAATACAAGGTAATAATAGGGTCATATATGGAGAAAATACAGTTAATGTAAACTGTGGACTATAGTTAATATTCTCTCATCAATTGTAACAAAGGTAACACACTAATGCAAAGTGTCAACAATAGAGGGATATATGGGAACATTGCATTTTTTACATGACTTTTCTGTAAACCTACCACTTCTCTAATTTAAAAAAATAATGATAATAATTTACAAAAATATCTTTGGATGAATTTAAATTTCTCACTCTATTCTTGCCTGCTTTGCATTTGGTTGTGTTTTAGAGATAAAGGAGAAAGGAATGCAGTTTCATTGATGTCTCTTTGCAAGCAGTAGAGTTAGTGGACAAGCGCACAGGCCCTGGAATCTTTCTGCCTGGATATGTGTCCTTGGGCAAGTTACTTAATCTCTCTGTGACTTAGTTTCTTTATGTGTCAAATGGGGATAAGAATTTTACCTTCTTCATAGGATTGTTGCAAGGATTAACTGAGTTGTATATAAAGTGCATAAAATAGTGCCAGGCATTTAGTAAGCACACAGTAATTTTTGCCATTTTTAGGATTACTGTTCTTTTTGGTATTGTTAATGAATTCTGTTTATCCTTGGATTTACCTGTGGATTGTGCCCTTCATGTGGGTCACAAATGAAAAAAAGATGTGTGCTCTGCTCTTTACAACATACAGACAGATGAGTGCCGAAAAGTAGCAAAATGTAATCCATAGGTCTCCTCATTTGGATATCCTCTCATGGGGACCAGGACATCTGACAGTATATACATTGATAAAAGAGAAGGGCTTGTAAAGAAAAGGGTTTGGGACCCTCCAGAGGTGGCTTCTGAAGTTCCAGGAAAGAAGCCCAGACTGATTTAAACCTGGGACCTCTCTTATACTAGACGGTCACTTAGTCTGATCTTATCACCAGTATGCCATTAAAAACAGCAACATCTTTGTGATCAGTTATTGGGCTATACGTGTTCTTAGAATTTCTACTTAAAAGTTTTAGTATCTTTAAAGTCATTTTCTAATACCACAGCCACCTCCAGGCTCATCATTGAATGTGGTCTCTGGAACTTAGTCACTATCTCACAACATACATAGGCCATCTTAAAATGTGTCTTTTCTAATGGGTTAAGCAGGGCTTTTGGTCAGGTAGAGAAACCAGCCCTTTGTAAACAAATCATGCAACCAAAAAATAATAATACTTTTATTAACAAAATAAAATAAATACTTTTATTTCTTAAAAATAAAAAGAGCAGGGTATGACAGCTGCCGTACAAATGTAAGATGATGGGACCAGTTCAGGGCCTGACATCATGCATATTTCAGAGTTGTGCTGTGTTTCCTGCCTCTGAGTTGAGGCCCCTTTGCCATGTGCAGGAACCTTCTCAGTAAACGAGATGAGCCTGTCCTTCTAGGGGGCAGGCAGGAAACAAATAGGGAACGAATGTGGAGACTTAGGTGGGCTTTGTGACGGAGAGATCGCTGCAACTTCTCTTTGAGCTGTAGAAGAGGCAACAGTGAATTTGTATGGAGGGGCTCCTCCTCCTTAGGAAAGCCATTTTCCTTGGATGTTCTTTCTCTGACCCCTTCCTTTGTGTGGAACATCTCTTGCATTACTTCCTTTTTTTTCTTCCTGTACAAGGTGGGGGTAGGACTCTATGGAGGGTGGTGTCAGAAAGAAAGGAATGTAGTTGGGTCTGCTCTCCAGAACCCCCTCCTCCCACACTGACATTTATGAAACAGAAAGAAAATAACCCAGAGAGTCCATAAAAGTTGATGTGCAATGACCAAAGTGATGAAATCCTTTCCCAAGTGTGGGGAAATCTTGACAGCATGGCCGTCGCCTGCACCTGTGGATGGTTTTCCTGTTCTTAGCACTTGTTTGCTGATGGACTCTGTCTGAGATAAAATGTGGCTGGGCAAGAAGAGGCCGCTGGGCTTCCATGCTAACACCTTTGGGTTTACTGCAAACCTGAGTCTACGCCATATCACTGCATTTGTCAGGCCTTTTCCTTGCGGTAAAAGGCTCGGGGAGATGGGTAAATGTGGGATTTTGTGGGTTTTTTTCCCCATCTTTGGCTTTCTTCCAAATTAGAGTTTCCTTTTCATCTTTGATTAGTAGGAAACTGAACTCTACCTCTCTATTTTGATTTGCTTTTTCTTGAACCATGATTTCCCCCTTTTGATTGAAACAGGAGTGACTTACTTATTATACTCTTTTTCCTTCCAGAAATTATATCAAAATTGGAGACATTATGGGCCGTCTCTTGAGCTGTTTGTTGCATAATGTCTTCTTAACAGGTCAATTATAGTGAACAAAGCATTCTAGGTGACATCTAACTGGAGACTTGTAAAACTATATTGCCACTTTGATTTCTGTTCTATCACATTATTTTATTTTCCCTGCTTTGGCTCTAATCCCCCATGAGGTTTTTAATCCATTCCAGGTGCTGAACATTAAAAATGTCTTTGTGTGGTCAGCATGTTACACCAGAATGGCCTCTCTTAATCTGGAGTGAGTTTAGGCCTTGGTTTACATGTGCTTGTACCAGTTCTTTTTTCTAAAATCCAAAGACTTTTCCATTTTTGTGGATGCTGCTAATAAAGCTAACCATACCCTGGTAGTCTCATGACTAATCCACACTCCATTTTATGGCTTCTAACTTCTCCAACTTACATGAAAAATTCTTGGTAGCTATTCTATTTGAAGTTGCCATAAGATCTGACTTTCATGTTTACTGCAGGTAAAATGATTTTTAAAATGTCTATTTACTGATGCACCATTGGAGATTCATGAGACGCTTAAAGGAAAGTAACACAACCTTGGCATCTCGGCCCTTGTCTCTGGAAAGTCTCTGTTTTAGACTTTAAAGCCGCAAGGGCGATGACACTACAGTCCAGTAGGAATTCTGCCATTATGGACGTGTTCTAAATCTTTACCGTCTAATACAGTAGCCACTAGCCACATGGGGCTACGAGTATTTGAAAAGTGGCTCGTGTGCCTGTGGAACTGAATTTTTCATTTTATTATTTTAAATTTAAGTAGTCAATGTTTCTAGTAGCTACCTTATTGGGCAGCCCAGATCTAGAGCTATTTCACCTACTGTTTGGTTGTAATATTTGTAAACAGGACAAGGTTGATTATTGAGGCATCTAGAAAGTTTGTGAACTTCCCCCCATTCTTTCTCTCCTTGTGTTTGAATTGGCCTTGAAAAATTAATAAATTGGTGATATTTCTTGAGTCCTTATGATGTGCTGTATGCTGTTTGTGCTATTTGTTTTACATGCATTAACACATTTGATCTTTTTTTCCTTTGCCTGAGCAACTTTACTAAAATATAATTCACATACTATGCAATGAACCCTTTTAAAGAATGCAATTCAATGGGTTTTTTTAATATCATATTCACAGAAATGTGTAGCCAGTATTTTAGAACATTTTCTTCCCTTCACAAAGAAACCCCATAACCTTTAGCTATCACCCCCACCTCCTACCCCTCAGCCCTAAGCAACCATTAATCTAGTTTCTGTTTCTGGTAGAACTGCCTATTAGGGATTCTCGTGTGAATGGAATCACATTATATGTGATCTTCTGTGACTGGCTTCTTTTACATAGCATAACATATTCATGGTTCATCAATGTTGTAGCCTGTATCAGAATTTCATTTCTTTTTATGGCCAAATAATATTTCATTGTATGAAGACACATTTTGTTTATCCATTCATCAGTTGATGGACATCTGGATTGTTTCTACCTTTTAGCTATTAGGAATAATGCTTTTATGAACATTTGGGTACACGTTTTCGCATGGACATATGTTTTTATTTCTCTTGGGTACATACCTAGGAGTGGAATCGCTGGGTCGTATGGTAACTCCATGTTCAATTGTTTGCAGAACGTGCCAGACTGTTTTTTAAAGGAGCTGCATCAATTTGCATTCCTACTTACCATGTATGAGGGTTCCAAATTCTCCACAACACAGGCTGATGTTTTGGTCGTAGCCATCCTTACGGGTGTGAAGTGGTATTTCATTGTGGTTTTGATTTGCATTTTCCTGCTGACTAATGATGTTGAGCATCTTTTCATGTGCTTATTGACCATTTCTATATATTTTTTGGAGAAATGTTAGTTCAGATCCTTTGTCTATTTTTAATAACCTCATTTAATCACCTCAAACTAAGAAGGGGTTACTATTACCATCTCTGCTTTGTTGTTAAGATGGAGTTAAGGAGAAGGGAAGTAACTTCCCAAGGTCATTCAGGGTGCTGGAGTTGCAGCCCATCCCCCACTCCATTCTAAACTCTACTCTTCTTCTGGATCCTCACTCTCGTACCACCTCTTCAAGAAACACTTCCCTGGCTTCCAGTCCATGTAAGGTTCTGTAGTCACATACTCTCATAGAGTTGCATTCCTTTCTTCAGAGCATTGGTCACTGTTGTCAATTATATACCCAACTATGTCTTCATCTGAACACCTTTTCTCTCCGCCACTAGTCTACAGGCTCTTTGAGGGTAGATATTATACCGGTCTTTTCATTTTATACTCACTCTGGCTTAGCATATAGTGGGCACTTAATAAGTATTTGTTGAATGAATATGTAAATAAATGAATGCCCTGATATTAAGAATTTAATATCAAGAATATAATAGTTTCACTGGGGTGATACTCTATACCAAGACACTCTGCTTGTGTCTCTCATTGTGTTTTCTCTTTGTGTCTCCCTGTTGCATCATCTCGCCATGCCAGCTCTCTGTCTTGCTTGTCTTCTTTAGGAGGGACTCGGAAACCAAACCTGGGACCTCCCATGTGGTAGGCAGGCGCCAACTGCTTGAGCCATATCCGATTCCCTATTGGTTATTTTTTAGATTTATCCAATTGTATGTTTTGATCTAATTTTTATCTGATTGTGCAAATGAGAAAATTTGGTTCTTTTCCCACCTTGAGCAAATTGCTACACTTTCTATGCATCTGTTTTCTTATTTAAAATGGGGATAAGAGTACTCATTGGACAGGCCATGCTGTGCTAGCAAACCCCCTAAAATTCAGATATTTAATACAACAAAGGTTTATTTCTCACTTACACAAAATGTGCTGTGAGTCAGGCGACTCCTCATGGCTCAGCATTGATTTAGGTCACCTCAATCTCATGACATTGCCACCTCAATGTGTGGCCTCCAGAAAAAGAAGAGAAATCTAAGAGAGAGGGGAGCATCATTCCCCCAGTTCTTAAATGCTTCATGCTGGCAGGGACTCCTGTCACTTCTGATCACAGCTCATTGGCCAGAACTAGTCACATAGCCCTGCCTAACTACAAGAGGTCAGAGAAATGTGGGAGAGCACATTCATTTTCAGTGGGCAGTAATTGTCTCTGCCATCAAGTAACTATAACAATTACATAATTATTACAATTACTATTAATATGATGATGGTGGTTGTCGTGATGAAGATGATGATGACGACAATGTTCCTGATAGGTGCTTCCTTAGGAGTAGGAGTTTTAAATTTTTTAATCCCTCACACTCACCTTCTTGTCCACAAACAAGCAGGTCATAACTAGCATGTGATAAATACCCTCTAAATGTTTGTGGTGTAACCAAACACAAAGGGAAAAAAAAAAAACAATAGACAACATTCAGTAAGTGATAGCTGTGATGATGATAATGGAAATCCAAAGCAGGAGCAATACTCCATAGCTAGATGCCCCAGAGAAGGTTTCAGGGAGATTGAAAGGAGACTGTCTTTGAACTGGCATATAGGACAAATAGGATTTCAAGGAGTTGCAAGAGTAGCGGGTTGGAGCATTGTGGGAATTCAAGAAAAGGGACTAATATGAGCACAGTACCCAAGGTATCCAAGTATCTTGTGTTAAGGGGGGAGTTGCATGTGGCCTGACCAGGAGAAAGGGAGTGGAGGTAGACTTGGGAATCCCTATGAGGGGAGTGTCTTGGGCATTAAGTTGCCATTAAGAGTCATTTTTGTTTTCAGCTAGAGGGCTGCTACAGCTCATCTATCTCCCACTTGCTCATCCTGGCCTGGCTTGTATTCTTTGCTCCTCCCACTCTCTTGCCTTAGATCCCAAGGAAAGGAAGGAGCTCACATTTTTTGGCAGGCTCTATCCGATATTCATGGAACAAATAAATCCCTTCCTTTCATTCTTCTTAGACCGTACTCCATAATTTTTGTACACTTTGTGATAAAAATATGGAAAAAGTACTTTAAAAACATTATCTTTCTGATACTTTCATCTAACCTCCCTGTTATTCTCTAATATTTAGCAAAGTTGCGTTAATTCTATCCAGGCATCCATCTCGCTCATCTTTTTAAGGAGAAAAGGTTTGTTAGGGGATTTTTGATCTGCCCTTACATCTGTTGTTTTTCCAATTTTCAGAGAGTGAGCAAATGTCATTGAACTTTGTTCCCCTTTCCTTTCCTGAGTAAAATATCCTTTCTATTTCTATGGAAAACCTCTGGGAGTAGCTACTAGTATTTTTGGTAGGAATTGTTTCTTCCTGCAGGAAATGTGAGGCATTATCATTGGATTGGGCCAGTCAAATTTCTGATATCTCAAGAAGAAGGTGCAAAATTCATGGGTAAACGTAAGGTGAGGGATGGTTTTCAAGGCTCTCCAGCTCAGAAGATGAAGCTCCAAGTTGAGTCTGAGGAGACTCAGGAGAAGAATAATGCCCCAGTTAGAATATGGTCCCTACCAATACTGCACAATTGTTTCCATAAGATGGAGTGAGTAGGTGACAAAAAAAATGAAGGTTCTCTTGGAGTGGATTGGTACGGTAATTAAGGGAATTAGGAGCCCCATGCTTTCTGTATGAATGCTGGAATAAATGAAGGCAAAAAAACAATCCATCACAGCCATTCCAAGGTGCAGGCATCTTGCCTGCAAAATGAAAAGCAAGGGAAAGGAAATGCATCTGCTTGTACAGCATGATACCCGTCTCTATCCTGTTGAATTAATGAGTGCTTAGAAGAGGTCTGGCAGCCAAGTGAGCTGTCGGCTTGTTGGTATGACTCTAGAGGTCTGGGAATTCGAGATAATGGGAAAAGAGAGGGAGGACTAGGGCATTACAGGCTAAGAGAGAACAGACTGTATCAGAAGCCCAGGGGAGAAGAGAGCTTAGATGCCATTATAAAAAAAATGACCTGGCTAGCCACAAAGATTGATGATAAGAGAAGAAAAGGGAAGGAAATTTTGAAAGAGCTTTTGCCTTGATCAGGGGCAATTTATTTACTGTTTAACATGGCAGGAGATGCATAATGAAATTCCTGGATTGGAAGGGAGGGTGTTTCAGATTTAGCAATCAGTTGGGGGCTTAAAATAGAGTCTCCTTCCCCTGTAGGCCAAGCAGGTATGGCCATTTTGCAAAGTATGTGTAAGAAGGGATTAGCTTACAGCTGTGTGGGAGGACAGGTTTCTGGTGGCTAGCAATACATATGGATTTTGGGATAGAATTCAGAAGATTTGACACCAAACCAAACAAAATACAATACCAAAAAAGTAAGGAAGAACATCTCTGGGCCACAATGGGGAATAGGTTTCCATCAATATAAGAACTTCCATTTATTGAGATTTAACCATGTACCAAGCACTGTGCATATATTGTTTAATTTAATCTTTATGATGAATTCTGAATTCAAATTTTTGTGTCCATTTTATAAATGATGGACTGAAGCTCAGACATGTTAAGTGATGTGACAAGAGCATACAACTAAAGTGAAGGGGGTTGAGATTTGAATTTGGGTCTACATAACTCAAGTTTTTAACTGATGTCGTTCCTAAGTCACCCCTCAGGGATCAGGAAGAACAAGGTAAAAACATGTCCAGCCTCAGGCAGGCGTTAAAGGGCAAAATTACATGTTGAGAACCTTGCTGTTTCCTTTTACTTTCCCTGACTCCATTACCTCTGATCCCTGGCCTGTTCTTTTTGTTTGTTTGTTTGTTTATTGTCTCTTCGCCTTCCTCTTCCTTCCTTTATTTTTACTCTTCTCTTATGGTTTTGACCTGCCTTCTGATTCGGCTTTGCTCTTTATATTCAAGCAGTCAGCCTAGCACAGGGGTTAAAGATGTGGCTTCTGATGCCTGGTTGCCTGAGTCCAAATTAAAATCTTAGCTTTGCTGCTTTACTAGCTGTGTGGCCTCTGGTGCCTCAGCCTCCTCTTCAATTTTAGTTACCTTTGACTCGGGAACAAACCAACCCACAGCTTAGTAGTTTAAAATAACCACAACCATTTGGTTGCCCACAGTTCTGTAAGCTGGCCAGCGCTCAGCATGGATGGCTGAGTCTCTGCTCCATGTGGTATTAGTTGGGGATGCTCACCTGGAGCTGGAGGAGCCCAGAGGACTTCACTCACATGTCTGGCACCTCCACTGGGGCAGCTGAAACAGCAGGATACTGACCTTCTATTTCTTTTCCTCCGAATGGTCTCTCATCATCCAACAATCTAGTCCAAGCTTCTTCACATGGCTGCTGGACCCAGGAGGGCCAAGCAGAAAATGCCAGGTCTCTTAAGGAGTAGGCCCAGAAGTCACAGGGCAGCACTTCTGCTGCAGTATTGGTCAAAGGGAGTCCAGCCAAGATTCAAGGGCAGAGGAAACAGGGTCCACCTCTTGCTGGGAGAAATGTCATGTATGTACAGGGATGAGCAGAATTGTGGGAAGCCATTTTTGTAGGCTATCATCTACCACGGGGAGGATAAATGCTCCTTCTTAATAGGGTTGTTGAGGTACGTAGTTCATGTACAACTTAGTCCTGACAACTTCATGAGCTATCAGGAGAAAAATATAATTAAGTTAGAGACTCCTGATTCTGCTTTGAGATGAAATGCACATCAATGTGGATTTGGAGCAGGGTTAATGGTGGCATTAACCATCATTTAAGCCAACTAGATGGGCTAAAATAAAACTTAAAAACATCTACCATTTAGGTGACATCTTCTTTCAAAGGCAGACATGACAAGCTTTTGAAAACATCTCATTCCCCTTTCTCCTGTAATCATCCAAATTATGATTATATTTCCATAAGAGTTTTAGAAATTGTTACAGAATGTTTGTTACATAAAATAAGGTCCACTTACCTAACAAATCAGGAGTTTACATAGGTTCTTCTTGTAAGTGGTTTATTGTCACCAAGGTGACAATAAATATTTTCTGCCCAGGACTTTTGACAAAGCTTGTGTCACAGCCTGATACATATGTTACAAATACATAGACCTAGTCAAAGAAGGTGCAACCACAACCTTGGTTGCTGAGATTTTTCACAACTTCCAGAGAGGATCCCACGAGTGATGGGACCTACAAAACCACCCAAGACAGGATCAGATAGGAGGCCTCAGCAAATTCAATAATCTATACATCTTGAATTGTATGTCATGTTACAGGTATGAACAGACCCATTTTTTCCTGCCATGTGGAATCTGCACATGAATCCAGACACAGAGTTAAGCAGTAAGCTCTCTAGGCAATGCCTATGGAGGTCGACTGTATGGCCATTTGACTTATATGAAATCAACCATACACACTTTGGTGAGAATGCTATTGCTTCACTCAAGGTAAACAGGCAGTGGATGAAATTAAGTCAGTGTGAAGGCAAAACATAGAGGAAGAGTGTATGAATAATACGAATAATTCCAAGGGTTTCCCCATTACACCCAGAGCAGCCAGACACCTTGTTCAGGAGTTAGTGAAGATTTCCTCAAGCATTTGGAGGAATAAACTGAAGAATCACTTAAAGACCATGAGAAATATTGACTATTACTATGCTTTCTGGGAGATTTAGAGGTAATTTAGATGTGTGTAATTTTCATCTTTCAACCTTAATATCTTGGTAAGATTAAGCTACTATACATTTATTGATTTTGTTATTTCATTTAACATAAGGTATTGTATTTGTTTACTACCTCTGTTTGGATAAACATTAAGTTGCAGTAACACAGAGAGGCCTAAACATACAATGACTTAAGTAAGATGGAGGTTTTATTTTTCTCTAACAAAAAAGTCCAACAATGAACACTCCAGAGTGGCTCTTCCATTCTAAATATGGGGCTTCCATCTCCAGGCCTAAGGAAGTAGCTTTAGTTACTGTAATTTTCTAGCCATTTGGAAGGGGGAAAAGAGAAAGGGAAGGGTTAACAACATCCTTTTTAAAGACATGGTCTGGAAGTTGCATGCTGCTCACACCCCATTGACCAGAACTTGGTCACATGTTCATACCTGACTTAAGGAGGCTGGACAAAGAAGTTTTCATCATTGTAGCAATGTGTCCCACTAACATGTGAATGGGGTTGGGGAGGAGTCTATTATTAAAGGGAGAAAGTGGAAAATATACATTGCAAGATGACCAGTAATCCATACTTCATGTTGCCCTGTGGGTTTTCCAAGACTCAGTATTTTTAGTCATTTGGCAAAAAGTAGGTGCTTGTTAAATTTATCTTTAATTCAATTAAATGTATTGCACGGTAGTTTTTCCTGAAAGTACATTTATGTCCATGTGTCTGTTAGAACATTAGCTCCATGAGAATAAGGAAGAGCTGTTTAAATTGAATCACCAAAAGTTTCATATAGCAGTTTTCACAATGTATGAGGGCACTCATCAGGGTCACCAGATGTTTATGAAGCACCCAACATGTGCCATATACATTGCCAGGATCTGGGCATATGGCAGAGAATGACACTGACATAATCTTTGTTCTCCAGGATCTTCATCTAGTGAGGATGACAGACATCCAGTAAATACATCTAAATAATTAAGTAAATAATTTTAAGAATACAGAGTGCCACAAAGGAAAAGTTCGGAATGCCACAATGATATTTATTAGGGAACTCAACCCAGTCTGGAGAGTCAGAGAGCCTGCCCTAAAGAAGTACATGTTTAAGTTCAGTCAAGTCATTGGGATACCAGAAATAGTTCTTGAGCATCTCCTATATCCCTGGTACTTTCTAGAAATTGGAGATAGAAAAGGCGAAGATAAGAAGAGATACCTAAATGAAAGAAGTGGGAAAGAATATCTCAGGCAGAAGAAACAACATGTCTTGAGGAAGGCCTAGAGAGGGCCTGTAATGCTCCAGGAAATGAGAAAAGTCAACATAGCTGGAGTTAAAGAAGGGCAGAAACAGTGGGAGACTGGTATAAGCCTGAAGAAGTGGGTAGGATTCCAATATGCAGATCTTTGTAGGCCAGCATAAGAATTTGGGTCTTCATCCTACAAGTCTTTGTGAGGATAAGCCAAAGAATGCCATTCATTCACTTCATCCAATATATATTTTTCGAGCCTCTTCTATAGGCCAAACCTTGGCTAGGTAGTAAGTATAGAGCAGCAAATGAGACAGACGTGTTTGAGACTGCTCATTGTATTCTGGTATCAGTTTACCCCTTCTTCATTAATAGTAGAGCCCCTGAGTTTGGGCTGCATCTGTTAAGAAATAAAGACTAAATGTCCCAGCTTCCTCTGGACTTGTTCTACATGAGGGAGAAATAAGTTTTTATCTTATTTAAGCCCCTGCTATTTTGGATTTTCCATCACCAGGAGAGGAACCTCATTCTAACTGGTACAATAGTTAAGGTCCCAGTGAAGTTTACAATCAATTGTGGGGAAACAGGCAATATACAAATGGAAAGGGAAAAATCACTTGGTAGGTGATTTTTTTGATGAAGACAATAATACTGGTTAGCTACTTCAGATTAGTGGTTACAGAAAATGTCTGTGAGGCAGTGGCATTTAAGTTACGGCATGGCAGATTGGCAGAGGTACGGCAATGGGTTCTAAGAGGGAACAGTCTACCTCTATTTGGACAGGGAAAAGGGGTAGGAGGAAAAGGTCCCACTTCTGGGGTTTTTCCAAGATCATTCCTCATACTCTGGCCTTTTTCTGAATCAGAGACCAGGGATGAGTGCATTTGTGTTTTGTTTGGTGACAGACCTTGTGGTTCACCCTGCCAACGTCCCTTTGCAAATCATAGATCTCAGCCTTGCACGGTGGCATCATCCCATCTTGAAGCTGATTAATTTTTGGAAGGGGCCAACAGATACTTGGGGGAGAGAAAGCCATGATTTGTGGGGATCTCTTTCCCACGGAGAAGCTGTACTTCACCCATCAGCAAGGATATTTTCTTCTCAAGCCTGTAAAATTAAGACCTTTGTTATTGAAAACCAGGCCACGGTTAGAACAGTTGGTACGTATGGTTCACCTCTCCTGGCTTTCCCCAATACCACAGCATCGCTTTGTTGGATTCAGTGCTCCTGAGAGACTAAGAAGCTCTTTTGAATGACTGGGGATCAGATGTGGCATAAGCCATCTTGTCCTGTGGACAAAGTGCATTCAGATTCTTTACTCCTCTCCTATTGGAAACAACAGAAAGTAGAAGAAGGACCTTGTGACCAGGACCTGGAGAGGGGCATTGGGATACCAGTTATGACAAGGTACCTACCCATTTGCTCTGTACCATGTCTCATTGCCATGGAAAAACCACCACACTTCTCCCTTGTCTGCTTTGTTTCTTTCTGTCAAAGTTAGCGCTATTGTCTGATATTTACTAGGGACCCATGAGGAGATTACTGAGACAAGGATGCTAAGAACCCCTGAGCTTCATGGAAGAATGGTTTGTGCCCTGAATAAGGTAGTCATTTCATGATTGACTGGTGAGAACACCAGCCTAGGAGGCAGAAGAGTCCTGATTTTGTCCTAACGTCTTCCTCTGATTCACTCTTCTGTTAACCTTTATTTAGCCTTGGTAGTGACGATCCCAGCCCATCCCCAGTTCCTCAGGAATGCTGTGGGAATAGAATGTCATAATGTTCCTACTTACTGAGCTGGTACGAAGGCAGGGGCTGTGAGTAATGATGCAAATGAAAGCTGAAAAATCATGGCACCAGCTCATTCACTATAGTCTCTAACCTGAAAGACAATATAAAACAGTGGATTATGGAGTCAGTAAGCAATGGTCAAGGGCCTGCTTTGCCACTTTTAGCTGTGTGACCTTGAGGAAGTCTCTCAGAGACTCAGTTTCTTCATCTGTCAAAGAAGAACGATAAAATCAGTGCTTTCCTCCAAGAGTATTGGGATGGTTAAATAAGTCCGTGCAGATGGAGCTCTTAGAGCAATGCGTGGCACCTAGTAAATTCTCAGTAAAAGGCAGCTTTAAATTTTCTTGTTAATAATGATAGCATTAGCAACTGAATGAGCACTTTTAAACACCCTGGATGACATGGATTGGCAGCCCCAAAGAAAAGGAATTAAACAGAAAATTCTATACTGACAATAAAGCTATAATCGAATGCACTTTAAGAGAGAAGTAAAACTGTACTATTTGGAAGGTGTGGGGTATGGAAGAAGTGCTTGAGGAATCCTCAAAAGGAGAAAACTTAGAAAATGGAAATTTCTTGATAGCTTCTAGAAGCCCTAGGTTTGTTTGCCTTCTTCCCCCACACACAAAAAAGAAAAAAATTCCTCCTGTTCCTTTTAATAGAACCCCAATATTTTTCAGTTATCTGCCTTTTAGGAAGGAAGATCCTCTTTCCCTCCAGAGGGTAAATCCTAATTTGTCTGAGCCAGCCAAGCAATGTTATTCTCTTCGCCAATAAATTATTTTAAGGGCAGCATGAGACCCAGTTCTGGCCAATGAACAATGAGTAAATTTTGTGTGGTGGGCTTCTTAAGAGTTTTTCCGGGAGAAGTTTCTATTTCACTTTTAAACTCAGGAAGTGACAGTATCTTTTCTGCTGCATCCTGTCTCATCTGCATATAAAACAAAAAACTGTGCGGCAGCCATCTTGTGACCATGAGGAGAGACAACCTGAAGTAAAACTCCTACCCTGTGCACAGTGGAGTATAAAAAACAAGCAACAAAGACTTTTCTCATGTAGGCAACACTTTTACACACGGACTCTTCTGGAATCTACCTCAGGTGAAACGTGGGTCCTGACTTCACACACGTGTGTCTATGTCCTGCTCTTCCAACACTGAACGGATAGAACATGGGTTGCACTATTATTTTTACTTACTGCCATACTTGAGGGCCATCAGGTAAATTGTCTATTCTCTTCAGGGGGTGAATTTTCCAAAGGACAGAAGGGATCTTGCAGGTCGTGGTGGAGTAGAAAGAACAAAGTATTAGTAGCTTGTAGACCTGGATCCTTCCCTTTGAACTACCACTTAGTAGCCATGGGGCTTTAGACAAGTGACCTTCCTCTCAGCATCAGAGTCATCATCTTTAAAGTGATGTTAACAATATCTACTTATCTTCCCCTTGCTCTAAAGGATCAAGTAAGATAATGTATATAGAATGTACACTTTGAAAGTGCTACAAGAATGCAAAATAGCATAGATACTATTAGCAACAATGAGCTCTCATCACTGGTCTACAGCTAAGAAGGAACATACTGTTGGCATTTTGGAGTACTTCGACTTTTTTTTTTTTTTTTCATTTTATACCTGTGATTCATCAGAAAAGAAATTCAAACCGATTTTCATTCCAGGGTAATTTAAGAACTACCCAGAAGTAGTGATTTATCCCACACCGCCCCCTCTCTTGATAGCGTTAAGCCTAGTTAAGCCTAATAAAGAGAATTTACTTATCCCTGTACAGAGCAGGTGAGAGCATTTCCACTCACGCCAATCCCCATTTCACAGGTGAGGCAGGAGAAGTTCAGATTCTTTTCTTCTTAGCAAGGAATAGAATCCAGGGTGGAAACTTAAGAATGATGCCGACCATTTTGGCACTAGTAAGCAGCTCTGCAGACTTAGACCTCATAAGGAAGATGTCTTATGGAGTTTCAGAGTCCCAGCTCATGTGGAGTAGAGAAAACCTTATAACTTCTGCCTAAAAGACAAACCTCAGAACGTCTATGGCGTGGGCTGTTTTTCTCTTTTCCTTTGTTCTTTGCTATTTTCCTCTCTACGCATGATTATACAGCAAGCCACAGGATTGGGCAAGTTTCTAAGCTCGGTTCATTTAAATTGCACCTTTAGAGAATGGTACTTAGAAACTGAGATGAAGAAACATAGGGTTTGTGGCCTCAAGCTCTTATCAATGGCTATGACACTACCAGCCTGTCAAATAATGACTCAGCCAGAAAACAAACCCAAAAAGAGAGAGAGAGAGAGACTATCCATAGTGTTGTGGGACCCAGGGGGAGGAGCGCACCCCTCTAAAGCAGCAGTTCTTAACAAGGGCTCCGTGAGCTTGAGTTGAAATTCAAAAAAAAAAAAAAACATTATCTTTGTGGGGACGTGCTGGTGCGGGTGTGACGTATTTATTAAATAATACACAGTATAATGTGGACTTAGTAAGGGGTCCATGGTTTTCACCTGACTGGCAAAGATGTCTGTGGAAAAAAAAAAAGTTAGGAACCCTGGCTTAAAGGTTTTCTGGGAAATTTGTGGGTGCAATTTGGTTGTCCCAGTTATTGGGAGTATTTGTAGCTCTTGTGTTCCTATGAGCAGATGAAATCACCTGTTTTGCTGTGACTTTACAATTGTGTATTATGGTAAACCACTTTCTTTTTTATTTTTCTTTATATTTCAGTTAGGGCTTATTTATTTATTTAATGTCAGTAGGTTATTTTATCTGTGAATTATGTTCCAGAATAGTAGAGTGCTGCAAAATGGCTGATAACCACCAGTTTACACAAAGAGAAAACTCTGTGATTCAACAGAATTTTTCAACTTTATAACCAGTTGATTCAGTGTTGGTAGATATAAGCTCTCTACTTTCAGAAAGCATTTCATCAGTGCCAATTCCTCCCAGCTGGAAAAGTGTTTGAAGAAACGACAGTCCATTCACTGGAAAATAATTAAGTAATGAGTCAGTGGAGGGAGGGTACATGAGAGGAAAACTTTAGAAGACAATTTTATATGTTTCTGGATAATTAACTAAGCTGTTTCATGATTTACAGTACTGATTACAGATGTGTATTTGTCACATGTGATTGTTTTCCCTTTCTCCTGGATATTTTTGTATAGGGGTTTTATTTCTTAAGCTGTGTTTCTTGGTTACCAATTTTTGAAACAGCTGAACTCTTTGTGAGCATTTAACGTGGAATGTTGAACTAGTTTTAGTTGGCAAATTGTACTGCAGTAAACATTGCATCCTGAATCTTTTCTGTGTACTTACAAGATGTTGGTTTATTCTGTGCATAGGTTTACAGCTCACTTCGTTAAAACCTTAATCCTGAGTAACAAGCCTTTCTTGAGAATTGCTTTCATGAGCAAAGATAAAGTCAGAATGCATTTTCAGGGCTGACTTAATAAGGTGGGTCTGGCCGTTTTGGCATTAGGCAATGAGCCACAAAACTGTGTACGTGCACATGTGTGTGGGAAAGTTTATTCCTCAAGTCCTTTAAAGCCCAAAACTTGAGTTAAAATGCAAACAATTATCTTGGAAGGATAATTCATGATGACATTCTCACTTTGGCTTATTCCAGTACAAATTATTTATAAAACTGGCCTGGCACCTGGTTCACAAACAATGAGCCCTATTGCAGGTAAGCTTAGTTTCAAGTGACCTGTCCTGGGTTGAGCCCATGCTGTGGAGGTAAGCTGAAAACAATAGGAGCAAAATCTTTGGTTCAGAGAGTCTAACAAGTGATGGGGTTTGGTGATTAGTTCAGGACAGTCTGTCAATAAAAAAACAAGCCATAAGGACAGAGCACAAAAATGTGACTCATATTCCTGCGTACCTTCCCATTCTCATGGAAGTCAGACCTGTTGACCTTGGCACTATTTCCTGGTAAGGCAGGTTGTAGCCTCAGAATCCTTCTAAACACACAGCTCTAAGAGGCCATTCATATTTGGCACATGAAATGAAACATTTCTTTCTGTGCACATTGGGGTGTCCATTTTAAATGATATCAGCATGTGAATGAGCCTAGGAATGTAAAGGAATCCAGGGTCTAGCTGGAGAGTTGCAAAAAACAATTCCTTTAATTGATACAGAGAATTGCCTACTAATTTCAAAGCTCTTGAACTGGAAGTTATCTTAAGTAGTCACCTTGTCCAGAGGATCAGCATCCTAAGATAGGAATTCTCTTAAGCCAGAACAATAGAGTTATTTAGCATGTCCAAGATTTATTTGAAAGAGAGAGAAAGAGAAAGGTCTTTAATTCTGTAGCCACACACGTTGATAGTCCGGTTCATCTCAGGAGAAACAAAAGTCAAAACAAAAATATGAAATCACTTAGCAAGGGAAATCATTTATCAGTGGTGCTTGCAGACAAGATATAATGATGTCTTTGATTTTCCAGGCACAATTGCCTCATCTATCATTTTGTATACAGGAAGATTTTCAGATTTCCTATTTTACAACTGGATTTTGTGAAAATGTACCACAGATACCCAGCTTATTGGTAGTATGCTCTTGTAAATACCTTGTAGTTTGGGTCCTACTGAGAATTTTCACCCTAACACAGATTTTTTAAAAAACAACAAAACACCCATGGGTAATGCAATTAGAAAAAGCTCAGTGACACTTCATTAGGGAACACTACTATAAAATGAGAAACGTCTGTTTGCTTTGCACTATTGGAAAATCAAACACCTCAGAAGAACTAAACACTATAATCTCTATACAATGTCACCCCTTGGATTTTCTGACTCAGTTCCTGAGGTAAATGGATGGTACTTTTTTTCTCAATCCTAGCTTTGCTGGGGGTGAGATCCTCTGAAGGAACTGGATTTCGACTTTGTGGGTAATTCAATCCTTCAGAGCAAAGGCAATGGAAGATCAAACAGAGCCTGGAGTTCTCTTAGGAGCAAATAGAAAATGCCACAAGTCTGCTTACCCCCGGGCAGATTTATGACTTGGTGTCTGGTGAATCTTTAGATTAACACTTTCCAACTCCTATTGTCTAGACCTGGCAAAGGCAGAAGATTAATGTCAACAGGGAGGCAGCCTGCACTAGATGTTGGAAATACAGATCCTACCTTTGACTGGGCTATAGATCAAAGAAGCTTGCCGTTTAGACAGACCCTGGAAGGAGATTTGCAAATCAGGCAGAGCCATCTGTGTCAAGAGTAAAAAAAGCAAGTCTAGAAAAGGAAAAGAAGGTCCGTGAGAACTCAAGTGGAGGAGACCACAGCAGTTTCATATTTTAGCCTGGCCAGCTTCTAGCTGTAGAATATAGTTAGCTGGAAATGGAGGAAAGGTAGAGAGCTTGTCTGTGGCTACCTTTGCTCAGTGATGGCAGCCACAGGGGTTGCCACCATTTAGTTCCCACTCAAATGTGTGGGTTTGGAAATTCACTTTCATTGAAAGAAGTTTTAAAGGGAATGTTTGGAGAGATCATTTACCATCTCTCCTCCCCCAAGTAAAATGTTTTGATGATGTATTTCCACAGAAGGTAGGAGGATTAAGATTAATCATAAAATGCACTCTATCTGAAATACGAGCACAAGGCTGGCTGGCGGCCAAACAGGAGTGGTCAGTGGTCCTGAGTTCTGACTAGAAGGGTCACAAATGGATATGAGGTGAGTGTCTATGGGCTATGATTCACCCCTCGTGTCAATTTGGTCTTTGTTTTACTGTTTATTCATCCTTCATTGTTAATTTGTTCGTTCAACAGCAGGTATTTCTCTCTCTTTAGTTCTGAGCTTGGTTTTGGGTTTTAAAGTTTAGAGCTGATCTCATCTTCTGTCATGTTGGTGCCTTTCCCTTCCATTCTTTTTTTAAAAACGTAAATCAGATTATATCACACCTTAACAAAACCCTCCAGTGGCTCTCCATCTCATTTAAAATAATATCCAAAGGCCTTTCCCTGATCGCTAAAGCAGACAGGAGCTCCTCTTTCCTCTCAGATCTGATCTTTTATCACTGTCCCCAAAGCTTGCTGTAGTGCAGGGGCTCTTTACCTTTTTTGTTCCACAGACCCCTTTGCCAGTCGGGTGCAAACCATGGACCCCTTACTAAGTCCACACTGTACTGTGTATTATTTAATAAATACATCACACACACCAACACATCCCCACAAGAATAGTGTTTTTGAATTTCAATTCAAGCTCACAGACCCCTGGTTAAGAACCCTTGTTCGTGTGACATTTCCCTTTACCTTGAATTTGCCAAGTTTGTTGCAATCTGAGGACTTTGGGCTGGTTGTTCTGTCTACAACCCTCTTGCCCCAGATTTTTACACAACTGATTTCTTCTTGTTATTCAAGCCTCAGCTTGAATGTCACATTCACAGGAGGACTTCTTGACACCCAAGAGACTTTTATAACACCTGCTTTATTTACCTGGTAGCACTTATCAATGTCAAGTATCTTCTTGTTTGTTTCATTATCTTTATTTTCCATTAAAAGGCAAGCACCATGAGAACAGTGATTTTTGTTTGTCTTGTCCACTTCTGCCTCCCTACCATCCAGAATGTGGCTGGCACATAAAAGTATTTATTAAAGGTGCATTGAATTCACGAGCCCTAGGTACACACAAAATCACTTATGGATCTGTTTTAAAACTTCACATTCCTGAAGCCAACCCATAAAAGACCTGATCCAGGAGATCAGATGTGAATCTCAGGTCCCATAAGTGATTCTGAGACACAGTAGTTCAATTGTCTCTAAACTTTTTTGATCTGTCCCAATTGCAGAAAAATTTTGACAATAGAATGCTAATATGGGCATATTTATTTATTTATAAATTGTGTACACATGGCACTTCATTTAGTAAAAATATATTCAAAGCTTCCTTGATCAAGATGGAGGGGTGAGATACTCCAGAGAACTCTGTCGACCCACAGAGGCTTTGAGCAACCAGTTAAAGGATTGCAGTAATAGGATTAGTGCTGAATCAAGAAAATGGCAACTTGAAAACAGTGGGCTCTCCAGAGCTCTTGACAGCCCCTCCCCCACCCCTCTCATGGGCTCAGTGCAGAGTGAGCACATATTCCAAGTGTGGGTTCCTGGTCCTAGTTTCAGAGGAAGCAGAGTGACTTTTGTACACATACTAGGGTGTGTGTATGTCTGTGCCAGTCTGTCTGGGGGAAGTCGGAAGGACTGAAGCAGGACACTTATCACAGGCTCACCATCCCAGAAATTTTCCTGTGTCTAGAGGTGGCTCACAGAGCTTTCCTACAGAAAGCTATAGGAGAACAATCAAATCGAAGCTGCCTGGGGCAAAGGAGTGGCAGCTGTAGGACATACAGTATAGCACCTGGGACCATGAGGAAACACTGTTTCCTAAGGGAATGGCAACATCCCTACCTGTGTAAACTGGTGAATGTCTAGAGCCATGCATGCATGCCCAGGAAAAGACATGTGTGCAGAAAAGACCGGGGCATTCCTCTGCTTTTGCAGCACATGGTCCTTTAATCTCATTGTATGACTAAGCTCTGAAGCAGAGTACTTATGCAGGCCAGTGTGAAAAGGCATTTTCTTTTTTTCCTTTTTTTTTTTGGTAGTGAGTTCCAGTCACTCAAGGACATCTCTGTCATAACACTAGCTGAATACAAGCTTAAGGAACAGATGCCTCAGAGTCTAAATTTCAGCAATATCACATGAAAATATCAAAATGTGTGACTTGAGAGAAAAGACTACAAAACATACAAAGAAACAGGAAGCAATGATTCATGTGAAGGAAAAGATTAAGGAATCAGAAACCATCAATGAACAGGAGTAGATCTTGAACTTACCAGACAAAGACCTTTAAAAAACAATCCTAAATATGTTCACAGAGCTAAAGGAAAACATGGAGAAAGAACTAAAGGATATTAAGAAAATAAGAGATGAACACAAAGAGACTATTAATAAAAATATAGAAATTATGAAAAAGAACCAAACAGAGCTGAAGACCACAGTAACAGAATTAAAAAAAAAAAAAAAAAAAATTCCCTAGAAGGAATAGTTCAACAGCACAATGAAGCTGGCAGAAGAAAGAATCAATGAGCTTAAAGATAAGACAATTGAATTCATTCTGAGGAACGAAAAGAATAAGGATGAAGAAAAGCAAGCAGAGTGTGAGGAACGTGTGGGAAACCATCAAGTGTACTAATATATGCATTGTGTGAGTCCCAGAAGGAGAAGAAAGCAAGGGGAGGAGAAAATATTCAAAGAAAGAATGGCTGAAAACTTCCCAGATTTAATGAAAAAATGAATATACACATCACAGATGCTCAAAAAACAAAAGGATCTCCAGTAAAGGTAAAGACGTAAGAAAGTCAGTACTATTGTATTTTTGGTTGGTAACTCCACTTTTTACTTCCTGCAATGTCTAAAAGGCAAATGCAAAAAATGTAATGATAACTCAATGGTTTGGGACTCATAATGTACAAATATGTAAGTGATCCTGCACGTAAGGTGGTCACATATGTGAATAATCTTGTTCTTAGGAAATGCACCCGGAAGTATTATATGTTCAAGGAGGCTGATGTAATACAAACCACTTTCAAATGTTTAAAAGATAGATAGGTAGACAGATAAAGAATGATAGGGCAAATGAGGCATAATGTTAAAATTGGTGGATCTATGGGGGCAGCGTATATTGGAGTTCTCTGTATTCGGATTGAATTATTTTTGCAAATATATTGTAAAGTTGTTTTTTTTAGGAGTTACGGGGGGTTGAACCCAGGTACATGGGAAGCAGGCACTCAATCAACTGAGCTGCATCCACTCCCCTACTATAAGTTTGAAGTAATCTCAAAATAAAAAGTTTAAATAAAAATGTATATTAAAAGGGTAAGAAAAGACAAAAAAATATATTTTAAAAATAATTCTTATTTATTTGCTAACAGTGGAATAACTACCACATGCATTCAAGTTAATAATAATATAGATGCTCAGTTTTTAAATGTTCTTGCTAAATATTATGTTTTCACAATGATCATTAATATCTCAATGTTCAATATATATGTAGGGAAAGCATCATCATTAACAACAGCAAACAAGAAAATAATTTCAAATGCTTTGTTGGCAATTTCTTTCTTTTCTTTTTCTTTACCATCTTCTTGGAAAATCTGATTAGGTCATCATTGTTTTTAACACGAAAGTTTCTATTTGGGGAAGGAGGTGTCAGTTCTGTCTCTCTCTTTGGTTGCTTGTGCTCCTTTTTTGCATTATGTTCAAACTGGAATTTCTTTGTCAGAATTATCTGACATTGTCCATTTTGTTTGAGTTAATTTAGTTAACTCAAACAAAATTTAACATGATTACAGTTTGAGTTGAGGGCACACATACTCTGCAATATGTAGCAATCCATGAAAACCCATGAAGAGGCCTCTGAGTGCCTTTCCATGCTGTAGAATGGCTCTGTTACTGAAGTCAGGAGCTACAGCACTCCAGGGCAAGCATGTGCACTGATGTTAACAGACCTTAACTTTTAAGTTAAAAATAAATATAAAAAAGACTGGTAGATAGCAATACAAGGTGAGTTTGGAGAGGTAGGCAACGCATTTGGGACAGGGGTAAACAGTTTTGCTCTTTATCCTAGTGAAAGGAACATCATCAAAGTTTTATGTGGAAGGGTGATTAAATCACATTTGTGTTTTTAAAGGTCATTTGGGCTGCCATATGGAGAATGGATTGAATTGGGCAAAGATACAGCCTGTAAGCCCAGGTAGGAAACAATGATGGTGTCTCAGGATAGTGGGAAATGGGCAGATGCAAATATGTTTTGAAAGTAAAATTATTGGGACTTGGTGTTAGACTAGGTATGCGGTGGGATAAGGGAAAGGGAGGAATCTTGGTTGATTTATGGTTACCAGCTTTGGTGTGATACATCATTCCTTATGACCCAGGGTTCAAATGTGGCCACTCTCAGAATCATGTTCAAATCCACTCATTGGCTTCCACTCTTTCTCCATGTAGAGTTTAGCTCTTGGCGGCCGTTTTTGGCAGAAATCTGACTAATTATGTTGGACTCCCCACTGGGCTTGATTTAAGAGACTCTGTCAAGCCAGATAGTCAAAAATCTTTTCTTGAAAATGAATGGAGTATTTAATAAGGAGAGCTTTCATCAAGTTTCCATTTTCTCTACAAAAAGCATAAGAATGTCAATAAAAGTATATAATCTGGGAATAAAAAACCAAGATGGTGAGAAATAGTCATAATATTCATCTCCTTTGGGAAGAGGACAGTGACCATATACATTGTCTTGGAAAATTGAAATCATCAGTAAGAAGCATAAGATAATTAAGACTTTCTGAAGGGGCTCATCTATTGAACACAGCCAGCTACATTTTTGCACACATCTTGTAAAAATATAGACTATCAACAATAAACTTTCTGCAATTTATAGATGAAAGTTGTGGCATGACGGCAGGTGTTTGTGTGAGATTCTTTCAGCTAAGACTCAGATGGCTGGCTGAGTACCATCTTGCAAAGTGCGGTATCTCTTCACACTTTTAATGAAAATCAACTAATAATTTAGCCTAACAATCTGGTGCTGCCTAAGAAGTCCTCTTCAGCAAGTCTGAGGTTTGTAGGTGACACGTTAGTTATTGATCTTCATTTTGCACTATTTACAACTGGTCCCCATATTGTTCAATGCAAGTGACATCATGAGTTTTCCCACAGATTATTAATACCAGTGGTAATAAGCTGGTGTCCATATTTTAGATGCCCTTAAGAGTCCACTTTTTTCACCCCCCAAATCAAAATTATTAATAGAGGCTTACCAGCAGGGATTTGTGCCTTCCGTTTGTCTTCATAAATATACACATCATGCTTTACTCCATTAAAAGCAATCTTTAATCAGTTTTATTTATATGCTGTCAGCATGCCACATTTGTTTGGCATGCACTCTGAAAGGGTTTCATAAGCCTTTTCTTCTTCCAAAGGAAGGTTTTAATAATGAATTTTCCCTTGTATTTGTATTTCATTTAACTTGTTTTAAAGATTTATTAAAATAATCTAGATTATAATTATCTTTTAAGTCCTCAGAAACTTTATCCATTATTGTTTTCTTTTTCTCTCTCTACCTTTTCTCCTTCCTTCTTGTCCATCTTCTGGCTCCACGTCTTCCTCCCATTCTTCCCAAGCAGTTTATCTTTGAGCTACTTTATATAGGCTAGGCCCTGATCTAGGCAAGGACCCTCTACCCAAAGATCATATAATCCAATGGAGAAGGCAGCTTCTGAAACAAGAAGTTTCAATATTGATAAAAAGGGTAGTTAAGAGTTATACAGATAAAGTATTAAGGTGGCTTATGGTGCTGTCTGACTCATATCCCTTCTGCATTTTATTCATTCATTCCATTAACAAATGGATATTGAGCTTCTCACTATGTACCAGTCACACTGTACTGGGAATATAGAGCTTAAAGCCTAGGAGAGGAAACTGAAAAACATAATTGCATATATAACAGTAAGACTGCAATTGTTATGTATGTTATCATGGAAAAGTTTAGGGTCTTATGAGATCACATAAAAGAAGAAACAAATTACCTAGTTTGGGTGTTGAAGGTGGGCTTCTCCTGAGGACTTGACATTTAAACTGTGACTTAAAGGATGAAGGCAAGAGAGTTAAAAAGATAGTGGGCTGTCCATGTGCCAGCTGGGCCCTGAATCCCAAAAGAGTTGCAACACCTACTCTCCAGTTCATTGGAGATTCACCCAGGACAACTAACAAGGAGATGATGATGGACAATGACCATCCCAAGGATCAGAGAGAGCCTGCAACTGCAAGCAAGAGAGTCCCATCCATCTGCCCATGGGATCTAAGTCCCCTCTCAATTAGAGGTGGAGAGGATTCCCAGAATCCTCAGGATTGGGGAATGAATGATGGACTAGAATAGACTTACTGGTATTCTACTATAGATTTATTGTGATTCTAGCGATGGAAGAACTCTTATCATTGATGTGGAGGCCATCGGAGGTTCTGAGGGGAGGGAGAGGGTAAAACAGGTGTAATATGGGGGCATTTTCGGGACCTGGGAATTGTCCTGAATGACGATGCAATGACAGATACAGACCATTATATATCTTGTCATAACTTACAAAATTGTGTGGTAGAGAGTGTATGCTACAATATAAACTATAATCCACACTTGGTGGCAGTGCTCCAAAATGTGTTCATCAATTGTAACAAATGTACCACGCTAATGAAGGATGTTGTTAATGTGGGGAAATGTGGAAGGGGTAGGGAGTGGGGCATATGGGAATCCCCTATATTTTTTATGTAACATTTATATAACCTAAGTATCTTTTTTAAAAAATTAAAAAGTATATTAAAAAAAAGAAAGAAAGGAAGAAAGAAAGGGAGGGAGGGAGGGAGGGAGGAAGGAAGGAAGGAAGGAAGGAAGGAAGGTAGGTAGGTAGGTAGGTAGGTAGGTAGGTAGTAGGGAGGGGAAGTGATCTGGGCAAAGAGAACTAACTACAAAGGCCGTATGATGGGGAAAAAGCCAGTTCCACATGAGCTGGGAGCTTGGGAGACCCCTGGTTGTGTGGGATCATGTAATTCATGCTAAGCATTTTGATCGTAATCTCCAGAGCACTGAGAAACTATTTAAGCAGGAGATGGACAGCATCTTTTACCTTTCAGCATAACTCCCTGGCCTTGACTTTTGACCAATTCTGCAATGGATTTGGCAGCTGAGGGATTGGAAATCAGTAGCTAGTATTTGTGTTTTAACTGTAATTAGAATTCATATACTGCCGCCCCAAGCCTGGGAAACACACTGACGGTAGAGCATGGCCTGAGGATTTAGAAAGTCTTCTTAAATATGCAGGTGCTCGTGATTTGGAGGTTTTTATATTGTGAGCTTTGGGAGCTGCAATCAAGCCAAGACAATCTCTTGCCTTCACCATGTTTGTGTTACAGTCTGTGAAACACTTGAAATATTGCAGCCTTGATAAGTGAGGTTTTGGGAAAGCACATTCAGTTCAGTAAACTTCTTTTTTCTCTCTCTTTAATAATCCAGAAGGCTTCAGTGATATCCACACCAGCAATTAGTGATAATAATCCCTACAAAACTTGAGTAAATGTACCATATTTGATGGAAGTTCAGCACTTTTCACGCCCTCCAGCACTTGTGTGTGTGTGTAAAGACCTTTTAGTATGGGCTAATTAAATACCACCTCACAGAGAAAGGGCACTTTGTCCCTTGAAGGTCTTTGAAATTGTTCTGAAATTAAATCCATGGTAATATATCTAAGTCAAGCAAGAGTGCTTGTCACCATGTGTGAAAGTATCAAAATCTATTAAGCAAATACAAAATCCTCTATTGTTGCTGTCATAAGAATCCCCAACTTGAGCTCAAATCAAACACCCAAAGAGCAAAAAGGCCAGGGAGTTTCTTTCTGATTGTGTTTTCCTTATCTGAAAACAATTTTTTAAATAAATGAGTGTTGTTTTCCAAGGAGGATCATCACTTCATCTCCAATTACATGTCAAGGTTTTTCATGACAGGTTTTTCTGTTTTATAATCTGTTTTGATGTTCACAGATTACATGCAGCAGTTACACATGCTAGGGTTATGATAGTCTATCAAATGGTATATGAATTTCTCTTTCCACTGTTACCTTCACCTGTTTAGGCTCCAAAATTAATACTCTTGGCTGTATGCATAGAAAGAATAATGAGAGCTGATGCTCAAGCAGATAATTTAGCTTAAAAACCAAGGATGACATTTTTTTACTGCTATTTTGGTTCCACAAGTTGGAGATTGTTTTCATTCACACATAGGAATACAGAGCTAACATCAGCATTAAGTATCTCTAATGTAACTGCTAAATTATAGCTACTTAGGGATTCAGCTCGCATTAAGCATCATTAAATAATTCATTGAAAAGTTCTTTGAAACTCAACAAAAACCTTGTGAAGCAATGAAAAAAAAATCATTTGTTTCCTAGATTATAGGGGTTGTCTTACATTTTTATTGTCTTCCCCACCTTCCCACCTAAAAAAGGACGAGAAAAACCCATAAATATGTAATGCCTAGAAAACCAGGGTCCATTGTATCCCATATCACTCCAGTTTCACATAAAAGACACAGCTGTAATGATACCCCAAAATAGTCAGGAAGAACTTTAAATCTTTTTTGAAGTCTCAGAGAATGTCAGTGAGGTCCCATTTAACAATGTGCAGCGATATTTCCTCAAATTTGCTTTCCACGTCTCTATGTACATTTATTTAATATATATATTTCTCTTTCTTTCCTTCCTGCCAATACATTTCCCTAAACGTCATCCATAAAATCCACCTGCTTGGATCCTTTGCATTTCCCCTCCTTGCTCCCCTCTTTATTATGTGTGTCAGCTTAGCCTTCCATATCTCTTCCAATTCTCTTGTCTATCCATTTTTAGGCACAAAGATGAGTGGACTGACAAAGTAGGTAAAGAGCCTTTCTCTTTAGTTAGGTGGAAGTGGGGTAGGGGGAAAGCACTTCCTGTATTTGAAAGTGCACAGGAACCACCCTGGGACCTTGTTAAAATGCAGATTCAGATTCAGTAGGTCTGGGGTTGGCCCTTAGGCTCTCTATTTTTTATGAGCTCCCAGCTGAGCCTGCTGGTCCGGAGCCCTGGACCACATTTTGAATAGTGAGGTCTTAGAACAGTCAAGCTAGAGCCCAAGACACATAAAGGCGGGCGGGTACAGTGGCATGTCTGACACAGGGCCTGACATACAGAATCCCTCATATTCGGTCATTTTTTTGCCTGATGATATTGCACACAACTAGTCTTGAGCTTATGTTCCCTTCTTTCCACTCCTGGTTTCCTTACACTTGAAATACTCCAGCAGCGCCGCATTTATTCCAGACCTTCATCTGGCATGTGATTTATGCTGAATCCAGCGGCACCGATGTACTTTTGTCTGACCCTCGCAGTCTTCAGAGATTCATTCTTCACTCTCAAGTACACTCACACCCCACACTTGGCCATAGCTCACTTCTGACAGGCCAGTTTGGATCTTAATCACGGCTCCCAAAGTTTTAGTTAGCATAGCTTTATCCGTGAACTTAATCAGCAAGCTCTCCACTATATCATTTCAGCCATTGATCCAACAACAGCCACTAAATCATAGAGAGCCTTTACAGATCCCTGAAAAAGATGCCCATTCTTGATGCTGAGCCATTGAGGGAAATTAGTTGTATTTTGCTTTTTAACCATTTATTTCCCTGTTTAACTGGATTTTCTCAAAGTAACTAATAATTAACAGTCTTTAAATGATTTCTATTTAGTTACAAATGCAAAACCTGCTTTTTATTTTTAAAATACAAAAATTTGAAGGCACATAATATGAAAAGTGGAATTTGTCTTTATTCTTAACCTAAGATAATACCACTCCCCAGAGGTACCCATTAAATATTGTTTTCTCTCGGGAGCTTTTTAAATTTTTCCATTTTGTATAAAACATATTGTGTCAGGCTGACAGAAGTTCCACCATCCTGTATGTGCCTCATTTGGAACATAAAGTCTCCTCAGTCTTTTCAACAAAGAAAGAAAATTCCTGGAGGTCTCATTCTGACTATTAATACATTGGCCAAGCATCAACACACATTACTTCCGTTGATCGCATAGGACCTAAGATAGTCTCATGACCCAGCAGAGCTTCAAGGAGACTGGGAAATGAGGAAGAGCCCATGGATATTCAGTTTGCATTAAATGTCTTTGACACAAGTTAAGTTGTGTGTGGTTGGAGCTCAATGCAAATAGGACAAGCTCAGATAATCAATTCTATGGTAGACATCGATACCCAAAATTACCTTTCCAACAGCACCTTGATTTCCTTTTGGGGTACCCAATTGTATGCAGTGTTATAACAGAACCTTTTGTGGACACTCCATGGTTTGCTGTCTTGGTGGGACAATCAAGCTGTGCTTCCCTCCCTAGAGGCATCTTCTGTCAGCTTTTCTTTTCCCATCCTGGGGTGGGAAAAAGTGAGAAGGGTGAGAAAGTGAAGGCAATAATGAATCAGACCTGTAAAGACAGATTATGTGCTAAGGTGTGCTAATGAAAGGACAGAAGGCAAGCCTACACTTTGCCTTTTCTTTTTCTACTTTCTTTCTCTTTTCATTTTCGTTTTTCTATTTTTCATTCTTTCTCTCCACTAACTTCTTTTCCTGTTTTATTCCCTCCCATTTCCCTTTCCTTTTGATCTCTCTTTCCATTTTCTTCCCAGCCTATACTTTTGCAACCTTGTGGTATCCGAGAATAGTAAATCTCTATTATCTCTTGTCTCTTTTTTGTCTTATTTTTCAACAATGACTTCTCTAATAAAGTTTCTTTCTTCTATTTGCCTTCTCCCACACCCTTATATTTTCATTATACAAAGAAGGAAAACTTTCTTGGCTGGGTTTTCCGCAAATCAAACTGGATATAATCCCATTGTTTGCTGAGAAAAGGATTACATGTGACTCACGGGGGATCCCTTTGGAAGTTCTGCTTACCATGGGCAACCCTGTTTGGCTGTGAGGGCTGCAACCATGCCCAAATTATGTTGTCTGCCCAAACATTTGCAACAAAGGTTAATGCTAAGGCCTCCACTGTTCTGCACATAATGATTGCTTTGCTCAATTCTTGGCATCTAATTTTCATATTTTCTTTTCTTCATCTCAATCGAATTTGAGCTAGAGCTGAACAACCCAGATAAATCTAAATGGTTCTGTCAATTGTACACACAAGGCCAAATAGCTAAAAGCATTTTTCAGTCCCCTCAACTGTGGTCTCTACTTCCTCTCTCTTATCTGTTCTCTGCCTGCTCACTTGTCCCCAGTACAGTCTCCCATTATTATTATTATTTATTTATTTATTTTTAAGTACCAGGCCTGGGGATTGAACTCAGGACTTCAACCCCAGCGCTCAACCACTGAGCCACATTGGTTCCCCTGAGTTGGCTGTTTCATTTTGCTTGTTATTTGCTTTTGTTTTTAGGAGGTACTGGGGATTGAACCCGGGACCTCCCATGTGGGAAGCAGGCACTCAATTGCTTGAGGCATATCCACTCCCCACTCCCATTATATTTTACAATAACAGTACTGTGGCAATTCGAAATTATTTTATGAATCCCTTTAAAAGAGAAAGATTATGTTTATGGGCTGTTCCATTCCTGTGGGTGTGAGTAACCTTTTCAATTGAACTATGTCAGTGAGGTGTGACTCAGGTTGAGTCTCCACCCTCTTGCTGGGTTAGAAAAAATTGTAGCCACACTGGAAAAGAGAGCTCTGCCATTTTTTATGTTGCCATGTGATGGAAAGGACAGGCTCAAGGAGATGAGGCTCCAGGTAGAGATGAGCCATTTGCCTGATGGCTTGCCGCTGAAATTAGGAAGAAAGTGGAGCAGCCAAGTCTGAGAGAAGAGGCCCAGGGAGAGACAAGCCCTATGCCTCATTGCACTCAGCTGGGCTCCAGGAGACAGTACGGCCTGTCAGGGAAGGCAGAGACCAGGCAGAGATTGGCGGCCATCTTGCTTCAACATGTGGCAGCTGACTTGGGTGAGAAAACACCTCTTAGGGTGCCGTGAGTTGGACTTTTCACAGCCTTGGATCTGTAAGATTTTACCCCAAATAAATACCCTTTATAAAAGCTAACACATTTCTGTTACTTTGCCTTGGCAGCCCTTTGGCAAACTGAAATAAGTACTGTTAGCAAAACAATACATGAAAGCATTTTCTATTGGAATCTGGGAAGCACTGAGCTGGCCATCAGAAGACCAGTATCACTGATATTATACAGATTGCTTTTATTTTACAGCAGAAAAAGAGATTTTTGTCAGAAATTTTAATTCTGTATATTCTAATAGACAGTGAGTTTATACAAATGCCTAGACTCAAGAAATATGATTGATGCCCTTGTGTTACTGTGATCAGTTTCTGTGATGAATGGCAAGCCACTAAGCAGAATCAGTTAAAATTGAAGGAAGAAACCTCAGGCTTATATTAGATGGTGGTCCCTAAAGTCAGCTTTGAGTATTTCCTTGTGCATTTCATCATGGATCTAATTATTAGCACTGCTCACAGTGACATATTTTGGCTATCTCAGGAAATATTGGATACATTATTATTTGATTCAAATAAATGAAAAGAAAAATTATACCTAGCAAGATATTCTAGAAAGAAATTAAGGATGACCTGGCCCAATTTCTTTATTCTTCAACATTAAAACTGAGGCCTATTGAAATTAAGAGTTTCCCAAGTCACACAGGACTTTCCAGACAAAATATCTAGTATCAAAATCTCTGTTCTATAATACTGGTGCTTTTCAACTTCTTTAAAATCCAATTTTATATAATTTTTCCTTATGATAATTATATTTTTCCTTCATCCCTAGGCCATTTATGGTAGTTGTAATAAACCCAATAAATATATAATATTTCACACATTTACTTTTTAAAGCTTATTATATGCAAAGAATTGTGCTTGTATTTTGAATGGGTTTGGGAATAGTATAGTTGTATCTGTTTCCTATGGTTCCTGTAACAAATTATCACAAACAGTAGTTTCAAGCAGCACAAATATTTTATCTTACAATCCTGTAGATCAGAAGTCTGACATAGGTCTCAATGGGCTAAAGTCAAGACGTTGGCAGGGCTGCATTCTTTCTGGAGGCTCTAAGGGATGATCCATTTCTTTGCCTTTTCCAGCTTCTAGAGGTTTCCCATAATCCTTGGGTTGTGGTCCATTCCTTCCTCTTCAAATCCAGCAATATTGCACCCCTCTAGGACTTTCTTCCATAGCCACATCTTCCTCTTCTGTCTCTCTCCTCCATTTTTAAGGACCCTTGTGATAACATTGGGTCCACCCAGATAATTGAGGATAATCCCCTTATGTTAAAGTCAGCTGATTAACCAATTTAGTTCCCTGTGCAACCTTAATTCCCCTTGCCATGTAACCTAACACATTCACAAGTTCCTGAGATTAGACATTTTGGGGGTCCATCATTCTGCCTACCAAAATAGTAGTTAAGAGTTTGAGTTCTGAAGCCCAGCTGACTGGGTTTGAATCACAGCTGTGTGACTTTGGACACTGTATTTAATTATTCTTTGACCCCGTTTCATCTTCTGTAAATGGCGATATTTACAGAATATGGTTTCCTACCACTTAGGGTTTCTGTAAGGATTATAGGAATTAATTCATATTAAACACATAGCGTAGTGCCTGGCACATCATAAACTCAAAACAGAGAGAGGGAGAGGAAAGGGGACAAAGAGAGATTGATTCCAACTTAAGAAAATAATATTATTCATATTGTTGTATCCTCTGTGTTTCTTTCCCCAGTTAAGCTTTTCCTTCCATCCCTATCCCCAAAGTAAGCATAATATGACTTGAATGCTAACCATCAACTTGCTCACTTTTGCATTAACTACCTTTATAAGTATGGTCAAAGGATTTGGGGTCCTTTGTATTTTCTATTTTTAAGTGAGCCATGGACTTCTGATTCTCAGAAGCCTATCAAAGCAGAATGTTTTGTGGGGAAAAAATGTCCTCAACTGATCCAGTCAGCAAGGATGGAGAGAAGAACAAGAACTCACCATTGAGCCAGACCAGCCAAATACAGTTCAGAATATGGGGCATTTTAGCCTTAGGTCAGGATAAACTGGCAGCAGGGATCTTAGTGATGACAGCCTTAGAATTTCTGTCTCCTGAGTTATACTGGTCCAATCTGCTGGCCTTCTATGTCGGTGCATTCACTGCACTTCTGGGTTTCTTCACTGTGCCTTTCTCCTGTGATTGGATCTCCTCTACTCCATTTCTTCCTTTTTCTTAGTTTATTTTCTCATTTTTGATGGAATATATCCTTTGGTAGCTTTTGAAGACAGGGTGCACAGGAGGTACATTTTTTTTTAAAGATGTGCATGTCTAAAAATGACCCCCTACCCTCAGATTTGACTGATAGCTTGGCTGGGTATAGAATTCTAGATTGAAAGCCATATTCCTTCAGAACTTTTAAGGAATGGTCTCACATTCTTCCTGCTTCCAGTGTTGCACTGAGAAGTCCAAAGCCATGCTGATTTTTGATCCATTGTATCTGACCTGTTATTTTTTTTCTTTTCCTCTGGAAACTTGTAGAATCTGATCTTTATCCCCAGTGTTGTATTTATTTTTACCTTTAATATTGGGTAGCCAGTGAGCCTTTACAATCTGATAATTCACATCTTTCAGGAAATCATCTTTAATTATTTTGTTGATTATTTTCTACCCTTCTGTTTGTTTTCTTTTTGGAACTCTTTATTTCTTAGAATTTGGACTTTCTGAACTTTTCTTTTTCTTATTTTTTCTCTTCTGTTTCCCCCTTTTTATTTCTTCTATACTTTCTGAGAAATTTCCTTACTGTATCTTCCATTCCTTCTATAGAATTTTTAATTTTTGCTATTTTTAATTTTTAAGAGCATCTTGTTTTGCTCATTTTTCTCTTACCATTCTGAAGGTATTAGAAATGGTAATTTTTAAAAGTTTATTTCTCTTGAATACTGTCTGTTTCTCCAAGTTTCTTCTTTTCTCTTTCTCTCTCTCTCTCTCTATATATATATATTTATTTATTCTTTTAAAATTTTTATTGTGGTAACATATGTACAATGTTTCCATTTAAATCACTTTCAAGTATACAATTCAGTGGTGTTACTGCATTTACAGAATTGTGTTACCATCACCATTAGATTCTGATTTTTAACTTTGTTTTGATAAGCCATCTCTTGAGGATCCCAGCGGTCCCTGATCACCATAAGACATTCAGTATTGCCAGTTGACATAATTCTAGTCAAAGCAGAAAAACTTGATGTTGTGGTTAACATATATATTTTTATGGTAAGTAGACACACAACTTCAATCAAGCTTTTTCTTCATATTTTAATGGTTTCTGTCTTGAATGTTAGAGACATTCTTCTGTATGTCTGGTAATTCTTGGACATGTGCTCATGAATAAGATTGGGGACTGAAGTGATTGGATGCCTTGAGTGGGGGTTGGCAACTTCAGGAGATCTGAGTGGGTCATTTTTTGATGAACACTCCATGTCAGAATATATAGGTCCGTTTTCCTGACCTGGTCAGGTTCCCCAGGCAAGTTTCTTTCTGTCTCCTGTTTGGAGAAGAAGTGACTGGATACCTGTGATCTTAGAGCAAAGCAAGGGTTGCTGGGACTCTGTACACAGCATTCAACATGCATGTATGGTTATTCAATCTATCATATTTTCAGTACAGTATTTGCTTTTACATTTATGTCTTGCATCCCCCAATCCAAAGATCCTCTGTTTTATTTTCTAAAAGAGAATAAGCCTTTGACTTCTGTGGGGTAAGAGAAGGATAATGGAGAAGGGGACCTATGAATCTAACTGCTTTTAAAACAGCTTTCACCCAATTCTTTTCATTTTAGTAAACTCCCCAGACCCCAGTTACAGAGTTATTTGCTACTTCTGCTAATTCCTTTTGAAGACTCCATGGTGTAAACTGGTTTGTGCTCAGGTTTCTTCATGAGTAGCTTGGAATTCAGTTTTCTTGAGTCTGCTAAGACAGTTACCACTCCTCCATCTCCTTTTAAGCTTCCAGAATTTTTTGCTTTTGTCTTTTCTTCCATCTTTGTAGGATTATGTCATTAAAAAAATTCCCCTTATTGTAGTTTTACTGAGGTTTTAGGAGAAAGTGAATTAGATGTGTGTTTGGTCCATGAACTTGATCTAGATAACCTCCATTTATTATTCAATTTGATTCTGATCTGGCTTTTACTTCTATTGCACAATAAACGTGATCTTATTTAGGTCACTAATGACCTCCATGTTGTCTAATTCAGCATCCATTTTGGGTAATCATTTCATTGGACCTCTCAGCACCCCTTTACACTCCTATCCACTCCTTTTTTGAAATCATTGTCTTGGCTTCTGTGGCATGGCTTTTTCCTGGTTATTCACTCACCTCTTTTAATTAAACTTTTTCCTGGTTCTATACTTCTGAACTACATGCTAAACATAGAGTTGTGGTTTCTTTGTGTCTTGCGTTTATTCTCCTACCCTAGGCTGTTGCAACAATCTACTTATCATAGCTTAAGAAAGCACCTGTATGTTGATTCCTCCCAAATTTACACTTCCATTATTGATCTCTCATCTGAGTTTTAGTCTTTTACGTCCAATTATTCATTTTCCTTCTAGCATATCCCATTTTACATTATATAGTTATTTACATAACTAATTACCTTTCATTTTCTTCCTAGATTCTGAAGCCTATTTAGAGAAGCTTTATCTGTCTTGCTCACCATTGTTGACCTAGCATAGTAGTTGTCATATAGTAGGGGCTCAGTGAATGCATATTAATTAATGAATACACAAGCATAAATACACATGTATATGAATATGACTTAGATTTTGGCACATCTCTTTTCTCATTTCTACGCTATATTATGTTCTTTCTCTAGGCTGAGTTAGGAAGTTTTCAGATCATTGAAGACTGGTATGGATCATTGCCCTTCCTTGTATTTGTTTTGTTTTGTCTCCTGTATGTGCCCTTATCAAAGACTTAGAAGATTCAACCACTTGATAATATGCATTTAAAATCAGAAAGGAAAAAGTGATCAGTTCTATTGCGGGTGTTGTATAAGAGTTTATTTCTAAAATATCCACTCAATTTGTGCAAAACAAACTAAAAATTATCAGCATATAACTTACCAAAAACCCCAAATTGGAAAAGAACTGTCATTGGGTACTGAATCATGTCCCCTACAAAAGTCATGTTCAGATCCCAACCCCTGGTCTTATGGGTGTGAACCCATTTGTAAATAGGACCTTTAAAGAAGGAATTAGTTAAAGTGTGCCCAAACTGAATGAGGGTGGGCCTTAATCCAATATGGCCGAAGTCCTTATAAGCAAAGGAAATTAGACACAGAAGAGAAGCCATGGGGAGCAGCAGAAGCTGGAAGTCAATGGAACCTAGAAGAGAAAAGAGAAGATGCCGCCATGTGCATTGCCATGTGACAGAAAAGACAAAGAATCCCAAAGATTGCCAGCCAGCTAGAAGATACAGACACTGGGAGGAGGCAAGATTTCCAGCCTCTGAAAGCTGAGGCAATAAATTCCTGTTGTTAAGCCAACCCATTTTATGATGTTTGTTTTAGCAGCTGGGAAACTGAAACAACTGTGATTCTTCTTTCTTAATTTTTCATAGTCTCCTATAAGGGGAAAATGCACCGTGAGATTAATCAGGCAGCTAATCATGGGATTTTGCTAACTTCTGGGGTCTGCATTAACTCCTGACATCTTTATTTCTCGAAATATCATTTTGGAGATCTAAGTACAGCAGTATTGAAAACCAGGGGATTTCCAACAGCTTCCTGGCTTGAAATTTCCCTTCTAGTTTTTCACATTGCCTAAGGATGGTAAACCAAAGATTATTGAAAAGAAACAATGATTTGCCTGGTAGTGTGATATGGAAAGCCAGTGTTGGCTGTTTGGGGACTGACACCTCCCACGCTATTGAAACAGCTTTGCTTTATCATGTGTTGAAATCATATTTTAGATTCTTAGCCATGCTTCCATGCCTCTGGTGGCTGAGCCTGTCTCTGAAGTGAATTCAACTGGATTTGGAATAAAAACCAGTTCAAAGAACATTTGAACCTAGATATTAACTATACTTGGCCAAGGAAACAATCCCATGGGAGTCTTTTTATTTTTTTAAGATGGTTTTAAAAGGCACAATTTAGTTAGCTTGATAATGATAGATACAACTCTAGCATTAAAATAGTTTGATATTTTATTTACATACAATTTGAGGAGTTATGTACCATATGCTCGTCTAGGTACTCTAGATATTTTGAAAAAGAAGCAGAAAGGTTCGAGGAAGATGAAATATAAGAAAGTAAATAAATATATTAAAAATCCATAAACTAAAATTTTTGTTATTTTTTAATAAATTTTTATTGTAGTAATATTTGTACAACTCAAAGTTTCCCATTTTAATCATAATTTGATAGAAGAAAATAGTGTGATAGGATAGAAAATGTCTTAGTGTGAGTATGTGTGTGTAGGTCCTCTAGACCCGGTGATCAGGGAAGACCTCCTTGAGGAGGTGCTTTCAAACTGAAATTTGGAGAATAGGAGCAAGTCCTTCAAAGACCCAAGGAAAGAGCTTTCTAGGTGGGAGAAACAGTGAGAGCAAAGGCTTAGGTCATGAGAGCTCGGTGTGCAGGCAGAACAGAACGACCTGTGTGACTGAGGAGAGGCTTTGGTGGTAATGTTGGAAAGGCGGGTGGAGCTCAGATCAAGCAGGACAGCAGGTCACAACGTGTGGCCTGGGAACCTGCTGGGAGTCCCCGATATCCTTTCAGAAGGTCCACAAAGTTAAAACCACTCATATAATAATACTAAAATGCTTTTTCCACTTTCATTCTTTCATGATAAAAGTTGAGTTTCCCAGAGGCTATACACAACTTTCCTTGATTTCGTGAGAGGCCTCGGGGTAAACAACTAATCCGAAATCTGTGGAAAGACAGGTACCTCCAAGGAGTGATAAGAAAAATTTCAGCTAAAATTCTTAATGAATGGGCCAAAGTTCAAGGGTGGCTAATATGAGAATGTTGAACTCCCAGGAATTGCAGATAAAATGAACTTGACACAGAGTTTTTTTCAGGGACCTCACCAGTTACGCCTGAGAAAGATGATAAGAGTTCAGAGAAAACCTCCTTTGTGATGCAGTCCTGGAGGAAGGCAACGTCTGTGGGAAAGGTGTGAAGCCCCACACAGACCCTTCTGTTAGAAATAGGAGACAAAGAATTTTAAAATAAATATGATTAATATGTTAAAGGCTCTAGTGCAAAGAATTGAAAACATGTGCTAGCAGATGAACTTCAGTGGAGAGATGGAAATATAAGAAAAAATCAAATGGAAATCTGAGAAATGAAAAACAGATGAAGAATGCTTTTGGCAGGCTAATCAGTAGACTCAATACAGCTGAGGTTGAAAAAAAAAAATCAGTGACATTGAAGATAGATCAATAGAATTACCCAAACGGGAAAAAAAAAGGACTAATAATAAAAAAGAATTTGAACACCCAAGAGCTGTGGGACAATAGTAAATGGTCTAATATACTTATGATTAGAACCCTAGAAGGAGAAGAGATAAACAGATACAAGTAATATTTGAAATATCTGGCCGAAATTTTCTAAAGTTAATGAAGGACACCAAAGTACAAATCTAAGAAACATGAAGAACGCCAAGCTGGATAAATTAAAAAACAAATACATAAGCTCACGTGCACACACACAACCTAGTCACATCATATTTAAACTTCTGAAAACCAAAGATAAAGAGAAATTCTTGAAGGCACTAAGTGAAAATAGGCACAATATATTCAGAGGAACAAAGATAACAATTACAAGGGACATTCATCAGAAACTCTGTAAGTAGGAAGACAATGGAATGACATCTTTACAGTGTTGAAAGAAAAAAAAACAAAAAATCTGTCAACCCAGGATTCTACATCTTTCAGAAATGAAAAAGAAATGAGGACTTTTTCAGAAAGTAAAACTGGAGAGAATTAATTACCAGCAGACCTGAGTGACAAAAAATGTTAAAGGAAGTTCTTCCGGCAAAAGAATATAATGCTAGACAAAAACTTGAATCTGCACAAACAAATGAAGAACACTGGAAATGGCATAAATGAAGATACATATACATTTTTGTTTCCTCATTTTAAATTGCTCCAGAAGATAAGTTACTGTCTGAAGCCAGTACTAATACATTTTGTATTTATAGCATACATAAGAGTAAAATGTATAAAACAATAAAGGGAGGGAGGAGAGGAATTGGAAGAAAATTGTTTAAGGTCCTTACATGCCATGTGAATCAGTATAATATTATTTGAAAGTAAATGGATTAATGTATAAATATAAACCCCCTGGGCAACCGCTAAAAATTGTAAAAAGAGTTATAAAAATTTAGATAATAAAAGTGTATTAACCCATACTTAATCTGCACATTTCTTGTTCTTTTGCATATACATGCATTCAAAAGTTAAAAAGAATTTTTAACTTTCTCCTCCTAACTCCTATTTTATTTATACTTTGATTTGCTTGACAAATCATTTCATCATAGAAAACAAAGAAAAACTTCAGCACAGACTAAGTTGAATAATTGAAATGTTTAAATTGGTGGAGTCTGAGTTGAAAAGCTTGTACAGGTAATAATAAAGAGTTGTTTTCTACAAAATCCTCTTCCCAGTGGCTGCATTAGCCACAGCAGGTGAAGGTGTTCTGGGATGAGATGACCCACTGCTTCATTTGAATGCCCTATAGATCAATAACCGATTTGAAATAGGTCAACACTCAGAGAATGAAAGCAAGAAGTATGAAAATAATGTCCGTCCGTGTTCTATTTAAAGTCAAATTTGCTGGAGTAGTTTTAAAGGCATCACCCATTCTCCAGAAGAATACTGTATAAGAGTGTGACATGCGTCAGAGCTAATGTTCTTCCGATAATAACAGCACCTTGCATTGATAAGTGGCTTTTTACCTTTCACTGGCTGTTAACCATATTATCTCATTTAAGATCATTTCATATGCTTCCTAAAACACACATCAATGCCAGATTTCAGGCATAGATGAAATTTGCAATTGATTTTGAAGCAGTCATAAATTGTTGCGGATGTACCCACAAGAACATGCCTTCTGTAACAAGAACAGTGTGCGTCTTTAAACAACCAGTGTTTAGAGGCTGGCAATTGATATATTACTGCAAGGGGCAAGCTCTTTTCCAAGTCCCTCCCAGGAATCATTTGCACGTTTTTCAGATATGGAGTGTTCAGAATTGTTTTTAATTTGGAGCCAAGAACTTTGTCTTTTCAGCTGATTTCTTTTCTTGTCTTTACCTGTATCCCCTTAAGCTGGGATTATAAGGAGAGTGATTAAAATCATACAGATGACTTCTTTCTGTGCCCACGGAGAGAACATCCTGTAAGGCAGGGGAATTATTGATAGAGAGAACAGTAGATTTTAAGTAAAACTTCCATAGTGAGATTAAACCAGGCATTTGAGGGAGAGGGGTGTTGCTTGAGGGCATTACTAAGGTGGGGAGATATGTGTTTATGATTCCAAAAAAACCTGGTCAATGTTGCATCGTGGCTACTCTGAGAACACAAAGGCTACAGCTAACTGTAGAGCTCAGTTACTTTTGGGAGGGCTTAGTACCTTGAGTTTGGTTTAAATCTAAATTATGCTTGATTCCTAGCTTTGTGACCCAGGATGACTTAGTAAACCTGTCTAGGGCCTCAGTGCTCTCCCTGTAAAATGGGGATGATAATGGTACCAAAATCATAGATTCGTTCAAAGATTAAATGAAATACTTTACATAAAACATTAAGCATCCCATTCGGCACATAATAATTGCTTCCCATCATCAGGGCTGAGCTTTAGTGTTATCACAGTGAATGCTCATAAACTGTAGGAGCGAAAGAATAAAAATGGTGGAGGTCAGACTGAGTTTCTGAAACGCCGGAATGAAAGAGAGAGATTTCCCATAGTTTCACTAGTACTCTGGAACCAACTAAAGGATTGCCTTGTCATCCAGGTTTTCCTGCTTTAATGGTAGAATAAAGTTTAATAAAATGGTAAAAACACTCAAGGATGAGTTTTGAAATGTCGATTGTAAAAGGCATAGAAATTTCATTCTCCTAGATTTTAATTATGCCCAGTGTAATCTCGATTATACTACATTTATACTTACAAACGTGATCATCATAAGGTTTGCCTTGGAAACTTGACTTCTCGCTTGTATGAGTAACCACATTTTTGTTGGTGTTGTTTTTAATTGGTGAGATTGAAATTAATGAGTTTCCTGTTTGTCATACACCATGACAAACAGAAGAAAGTGTAATGCCACTTTTTTCCTAGGAAAACTTTTGCTCTTTTCTTTGGCCTATTTCATCCTTTCCCCCAAACACTTGAATTAAATGCTTCTCACCTGAAATCCCAGGCAGTGCATGTATACCTGCATGGAAGCATCTACCAAATTTATAATAATAATATCGTTATTGTTGTTATTCGTATTGAGTGACTTCTATGTGCCAGGTCCTGTGCTCTGCCTTTTACATGAACCAAGTCCTTCAATCCCTGCAACTCTAGGAAGCAGGTGTTACTAGTATCCCCACTTTACAGGTGGGAAAACATAGCACAGAGTTGTTAAACAACCCGCCCAAAGTTATGCAGCCAGTAAGCAGCAGTGGTTGAGTTTGAATCATGCTATTTGGCTCTGAATCCCTAACTCAACTTCATTGGCTTGCTCAGGGCCAATATTAAGCCAAAGCATTACAAGGGCTATTTGTTTGGGGTAGAGAACCCTATGTCTCATGTTGCCTGAAACAGACACAGTTTATACCTGGTAAAATTACTAAGAGCATCCCCTTTCACTCCATAAATGGTGCTGGCATTGTCTAGATGATACATCCTATGTTTTCCTAGTCTTAATTCCTCCCTATCTCTCTAGGCCTCAGACTTGCATTTAGGACCACTCCCCAGGCAAGGAGTGCCCCATCACATCTGCTCTGATTTGGCCCCTGTTAAGTGCTATGAGTCTGATGACCCCGGCCATTCATCTCTGAGATTCTCTGCCCACCCTGGCTTGAGCCCCATGGCACTCAGGCGACTTCTGGCATTTGCTCCTTGGCTTCATGCACCCATACCATCTGCCTCTGAAAAATCCTCTCCTTTGGTTTTGAGGCACCTCAGCTTGGCTTTGTGACTTTGCTTCTGCTCCTGAGAAGCTTATGAACCCAAATTATGATGAATGTTCTCAAGCTGGCTATCCCTCCCTAGAAATAGGCTGTTCACCTGCTAGAAGGGAAGAGAATATTGAATATGCAGATATTCGCTGTTGAAAGTCTCATTTGTTTAAAAAGTATTCTTTTATAAAATATTTTTCATATAGATGCATATGTGTCTATAAATCTGTTGTGAAAACTTACTCTAATGTTATAGAAAATATAAAAGAATGAGATTGGGACAATGAAACTATAATTTTTAGCCACTGGAAGAGTCACAACAGCTCCTTTCTGCCTCCCTGCCCCTGCCATGTGTCTGCTAGGAGTCAGCTGTCATTCAAGAGCAGCCTCTCCACCAACCACCCCGTTCATGCACTCAGGGGTCCGCGGCTGAAGATTTGGAGGCAGGGAGGGTATGGGTAATGCCTTTCATTGCAACCAGCTTCAGAGCTTGATGTGCTGCCTCTTCTGTTTCTTTGTGCGTAAAAAGACCCAAACTGACAGTGTTATTGTAAGAACACTGAGATCGTTACATGGGAAAGCGTGTGCCAGGCACATCGTGGACACGCGATGAATACTTGAATTTGCTCCTTCAACAAAGTGGGAGTTCAAAGTGAATCCTCCTTGATGCAATTTGTAACAATCATCCAACAAATTCATTAAACATTTAAGGGCTCCAATAATAATCCTTTATGTTCCTAGCACAGTTATAAGCTTATTATTAGCTTATTTACCGTGTAAGGTAAATAGTTCTTTACTTCCTCAGGTGAGTGCCTGGCCTGAGGTCATATATCTAGCCAATGGTCAGCCCTGGCCTAAATCCAATATTCTTTCTCACCTACCAAGCTTCCTTCAAATTTCTCTTCACTTTTCTACAACAGAAAACCAACACAGACCGAGGGAAGATTTGGAAAACCCAGTGTGTGGAAAGGAATATTTTTTTAGGCAGTTTGTTCAAAAAGCAGCCCAAGTGCTGCATTTAAATGAATGTGCTGGCCTGTCTTTACATTCAGGCAGACCAATGAGCAAAAGGGAAACAGAGCTGAGAGTATGACCATCATCACGCTGTGTTCATCTCAGGCATCTGGATAGTTTTAAATGCATATACGCAAAGATTTTGGCAAATGTAAATGTCCTCTAACATTTTCTCAGTAGTAAACATAAGCATACAACTTTCTCAGCATCATTGGCTTTACTACTGGTGGTATAATCTCTCTCTCTGTGTCTTTTTCCCACCCAATTAAAAAATTATGTTAAATTTTAAAAAGTGTCAGAACACTGTTTGGGGGAGAACAACAGAACACTAAATTTAGCAATGAGTGTATTTTATACCAGTTAGCATGTGTAATGTAAAAATCTAGAAAGCAGGAAAGAGAAGACAAAAAATATTAAAATCTGAATTCTTGTACCCAAAGATAAGCCACAATACTGACTCCACACCACAACCTCAGTACCTAATGAGGGTGCACTCCTCATACAACATCTTGAATTTCTTCAATTCTGTCCTAATCAGGAATGGCAAACAACTTTCAAGATTGCTCAAGAAAAGGTTATGACAAGCAGTGTAGAGTTGCGTTTATGAGTGTGAGCTTTAGAACTGAATCCTATTGCTACCAATCACTATCCACAAGGCTTGTCTTAATCCCTCCAAGCCTCAGTTGTGTCTTCTGTAAAATGGAAATAATAATAGTTCTTACTTTAGAGCGCTGTTTGAGAATGAAGTGAAACAGTGTATGCACAATGCCTTGTTCGTTGCAGGTGCTCAATAATACTGGAAATTGTTTCTTTATCACAAACATGGATACTGAGTCTTCATGGAGACTGGCGCTGGAAATTTGATAGGAATGAAGACACTGCCATCTCTCTGGGCCACATGTTCAGTCTTTTGTTCTCCTTGTTTGTCTTTTCCTTTTTATGGCTTTTAGTCTTTCTCTTTTTTGATTGACTTCTTCAGTTTTATCTGTCTCTTGACTGACATGGCCCATTGTGGCCACTAGTCATAAATCTACCTGACTTTATTGCCCAGTGTCCATCAAGAACTGAATATAGATTCTGATTATCTTAGTTCAAACACTCAAGAAAGACAATATGATTGGTTGCTGACCAGCCAGTGGATTGATACTGTAGGTGAGTGTTTCACCCATGTTATAATCAAGCTAGTGGTCAGATTGTTGAATTCCAAGGTCAAATAGCTTCTACTATTCAAACCTGAGTTTGGATTGCAGAGTGTTTTGTTCCATCATTCCAGGTCTTTCAGTTTTTAGAATTCAAGACCTCCAGTGGAATGTTTTCCTTATATAGAAATCTAAAATTTCTGTGACTTAAAATATGTCCGGGCCTCTTGTAAATTAAGCAGACCATTTGAAAGGATATTTCCAAAGCTTCTGGACAAAGATAATTGTATCAAAAGGGAAACAGCTGTCTCCCTATTTTCAGAGGAGAATAAAATTAAACAAATAGCAGAGATGAGACTCATATATAATTAAAGTTGGATTATTGCAGTGTTTGACTCAATGCCTCGGAGCTTTATTCCTCTACTTCTGTATCCAGTTTCTGACTTCTTGATGCTGTCTCACATTGTATTTCCATCTTCATTCAGCTTTTCCCTTTCATTTCACTAGAATACTTTTATTCCTGCTTCATAGTACCTCATTTCTCCATTTTTTATTTCATCATCACTCCTTTCCCTTAAGGTTCTTTCCTCCCTTCCTTCCTTCCTTCCCTCCCTCCCTCCCTCCCTTCATTCCTTCCCTCCCTCCCTCCCTCCCTTCATTCCTTCCCTCCCTCCCTCCCTCCCTCCCTCCCTCCTTCCCTCCCTCCCTTCCTCCTTTCCTTTCTTGTTATCCTCTGGCATCCAAGGAGAGCTCTGT
>JAKSZT010053825.1:12540747-12677521 GCA_026826555.1 Tolypeutes matacus
ATTTTAGTTTTTTTGTATAGTGAAATCTCACAGAACTTAGTCATTGTCACATGCATAGTATTAATCTCTTGCTGTTGACATGTAAGCTGTTTCAGTCAGTTTTGCAAATGTTTAAATTTTGGTCAGAAGCTGTGGTTTACCTCCTGACTTTGTTTGGGAAAACCAAACTAAAACAGTGCGGCTTTTTCTTTTTAGCTTTGGTTCATGACCACAGAGCTTCTTTCTTCAATCAGATTGACATTGTTCTGTTGTGCTTTTAACATTATAAAAATAACAAAGTAACTCACTCTGCAAAGCTCTAAATTCACATCAATCAGGAAAGATTTCTGTAGGGGTATAAAAGTGCCAGCATTTTTACTTTCATTAAAATATAAGCAACAGCTGATCAGCAGAAGGTTTCATTTGTTTGTTTCACAAATATTTGTTAAACACCTAATAAGAATGCGAAGAAATGGAGGTAAGAGGGTAGAAGATAGCCATACACTGCCAGCTGTTTGCTGGAAAGTCAAACAATAAATGGATAAATTGCACAATTATTTGAATTCCCCATGTTATTTTGGAATAACTGTGCTAAGGATTATTAGAAACTCCTACAAGGTCATGTTATCCTTGGAAGATGAAAAAATTACTGAATAAATGAGTTATGAGTGTTTTAATTCATATAAAAGAATTAATTGAATTCTGACCTTAACCTGGAATCTCAATTTATGATCACTTTGTAGGTATTTATATGTTCTACAGACAGATATTTTCTGGCCTTCTGCTATGAATTAGTTCTGTGCTCTGTCCTATAAAAACAGTGACTGATACCCCCCACTCACCCTGCCCCCCCCATCCAAAGAAAAGATATGGTCTTTATAGTTAAGGAGTTTTTAATCTAGTACTGAGTCAGGCCTTAAGCAAGTAATCACATAAATATATATTTATTTATAAATTAAGCTAAATGCTAGGGAGAAAAAGTACAAGGAGCTATGAGAACATCACAAGGGACCCAATACAGTTTGTGGCAGTCTGATACAGAGCAGGGTTTGTGCAGGAGCTGGATTAGATAGGCCTAAGGGCCAATTCTGATGGTGCTACTTAGGGGCTTTATGGCCTTGAAAAGGTGACTTAGTCTCTTTAAGGCCTCATTTGTGAAATAAACACATGAATAAATAATTTTCATATCTACCAAACAAGGACTTAGATGTAGAATAAGTTGTTTTTTGTTTTGTTTTGTTTTGTTTTGTTTTTTTAAAGTAACCTTTACTGTTAATTCTAACAAAGCAAAAAAGCAAAAAGAACTAGGAAACACAGAGGAGGAGAAAGTAGGAAAATGACATTATTTAGAAACTTCCATTTGCATAAAATCCCCAGTGTGGCCCAATCCCAAGGCATGACTATTAGTATACTATCCCAAGACATTTCCAGGAACCCTGACTACTGGGTGCTATGGAGGCAGCCTCCACCCTGAAACTCTGTGTCCCCTGATTTTGACTATCGTAGTTCCATTTCCTCTTGATGGGAAGCAGGGCGAGGGCTTTGTGTGGGCAGGTCATGCGTCTACCTGAGGTTATGTTTTACATCCATTTCCACTGTTACCTGCACATCATCCATCTTGGTCCTTGACATGCCTTGAAATATGAGCTTCATCCCAGCCAGGGCTCTCTTCATGTCCTCCTTCCCAAAGCTAGACACAAAACAAGTGCTTTTAAAGTGTATTTATGGCTTTGGGAAGGTCACAGATTGGACAGCCTGGGACCCTATTGATTTACTGAGCACATCACCAGGAGGCAGGCAGGCTAGCCGCTGCATACAGCCCTTCAGGGGTCACTTCTAGGAATCCCTCCCTACTCCACAATGCCAAGATGGGATTTAGTAAAATGTGGGAAAGAGCAAGGCAGCTCCTTAGCCAATCAGTTTGCTCCTAGCCCTCTGTCAGAGCTCTTGAAAAACATGGGTAGAGAAATATATCGGTGAGAAATTCTGCAAATTCACTGGATTATTGTTCTGCATTGGTTTATGGTTTATAAATAAAGACAAAAGCAATAATAATAGCCAATGCTTTTGGAGTACTTACAGAGCACCAAGCACCATGCCAAATGGCATCCTGATGTGTCCTTTTTCTTTTTCCCAATACAACAATCTTCTGGGGGAAGGAAGCATCATTACCTGATTTTGGGGGATGAGGAAGCTAAGGCTCAGAGAAATTGTCTCTTGTCCAAGACCATGCAGCTCCTAAGTGTCAGAGTGTTTTTCCTGATGCAGAGGCCACTGACACACAATATAATGAGATTATATACATAAATATTTATAGTCAACCACCCATTCATTCATTTGACAATTTTTTCCCTGAAGCTTAACTCTTTAATTTTCAGGTTTTCATACCAACAAAACCCATTGTTTGACTTTATTATATTGGTAGCACCAAAGTTGGCTTTTGAAATGTCATACCTATACCCGATCATTTATATTAAAATGTGAGATGGTTTTAAGAAAGGAAATGGATTTATTCCTTTCTCCACTTCCCTGGCTCAATTCCAAAACAGAAGAGGTGTGGAAGAGATGGTTCCTGCCATTGTCAAAATGGGGGTACATGATAAATTCTACAAACACACACATTCCAAAATGCAATATTATTATGATTACAAAAGAAAAGTGTTGCAAATAACAAAAACATTTTAAACAGACTTCAAAACATTTACCAGTGCACTGCACATTGAGCATACAAGTGTTGCAAGGAGACAGACCGAGCCACAAATTTCAGCCCTGTCACTGGTGAGCAGTGAGACTTTAGGCAAGTAACTTACCTTCTTTGTGTCTTATGTTTTCCATCTATAAGATGGAGATCATCATGCTATTTACCACATTAGATGGTGGAAATTAAATGTGATAATTAATTTTTTTATTAGAGAAGCTGTGAACTTACAGAATGAATGTGCATAATGTGCAGAATCCCCATACATCACCCCTCCACCAACACCTTGCATTGCTGTGGAACATTTGTTACAGATTATGAAAGAGCAACATCCACTAACTGTGGGCCATAGCTTACATCTGGTATATTGTTTCCATACACCCCTATTACTAACATCATGTATTAGTATTGTCCATTTGTTATGGTTCATGAGAGAACACTCTCATATTTGTACTGTTAACCACAGTCCATCTTCTACAACACGATTCACTGTGTTACACAGTCCCATGCCTTGTACAATCTATCCAAAGTGTACACTCAGTGGCTCTCATTTTCATCACCAAGTTCTGCAGTCATTGCCTGAGTAAATTTTTGAATGTTTTCCTTAGTCCAAAAGAAAAAATGCCATGCCCCCTTATTATTGACCCTTAGCTTTGGTATAGTACCTTCTTCGATATTGATGCAAGAATTTTACAATAGTGCTGTTAACTATAGTACATAAATTACATTGTTTTTTTCCCATGCATCACCATATCCTTACCACCTTGTAATATTGACGTACATTTGTTCTGGTTCATCCGTGATTATTCTAGTATTTGTACTATTAACCACAATCCTCATCTACCTCTGGGTTCACTATGCTATTCAGTCCCTAGATTATTCTCTAGCTTTCTTTCAGTTTACATTATGTCCCTAAACTTCCCCATTCAGCCTTAAACTCCAGCTGTGTTAGTTTTACTCATTATAATGTGTTACCATCAACTCTATCCATTTCCACACTTTTACAGACAAGCTAATTAACAATTCTATATACATTAAACATCACTACCCCTTCTCAGCCCTCATCCTATTTCCTAGTAACCTGTCAAGAATATGAAAAGGTACAGTAAATTTTAACTCTATGTGTTTGTTCTTCATATTTAGTTCATATTAATGAGACCATACAAGATTTGTCCTTTTGTGTCTCGCTTATTTTACTCAGCAAAATGTCCCTACATTTTCTTTCTTTCTTTTTTTTTAAAGATTTATTTCTCCCCCTGCCCCCCACCCCCCATTGATTTTGCTCATTGTCTGCTCTCTGTGTCCATTTGCTGTGTGTTCTTCTGTGTCTGTTTGTCTTCTCTTTAGGCAGCACTGGGAACTGATCCTGGGACCTTCCGGAGTGCAAGAGAGGTGCTCAGTCTCTCGCGCCACCTCAGCTCTGTGGTCTTCTGCATCTCTTATTGTCTCTCCTCTATGTCTCCTGTTGTTGTGTCATCTTGCTGCACCAGCTCTGCTAGGGCCAGCACTCTGTGCAGGCCAGCACTCCTGCGTGGGTCAGCACTCCTGTGCAGGCCAGCAATCCTGTGTGGGCCAGGACTCCGTGCAGGCCAGCTCTCCACTTGGGACGGCTCGCTGCACTGGCCACCTTGCCTTCACCAGGAGGCCCTGGGAATTGAACCCTGGACCTCCTATATGGTACACGGGAGCCCAATTGCTTGAGCCATATCCGCTTCCCCCAATATTTTCTTCTAGGAGTTTTATGATTCTAGTTTTTATATTTAGGTCTTTGATCCATTTTGAGTTAATTGTTGTATAAGGTGTGAGATAGGGGTCCTTTTTCTTTCTTTTGGATATGGATATCCAGTTCTCCCAGCACCATTTGTTGAATAGACTGTTCTGCCCCAGCTGGGTGGGCTTGACAGCCTTGTCAAAAATCACTTGACCATAGATGTGAGAGTCTGTTTCTGAACCATCAAGCTGGTTTCATTGGTTCATATGTCATCTTTATGCCAGTACCATGATGTTATTTTTTTACCACTGTAGCTAGGTAATATGCTTTAAAGTCCTCAAGTGAGAGTCCTTTAACTTCATTCTTCCTTTTGAAGATGTTTCAGGCTATTTGGGGACCTTTACCCTGCCAAAGAAATTTGAAAACTGGCTTTTCCATATCTTTAAAAAAGGCTGTTGGAATTTTTATTGGGATTGAATCTGTATATTAATTGGGTAGAACTGACATTTTAATAATATTTTAGTCTGCCAATCCATGAACACAGAATGTTCTTCTTTAGGTCTTCTTTGATTTATTTTAGCAATGCAATGTAGTTTTCTATATACAGGTCATTTATATCTTAGTTAAGTTTATTCCTAAATATATGATTGTCTTAGATGCTATTGTAAATGGATTTTTTTCCTGACTTCCTCCTCAGATTGCTCATTACTAGTTTATAGAACTATTGATTTTTGCATAATAATCTTGTATTCTGCCACTCCGATGACCTCATTTATTAGCTATAGTACCTTTGTTGCAGATTTTTCAGGACTTTCCAGGTATAGGATCATATCTATGACTAGTGAAAGTTTTATTTCTTCCTTTCCAATTTGGATGCCTTTTATTTTTTTTTTCTTGTCTGATTGCTCAAGCTAGAACCTCTAGCACTATATTGAACAACAGTGGTGACAGTGGGCATCCTTGTCTTATTCCCGATCTTAGTGGGAAAGATTTCAGTCTTTCACTATGGAATACAATGTTATCTAGGGTTTTTCATATATGCCCTTCATCATGTTGAGAAAGTTTCCTTCAATTCCTGTCTTTTGGAGTGTTTTTTTAATCAAGAAAGGATGCTGTATTTTGTCAAATGCCTTTTCTGCATCAGTTGAGATGATCATGTGATTTTTCTCTTTGGTTTATTAATGTGGTGTATTACACTGATTGAGTTTCTTGTGTTGAACCACCCTTGCCTGCCTGGAATAGAACTCTCTTGATCATTGATAGCTGAAAAATATGCTTATTAAAATTTCTTCACTTAAGCAGCTCTAAAAATTCTAAAACTAATTGAGCTGGTTTTCTATTCTAATTTTAGAAGTTTACTCTTTGTATTTAGTTCCCTGAAGGATATTAACCAGACTTTCTCAGTTTTGCTTACAGGAATGAGATAATGTCTCAAAGCAAAATCAGGCAGAATAGTGTAAATCTGTAACTTTTTTTCAGAGACAAAAAACTTGATATCCTTGAGCAGTTGTCTGAGAAAGGAGCATGAAAGCCTTGCACCTACACAACTCTGTCTAAACTATGGTTTATTAGCCACTGAAATCAAGACTAAGTTTGATGTGCTTGAGACAACACAAGACTGAGATATTGCATGTACCCTCCTCACAAGACCCCTGGCATCACTTTTCTCTTTTATTTTTACTTTTTTCCTCCTCAACTACCCCTTTTCTTTTTCTTTTCTTTTTTTCTACAAAAACCCTAGCTTCCATTTTCACTTTGAACTGATTTTGGGAAGATTCCCCCAGTTCCTTGCTTGTTCACTCACAATAAATCACCTTCTCACTGAGAGACATGGTACTCCTTTGTGCCACTGGATCAGGTGGGCCCTTCTATTGGAAATAGCATGCTTACAGTAACATCATGATAAATAATTCTTTCAATGTGTAATTGGATTAAATTAGCAAGTATTTTGTTGAGGATTTTTGCATCAATATTCATTAGGGAAATGGGTCTATCATTTTCTTTTTTATAATATCTTTATCTGGCTTTGGTATTAGGGTGATGTTGGCTTCATAGAATGAGTTTGTGTTCCTTTTTGTTCAATTCTTTGGGCAGGTTTGAGTAATATTGGTATTAAATCTTTTTTGAATCCTTGGTAGAATTCACCTGTGAAGTCATCTGGTCAAGGGCTTTTCATTTTGGGGAGGTTTTGATGACAGTATCAATCTCTTTACTTGTGATTGGTTTGTTGAGGTCTTCTATTTCTTCTAGGGTCAGTGTAGGTGGTTAATATGTTCCTAGGAATTTGTCTGTTTCATCTCTGTTGTCTAGTTTGTTGGCATATAGTTGTTCATAGTATCCTCTATGATTTCTTTTATTTCTGTGGTGTCAGTAGTAATGTCCCCATTTTCATTTCTGATTTCCTTTATTTGCATCTTCTCCCTTTTTTCTCTTTGTCAGTCTAGCTAAGTGTTTGTCAATTTTGTTGCTCTTCTCGAAGAACCAACTTTTGGTTTTGTTAATTCTTTTTATTGTTTTGTTTTTTTTTTTTGTATGTGTCAATTTCATTTATTTCTGCTCTGATTTTTGTTATTTCATTCCTTCTGGCTTACTTTGGGAAGAGTTTGCTGTTCTTTTTCTAGTTCTTTCCGTTGTGTAGTTAGGTCTTTGATTTTAGTTCTTTATTCTTTTTTAATATAAGCATTGAGGGCTATAAATTCCCTCTTAGCACTGCCTTAGCTGCATCCCATAGGTTTTGATATGTTGGGTTTTCATTTTCATTAGTCTCAAGATATTTACTGATTTCTCTTGCAATTTCTTCTTTGACCCACTGATTGTTTAACAGTACTTCATTCCATATATTTGTGATTTTTCCCCTTTTCTGCCTATTGTTGATTTCCAGCTTCATTCCATTAAGATCAGAGAAAGTATTTTGTGTAATTTCAGTCTTTTAAAATGTATTGGGATCTGTTTTGTGACACAACATATGGCCTATACTGGAGAAAGATCCATGAGCACTTGAGAAGAATATATATCCTGCAGTTTTGTGGTGCAATTTTCTATATATGTCTATTAGGTTTAATTCATTTATAATATTATCAAGCTTTCTGTTTCTTTATTGGTCCTCTGCCCAGATGGTCTCACCAATGATGAGAGTGGTAAATTGAAGTCTCCAACTATTATTGTAGAGACATTTATTTCTCCCTTCAGTTAAGCCTCTGTTTGCCTCATATAATTTGAGGCTAACTGGTTAGGTGCATTTACATTTATGATTGTTATTTCTTTCTGGTGAATTGCCCCTTTTATTAATATATAATGTCCTTCCTTGTCTCTAATAGTTTTTTTCAAAGTCTATTTCATCTAAGTATATCTACTCCAGCTTTCTTTTGGTTGTTGCATGCATGCAATATCTTTTCCTAGCCTCTCACTTTCAGTCTATTAGTATCCTTGGGTCTAAGGTGATTCTCTTGTAGACATCATATAGATGGCTCATATTTTCTTATACATTCTGCCAGCCTGTGTCTTTTGATTAGGGAATTTAATCCATTAATATCCAATGTTATTACTGTAAAGGCAGTTCTTACATCACTCATTTTGACCTTTGGGTTTTATCTGTCATATATCATTTTCACCACACTTTTAGTTACTTTTACTGATATAATCTTCATTATTAGACTCTCTTCCAAGTCTCTCTTCTGTCTTTTCTTTTCGAGCTGTAGCACTCCCTTTGGATTTCCAGCAAAGCTGGCCTTGGTTACAAACTCTCTCAGTTTCTGTTTACCTGTGAATATTCTTTCTTTTTGAAAGCCAGTCTTGCCCAAAATAAGATTCTTGGTTGGCAATTTTTCTCTTGTAGTATCTTAAATGCATCATGCCACTGCCTTCTTGCATCCATGGTTTCTTATGAGAAATTAGTGCTTAATCTTATTGGGCATCCTTTGTATGTGATGCATCACTTTTTTCTGGTGGCTCTCAGGAGTCTCTCTTTATCTTTGGCATTTGTCATTCTGATTAGTATGTGTCTTGGAATAGGTCTATTCAGATTTATTCAGATGGGAGTACATTGTGCTTCTTGGACATGGATATCTATGTCCTTCAATAGAGTTGGGAAATTTTCTACCATTATTTCCTCAAATATTCTTTCTGTCCATTTTCCCTTCTTTTCTCCTTCTGGGACACTCAGGACACATATGTTTGCACATCTCTTGCCATCATTTAGTTCCATAAGGCCCTGTTCAATTTTTTCCATTCTTTTCTTTATCTGTTCTTTTGTATGTTTGCTTTTGGAGGCCCTATCTTCAAGCTCACTGATTCTTTCTTCATCCTTTTCAAATCTGCTATTATATGCCTCTAGTGTATTTTTTATTTCATGTGCCTTTCATTTTCACAAGATCTGCTATTTTTCTATGTATGTTTTCAAATTCTTCTTGGTGCTCACCCACTGTCTTCTTAATATCCTTAATTTCTTTAGCCATCTGTAGCAGTTTGGCATTATTTATGAATTCCAAAAATAGATATTGTATTATGTGTGTAAACTGGTTTGCTCCTCTGGGTGTGATTAAATTATGATTAGGGCTTTAATTGGGCCACATCAGTAGGGCATTGGATCCCCCACCCCTTAGTAGGTAGGGACTCGTACAGATAAAAGACATGGCAAAGGACAGAGTTGGAGCTTTGATGCTGGAGTTTTTGAGCTGGAGCCCTGAGAAGTAAGCACACAGAGGAGCTTGGTCGTGAGGAAGGAGAGAAGGCCCCAGGAAAAGAGATGAGCCTTTCACCTGACAGTTCACAGCTGGCCTTTTGGAGAGAGGCAAAAAGAGGAGTTGAGTCCAGAGAGAAATTGAGCCCCAGAAAGATAGGAACCCAAGAAGCTTGAACCCTGGCAAACGTCAGCAGCCATCTTGCTCCAACACATGGCAACAGACTTTGGTGAGGGAAGAAACTTACACTTTATGACCTGGTAACTATAAGCTTCTACCCCAAATAAATACCCTTTATAAAAGCCAACAGATTTCAGGTATTTTGCATCAGCACCCCTTTGGCTGACTAATACACCATCTCATTGAATTTATTAAGGAGACTTGTTTGAACATATAGGATAAGCTGTCTCAACTCCTTTATGTTATCTGTAGGATTAGATTTTTCCTTTGACTGGGCCATATCTCCCTGTTTCTTGTTATGGATTATAATTTTTTGCTGGTATCTCAGCATTTTATTTACAGATGTATTTATTCGTGTCCCCTTTTCTCTCTTTAGTCTAGGGCTTTCTATTTCATTGGCTTTATGCTTCAGTGCTTTTTTGATACTTGGTTCAACTTAATTTGGAACTTTATAGTGGTTCATATTTAGCCAATCTGAATTTTTTCACCTTTTTTTTTTTTAACCTGTTTCTTGTCCTTTCTCCTTTGCTTGTTGCAAAGTAGGAGCCAAGGATGTGGTTGTTACTATAAGGCATGGAGGCTAAAGCTGCCCATGTTGCCCCAGGAACTGATGAAGCTTCTCCTACCTTTCTCCCCTACCAGAGATAGGGATGGAGCTGTAGCTGTGTGCAATAATCCAAGCTGTGCAGGCCAAGACCAACTGTAGTTGCCCAGAGAGACTGATGAAGCTCCATATCCTTTCCTCTTCTGCCTGGAGCAGGGATGGAGCCACAGGTGTGGGCAGGAAACTAAGTGGTATGGGTCAAAATTGACTACAGTTGCCTAGATAGACTGATGAAGCATTGGCCCTTCTCTTCCCCTTCCAGGGGCAGGGATGGAGCCAGAGGTTATGCAATACTCTACTGTGTGGAGGCCAAAAGTGACTGTAGTTACCTGGAGAGTCTGAGGGAGTACTGTCCCTTTTCCTGCTCTGTCAGCAGTGGGGATGGAGATGCAAATGTGTCCAGCAATCTAGTCCTTGGAGCCCAAAACTGACTGCAATTGTCTGTAGAGGCTGAAAGAGTACTGTCCCTCTTCATGCCCTGTCAGGGGCAGGGATGGAGCCAGAGATGTGTCCAACTGTCCAGTCCAAGCATGCCTAAGGTGCCTGCAGTTGCCTGGAGAGGCTGGGGAAACACTGCCCTGCTCCTATCCTATGCAGAGCAAGGATGGAGCTACAGGTGTCCAACAATCTAGTCTGTGTGGGCTGAAAGTGCCCACAGTTTCCTGGAGAGGTTGAGGAAACACCGCCCTCCCTCCTGTCCTATTGGGGGTGGGGATGGAGCCACCGGCCCCCAACTATCTAGTCCATGCAGGATGAAAGTAACTACAGTTGCCCGGAGAGGCTGATGTAGGTCCCCTCAGCTTCCTTCCTGCCAGAGCAGGGCTGGAGCCTAGATTAGAGCAGCAATCTGACCTGGGTGGAAAGAAGCCAGTCCTTCCTGCCCCTGTGATTTTAAATCAGTCCCACCTCCCCTCATGCTGGGGATGCAGTTAAAATGGAGGATACTGCCTCTTTCTGACTTGGACAGGTCCAAACTTTAGCTGTTCTTAGGATTTGGCTTTAGCCAGCCAAATTTATTAATCAGTAACTGAAGTTGGTGCCGGACTGTCTCTTCCTCCCCTGTTTTTTGGGAAATGGAACTTCCAAATCCAGCCAGGGAATTGCTCCCAAGGCAGCTTGCACTGCCAGCAGAGGACGGGCACTGGCCTGCGTGGCATGGAGTACTCTACTCATGAATCTTCACTGCAGATGGGCGGTGTATTAGTCAGGGTTCTCAAGGGAAACAGAACTGACAGGGGACATCTGTAAATAGTATGAAATTTTATAAAATTCTCTCACGCGACCATGGGGATGCACAAGTCTAAATTCTGCAGGGCACGCTGCAAACCAGGGGCTCCGATGAAAGTCCTTGATGAGTTCCCAGGAGATGCTGGATCTCTGAAGTAGAGAAGGGAATTCTCTCTCTGAATGCTGAAATAACTTCCCCTTTTAAGGCCTTCAAATGATGAGATGAGACATCACTCATTGCTGACAGCAATCTCCTTAGTTGATTGTAGATGTAATCAGCCATCTATGCAATCACCTAACTGATGGTTAGAGTCCATGAAATGCCCTTGTATTATAATTAGCCCAGTGCTTGCTTGACAACTGGGCACCATATCTGGCCAAGCTGACACAGTAGCCTAACCATCACAGGCAATCTCCTCCTTCCATTCTTCCAAGGATGCTGCAGGATGGTCTTCTGGTCTCCTGGGTGCCTGAAACACATGATTTAGGTAGCTCTGGGTGATTACTGACTTCACTGTAGGATGCACTGACTCTTGGAGCTCCTTACTGTGCTGCCATCTTGACCCTCCCCTGCAAAGTCACTTTTGATGGAAGTTCTTTTGCTTTCTCCTTAGAGAATACCAGGCAGTCTTATTCTCTGGGATCTCTGTGAAAGCCATTTATACATTGACAAACACACAAGGACATTTGCAAATATCCTGGAATAAGTGTGTTCTTTCAATAGGCATCTCACTCTTGAAACTTACTGGGTGTGGATATAAACATATGCTGTGGACTTGGAAATTCTGTTAACACCCCTTTTTATTAAGAGCTTATGTCAAAGTGTGTTTGGATATAAATATGGTTTTCCTGTCCAAAATAGATTTGTGGATATAAATGATGGTAAACCAGCTGCCAGACGAATCTTCTATTTGCTCAAAACCAGCAGCACATTAGTGAAGAATGACCCTGGTCATGATGCCCATAGCTTCCCAACACAGCCAAGGAGAAAAACCACAGAATGCAAAATTCAGGGCCAGACTTGCCCCCTGGAATCCAGCTAATTCAACCCCAAAACTTATAGCGACATAGAAGATATCTAGAATAGATTTTACGCATGCACATACATACATACATACATATATACATGTCTCCATTTTCAGCCATTCCTCAATTTTAACAGACCTTGTAAGATCAATGGGACAATTTCAATAAGTTGGATAAATAAGTTGGACACTTCTAATGAGAAATCTGTCACTCTGACAAGAGCTTGAGCTAAAATAAACTTTTCTACCATCTTTGAGGAAAATGGTGAAATGAACAATAAGATTGCAATAGATACATTTAGCTTTTTAAAACCAAACTGTTTTAAAATGATTGAAACTACCTCACTTATAATGAATGTGCTAACTATAAATGATCTTTGTCTTGCAGCAATTCCAGTGGGACCTTATAGTCCCTGGAGAGACATTTGCTGTTAGACTCTGCCCTTGAAAGCAATACTGAGACATCTCCTTAAAAAGTGTCCACACTTCAGATTTTACAGTGATTCAGAGGGGCATTCACCCCAGTTAATTCTAATGAGTAAGATTTGCCATTCATGGGCTTTGCTGTGGTTGTGTGTGAATGGCTTATAAATGACTGGTTGCAAATTCTTGATGTCAACATTCCACACCCCTTCAGGTGCCAGCTCTCAAACCCATCTTCCCCTTTGACCATTTTTAAAGTTAGGTAAGTACTATTAATTTTTGTTTCAATACCTCCAGCTGTTTTTAAATCATTAGTTTTGTTTTTGCTGTAGTAGATTTCCTATTCATTACAGAATAAAAGTGAACATGCCTCAGGCATTTCTTAACTTCTTTTTTTCTTAATACCCTTGCTCTACTCCCTAAAACTTAATGGATTCTCTTGGCTAATTCGTGTCTGATAGTGATATGCCCACATTGCTAAAATCAAGGCAATTCCTGATTTTGACAAGTTTCATCTTGACCAATTTTATAAGCTAGAATTTTTCCAGTGTATTCTAAGCAGGTCATAAGTACAGACCATACCATGAACTATACAACACAATAATGGATCTTCACTGAGAAAAGTATTTCCTCTCTATGTTTTATTTAAACTATATCATTCATCCAGGAACAATGAAAATTCATGTGGAATATCCTGGCCTTTCTAGTAGTAAAATACGGAAAAAATATGAGGTAGTTACAAGTTACAATTAGTAGGAAAGTAATCTTGGACCTGAAGGGAGATTTTGTAAACTATATCCTCTGGTCGAAAATTCTGGCCTCTCCAGGGGACTGCCCAGTAACTTAAAGTTGTCAACCAGTCCAAGCGAAGGGTATTTGAGAGTGGTGGGCACAGTTCCACAGAGCTGAAGGGCTTCATCTAAGCCATTCGGATTCAACGTTTACAAGCACACCAGTGTGTTAATACTAGGGTGGGATATGGGAATCCTGTATTTTATACATAATTATTCTGTAAAGCCACAACTTCTCTAATGAAAAAAAAAAAAAAAGATAAGAAAAAAAAAAAAAACTCCAATTTTCCCAGTCTTTTCCACAGTGATATAATTCATTGTGACCAATAAAAGTCTTTCTTTGCTAAGAAAAAAATATACCAACAAGTAGCAAAATAAGCCAATCAAACAAATGCCACCTATGGGTCAGATTTGGCCCGTGGGTTGTCAGTTTAGAAACTTGGTTACTAACAAACATAGCTAACTTTTAATTATCTGGACCAGGACAAGGAATGATTGATCAGAGGGTTGATATCATAGATAACCAACTCTTAAACACTTCCCCATGTCACTTGTATTTGTCTTTAAGGCTGATATATTTATTTACCCAACTAACTATGCTCTTTCTCAGCTTTAGTGTAAGGCTATTTGTAGAGCACGACAAAATGGCATTAGAAATTCATTGTACTTGATCCAGAAGGTGGGCCAGCCAAATGTGAACACTTGTGTTGCAACTTTCTGAATTACACAGTTTTGTAATTTAGCATTGCCAGCCTTCCTGTTCCTGTAGCAGTTGGCCCATCCACTCACTTTTGAAAAATAAAATTGTCCACGCACCCACCCACACAATTTTCTGCTCACGGATAAAGCTGCTCTTTATATCCACATTTAGATTTCAGAGAAATTGGTCCTTTCCCAATACTTCCTTTCACTCTCGCCATGCGTCTTTCCTATAGACAGAAGGCCATGAGTCTGGACAATCCCCCTTTTATAGACAACAAATACTCATGCTTTTATTACATGTGTTGGAACTGGACCCAGGAAATCGGAGGCAATTTTAATCACCTTGTACCATTACCTGTGAGGACGAGATGCGTTTCTTGGATGGATGCGTAAAAGCTTTCCCTGCCATGGTTCTCTCCTTCCCTTAAGCAACCCCTCCCTTTAGTATGTCAATGTCTTTAATGCTGACTTCAGATACCTCAATAACATACTCAAGACATCTGGAATCATATTTTACTTTTCTTTTCAGCTCTTTGTCATCAAAAGTTATCTCTTCTGTGTCCCATTCCATCAGTTCACACGTGTGCATGGCTGTTGGTGGCTGTGTTGCCCATCCCAAGGGGCATATAGCCATTTTGAGGCAAGATGGGAGATATTTCCTGACAGGACTCATCTTATATCTATATAGGCCAGTGACTGTTCTTCCAAAGCACAGGATTACTCCCCAACAAATGCACAATACAATCTAAAGTTATATGTCTCCCCCTGCCAAATAGCCTTTAGAGAAGGGGTTCCCAAAGTGTGGTCCCTAACCCAGCAGCATCAGTATCACCAAGGAGTGTGCTAGAAATGCAAATTCTGGAACCAAAGCCAGACTTACTGACTCAGAGACAGTGGGGGTGGGACCCAGTGGGACCCAGTAATTTGTGTTTTAGTAAGCCCACCAGGCAATTCTGAGACATGTTAAGGTTTCAGAACCACTTTAGAGTATTTCCTTCCATATCTCTGTGGCAGCCTGGTTTTTGTCACCTACCTTCGCAACCAGACTGTAAATTCCAAAAGAGCAGGGGGCTCATCTACTTATTAATCATCAAACCCCCAGCCTCTAGCATTAATGCCAGGCACCTAGTAGTTGCTCAGTATGCATTTTTTGGAGAGATGAAAGAATGCATGAATGATTGGCTACATGGCTACTTCTCCGGTGGCACATGGTACAGGCCACAACCCTCCCAGCCCGTTGCTATGGGCAGGATAGTGTGGAGTTAAGTAGGGATTTATGTGGGGCATATTGCTTGGGTTTATGCTTCATCATTTACCAACTGTGCAACCTTTGGCAAGTTCCTTCATCTCTCTCTGTCCCTTAATTTTCTCATCTGTAAAATGGAGACGAAAGGAACACATTGACCTTGGAAGGCTGGTTTTTGGTAAAGATTAAGTGAGTGGTGGTGGTGACATTTGTTATTATTTCACACTATGCTTCTACTACCTCCTCCCCTTTCCAAGTGGCAGCCAGGCCAAGCTCCATTCAAATATGCAGAGACTCTGGCAAACGTTGGGATAGTGCTGTTCTGCCCCTACATTAGCAAAATATTAAGAAAAATGGAGTTCCAAAGACCAGAGTCTAACTCCTAGCTTTGTTACCAGCAGCAGCATCATTTATTACTGCTATTAATATTTCCATTGCAAATAATGTATTGTGGGAATACTTAAATGAACTCTCTTATTCTACTGGTATAACTGCTATCAATGATTTCCATGGTAAAGCTGTCCCCCAGTCCTTTCGTGCTTCTTGACACAGGCCTAGGTTCCTATTACTTTTTCCAAAACCTCAATTAGTTGTCATGGTTAAACCATTAAAATACAAAGTTTTTTTTTTTTTTTTTTTTTTTTTTTGCCTGGGGCGGGGGGCTGCCACATGCAATAATGTGCTATTTATTATCTCTTTCTGACTAATCCTCATTTTGTTTTTAATGCTCAGCATTTTCCTTTCTGTGGAGAGCCATAGATTTGGCAGGAGTTCAAGGAAAGGCTGAAAATGCTTCTTAGAAACTATTTTAATCCCAAACAGTTAATGTTTGGAGAACAGGTTGAAACATATGTAATATAGGCACCAAAATGTAGGCAATTATCTCCAAAAAGCACCAGGGACAGAGTATAAAGGCTGTGCTGCCCTGAGGTCGAGAGAACTGAAGAAATGCCTTCTTTGCTTTTCCAAGGGTCACAATGTCAACTGAAGACTGAAATGATAAGACAAATGGAGCAGCTTGGCAACACCCAAATGGGCATACTTATTCGCACAGCTCAGGCCTGACCAGTGGAGCACTCCTGTCTGCTGCCAGCCATTCTGAACAGTGTAACAAGATCCAGAACATGAGGTCTATAAACCCTTAAGGATATACCATCCGAAGTGGATGAAAGGTGACAAGGCAGAGGGAGACGTGTGCAGAAGTTTTGGCTCAGAAATTGTGTGGCTTTCTGAGGTTCTTTGTGTCAGCTTGAACCTTGAACAAAACGAAGAAAATAGTTCCCCCTTAATGTTTCGGAAGATAGCAATGGATGCCTCAGAGTCAAAATTACTTTCTGTTTAAACAAAGCCATTTGTGCTGTCCCTGCCACACTGCATGGGGCATGGCATGCTACCCCTGGCACTTCTTTCCCTGGTTTCAAATCATCCCACCATTTAACCATGTGTCCTCACTGAAATTGCAAGCAACACTCCCTAATCCTTTTCTGGGTAAATCACTGTACAGTACAGTAGTGCTGTAAGGCAATATTAATTATTATTCCACATCTACAGTGCAGCAATTATACAGTGTGATTTTGGGGAAGGAAATACTCTGTCAAAAATGTACTACTACCTTGCATGATCCGTTAGGGGAAAACTATGAGCGAAGACGGTGGAAATCCTCGTTTAGTATTACAGAACAATTATGACAAGCTGTGAAAAAAATCGATAGGTTTTTGTAGCACTCAAATCTTTCCTTTAGGATCAACTTCTGTGAAAATACACTATGCCTGGAATTTGCCCTGTCAAAGCCAGACATCTTTTTTTAATTGAATCTTGCATTGAGAGCAGGGCCTTTTTTTCATCTGTAATTTGCTTTTTATGTGAAGGGAAAAACATTCTGTTTCTCTTCTTTTGGGCCTTGTCATATTCCTGTAAAAACAATCAATGTTGGACCATTTATCTCCTGCATCATCAAAGTGTGATGTGGGATCTAAGTATGTATATGTTTGCAATATAGGTTTTTCATTTCTATATTTTAGTCAGAGAATTGGAGCATGGCCCTCTTTTTCGGAACATTTCAGAACATTTCTAATCTGACGACAACTCTTTAGTCTTTGTTAGCTGTATCGTGTCTGTTCACCTTTTTATGTTCTAATTGTTTTCAGGGAATAAAACCAAAATGGCATATTGCTTTGTTTAATATTTTTTCAAATCAAATACACCATAGCACACCCATCTGTGAAAACACATTTCAACTTTCATCAAATGCTGCTATGGCTTTTCTGAGGATTAATAGTGCCGTCATGTAGGTGTTCTTCTGCAGCTAATGTAATATTGTTGGCAAAGACTAGGTTATCTTTATGTTCTGACTCAGAGTAAAAATAAAAAGGCTTGTTGACTGGAGAAATCATTGAATATTTTCACTCCTAAATTTTTGTTGCTTGTAGAACAAGTGCTTTTGAAATGGCAAATGTTGTTGGGAAGCTTTTCTTGCTGGAAAATGTGGGAGTAAAAGCCATATTTGCTTTTCCTGAATGCAGAGCCCAATTCTCTGCCAAAGGGCATGGAGCCTATTCACCTACTAGCAAAACGCGGATGGCCTGCTTCCCTTCAAGGTCACCTTTCTTTGGATGACTCTGGGGAAAGGGGTTGTGTCCCAATTGCTTTCCTCAGCAACCACGACCACCTCTATCCTTTCTGCCCAACTTCATCTCCTACAGGCCACTCCCCTCCCCTTTCACTGCCCCCACCCCCTACTAATACACGGCTGTTGCATGCAACAGGGGCTGGGGGAGGTAAGTTGTGGTGGAGACTGCAAGATAGTATGGAGCATGAAGCAACTAACATTTTAGTAAGACATCATTGTTTTCCACGGTTCTTTGGCACAGTTCTTTTGCTTCCAGTAGGAATTTGTTATAGGCTGTTTAGCACCTCAGGTCCTCAAGTCCCACCATATTGGTAGGGCTCCCTGTCCAGACTCCCCTTATTCTTTCTCTAGGTGCCTTTGATAGGAAACAGAGGCACAGTCAAATGTGGAAAGTAAGGAGCATTTAGTGAAGGGACTGTTATTTTTAAGGTCATAGACCAGGTACAGGGACATGAACTAGGGCCCCTCGGTTCTAATGCTTATTTCCAAAAGGCAAGTTTGCTCCCACTGATATATTTAAGAACAATTTGAATCTAACTTCACATTTGCTTATGTGTGATTTTAATCCCTGAGAAACCTTGGGTGAACACAGAAAACTCCAGCTGGCTGAACTAAGCCATGTAGGAACACATAAAATGCACACGCATGCCCACATCTCAAACCTCTGCTGCCCTCCTCAGTTTCAGTTCACCACGTGTGTTATGATCCACACCAGTCCACATCTGGTGCCACAACTTTCCATCTTACTTCAGATGACCCTCATTCCCTCACTTCCCTTTAACTCATAAGCTGCAACCCTTTCAGTGCCCACTTCCTCAAGCAAACTTGAGGCCTTTTACAAGGTAAAGTGCTATGTTTATTGTTGCATTTATATATTTCTTAGTCATTTAACAACTGTAACACTGTCTGCCACTTTTACTGGGTTCCTATCTTTTCTTAACGTGTCACAGATGCAGTTTTTGTGTTGTGCTTCTAATCTCATTCTTCCCATAAGCCTTATGGTTTCTACTGCATGGTTTTGCACATCTGTGAGCTATGCCAGTAACAGTTCTCCATTGCCATCATTTAAAAGGAGATATCTAACCTGTGATCAGAAGTGAAGTAGAAAAGCTTTGTTTTCTGAAAATAGACAAAAAAACAAAACAAAACAAAAAATCTCACAAAGCTCTCCTCTCCAGAACACACACACACACACACATACTGTTTCCACCCATCCAGGCATGCTTCTGAGGGTTTCCCCTTACTTGGCACAGTTGTAATTACACCACATGTGGAAGGATTAGAACTCATCATTCTCAATTCCCTCTGCTGCATTTCATGTCAAGAGCAGACATTTCCTTTCCTGGGTTCCTTTCAATGGCATCTTTTCTATTTCCAATAACCCACTCTTGAAGGGAGATCCCAAGCCTTTTGCCAGACCTATCCCAAAAATTGTGAATATCCAGCAATATGAACATACCCATCTCTCAATTATTTCATATTTGATTCAGTTCAGTAAATGTGTGATGAAGATGGACATGGTGTGAGAAATAGTTATGGAAGGACTAAAATGAATAAAAAGTATTAAATCCTGGTGACAGACATACTAAGCAGAAAGAAATAAGCTATAACTAAGGTTCAAACAATAGGTTGTAACAGAATAGAACAGTGATTTCTAATTGAGGTGTTTAAGCCAAGCTTCACAGGGATGCAGGCATTTGCACATACAGGCTGAGGGACTAGCACCCACCAAGACAAAATGTGCAGACTTGCAGAGATTGGGAGCTAATGGACTGCAGCTACACTAGGTTAAATCATGCCAGAGAGTAAAGAAAAATTCAGTCACCTCGAATCCAGGCATTTGATATTTAGACCAAACAAATGGATAATTGATGGAATTTTACTTTTCATTCAGTTGCTTGAAATAATATGCAGTTTGCCAAATTCTGAGAGAAAACTCTGTTGCCCTCCTATTTATTTCCAAGTGGCAGAAAGTAATCAAGAGGTTGTTTTGAAGAAAGTAACGTATGGCAGCCAAATCTTCCTCCATATTTTCAGAGAAATAGCTTGGATTTGCAAAATATGTGCATAGCCAGTTAGTTTTTACTGCATGGTAAGATTATTATTGTCACTTGCCCTCATTTTCCCAGAGGATCTCACTGTTCTTGAACTTTTGAGAAAAGATGGTGTGTTCGTTTGAGAAGCAAATGCCAAGGTGAGATTACATGAGCCAGGGTTTTATTAGGGGAAATACCTGTGAAAGACAATGTGGCGAGAGCACCATCAGATTGAGAAACAAGTCTGACACCAAGTGAAGGAAAGAGGGAAGGAAGGTTGGATGGACATTCCTAGACAGCTGTGCAGTCTAAGCAAGGTTTGGCAAGGCCACTGGGGAGTCCTTAAGCCAAAGATGCTCTTAGGGGAGTCCCATGTCTCCCAGGAATGGGCTTGCTTCAGTACCCCCACCATGGCGGGTCCTTATCAAAGCTGGTAGAATTGCAGTCTTGGTGCAAATGTGGGGCTAGATTTCAGAGTGCAGCAGCTGGTCCCTTGGTCAATTACTTCCTGTAGTTAGAAGTCTGCGACGTGTGCTCTCATGGCTGACAAAAATGATAATTATGTGAAGCTATAACAAGAGACCTAAAAATACAATGGCTTAAACAAGATAGAATTTTGTTTAAAAGTGGACATTCAGTGGCAGCTCAGGCTGAGTTTTGGGGACCCAGGCTCCTTCTATCTCATTGTTCACATAATAGGTGGTGGCCCAAGACAGCCAACTGGAAAGAGAAAGAAAGGAAGGGAGGGTACCGCCCTTCCCTTGAATGGAGTGAGCTGGAAGCTGGGCACCTCCCTTCTGCTCACATTTTATTGGTCAGAATTCAGTTGTATTAGTTTCCGATGGCTGCTAAAACAAACTCAGTGGCTTAAAACAACAGATATTTATTCTCTCACAGTTCTGAAAGCCAGAAGCCTAAAATCGGTTTCACTTGGCCAAAATCAAGGTGTAGGCAGGACGGGGGTCTCTCTGGAGGCTCCCAGGGAAAGTCTGTCCCTTATCTCTTCCAGCTTCCGTTGACTGTCGACATTCTGCCCTGTGTTTACATCACTCCAATCTCTGCCTCCAGGTCACATTGTCTTCTTCTCTTCTCTAGGTAATCTCCCTGTGCCTCCCTTTTATAAGGACACTTGTGATTGTCTTAGGGTCCACCTGAATAATCCAGGAGAATCTCCCCTCTCAAGATCCTTAACTTAGCCACATCTGCAAAGTTCAGATATCATTTGGGGCCATTACCCAGCCTACCACATCTGTCATATGCCCACACTTAGCTACAAGGGAGCATGGGAAATATAGTTTCCTGCTGTGCTGCTATACACCCATCGCATATTAGGGGGTTCTATTACTAAAGGAAGTTGGGAGAATGGATATTGGGTTTCAATCAGCTGTCTCTTTCTCAGGCAAGATTTTTTAAAATATTGCATTTTGAATCATAGAGGAAAAACCTTTACAAACACCAACTCCATATTCTTCACTGTATTGAGAAGTTGGTTATTATTTTTGCCTGCCACTTCACCCATTCCCCCTTTATTCTGGTAATAGTATCAAGGTTTTCTTTTGTGCAAATACCCCCTCCCAAATTTCAGTCCATGTGGTATGTGGGCATGTAGCCTAGGCCTGGCCAATTTGTATTTTCTGTTGGTTCAAGGTTAGGCTTGAGTTCCAAAGAGGTTCCCCAAAGACACTGGCACTTTTATGGGGCCTGTTGGGAAGGTGATGCTCTCTACTGAAATTGCTGAGTGAATAGACATAAACCGGAACTGCTGTAGTCACCTTCCAGAGCATGTGGAAAGCCCACCTGAGAGCTGAGCCAGCGTACAGGAAAAGGGAGTTGAGAGATGGGGAGAGGGATGTTTTTGATATATCTAGTATCATTTCAGCACCTGGATCCAGTCAGCCCTGAGCCAAATATCTCTTAGACTTTTTATATGAGCCAGTAAGTCGCTCTGCTTTTTCTTGTTCTTTTGCAAGTTTGGTTGAGTTCTGTCACTTACCAAGAGGCACAACTGATGCAAAGTTGAGTGATTTGCTGAAGGAAATAAATCAAGCTATAGGCAGAGTCAAGGCTAGAATTTAGATCTTCTTCCTTTTAAAATTCTCTATTATGCTGCCTTTCCTTCATTTCATATAATGGCTGTTGACCTCTTTCTTTTGATATGCCACTATCAAATGGAAGTCATTTAGCTCCTTCAGTCAATCTTGATTTTTAAAAATGGCTTGAGTTTTTATGTGATTTCCTCTCGTCTGACCTACAAGTTTCAACAGCTTATCAGTGAAATATCATTGACAAATAGAATTTGTGACAATGTTGACTATTTTGGTTTTATTTGGGAAACAAGGGAGGAAAAGGGGTAATTTTTAAAAGTCAAAGAGAAGGGAGACACTGATTACCTTTTTTTTTTTCGTTATTTGTTTCCAGCAGATTTATAATGCAATAAAAAATTTGTTCTGCAATTATTTAGTCCATGTGGTTGATATTAGACTTTTCAGTCAAAAATGTTCATGTCTTTAAGCAGCTCTGAAGTTTTTTTATTTAAGTGAAGGATGCTGCTAAAATGTTGAACTCAACATTCCCCCTGAAGTTCTTTCAAGACTGTTGTTATGAATAGTCCAGTTTTAAGAAATTCCAGATGAATTGTGCAAACCAAGATGAAAGACGGAGCACACAAGCAGCTGTGTGCAAGAATTATGCAGAAGTATGCAAATGTTAACCCCAGTGATGATGAAAATGTTAACCTTATGTTTCAGTAATAATACGAACTACTCTGATCTAATGGTGAGTCAAGAGGTACAAAAGGCACTTGGAGTTAAGAATTAATAAAAAGTAAAGAAACCTTTTTTTCCACGACATCCAGTTATTTGTCTGAATACCTTATTGTTCAGTGCAGATCACCATAGAAACAAATATTAACCATGACGTGTTCATGGTGCAGGGTCTTGACATTAAATGTAAAGCTGTTTTACAGAATTTTGGGCCTTTAGCTTCAATAAACTCAGGTACTGATTTATCTCTATAGAAGCTGAGTCCTTGAACTTAAGGATACTTCTTATAGTGTTAGACTCTAGTGGCAACTATGGGTCAAGACTTTATATGTGGTGAGGGAAACAAAGGAGAAAAGAGGCTAAGGGGCTTGAGACAATGGTAAAGAGAAGATTCCAGAGTCAGAAAGTGCTATGAAGGCTATAAAGTTCTATCAATGATAATAGCTTTCACTACAATATCATTAAAACCTCAGAATAGCCCCGCGGGTTGGGGGAAACAGAGGCTTCCCTAGGGTTTCAACATTAGAAAGAGGTGGGGCAGGATTCACTCAGGTGTATCAGAGCTCTCAAACACTGCTGTATTGTATGTGTCTCCTATAGTGTGTCAGCCTTCACACCTACCATGTCACAACCCAGGGTGCTACATTTATCTCTTTAGGTAACCAAGGTTTGTCAGGCACTCTTTGGGAGAACTTCTTTTCCCTCCCTCCCTCCCTCCATCTCTCCTTACCTCCCTCTCTCCCCCCCTCCTTCCCTCCCTGGTACTATCTTTTAGATTTTTAATATCAACATTTATTTCTTCAAGCAATATATAAATACCCTCTAAGACATTACATCTAAGGCTAGAGTTTGCCTTAACTGCCACCACTAGTTTTATTCCCTCCCTGGCTTTCTGTTGGAGCTCTATAGTGGCCAGTCCCGAGGACACAACCCATCATGTTTGATTTCCATTTCTCAGGCTGGCAGAGTCTAGGGGGACTCTCCAGGAGGACCTAACTAGGTTCTGTCTTTTCTTGGAGTCCCAGTATCTTCTTGTTCCACCATCCTCAACATGCTTCTTTCATCTTGTGCTCCCAATACAATTTCCAGCTTCTGCCATCATGGTAACTTCAGGCCAGTAGGGAATATGAAAAGAGAAGGAAAGGGCATACTCATTCCCTTTAAAGATGCCAACTGAAAGGTTCAGGTATCACTTCTGTTCACATGCCATTACCCATAATAAAGTCACACAGCTGCATCCCTTTTGTGTAGTTCTGTTGCTGTGGCAGATATTGCTAATGTTTTCCCAATATCTCTTCGATCTCTTTTCAGTAGTAGACACCCCAGAGTTTACCTGGACAAATGGCTGTTAGGCTAAAGCCTACATTTTCCAGCTCCCTTGCAGCAGTGGTCGGTCCTAGCCTACCTTTCCTGCACTCTTGTGGCCTAACAAATAGACTAGACTAACTAGGCACGTTTGGATGGTTGACCAACCCTGGATTTTCTGTAGTTCTACTTTCGAGTTCAAGTTAGTCCTTAGAAAGCCCTTGGCTAAATGCCTTAGTGACTCTGGTGCCTACCTGTTCCCAGCAAATGGCCACTTTAGCTGCAAGAGAGGCTGCAAAATATTATCCTTAGCTGGGTGGTCATAAGCCCATCTTTATGAAATTTTGGTACTTTTTATGAGAGGAAAAAGGGCATGGTGGAAACTAGAGGACAACTAACAATCTCTGTTACATTTAATCAAAACATGCAATGTAGCTAAACCAGTACACAGAGGTCAACTTTGTAACCTGAAATGTATTTATTCAAAAAGAAGAGGAAGAGAAAAGTAATGAGCCCAGAACTCAACTCAAGAGTTGGAAAAAGAACAGAGGAAACCCAAAGAAAGTAGAAAAAAGAAATAAATAAAGATAAAAGCAAACATTAATTAAACAGAAAACAAATAATAGAAATGATCAACAAAAACAAAAGCTAGTCTTTTGAACAGATTAATTACTTGGACAAGCATTTGGCAAGACTGAGAATCAAAGAAAGAGAAAAGGCACAAAAAAGAACACTGAGAACAAAAAAGGCGACACAAGAAAATATAGAATCGTGACTTAAAATACTGTTAGCGTTATTAACGACAATAAATACGATAACTTGGTTATAAAATTGACATTTTTTTCTAGGAAAAAACATACATGACCAAAGCCATCTTGAGTGGGGAACAGGACTTATAAAGCTGTCAAAGCACTTGATTTAGGAGTGAACATTCTACCCCACTTCGTCACAGCCCCTCACACACACACTCCTGCTTATGGGCCAGACGGTTTAAGTTGAGTTTTGCCACAACTTCAGAGAATAGGTAATTTCTGCCTTCTATGAATTGAGACTCTACAGAAGGGAAAATTCCCCAAACCCTGTTTTGAGAAAAGTATATTCTTGATTACTGTTGGGGATTGAATCATGTCCCCTTTAAGACATGTACAAACCTTGATCCCCAGTCCTGAGGTCATAAACACATTTGTAAATGGAATCTTTGAAGATCCTATTAAGATGAGGCCAAATTTGAATGAGGGTGAGCCTTGATCCAATATGACTGGAGTCCTTTAAGGAGAGGGAAGCAAGACAGAGATCCATGACTGAGCAGGAGGAGTAGAAGTCGCAAGAGGAGACTGAGGGAGACAGATCACCATGTGATGGAGGCAGAGATCAATTGCCAGAAAGTCACCACCAGAATGCTACAGACTTTGGAGAAAGCATGGACTGACTGTTGATACCTTGATTTTGGACTTCTAAACTCAAAAACTGTCAGACAATGAATTCTGATTTTTTAAGCTAACCAGTGTGTGGTATTTGGTACAGAAGCCCTGGCAAACTAAGACGGCTGCTGTAGAGGATGCTGTGGCTAACTGTCCAAAGCTCCCTTCAGGACTGAGGCCCACGTTCTCCAGCTGCTAGGAGTGGTGTTCAATGGGGGCTTGCAGCCAAGTCCCTTTCCTGAAATTGCTCTTGGCTGAAGAGTGCTGCCTTGGCCAAAATTATGTTCTCTTCCTGGGGACAGCCCATATCCAATGACTGGCAGATGCAATGGTTCAAATGCCTGGTCTTCTCAAATCATTTGGACCCTTCTAGAGGACCAGTGTTGTGCCAGAGCTCTGAGCATCCTAGTTCCATCCAGTGAGGCCTCCGCAGTAGCTCTTCTCTCTGCCCTCATTCCTCACACAGACTGGTCCTGAGAGCCTCTCCAATAAACTTCCTGCACACAGATCTTTACCCCAGAGTCTGTTTCCTGAGGAACGTGATCGAAGGCATAACAAAACTAGACAAGGACAGAATGGAAAAATTATAGATCCAGTTTTAAAATGCATTATGTAAAGTAAGAGACAGTGTAACATTCAAAATCCTGGTAATGTAATTCACTGCAAAGCAAAGTAAGGAGAAATATTGTATGATCATCTCACTGACAGAAAAATAAGTCATACATTTCAACTCCAATGAATGATTTAAAAAATGTTAACCCAGTCTTATCATGAGATAAACCTCAGGAAAATTCCAATAATGGGGCACCCTATAATACACCTGACCAGCACTCCTCAAAACTGTCAAGGTCATCAAAACCAAAAAAGTATGAGATGCTCTCAGAACCAAGAGGAGCCTTGGGAGACATGACAACTAACTAATATTGTGTCCTGGATAGGATCCTGGAACAGAAAAAAAGGCATTAAGTTAAAACTAAGGAAATATAAATAAACTATAGATCATAGTAATAATTATGTATCAATATTGGTTCACTAATTGTAACAAATGTATCATACTAATGTAAGATGTTAATAATAGGAAAAACAGGGCAAGGTATACGGAACCTTCTATACTATCTTCTCAATTTTTCTGTAAATCTAAAACTGCTCTAAAAAATAAAGTCTACTTAAAAAAGAAGTCTGGATGGAAGTACACCAATATTCATTGCTTTTACCTCTGGCATGTTGTAAAGATTGAAAAGATTAATCCTTATAAAGTACTTAGCTGGGAACCTAGCATTTAGGAAGTGTTCAGTAAACATTACCTATTGTCAATATTATTATTATTATTATTGATTTTAATATCTTCTTTATACTTCCCATATTAAGAAATTCTATCATAAATACATATTACTTTTGTCCTCAGAAACTGCTTTTTCAAAGAAAGAAGGACCTTCTAGGACATCATTTAAAATGCCCTACCTGAGAGTGAAGCAACTCCATGGCAAGTGGAATAGCTCATCGAACTCTCCCTTTGCCTTTCATTACCAGAAATGGACATCCTGGCAAGCAATACTGGAAGGATTTGCTTCTGTGATGAGTGGTCCCAGAAGGTCTAGCCCTTCTTGAAGTAATTATCTATCTGAAAGATTTCTGACGAAGTCATTCTCTCCAGGTGCCAGCATGGAGGTTCATTTCAGCCTTAATGCTGGCATACAAGAGAAGGAAAGACCTTTCTCAAGCAATTGGGCACCCACCTCCCACATGGGGGGTCCTGGGTTCGGTTCTTAGTGCCTCCTAAAGAAGACGAGCAGACAACAAGTAGACAGATGAGGAAGCCAACTCCGGTGTGTGTGTGTCGGGGGGGTGTTGAATAAAAAAAAAAAATCAATAGCAAACATCATCATTAATTGTTAAGCATTTAAAGTGTTCCTTTTAAAATATCAGGAAAAAATATCAATGACATTGTCCTTTGCCACTATTTGCATTTAATATTAATTGAACATTTTAGCCAATTAAATAAGACAAGAAAAAGAAAATATGTAAAGATTAAAATGGAAGAAACAAAATTATTGTTTATTTGCATATGAGCATCAACATAAAAAAATCCAAGAAAATCTGCAAATTATTTAGCAATAATTAGAGAGGTCAGTAAACCTGTGGAGCACAGAACAATAAAACCAATACTATTCACTCATCAACAAATTAGGAAATGTAATAGCAATAATAATAATATTCCACTCACAAATACAAAATGTTCTTTCATCATTTGTAACAAATGTACCACACCAATGCAAGGTGTTAATAATAGGGTGCTATAAGAGCACCCTGTGTTTTATGCATGATTGTTCTGTAAACCCACACCTTCTCTAATAAAGAAAAAGAAAATTTCACAATAGCTAGAAGCAAACCTATAAGAGATATAAGGCCTTTCAGGAGAAAATTAAAAGGATTTTAAAGATATAAGAAAATCCTAAATAAATGAGAAAGCATATTCTTAAATGGAAAGAATCTGTATCATCCATATATTGATCCTCCTTAAACTGATCTATAAACTCAATGCAATATCAACTCAATACCTAAAAGGAATTGCTAATGTTCCCTTAATTAATAGTGTTTTGCCTCTTATCCCTCACCTCTTCTGAAAATTAGCCTATACTTGTCATGGCTTGATATTTTCTTTTTTCACGGGTACAAATAGATTGTTACTAAGAAAGTGGTCTCATTGCCACTGTTATTTAGATCCCCAAATTTATTGTAATTCTCAAGCTAAGTGTTGAGAAGTTTGATTTCAAAAAGAAGAAAAATAATAGTTTAAAAAAGTGACATTTTTTTAAAAGAATGAAAAATCTTTTGAATCTATGGGTAAAATAAACTATAAATATAATAACTAGCTTTTATTTTTTAAAGATTTATTTTATTTATTTATCCCCCCACCTTGCTGTTTGTGCTCATTGTCTGCTCTCTGTGTTTATTCCCTGTGTGCTCTGTGTCTGCTCATCTTCTCTTTAGGAGGCACTAGGAACCGAACCTGGGACCTGTCATATGGGAGAGCGGTGCTCAATCACTTGGGCCATCTCAGCTCTCTGCTTTGGTGTGTCTATCATTGTCTTTCCTCTTTGTGTCTCCTTGTTGCATCATCTTGTTGCGTCAGCTTGCCACATCTGCCAATCATGTCTTGCTTATCTTCTCCGGGAGGCACTGGGAACCAAACCCAGAATCTCCCATATGGAAGGTGGGAGCTCAATTGCTTGAGCTACATCTGCTTCCCAACAGCTAGCTTTTAGAAAGCACTTGCTATGAGCCAGGCAGTATGCTAAAAGGACTCATTTAGACCTCAAAATAATATGACATTATTATTAATCTCGTTTTCTTGGTGAAGACATTGAAACTCAGAAAAAATAGGGAACTTGCAAGGTCACTAGGGACATACCCAGGGAAGCAAGGAGTCTAAAAATAGACTTGGACCCTTAATTACAAATTGACAGTCTCTTAACCATGATTCTTCCCATACTGCTTTTTGAAAGCAAATGAGGTAGGCTGGAAAGCAAGAGATGCATATTCAGGTCCAAGTTTATGGCAATATACTCAGCAAACTACTTATGAATTAGTTTATTTATGAATAAATCACTGGGAGGACACTGTTCCTATCCCCAGGAACAAACAGTCTTTCAAGGGGAGAAGAGGGCCATGGAAGTGACTATTGTTGGCTCTGGAGAACAATCTATTTAAATCTTAAAGTCTTAGTTGTGATTTTCTATATGCACAAAAATCTAATCTGACTGTCTTAGTCTGAATAGTTAATACCTCTTTCCCTTGACAGCAGCAAAATTGAAAATTCCCAAGGTGCTTCTCATTGAATATATTAGGCTTGCAAGACAAACGCATTGGTAATTCTGCTCAAGGTACACAATTATCATACAGGAATTATTTCATGAAGCATAAATGTCAGCAGATATATTTTTGAGTTAGAGTTGAGTATGAAATCTTCAGGTTAAAACATAGTGTTGTATTATTTAGTCCCTCCATTTTTCAGAGGAGAGTGAAAAACGTAGTTATTTATACTTTTGACAACGTGTGTGTACTTTAAAACGACTGTGGCAATGAATTTTATTCTAAACTTATCCTTTGATACCAAAAAGGGAAAGACACATTTGGGTTCTTACATATCTGACATAGCAAATTATATGATTTCTTCACCCTAGTTAAGTCAGTCTCAGGCATGGTACACAACAGGCATTTGGGGGTAGAGTGGAGGTTTCTCTCCTCAAGTACCTATTATGAGGTTAGCTCATCCTCCTGGCCCCAGAGTATTTTTTAAGCTTCCTCTGAACAAAGGGTTACTTTGCCAGGTCAGTCATAGGCCAATGCTTGGTTATAGCTTGGGGCAGAAGGTCACATTTACCTTTCTGACCAGGTCAGAGACCATAACCATATATTACAGATACCGTATATCATATTCTAGACCAGTTGTTCCCAACTGGGGTTAATTTTGTCTCCCAGGGAACATTGGGCAATGTTTGAAGACATTTTTGGTTGTCGCAACTAGGGCAGGGTTGATAATCTCAACAAAGAATTATCTGGCCCCAAATGTCAGTGTTGAGGTTGAGAAACTCTGTTCTAGAATGAAACCATGGTGCAGTCAATAGATTTTTTTTTCTATTTGCATATGTATGGAATAGCTAAGAATATTTAACACGTTTAAATATAAGGTCCAAATTATATAATCCAACCCCTCAGAGAACCCATGACAGGGCAGATTTGTGGGAGGGGCTCTCCTGTCCATGCTCTTTGGTCTTGGCATGGGGCCAAACATAGGGCCAGCCCTTCAGTTGTCAGGAAGCAAGATTCCCCTGAACCCTCATTCTTCCTTCCCTCTCCTTGCCCTACTGTCCTTTTGTCAATTTAATTCAACTCTGTCCAACAGAACTTTCTATATTCTAGTTATAGGTTTTCCACCATTATAGCCTAGCCACACGGGCCTACTGGGCACTTGAAATGTAGCTACTTTTCAAGTGCCCAATAGACTTTTTGAAATGTGGGACTGATTCTTAATTTTTATTTAATTATAATTAATTTTAACTTAACTGTAAATAGCCATATGTGGCTAATGGCTACCATATTGGATAGTGGAGATTTAACATATTCACGCCTGCCTTCCCAGGTCAAACCTCTTCTTGCGTTTGGTGTCAGGTATAGATTGTCATCATTTTCAATTCACATTTTGCTTCTGAATCTTTGGGGAAGGGTACTTAGATTCTAAGAGAGAAGGTGGGGAAAGATGTTCCCAAGTGACCTGGCCTTCAAAAGAGATACCAGCAAAATTATCAGATAGTTTAAATTCCAAAAGTTAACCTCTTTGCATTTACAAATCTCTATAATGATATATAGGATTTTCTCTTATATATCATTTTGCTCTTTTAAGAGTGCCTCTCTCTGTCCTATACTTAAGTGACCATACAAGTTCCCTTCTATTATAGTGATGGAAACTGGCTCTCAAAGAGAAGACTAGGCCTTCCAAGGACAAGGGATTGTCACTCCAACTGAATTAATAGGCATTCTATATTTCCTTCCACTTCCCACACCAAACTTCTTTCGCTTTTAAAGTTCCCTTCTCTCTTTCCTCCCCTTTCTTCTTCTCTCTTCTCCCCTCCTCTCCCCTCCCTTCCCTCCTCCCTTCTTCTCCCTTCCCTTTCTTCTTCCCCTCTTCTCTCCTCCCTACCTGCCTCCCCTCTTCACCATGCCTTTTCACCTCTCTTCCTCTCTCCCTCCTTTTCTTGCTTGTCTTTGTTTACAAACCCTTCGTAACCTGACCCATTCTACCGTAAGAAAAAAATTCATTAAGTATTCTTTGGGATTCCATGTATATGCCAAACTGACTAAAAGGAAAAAAATTATTTATAACTGATTGTGCCATCTCTCCTTTACAGGATAAGATAGATATATGGAGTGTTCGTTCAGACCCTCTGAGAAGTAGATACCAAGATAGGATTAGATGTGCAAGCACTTTGTTGGGGAAATACCCATGAAGGAAAACGGGGAGGAAGTTGGAGGAGGTCGGGAGAGCCATCAGGCTGCAATGCAGGTCTGACTCTGGAGAGAGGAAGGCAGGCAGGCTGGTAGGGAGAGTCTAGACTGCAGTGCTCTTCTGATAACATTTCAGCAAGGCCAGAGGAGAGTGCTCTAGCCTGCATGACTCATCAGAGGAGGCCCGTCTCACAGGAGTGGGTCTGCCTTAGCAGTGCTCTGTCATTGACTGGGAGCCAGTGACAAGAAGGGCCTCAGCACAAACACCATGATTGACCAAAGCTCAGAAGCTACAGCCAATGACCACCTGTGCTGCCTGCAGTGGGAGATCTGAGAGGTGCATTCTATTCATGGCCAGCACATCGGGATGATATATAAAAGGTCCCAGGCCTGGTGGGAAAGGACAGAGCCCCTATGGCATGAGCTGTATCCAAGCAGTGTCCCCTGACGGACCTGGTAAAACATCAGTTTGTTCAGAGGAAACCCATAGAGCACTTTTGACCACTCTCCCTCCCACACTGCACACTCATACTTGAGTGATGTCCTTTCAGGTCTTCCCAATCCCCAGGCTCTCAGCTCACCTGTGAGTGGAGGCACACACATCCCTGCTACCTGGAGTGTCTTCTCTGCCCTTCTAACCATTCCCCTAGGCCAATTCCTTTCCCCTTGCACTTGACCCTCTCTCCATAGGAGGGTATCCTTGATTCCTGGACTAAGAATGATGGCTGCACATGTCTCTGGAATTCTTCCAGCCTAGCGTTCATCCTACTGGATTCTGAATATTCTTAAAAATTGCTCCTTTTGTCCACTAAACAATATGACCCATGAAGACACAGGCTGTTTCTCACTCATTTACAATCACATCCCAAGAGTGAGGCACAGAGTCAATTAATATCACTTTGAATAAATGAAAACTTTGTGCCAGATGTGCTAAAGAAGAAAAAGATGACGAAGGAAGCCCTCACCCTCAATAGACTTACAACCTAGGACAGGGGTGTCAGTATACAATGAGGCAAACCTGTCAGAATTAATGAAATACATGAATTAAATGGCTTTTCAGAAGAACTGAAGTTTCAGTTTCCTTCAGTCAAGGATTAAATAGGCAATAGGGTATTGAGTTAAAATCCTCCAAAGCTTGCTTTAATAATAGTTTAAACTAACTTTATTGAATGCTCTATCTGCATGCAAATGGAGAGGCTATAAATGTGGTCTAGGAAAGTGACATTCGTTTACATTCTTCTAATTTGGAATTTGAGGTCATTTCACCAGAATTGGAAAAATTAATATTTGAATTCTCTATGAAGAAAAGATTTGCCACACCAGGGAAGCATGTGGATATGATGGCAGGTTGTAGGAGTCCATGGCTTTTGGAGTTTCAGTCTGATCCGAATTCTTCCTCAATCCCCATCACCTTCCTTTTTCTCAGGGAAAGTCATTCCATGTGGTTACCATAGGAATTACTTTACCCTTACCACTATGGGGATTAGTAGATGATATATTATTACACATTTATTTAATAGTTATTGAGGGATCACTATATTCAGGCACTGTTCTAATAATTTGATACGCACTAACTCATTTAGTCCTACAATGACTCCATGAGATAGGTACTTTTATTTTTCTCCTCATTTTACAGATGAGAAAGCTGAAGCACAGAGAAGTTAAACAGCTTACAGTGCTGATAAATGACCTAGGCAGAGGCAGGATTTGAACTTGGGTCATCCAGCCCAGTATAACTCCTGTACTCTACTGCCTCCCTTTTCTAGGCCATCCCATCAGAACAACCCTGTCCCTTGGCCACCATGATTAGTTAAGAGATAGGCACATGGCCCAAGTCAGTCCAATTAGACCTCCTGGGAATTTTGCTGGAGCCAATGGGAAAAAAGCCACTGTCTTTCCATGAAGATCTTTGGTTATGATGACAATGTCAGGTCAGGGCACCCCATGGCTCTCAACACAGGAGGGAGTGCACCTCAGAAAAGACAAAGCCAACTGAGGAAGGCAGAGCTGAGGATGAAGAAAGGGTGACTGGTGCTGATGAGGGCAATTTAAAATACTACGTTTCAACTTACTATTATGAATATTTTCGTACATAAATGAAAATAGATAAGTATAATGAACCTTCTACCCTATTCTTATACCTACCACACAGGCTTAGCAGCTATTAACATTTTATCAATATATCCCTCCTTGTCTCCAATGTTTCTTTCCTGTTTTTTTTTTTCTTTTCTTGCTAGAGTATTATAAAGCAAATCTCAGACATCATTTCATTTCCCCATGAATGCTATAGATTGCACCTCCAAAAGATAAGGACTTAAAAGAAACATAACTACAATGCTATTAACACACATAGCAAAATTAATAGTAATTCCATTATCCCAGTTATATCTTCTCCTTCCACTGAAGCTAGCCCTGCCACAATTCAATCAATTCCCTTTTTCTGTTAAAGACAGTTTAAGGTGAGGTTTCTGTTATTCACAGCCGAGCTGAATAAACCACAGGAGGAAGAGTTTGATTTATTTAGGAGTACACATATTTTTTTTTTCAGATCAGCTTTGATAGCATATATTAACATATAAGTAATGAATGTACAAAGAATCATGTGAATAAATAATGCTTTATATCTCTATAGCTCTCCACAGTTCACAAAAGACTATCACACACAGTCTGATCACATTAGCTATTTGAGATAGGCAGTGATTGTTGTCCTCAGCTTACGTGAGGAAACCTAAGATGCAGATTGGTTGAGAGACTTCTCCAAAGTCAAGGAAAGTGATGTGAATGCTCCTGATTAGAATCTGGGCCATCTTCCTTCTAACATTTCCCACTGACTTCTGGTGACCTTTTCCTATGAGCCTCCATGAGTCACAGATTCCAGGTCTGAACAAACATCTAAAAAAGGTAGAAGTAAGGAAATAATGTATATTAAGAACAATTCAGGGAGCAGATGTGGCTCCCATATGGGAGGTCCCGGGTTCAGTCCCCAGTGCCTCCTAAAAACAAAACAAAACAAAACAAAAAACAACAAGTAAACAAATGAAAAAAAAAAAAAAACAAACAATTTATGGGAGCCACTGCAGCTCAGTGGTTGAGTGCCAGCTTCCCACATACAAGATTCTGGTTCAACCTTAGCCTCGGTGCCTCAAAAAAAATAAGAACAATTCAAATGTGTGTGTGTGTGTTTCAGTGCAAAGTGAAGAATACAAGGAAATGAATCTGATATCCTAGACAACATTCATGTACAGCTTCTATTTAAAGAAAAAAATCTGGCAAAAACTTCCAAAAGAAAATATTATTAGTCGTTTTAAAGAAGTGCTTACCTAGCAGAATTTAGCTTTGATTTAGTGATCCAAGGCAAACTCAACTTTTCCCAAAGAACCAACAAACCAAGACTTTTAAATTAGACCTTTGCTTGCCAAAATCTTAGCCAAGAAGTCCGATGTGGTAAACTGTCTTACGCTCTATTTATCTAATTGGGGAGGACCAAACCAAGCTGACCCAACAGAATTTGAACCCATGTTTCTGGGAAGTCTCAGTGAGACAAAGATAATGCTCAGCCATGTATCAGTACCCCAGGCAGGGAACATGCACAGCTTCCAGTCTTACACTCAAATACCTTTTTAAGACAGGGGATTAAAGTGCTCCCTAAAAGCAGAGAGTTTTTGGTGCCTGCCTTAATACAACAGGTAGCTCATTCCAAAACATTTCTGAAAAAGGCCTTTGTTTGGGATACCCTCTATGAGAAGGAACAAGGAACTTATTTATCCGCAACCAAAAAAAAACAAAACTAAAACTAAAACGGCAGGCAAGCAGTTCTTCCCAACTTTAATATAAGCAAGGCCAGGTATAGAGACAATTGCACACCATAGTTAAAAGGAGGTAATTTTCTCCTCCCTCAGGCTCTGCGGTAAAGTGGTTAGAGTCAAACCAAAGAGGAAAACTAGAGGCTTCTGTTCGCAACTTGAATAATCATTTCCTGTTTGTCCTTAGGCAGATTGCCTCATCAGTGTGAGGAGCCTTGATTAAGAGTGTCTCAATTTACCCATCTAAAATAATAGTTGTTTCATCCGGGGTATTGTGGGGTTTAATTAAAGCCTGTGAAGGGTGATGAGATCCTCTGATAAGACCCTGGGCAAACACTAAGTAACGTAGGTCTGCATACATACACACCGCATACAGAGGTAGGTCTAGTACTACAAAACCCAATTATCTGACACAATTGTGTTTTCATCTCATTAGCATGCCTCATGCTAGCTTGTTGCCCCAGACTTAGGACATAAATTCCTTCAGGCCTGTAATCTCCCAGTCTTGCCAAACACCGTGGTGTGGTGCCCTGGATAAACGTTAAATGCCACAGCCAACTTCAGGCCACCTGCCTTTCTAAAGTGTTTCCCCAATCTCAAGCATTCATTCCCCAACCTCACAGAGTTTACTATTTCTGCTTACCATCTCTACCACTGTTTCCTTAATATTTTTAAGTTGGGACATTTATTTGATTTAAATCATCTATCTAGGGTGAAACTTCGTATGACTGCTGTTCATAGAAAACCAGTATTTTCGAATCGACATTAACCTGAAATATTTACATATTAAAATTTTAAAGGTTTATTCGTGTTATTTTTAAATTATCCGGCATACTGGCAGTTTATACATATCACATTTCGATGAGGTCAAAAGTAAAGATAATTCAAAAGTGCTCACGATCCCCAGACTGTTTATGCTTTATATTTGCAACACATTTTGATGCTATTCTTGTGGGCAGTTTTGTCAATTATTGCAGTACAACAAACTACCCGAAAACTCAGCATCTTAGAAGAATAATCATTCTATGATAAGGGGATCGGTGGGCAATTTGGTTTGCTCTGGGCCGGGTTTGGCTGACCTTGATGGGCTTGGTCATGTGTATGTGGTTGCCTGGCAGGTTGGCTGAGGTTGGCTGCTGTAGGATGGTCTCGCTTGCATAGCTGGTGGTTGTCAGGCTTTTGCCTGGGGCAGTGGGGTGACTGGACCATGTATCTCTCATCTTCCAACAGGCTATTCAGGTCTATACTGGACTTGTTCCCATATCAGAGACAGAGCCCCAAGAGAAGTAGAAGATGCAAGGCCTCTTTGGGCCTATGCTGGGAAGTGGAACAACCTCCCTTTCACCACACTTTACTGGGCAAAGAAAACTGCAAAGCCAGCCCACTTGTGTTAGGCTGAATAATGGCCCTTTAACATGCCCATGCCCTAATCCTGGAACCCGTGAATGTTACCTTATATGGCAAAAGGAACTTTGCAGATGTGATTAAATCAAGTATTGTGAGATGGTAAAGGAGATTAACCTCGATTATCCAGGTGGGTACTAAATGTAACCATAAGTGTCCTTAAAGCAGGAGGGAGAAGGGGATTTGACTACAGAAGAGACAGAAAGCAATGTGAGACTGAAGTAAGACGCTACACTGCTGGCTTTGAAGATGGGGGAAGAGGCCTTGAGCCAGGGAAGGCTGCTCTAGAAGCTAGAAAAGTCAAGCTTCCCTTAGAGCCTCCAGAGAGAGCACAGCCCGGCTGACCCCTTGATTTCAGCTGAATGAAACTGATTTGGGACAACTGACCTCCAGGACTGTGAGAAAATCAATGTGTGCTGTTTTCTGCTGGTTATATCAGCCATAGGAAACAAATACAGAAGCTCACTGGAAGTTCCATTTTTAAGTTACTGGTCAAAATGTTGTCACATGGCTACACGTAGTTGCAGTAGAGTCTAAGAAAGACATTCTTTTTGCTGGGTACAATTAGTAACTCTGAAAGAAGAACAGAACGATATTGGGAAACAGCTGGTCTTGGAAAGAGGGTAATCAAAGTACATTCAACCTATATTTTTTGAGCATCTGACAGTTACCAGGCCTTGCTCTAGGCTCTGAGTATATATATTGTTAAACAATACAGACCATATTCCTGCTCTCTTGTAGTTTATATCCTAGAAGGGGATACAAAGAACAAAGGTATAAATATGTACTATAGAATGGTATGTGTGCAATGAAAAAAGTGTAGAAGGTAAGAGTATAGAGGTGAGAAGTGTGTAGCAAATTTAGAAAGGATTTTAGAAAAGAATATGAGAAGGAGCCTGTTATAAGGTAATAGGGAATAACTGGACTACTGATAAACTAGATAGTTCATTTCATGCTTTGCCTAAAGTCATTTGAAATCAAACTTAAAATAGATTATGCTGGAAATGACTTCCAGAATGGCAGCATGAAGAGGTCTGTAGACCTTTTCACTAGTGGAAAACTATAATTTGAAAACATTATTTGAAATCTAAAAGACTTTAAAGTCTCTGGAAACTGTCCTAAGGATATTCAGAAAATGAAGAAATATTTATTTAAGAAAATCTACTAAATCTTGGTAAGAATAGTGAGTCTGTGGCATTGAGGCATGGCCGGTCCTTTTTTTTTTCCCCCCCCCCCCCCCCCCAAAAAAAAAACCCCTTTCGGCTTGACAGAAGCTCCACTCCAGGTGGACATGGCCAAGACAATGGGCACCCTCTTCCCAGATCTCCCAGTCAAGGGCTGCAGTATCTCCCCAGGGAAAGCAGACTTTCAGCATTTCTGATCCCCTACAAAATGCTGTGTTGCAAAGGATAAATTCCAAATGAGTATGACTGAGAAGTTAGGGGCTCCCTTCTTCTACCTAGGCTTGACTCATAAGGTGGAAACTCTACCCCTAGTGCAGCAGGCTGATCTAGGGCTCTGATCATCCCCTCACCAGGTCACCTGAAGGGCAGAGGTTTTATGTCAGCAGAGGCAAGCCAAGAAAACCAAAGGCTATTGCTCCCACCCAGTGCACTTAACCCAGCAAGAGTGTTACTCCGAGAGAAGCAGACCACTGTCTGTATCCCCAGCTCTGGAGCAGTGGTGCAGATGTTTTGTCCGGGGTAAAGGCAAGCCATAAGAACAGAGAGCTCCAAAGCTTTCCACAAGGGAGCTGACTGTTCTTGGAAGACAGTGTGGGAAAGTTCAAGCTTAAGAGTGCTCTCAAAAACATGAAGATTTTGGTGGTAAGGAATTAAGAGAAGGCTGTAGCAGCATGAAGATAGCAAGCTAAGCCATAGGCCAGCTAGTTTGCCTGAAAGAACCAGGGAAAGAAGAAGCTAAGAAGAGCTCTCCTGGGGTCAGAACAACCCAAAGACTAGACTCAGAAACTACTCCTGCAAAGAGGCCTAAATTTAATTGGATCACACTGGAGAAGTTTATGCTGCAGGGAACTGATGAAAGCAATAGCCAATAATTAGTGTAGCCTAACAGCTGGCGGGCAATACCAACATAGGCAGGCAGTTTAACAGAAAGATCAGAGAAAGAGATAGTCTAAGTTAGCCTTACTAAAATCATTACCACTCCAGCTTGACTGTGTTCATGCCCGTGGTTCTTAGAAAAGAACAACAAAATTTGACAGGCTTTTATTTAGACTGACCAAGAAAAAAAAAAAGAGAAGACATAAATGATTAAATTAAGGAATGAAAGAGGGGATAGTACTAACAAGTATACAGAAATAAAAATGATTACGAAAGAGGATTATGAACAACTGTATGCCAATAAATTAGCTAATTTAAATTAAATGGACAAATTCCTAGAAAGATACAAACTACCAAAACTGACACAAGAAGAAATAGGAAATCTGATTAGACTTACAACAAATAAAGAGATTGAATTTTTAAGTAAAAAGCTTCCCACAAAGAAAAGCCCAAACCAGATGACTTTACTAATGGTGAATTAATACCAATTCTTCACCAACTCTTACAAAAAAGAAAGACTATTTCCCAACTCAGTCTATGAGACCAGTATTACCCAGATACAAAAAAAAAAAAAAAAAAAAAAAAAAAACAGACAAAGGCAGCACAAGAAAAGAAAACTACAGACCAATATCTCTTCTGAATATTGATGCGAAAATACTAAAAAAAAAAAAAAAAAATTAGCAAACTGAATCCAGCAACCTATGAAAAGGAATATTTAGCATAATCCAGTGGTATTTATCACAGGAACGTAAGGCTAGTATAATATCCCAAAATCAATAATGTATACCACATCAATAGAATCAAGGACCAAACTACACAGTCATCTCAAGAGATGAAGAAAGGTTCCAGGAAGATGGCATCAGAGTAGGCAGGCAGGACTTAACTCTCTCACAAAAACAATGGAGAAAGGGCCAAAGCAGACCTGCTTTGGGGGTCAGCAGACCAGGACAGTGCTACATAACTCCCAGAATGGCAAGAGACAGAGAGATGAAGAACGTGAAATAACAAATGCGAGTTACCAAAATCCTGGGGCAGCCTGGAAGGGCTCCCACCCTCACCCTTAAGCCGGAGTAAAACCCCTGGCTCACTGCAGCCAACTGAGAGGGGAACAGATGTTTTCCTCCCTGTAAGCTGTTTCAAGGAAAAAGGGAAGGGGAGTCAGAGGGCTTCTCTTCAATGAATTTGGCCAGCGGAGTCCACTTTGTATCTTGGCTCTGATCAGACAAAAAAAGGAAACCGCAAACTGAAAGAAACACCTCTGTGGGAAGGAGCATTGACCAGCGCCATCTGATGGTGAGTCTGGAAACCGCATGGAAAAAAGCTGCTAACAGCTTAACATGAACTCCCAGGAGAAAATCTGCACCACATTAGTGAGTCCCTGGACCTATTTTGATAACCTAAGCTGGACAATTTTTTTTACAAGTTTTTAATTTAATTAATTTATTTATTTTTAAATTTATCCCCCCACCGCTGATGTTCTGTCGTCTGTCTACTCATTGTTTTGCCTGCTGTGTCTGCTCGTCTTCTCTAGGAGGCACTGGGAACCGAATCCAGGACCTCCCACATGAGAGGCGAGTGTCCAACGGCCTGTGCCACATCCTCTCTCTGCGGGCTGAGGCATCTGCTGACTTGCAGCATCTAGCTTGTTTGGGTGAGTGTGGCATCTAGCTCATTGCAGTGGGTTGCAGCGTCTAGCTCATTGTGGCGGGTTGTGGCAGGTATGGCGTTGGATCATCTTCTTTAGGAGGCACTGAGACCCAAACCAGGGACCTCCCATGTGGTAGGCAGGCACCCAACTGGTTGAGCCACATCCGCTTCCTAAACTATGCAATTTTAAAGACTCAGAATAAGTTGAACCAAATAGCAAAAAAGAGCTGTAAAAAAAAAACAATAGACAAAAGAGAGAAATTGGCCATCAGAGTAAATTCACCAGCATATTCAAATACCTACACATCAGTAAAAAAATTACAAGCCATACTAGGAAACAGGAAGAGATGGCCCAGTCAAAGGAACAAACCAAATATCCTGAAGAGATATAGGACTTAAGACAATTAATCAATAATAATCACACAAATCTCCTGAATCAATTTAAAGAATTGAAAGAAAATATGGCTAAAGAGATAAAGGATATTAAGAAGATACTGGATGAGCATAAAGAACAATTTGAAAGACTGCAAAGAAAAGTAACAGAGCTTATGGGAATGAAAGACATGATGGATCAGATTAAAAGTGAATTGCTCTGAGAAAGTATTAGTGATTGTGAAGACAGAACATCCAAACTGGAAAAGACAGGAAACCAGAAAGAGAAGAGAATAGAAAAAATGGAACAGGGTCTTAAGGAATTGAATGATAACATGAAATGCATAAACATACACATTATTGGTATCCCAGAAGGAGAACAAAATGGAAAAGGGGCAGAACGAATATTTGAGGAAATAATGACTGAAAATGTCCCAACCCTTATGAAAGACAAAAACATCAATATCCAAGGACAATGTACTACAAACAGAATAAATCTGAATAGACCTACCCTGAGGCACCTACTATTCAGAATGACAAATATCAGAGATAGAAGATTCTGAAAGCAGCAAGAGAAGAGCAAAGCATCGCATACAGGGGAACCTCAATAAGATTAAGTGCTGTCCTCATCAGAAACCACGGAGGCAAGAAAAAAGCGGTATGATGTATTTAAGATACTGAAAGAGAAAAACTGCCAGCCAAGAATCCTGTGTCTGGCAAAACTGTCCTTCCAAAATGAGGGTGAGGTCAAAGTTTTCACAGACAAACAAAAACTGATAGAATATGTTGTCAAAAGACCAGAGGGAAGCAGATCTGGCTCAAGTGATTGGGCTCCCATCTACCTATAGGAAGTCCAGGGTTTGATTCCCAGGGCCTCTTGGTGAAAAGCAAGCTGGCCCACTTGGCAAGCTGGTCCATGCAGAATGCTGGCCTGTGCAGAGTGCTGGCCCACACGGAGTGCTGGCCCCACATAGGAGCGTTGGCCTGCATGGAGTTCTGGCCTGTGTGGAGAACTGGCACAGCAAGATAACGCAACAAGAAGATACACAGAAGAGAGACAATGAGAGACACAGCAGATCAGGGAGCTGAGGTGGCACAAGAGATTGAGCACCTCTCTCCACTCTGGAAGGTCCCAGGATTGGTTCCCAGTGCCACCCAAAAAGAATACAAGCAGACACAGAAGAACACACAGAGAGCAGACAGTGAGTGTAAAACAACTGGGGGGGAGGCAATAAATAAATAAATAAATCTTTAAAAAAAAAAAAAAAAAGACCAGAATTCAAAGAGATAATAAAGGGAATGTTGCAGCCTGAAAGGACAAATCAAGGGCAACAGACTTGGAGAAGAGTGTAGAAATGAAGATTATTAGGAAGGGTAAATTAAAGTGTAAGACAGACAATAGTATGATATGACAACAGAAAGCCAAAGGACAAAATGAGTGAAGTAAGTAATGCCTTTACAGTAATAATATTGAATGTTAGTGGCTTGAACTCCCCAATCAAAAGACATAGACTGATAGAATGGATAAAAACATATGAGCCATCTATATGCCGCCTACAAGAGACTCCCCTCAGATGTGAAGGCACAAGAAGGTGAAAAATGAAAGGCTGGAAAAGATATTCCATGCAAAAAGTAACCAAAAAAAGCTGGAGTAGCAACACTAATATTGGACAAAATATATTTTAGATGCAAAACTGTGATAAGGGATGAAGAAGGTCATTATATATTAATAAAAGGGGCAATTCACCAAGAACACATATATAACTATACTAAATATTTTTACACCTAACCTGGGTGCCACAAGATACATGAGGCACACACTGGCAACCTGAAGGAAGAAATAGATGTCCCTACAATAATTGTAGAAGACTTCAATATACAACTTTCAGTATTGGATAGAACATCTGGACAGAGGATAAGTAAAGATACAGAGAGCTTAAATAACATGAGCGATGAACTAGACCTAACAGACATCTATAGAGCATTGCACCCCTAAACAGCAGGATATACATTCTTTTCAAGTGCTCATATTCTCCAGGATAGACCATATGTTGGGTCACAAGACAATACTCAATAAATTTTAAAAGATTGAAATAGTACAAAGCACTTCCTCTGATCATAATGGAATGAAGCTGGAAATCAATAATGGATGGTAAAAGGAAAATTTCATAAATGTATGGAGATTAAACAACACACTCTTAAACAAAAAATGGGTCAAAGAAGAAATTGCAAGAGAATTCAGCAAACATCTTGAGACAAATGAGAACACACATATCAAAACCTATGGGATACCACAAAGGCAGTGCTGAGAGGGAAATTTATAGCCCTCAATGTTTACATTAAAAAAGAAGAAAGAGCTAAAATTTAGGGTCTAACTGCACACCTGGAGGAACGAGAAAAAGAACAGCAAACTAATCCCAAACCAAACCAAAGGAAAGAAATAGTAAAGACCAGAGCAAAAATAAATGAAATCAAGAACAACAACAACAACAAATAGAATAAACAAAACCAAAAGTTGGTTCTTTAAGAAGATCAACAAAATCAACAAACCCTTAGCTAGAATGACAAAGAAAAAAGGAGAGAAGATTCAAATAAATAAAATCAGAAATGAGATGGGGGACATTACCCTGCAGAAATAAGAAAATCATCCGAGGATACTATGAAGTGTATTTCAAAAAACTAGACAATGTAAATGAGATGGAGAAATTCCTAGAAACACACAACCTATACTGACCCTAGAAGAACCAGAAGACCTCAACAAACCAATCACAAGTGAAGACATTGAAACAATCATCAAAAAACCTCCCAAAGATGAAAAGTCCAGGACAAGATGGCTTCACAGGTCAATTCCACCAATCATTCAAAGATGATCTAACACTAAGCTTTCTCAAGCTCTTCCAAAATATTGAACAGCAAAGAAAGTGACCAAACTCATTCTATGATGCCAACATCACGCTAATACCAAAACCAGGTAATGATACTATGAAAAAAGAAAATTACACACCAATATCCCTAGTGAATATAGATGCAAAAATCCTCAACTTGCAAACCAAATCCAAAAGCTCATTAAAAGAATTATACACCACAATCAAGTGGGTTTTATCCCAGGTATGCAAGGGTGGTTCAACACAAGGAAATCAATTAGTGTAATAAACCACATTGATATACTGAATGAGAAAAATCACATGATCTTCTCGAATGATGTAGGAAAGGCATTTGACAAAATACAGAACACTTGTTTGATCAAAAAAAAAACTGCTCCAAAAGATAGGAATAGAAGGAAGGTTTCTCAATATGGTAAAGTGAATATATGAAAAACTTATAGCTAGCATTGTACTCAACAATGAAAGATTGAAAACTTTCCCACTGAAAGCAGGGACAAGACAAAGATGCCCACTGTCACCACTGTTATTCAATATTGTGCTAGAAATTCTAGCGATAGCAATTAGGCTAGATAAAGAAATAAAAGGCACCCAAATAGGAAAGGAAGAAGTAAAACTCTCAGTATCTATTGATCATATGAAACTATATCTAGAAAATCCTGAAAAATCCACAACAAAGTTACTAGAATTAATACATAAATTCAGCAAAGTGGTGGGATACAAGATTAATACACAAAAATCAATAGTGTTTCTATACACTAATGACTTGCAATCTGAGGAGGAAATCAGAAAAATAGTGACTGAAAGAATAAAATATTTAGGAATAAATAACAAAGGATATAAAGGACCCGTATTCGGAAATCTACAAAACATTGCTAAAAGAAACAGAAAAAGACTTAAATGGAAGTTCATTCTGTGTTCATGGATTGGAAGACTGACTATTGTCAAGATGTCAGTTCTACCCAAACTGATTTACAGATTCAATACAATCCCAATAAAATCTCAAAAGCCTTTTTGCAGAAATGGAAAAGCCAATTATCAAATTTATTTGGAAGGGTAAGGGTCCTTGAATAGCCAAAAATGTCTTAAGAAGAACAAAGTTGGAGGACTGTCACTTCCTGACATTAAAGCAGATTACTTAGCTACAGTGGTCAAAACAGCATGGTACTGGCATAAAGACAGACACATTGACCAATGGAACCAAATTGAGAATTCAGAAATAGATCCTTACATCCACAGTCAAGTGATTTTTGACAAGCCCGTAAGCTCTCCCAGCTGGGCCAGAACAGTCTATTCAACAAATGGTGCTGGGAGAACTGGATAACCATATCCTGTCCCGGCCCGCGGGATAGTCAACTGGGGCTCCAGCTCCTATGAGGGAAGAATGGTATGGGACAAGAGACACGAAGAACGACAGCAAGACAGGATTCTGATCAAGCTGCAAAAGTTTATTGAAGAGGCAGGGTATATATACTCTAAAGGAAGAGGGGGTGGCTAATAAGGACGGGTGGCAGTTTAGGATTGGTGGATGCTGTTGCTAGGGTAGGTGGCGGCTACGGAGGTTAGTGCTTTTGGCGCGAACTTTGGGCGCGAACTATTCTTTTGGCGCGAACTACCGAAGAAGAAGGCTAATTATAGCTTAAGGTGTTGTTTCAACCCTGGCGGCCATGTTGCATGTTACCGGCATCACTGAAGGTGAATAGACATGCCACCTTTGTTGTCCCCAACAATATCCAAAAGAAAGAAAGAAAACCCCTGTCTCACACCTTATACAAAAATTAACTCAAAATGGATCAAGGACCTAAATATAAAAGCTACAATCACAAAACTCCTACAAGAAAATGTAGGAAAACATCTTCAAGATCTTGTGGTAGGTGGTAGTTCTTAAACCTTACACCCAAAGCATGAGCAACAAAAGGAAAAATGGGACCTCCTCAAAATTAAATACTTTTGCACCTCAAAGGACTTTGTCAAAAGGGTGAAAAGGTTGCCGACTCAATGGGAGAAAATATTTGGATATCACATATCTGATAAGTCTTTAATATCCATGGTATATAAAGAGTTACTAAAACTCAACAATAAAAAGACAAACTACCTGATTAAAAAATGGCAAAAGACAATTGTCCAAAGAAGAAATACAAATGGCGAAAAACACATGAAAAAAATGTTCAATATCATTAGTGATTTGGGAAATGCAAATCAAAACTACAATGAGATATCATCTCACATCTGTTAGAATGGCCACTATTAAAAGTCAGAAAACTCTTAAGTGTTGGAGAGGATGTGGAGAAATAGGAACGCTTATTCACTGTTGGTGGGAATATAGAATCATACAGCCACTGTGAAAGACTATTTGGCAGTTCCTAAGGAAGCTGAATATAGAGTTGCCTTGTGACCTGGCAATACCACTACTAGGTATATAACCAGAAGAACTGAGAGTAGTGACACAAGCAGACATCTGCACACCCATGTTCATAGCAGCATTAATCATGATTGCCAAAAGTTGGAAACAACCTAGGAATCCATCAACTAATGAATGGATAAGCAAATGCACACGATGAAATATTATTCAGCTGTAAGAAGAAATGAAGTCATGAAGCACATGAAAACATGGATGAACCTGGAGGACATTATGTTGAGTGAAGTAAGCCAGGCACAAAAGGACAAATACTGTATGATTGCACTATTATGAACTAAATATATCATGTAAACTCAATATATTTCAAATATATATAAATATATTTAAAACTCATGGAATTAATAATTAGAGTATAGGTCACCAGAAAATAGAATGAGGGTAGAGAATGGAAAGTGGAGGGTTAATCTGTGCAGAGTTGGTAAAAGGTTGTTTGTATATCTTTGAAAATTAATAGAAATGGTGAAAGCACATCATAGTGTGTATAACTAGCAGAGCTGTTGTATGGGTATGACAGTGGTTGAAAGGGAAAGTGTAAGGACATGTATACTACTAGAAAGAAAGCTAAAAAATGTAACATGAGACTGTATAACATAGTGAAACCTCATGTAAAACACGAATATGGGTGATATTGCATATATGACTATTTTTACAAAATATAAATACAAATACACTAGAGAGACAGAAACAGAATAGCAGCTATGTAAGGCAGGGGAAGCACAGAGAGATTGAGAGGTGATGAGTTTCTTCTGTTTGTTTTTTGTTTTTTATTATTATTATTGGAATAATGAAAATGCTCTAAAATAAAGTGATGAATGCAGAGCTATGTGATTATGCCAAATACCCGTGATTATACCCTTTGGATGGATTTATGCTTTATTAATATATATCAATAAAATTGATTTGTTTAAAAAGATGAAAAAAGCATCTGGTAAAATTCCATATCGTTTCATGATAAAAACATCTAATACACTAGGAATAAGTGGGAACTTGCTCAATCTGATAATGGGCACCTATGGAAAGCCCACAGTTAACATCATTCTAAATGGTGAAACACTGAAAGCTTTCTCCCTAATATCTGGAACGAGGCAAGAATATTTACTCATGCAAGTTTTATTTCACATGTACTGAAAGTTCTTGTCAGAGCAATCGGGCAAGAAAAAGAAAAAAAAAAAGAAATAAAAGAAATAAAATTTGGAAAGAAAGAAGCAATAGTATATTTTCAGATGACATTATATTATATATAGAAAATTCTAAGGAATCCATTAAAACCTATTAGAACTAGTAAATGACTTCAGCCCAATTGCAGGATACAAGATCACTGTAGCAATAAATATCAACTGTATTTCTACATAGTAGCAATGAAGAAGGTGAAAATGAAATTATGAAAATAATTTCATTGACAGTAGCATCAAAAAGAATAAAATACTTAGAAATAAATCTAAAACTAAGTATAAAATGTATACTCTAAAAACTACAAAACACCATTGAAAGAAATTAAATAAGACCTAGATAAACAGAAAGTCATCACATGTTGGTAGATGGGAAGACATAATATTGTTACATGGCAAAAATCCCCAAATTGAGCCACAGATTCAATGCAATCCCTCTCAAAAATAGAAGGTGGTTATTTTCAGAAATTGACAAGATGATCCTAATTTACATGGAAACTCCAGGAACCCAGAATAGCCAAAACTATTTTGACAAAGAAGAACAAACTTAGCAGACTCACACTTACTACAAAGCTAGTAATCAGAACAGTAAGGTACTGGCATGAAGAGAACCATATAAACCGACAAAATTCAGACCGACGAGAATTCAGAAATAAACCCCTATACTTACAGTCAATTAATTTTTGACAAGGGTGCCAGGATAATTCAATGGGGGAAAAATAGTCTTTTCAATAAATGGTGCCAGGAAAACTGGATATCCACATGCAGAAGAATGAAATTGGACCTTTACCTCACATCATGCACAAAAATTAACTCAAAATGGACCATAAATCCAAATATAAGAGCTAAAACTAAAAATTCTTCGAAGAAAATACAGAAGTAACTCTTTGTGATCTTGGGTTAGGCAATGGTTCTTTAGATATGAGACCAAAATACAAGTGACAAAAGAAAAAATAGATATATTGGATGCCATCAAAATTAAACTTTCAAGTTCAGAAGGATCCAATCAAGGAAGTGAAAAAGACAGCCCACAGAATGACACAAAATATTTACAAATCATGCATCAGTAAGGGACATGTATCTAGAATATATAAAGAATGCTTATAACTTGATGATATAAAGACAGATAACCCAATTTAAAAATGGGTAAAGGATCTGATTAAACATTTTTCCAAAAGATACACAAATGCAAAGATACTCAACATATTTAGACATCAGAGAAATTCAAATCAAAACCACAATGAGATACCACTTCACATCCACAAGGATAGTTATAATAAAAAAGAGATACTAACAAGGCCTGGCAAGGATGTGGAGAAACTGGAACTCTTGTTCATTTCTAATGGGAATGTAAAATGGTGCAGCAGTTTTGGAAAACAGACTGGCTGTTCTTCAAAAGGTTAAGCATAGAGTTCTAATCCTAGATACATATCCAAAAATAATAAAAACATGTGTCCACATAAAAACTTTGTACATGAGTGTTTATAGCAGCATTATTTATAACAGCCTAAAAGTGGAAGCAACCCAGATGTCCATTAACTGATAAATGAAAACTAAAATGTGGCATATCCATACAATGGAATATTATTCAGTCACACAAAGGAATGAAGTACTGTTACATGCTACAACGTGGATGGAATTTGAAAACATGCTAAGTAAAATGAGCCAGACACAAAAGACCCTACATTGTATGATTCCATGAAACAGACCTTAGATTAGTCATTGCCTAGCACTGGGGTATTTGGTGAGGGATATGAGGAGCAATGCTCATGGGTTTGGGGTTTCTTTTGGGGGTGACAAAAATGTAGTAAAACTGTGGTGATGGTTGCACAACTCTGTGAATATGCTAAAAATCATTGAATTGTACAGTTTACATGGATAAATTGTATCATACGTGAATTATATCTCAATAAAATCGATTATTCTAGGGAAACCTAATTTACTAATCAGCATGATAAATGTGATTTAGAAAATTGAGTTATTTCACTTAGGGCAGAAAGGGGAAGAACTTCCTACCACCATCACCAGAGTCATCACTACTAAATATAATAGCATTGACCCACTGCTTCTGGATTTCAAAATAAATTGGGAGAGGGGGTAAAAGACAGAGAATATATATCCAGAAAAAAAAAAAAATTCAGCTTTGAACCTAGAAGCAGTCTTAAAGCAGAATTTGGTATAAAATTCTGTGAGTGCAGCTAAGTGCTGCAAAGAAGTACAAGGTGCTTTATATGAGAATACATAGTAAGAGGGCCTCGCTTTGTCCAAATGGCTCTTTAAGTAGCTGCATCACCATTTCTGCTTCCTCCCTCCCCCCAAATAGTTTGAAGCTGGTCTTTTTGAAGTTGGTCTTTTAAACAATCATTTGCTCTCTTTAAAAAGTTTTAAATGGCTGTCTCAGTAAAAGTGAAATCAATATTCTTTCAGTCTGGGCTTTTAGCAGATAACGTCTCCCCATAAATCACAGGTCTAAAGACACCAGAATAATTCATCATCTCATTACATTTACATATGATGCACCACAGTGTTCTGAGGCGAAGGTTATCTTCCCTGCCTGGGATTCCATCCAGAAACAAATAAAAGACCGAGGAGCCTGATTATTTCATGGTCCGTTTATAGAAGCTGTTGTGGATCAGTTTTCCATCTGTCAGCTATTTTTTCTTTACAGTCCTCCTGTGCACACACTGAAGGGATAGAGCCTTCCAGCTAGAGAATTTCAATAACCTTTAAAACTTTATTTGTTGAAGAGGCGCCTGACTAGGTTGAAGATGTTCGCAGTACTCTGAGCTTCTTTTCATATCAGTGCCAGGTCCACGGTCATGAGCAAAACATTCAAATATTTATTGAGCACATACTCAGTGTCAAGTACAGCGGCACTGGATGCTGAAGTTACATATGAAAAAATAGAAAGGTGGACATGGTCTGTTCTCACTGAGCTTAGCATCAGGTGGGGGAAGATGAATATCAGAGAACTCTTTACAAATAATCATTGCTAGTGGCAAGTGTTTGGAGAGACAAAGGGTGCTATTAATAAGGCAGACTCCTACCTGGACTGGTAGGACATCAATTATGGAAGGCATCCCTGGGAGTGATTAAGGTAAGACCTAAATATTAATTAAAGCATCCCAGACAGAAGGAACATAATATCTGCACAATAAATCCATGATGAAGGAAGGCATGAATGAACAAAAGAACCAAGAAAGTGAGTGAACAAATAAATAGTTCTGACAATGGCTCTAAATTATGAAGACCTATTCAACACTCATTTGACCAATGGCTGTTGAGTTGGCGAGCCATCCATGAGGACTGGTATAGATCCGTGTCATTATCCCTTCTCCATAATCTCTATACAGATTGCTGGAAACCAGAGCTGGGTAAGTCCTTCAGAAAGAGACAGACCTGAGGGTGAATGTCAGAGATACCACTTATTAAGTTTCCTTAGGTGAATTACTCAACTTCCTGAATCTCAATTTCTTCAGCTGTGACATGGGAATAATGAGATCCTCTTAAGGTTGCTATGAGGATTAAAAGAGATCATGGACATCAAAACAGAAAAATATGGGGGTTAAGAAGCTGGGCTGGATCCTTTAGATTTGCATTTGATTCTCAGCTTGGTCAATACCTAGCTATGTGGCCATCGGCAAATTACAATCAGTTCTGCTATGACCCAGCAGGTATGTTCCTAAAATTCACTGCGCTATGCAAAATCGTGCAATAAAGATCACAAGGTGTAGGAAAAATGGGGTAAGAGGAACAACACAAGAACATTATCAGTGACACATAAAAAATAAAGACCAGAAACTTATAAAATGGTAGTACAATTTTACCCGTAGTAAACGGTTAACAAACCCATAAAAACTATAATAAATATGGCACTTTACCTTGGAAACGACCTGAAGTTTGCTTGTGGAAGTGGGCATCGGAAGGGCTGCAAGCTTGTGGGTTTCCATGAAGTGGCAGAAGGAGGGTCGTCTGAAATCAGACGGAAAGTTGTAGCGCCAGATGTGGGTGGGTGTGGCTCATAACACGTGAGCTGAGGTGGCTGGTGCATGTGTGAGGTGTGAGTGTGTGTGTGTTCTGTGTATTCCTATGTAGCTTGCCTGCTCTGCAGTTTCCCGTGTTCACCTCGGATTTCTCCAGATGGGAATCATACATAAGCAAACACGAAATTCATGTTATGCTCAAATTGTTCCCTAAAGTATCAATCATGGTAGAACAAAGTTATATTTTCAAAATAGCAAAACCGACTGTACTTACCCTTGCTGTGCCTCAGTTCTCTCCTCTGTAAATGGGATGATTGTGGGGCGTGCCTCATGGGGGCTGTTGTCTTCATCGTTACATATGATGGTCCACATCAAGGGGTTAGCATCAGGCCTGGCACATAGCTTTGGGGCCCCTTTTCCCTTTTCCCTAGGCCAAGTTATGTTAAATTTGATTTGGAGATTTTTACTAGAGGATGGGTGTCACTTCTTGGACACCAAGGGATTCAGCTCGTTGCACAGAGCCAACAGAGGCATTTATTCCTACACACTTATCATACATGCTCGAGTCTCCTACTCTTTCTCCCACAGGCGAAGAGTTAGGGAGGCTGAAGGCCGTTTCATCATGGGGAAGAGACAGGGAGAAGAAATGGTACTGGTGGTTCTCTAGACTCAGAGAGAGGGCAGGGGCTACCAGGTAAGCATTCCACAGTCCATCTAGAGCTTTGTCCTCCCTTAGCCTTGGCCTCTGAGCCAGCTCTTCCTGACACAGTGCAGAGATTGTATCAAACAAGCTCTCTTTAGCTGTAATCCAATTCCAAACTTAGCCTGAACTCCAGAGGTTTCCCCATCAGTTAGTATTGTTGGCCCAGCCTGCAGGGAAGCTCAGGCAGGCATTTTCATCTTTCATTCACCCTCCTTTTGGGTATCTGCAGTCACCTGGTGAAGAACAGATGTGAGGGAGCCAGGGCATGACTCACAGGATTTGGTCTGCTGAACTAGAGAACAAAGGAGACAGACAGGCTGGCGTGAGGTACCTGTGAGCTGTCTGCAGCGAACTTGAGGCATTAAGTGCAGGTGGCTCTGTGGCCTTCCCTGGTGCTGTTTGGTTCTAGCTGAATCCCCTGTAAGTGCCTGAGTCACACATGCTGTCTGTTTCCTCCCCACCTGTGGGCTTCAGCCTCCACCCCTGGACTGCCTCCTCTTCCTCGACATACCCCTTATCTCCTTCCCAGAGTGACCTCAACCCCAACACTTGTGTTACGCCTTTTACCACCACTTCCGGCTCCGAACTCATCCTTCCAGAGTTAACATCAGCCCCCAGACACTTCATCCTGTCTCTGTGGCCTCCAGAATGTGATCGTGGCCTTTCGTTCTGTCCACATCTCCAGTCACCCCAGCCAGGAACAGAATAGGGACATGATGAAGAGCACAGACATTGGAGGCAGAAAGACACTTCACTTCTCCAGACTTCTGTTTTCTTATCTGTAAAATGGGACTAGTAGTACCTGTCTCCCTGGGGTCGCTATGAGGATTAAGTGAGATACTACTTGGGAAACACTCAGCTCAGCACCTGACCCAGATTAAACACTCTGTAAATGTAACAACTGTGATTATTAGGAGCAGTGGCAGGGGCATCACAGAGCTAAATCCACACGGTAGGAAATGCACAAAAAATGTATCCAATGAATGGGCCATCACTCGTCATTAATGTTGCATGTTCCTGTCCATATATTTTATATGAATGTGTCACTCGTTTGATACGTACTTATAAATTGTCCAATTTGTGCCAGGCCCAAGGCAGGAAAAGAGGGAATAGGGATACTCAGGACATACAAAGTCATTGCTCTCCTGTACTTTCTAATTAAGAAGAAGCACAATCCAAGAAAATATCCTATTCTTTTTACCCCCTAGGAGATTGTCTCCTGATGAGCTTCTGTCATGAATTTATTTTCTTCAAACGTGTGTTTGAATTTGAGTATATCAGGGAATGAAAGGTCTCAATTATAAAACAATGCATCGAATATGCAAAAAAATATATATTTTTTTCATGAACTAATGGGCACAAACCAAATGCTGAAGCCTTGAAATAAATTAGGCAGCATCATTAAAAGTCAGCTGCCAAAATGATTGTGGCTTGGTTTTCATGGGATTTGTGGTCTGCAGGATTCTAAGGCTGGATTTAGCGGCTGCCTTATCATTTGACTAGATTCTCTATTTAACGTAAAAGGCCTATTCACATGCAGGAAACCCAGATGGATGCTTTTGTGTTTAAGGGATGAGTTTACTTGAACGGATGTATATTATACAGAGCACTGTTTTTCAGAGCATGCATTCCAGGGAACAGCACCCAGTTTTGTCTTTTTGTTTTGTTTTACTTTACTTTTAACAAGTATCTCAGGGGATAACATTTGGGTGGGATAATGAGTTAGAAGTTTGTGTTATAGGCTGGATCGATCCAAATTTGCATTTTCATAAGTCCAAAATATTTTAAACCCACTTCTCCAAACTCTTAGGTTTATTAGCTCAATCTTGGTCCACACATGTCTCTACAAAACAGTGTTAATAGAAATACTGAAAAGACTGCTTTTAAGGGATATACAATTGATTTGGGGCACTGATTCTCTCCTCCTTCTCACTGTGTCCATAGAGGATGTGCCCTTCCTCCTTTGAAAGGCTGATTCCTCTTCTGGAGGGTTCTTAACCTTTTTTGTTCCACAGACCCCTTACTAAGTCCACACTATACTGTGTATTATTTAATAAATATATCATACCCGCACTAACAGGTCCCCACAAAAATAATGTTTTTTTGAATTTCAACTCAAGCTCATGGACCCCTTGTTAAGAAACTTTGTCCTACTGGGATTTTGGACCCCATCCCTCCTGCCTTCTCAGATCCCTACACAAGTAGTTAGGCCTTTTTCCGTGCTGTAAATTCAACCTCTCCCTCTGTATCAGTTGGGATAAAACATGTGCATATGAAAGTTTCAAATATTAGCATGGATTAATAGGTAATTAATTGTGGTGAAGCCAAGAAATAAGAAATGTAATGGGAATTGAGAAGTAGCAGAGATCTGGTCCAGCTAATAGGGCCAGTGGCAGGCCAGGTCAAAGGTAAAGGACAAACTTGTCTGAGCTCTAAAAGGGATGAAGGAATTTTCCAGGAGGAAGGTGAGACTAGGGCATACCTGGTAGAGACATGAATTGTGCAGAAATCATCACAGACTGTTGGCTGGTGTTTCCATGAAGACACTGGTCCTCAAAGGGACCATAACCACCAAGAGGCTTTCTGGAAATTTGTGAGAATAGTTTTGGTTGTCACAATGAGGGGATACTACTAGTATTTAGTGGGTGGAGGCTGGGGGTGCTAGGACACACAAAATGGGAAATTTTCCTGCATCATATACAATTTCCAAATGTCCTGCTAAACAGTCATTTGATTGAAAAACCTGTATAGGATTATTGTGTGTGTGTGTGTTTGAATGGTTTGATGCCATTTTATTTTCCAGGAATGCAACTAGAGGATACGTTATAGTTGATTTCCTTCAGAGCTTTACCAGTATCACTGATGATAATGCCACTGGTCAAATTAGAGTTGCCAATACTTGTATCAGCTTGAGATTGTGGTTGGTCCTGTTCACGGAAATTCTGTGCATGTATATGAACATACTTTTTAGTTATTTCAAAATGTCAGACAGAAAGGAAAAGAATGGACAACGTTCTATCAAGTACTTCAACTTTTCTTAAATCCAAAAGGATAATGCTATGAGTGGGTGCAAGCATCATTGTGTCTTCCTGTATTTCTATGCCTGAGCATGTTATTTTATTATAAACTAATTTGGCTTATTTCTCATCTATCTGGTAGTGAGGGCATCATGTTAATATTTTTTCAGATTGTGTGCATAGGTCAGTTATGTTATGGAATATTTGTAATAGAAAGGGAATATAGGGTTCAATAAGCAAAAAACTCCTGGATTAAGACATCAAGCCTGACAACTGCACAGGCATGTTTGACTAAATTCACTGTTTGTGGGTGGAAGATGTGGGATGGGTATGGACGGGGGTAGCTTCTACCTACATTGTGCCAAGATAACCAGTTAGTTGAAATAAATCATTTTTAGCCATCTATTTTAACAAGAGGCAGACTGGTTTTTTAATATCCTTTTTTTTTTTTAAACAACATTTAAATGACTGTTATCTGGAATGGATGTTTATGGAATAACAGATTTGGCAAAAAAAGACTATTGTATGGCTTCTTTATCAGCATCCTCAGTGGATCAAAATCGTTTCCTCTTGTTTAGAAACCACAGTATCAGAGGAGTCTCCCCGGAAGAGGTTAATCTGAATAAGCCATTTTTGTGATAAGGAAAGGACATAATCCAACAGCCCCCTAGCCCTAGTTTATGTTTCGAAGTTCTACAAAGCAGTTTATTTTTTTTTTTCTTTGTACAAACTAAGTAAAACCCCCCAACCCTCTCCTGACAGATGGCTGATGTGTCCCAGAACTCCATGTTACTCCAGAAACTATCCCCCGGGCAAGTCTGAGGTTCACTGAAACCAAACTTTGGCAAGAAGGAGAAATCTCATGTTTCGTCAAGCATATAACAAAACTGGCAATGTATGGGGATAAAGGCTCTAGCAGCTGGGGATAGATGCTGTGCATAATTGTTAGAGAATGGTGCCAGGGTAAACCCCAGGCCAGGGGCTGCCAGGTATGGATTCTCAATATCTGACACGACAGCACAGATCTCAGGGCCTTTTAAGATCCTACCATGAGAAAACAAATTCATTTCTTTCACTTAGAAAACAAATATATTTGTATATGTCACTTTAAGAAACAAAAGAAGGAAGTCATAAAATCAATAGTTATTGGTTATGGAAACATGAGTTATGTATTGCTGGTAGGTGTTTAATAAAAGGATCGTCTAGACCCAATCTCAAACATCCCCTACTCATTATTTGAGATGGGTTTCTATCTTGAGGGATAAATAACTGGGAAATGTGGAGCTCATTTTATGCTGGGACTGTAGCCAGATGCCATGTTTGCTGTTCTTGGGTCTGTAATACCCGTTAAGAAGGGGCTGTTTATACCACAAGTATTATGAGGAGGAAAAAAAAAAAAAAGCTTGTTCATGGTGAGCATTTGGCTTTGATTGGTCTGCAAGATCACTCAGCCATTTTCACCTAGGAAATGCATTTTGTAAGGAAGCTACACTCAAGAATTTCACTCCAAGAATCATTTTAGGGTGGTTGCCTGCTGCTGTGCACATCAAATGGACTGATTTATTTTTGCTTTGAGTTTTGCTTTCCTAGGAAGTTGTTTGGGCATAAGGTAGATATTGACTAAAATTTTCAGCTGGGCAATATTCTTCAGGATAGTCATGTTTCAGATCTTAGGCTTTGCAGACTTACAGGCTTGGGTTGGAAACCACAGGTCCTACTCATGAGCTATGTGCCTTAGAGGAAGTTACTGTGGAAACAACCACCTCGACAATGTTATATTAGGAAAGTTTTAAAACATAAATAAAATTAGAGAAAATAGTGAATCTAGCCACCACATACACATCACTCAGCTTCAAAATTTGTCAGCCTTTTGAGCAAGTTACTTAACCATTTTTCTCATCCATCAAACAGGAATAATTTTCTCTTCCAAGAGTTCTTGTAAGAATTATAAAATAGTATATATGAGCTTTTAGCACAGAGTATGGTATGAGATAAATGTTTATTCAAACTTTAAAGCAAAAATATCCTTGGTGTGAAGACACTGCAGCCTAGGCTGAATGGAAAATAGGATCTTTGTGCTTTTACTGAACTTCAGAAGTTCACAAGCAGTAACATGAAATGGTTAGATCTTATATTAAATAAGTAAACCCATAAATAGTGCAGGAGTCTGATGCTTAGCTAACCAGGGCAGCATCTCTGTAAAAATTCCAAATGGCCCATAAAAGGCAAAACCTTCCTTAGGCAGATGACACTGTCCTTGAAAACAACAATTGGTACAATAAAACAACAAGTTTTGTGGCTTGAAAAACCTTACTCTAAGGAAAGAATATCCTTTTTTCCTCAGGTCTCCAGGGCCATAAGCTTAGACTAGCTCCTGGTTAATAGCTATCTGGCTTTATTGTAGTGAGGGAGAGCATTCTTTCCGTGCCAGAAGTGGTTGTTACTCTTGGGTTAGACTGAGAAACTTTTTGCTGAGCTTCAGGATTCAAAGTGATTAATTTGCAGAAGACTCTCAAGGGCCAATTAGATGGGGCTGCCCTGCTTGTTCTGGAAGATGAAAATTAACCTGGGTAGCAAAGCAGCTTTGCAAAGCAGCTCAAAAAAAGGGGTTGGGGGTGGTGGTGGGGGGGCGGCAGCTAAAGGGGGAAAAGGTGGTTTCACACTTGATTTGGAAGGATCTTTATAACCTTTGAAGAGTCACTGGGCAGGGTAAATGAGAATGGAGAATTTTTTAAATCTAGACCTTTTTTTTTTGGAGCCAAAAGCAAATTAGTTTTAAAAGGGCAGTTATACCATAAAGCACATGCTTTTAGGTTTTAGTTCCACTACTTAAACTATGAGACCTTCAACAAATCTCTTAACCCATCCTAGCTTCAGTTTGCTTGTCTATAAAATGGAAATGATGATAGCCTCTCTTTCAGGAGGTTTTTGCCAGGGTAAAACAGATAATGCAGGTAAATGCATGTACACTGATTTTAAATACCAGGGAGAGGCTTACGTCATCGTCATCATCCTCTACCTCCTCCTCCTCCTCGTAATTATTATTACTATTCCTATTATTCTTATTACTATTTTACTATTATTCTCATGAGTTGATTAGTGATGTTACTGGTTGAAAACATTTTTCTGAATAACATTTCTGTTGCCATTAACTTGGCTAAGGTGCATAATCAAATTGACGTAGAAATTTCAATGCAGTTATTATGTGATTTTCTCATTCTATTGCAGAAAATCCATGCATAAATCACAGCTTTTCTCTTCTCTTTGGCATACAACATACTGACTACTTTAACCAGTGAGTCAAGATTGTACCTGGCAGGCTGGGAGTTTAAAAACAACAACAACATCTAGTTTTTTGGGTTTTGATCCTAGCCCGGGATCTTGTACTAAGTGTTCAGAACTGATTTATTAAATGAATAAATGAGTGGTATACATTTTCATGCTTTGTTTTTTTCTTATGTTTGTTTTATCTACATATTAACCCTAAAGAAAACCAACTAGATCAATTAATATAATTCCCCTTCTTTTTAATCCACCTGCTTAATTATTTTTATTAAACAGAATATAAACAAAAACTTGAGGTTATTTTACTTTAAAAAGAACTTCAACAAGCTCTTTTTAGAGCTTAGTATCAATCCATGGTGAATGGATTTAAAAGTTTAATGGATTTGAAAGTTCTTTATAGAAGGGCTAGTATAGAAAGGCCCAAATAAATTCTAAGGCTTTAAGGAGAAGTGTTGGAAAACAACCATCTTGTCGAGTTGCACAGTCACTATTACCATGTATTAATTGTGTACCCTGTGTTGGGCACTGTGCACAATCTTTACACCCATATCTTAAGATACATATCCTTATGCTTATTTTATCCATGAATAAAAATGTGTTTCAGAGAGGTTGAGCATTTTGCCCAAGGTTACACAGCTGGTAAGTTGCAAAGCCAAGATTTGTGTTCTAGACTAACTGGCTCTGAATCTCATGCTCTAAGTTTGCTGACTCCCTAATAGACATTCAGGTAGATTCTTCACATAACTAAAGGACTTATGTGATGTTTAACTTTTCATTGCCTTTTCCTTCCACGGGCCTACTCAACAAATCTTCCCATGATTGCCCAATAAGAACAGGACCCAGGGCCCTATAGTGAGAAATAAGAGATGGAATTTTTCTTGTTAAGAGCAAGTAAACTTTTGCAACTATTCCTGTAGTTTGGTAAAACAAATGTAAAATAGATATGGTATTTAATAAAAAACACGATGAGAATGAAGCCAAATTGGAGTGGTAGGAGTAGTAAATTGGAGGTGAAAATGGAAACAATGGACTCCTGATTCATTTGGCAATGAAGGAGAGGAAAAGGAATGGGTTTGTGTTAAAACTGGAGAGGGAAGAGGTAAAAAATAATCTTAACTAAAGGTTGGGGATGAAACACTTTCCCTGCCACACACAAACCTCAGCTATCATCTAGTCCCAATATCTCCCCTTTCCCTTTGCCAAATTAGCTCCCATCATGGTCATCAATGGCCTCCACACTGCTAAATCCAATAGATATTCCTAAATCCTTATCTTAGTTGATTTCTGAGCAGCTTTCGGCATTGTTGCCTTCTGCTTCCTCCCTTCCCTTGAATTCTGGGCACAATTCTTTCCTGGTTTTTTTCCTACTGCACCTTGTCTCTCTCCTTTGTAGGCCCATCATCTTCTACTCAGCCATTAAATGTGAGAAGTCCTAGGCCCTCTCCTCTTCTTTTTCTAACATCTTACCCTGGTGATCTCATTCATACCCCCAGTTTCATGTCCTGCATGTACTGAGATGACTCAATTTTTATCTACAGTCTTGATCTCACCACTGACCTCCAGACTCATATACCAACCGTGTATTTGCCATCTTTTGAATGCCTAGGAGGTACGTCACACTCAGCAGGTCCAGGGCTGAGCTCATGATATTTCCCCCCAGGTCTAGTTCTCTTCCAGAGTCTCTCTCTCAGTGAATGGCACTACCACCTGTCTAGGTGCTCAAGCCAGAAGCTAAGGAACTATTCTTTCCCTTAACTCTCTTATTCATTACCACGTCCTACTGATTTCAATGCTCTAAATCTCTTGTATCCATCTACTTTTCTCTATCTCTACTGCCATCACGGTAGTCCAAATCCCTATCATCACTTTTCTGATCTACTGCAACGTACCTTCTTACTGGTCTATCTGCTTCTACACTGGCCTCCCTAAAGTCTTTTCTCCACTCTGCAACTACATTGATTTTTCCCCCTCAAAATGTAAGTTGAAGCATGTCATCCCAGGCTTAAAAATCCTTCAATGATTTTTCATTCTTTTTCGGACAAAGTAAAAAAAATCCATCCCATGAGCCCACCAGGTGCTGCATAATCTAAGATAGTGGTTCTAAAAAGTGTAGGTTTAGAATACATCAGCATCACCTGGGAGTGTGTTAAAAAGGCAAATTCTTGAGCCCTTCCCCAGATCTACTGAACCAGAAGCTCTGGGGGTGGGGTCCTGCAGATTGCAATTTTTAGCATGCCCTCTGTGTAATTCTGATATATATTCAAGTTTGAGAACTACCGCCCTGGAACCTACCTACCTCTCACTATTCCAGCCTTTTATGGCTTATTTCCTTCCTTCATATAGCACCATGCTTCTTCCCTCTTCCTGGAAAACTTCTCCCTCTTCTCTTTCCCTTGTTAATGCCTACTCTTGTAAGAAAGCCTTCTCTGACTAGGAATAATTTCTCCTAATACTATATACTGTATCTTCATAGCACTCAAAACACCTGTATTTTTTCTTCTTTGTATGGCTATTGATTAACATCTGTTTCCTCCACTAGATTATATACTCCAAGAGAGTTGGGACAATGTCTGTTTTTACTTGCCATTGTCTACAGCGTCTAGCACGGGAATAGAGCTATTCCTGGAATATTTGTTGAATGGAAGAATGCATGAATAAATGAACTTTTCCTTACAGTAGCTGCATACTCTAAGAGCACAGGCAGACTGGAGTTCTCCTGGTCAGCAACCAGTCCCCTCGTTGTAGAAAATGAGACTACCTACCTCATAGGCTTTTTGAAGCAATTAAATGAGATATATGAACAAAGTCTTGCACAGGGCCAGGCACACAAGTCCTTGGTAAATATTACCTCTGATCATCATTATTATTATTACTCCACTGTTAGAATAGTTATTCCAGTCTTTACAATCACCCTCAGTCAAAAGGGTTGAGTGTGGTTGAAACTTAACATGGTAATTATTGACAAGAATGAATGTTTAAATTATTAGCTGAAATTAAGGCCTGGACAACTTCTCTATTTTTTTTTCAAAACTTATTTATCTCCTACTATATTTGTTCCAGAAACTTCTTAGTCCTGTCAATGGTTTCTAATGCCATTCATATATCTATTCATTGAATAATTAGGGAGCATCTAGATGTACTGGGCACCTTGCTAGGTTCTGGTAACGCAGGGGTGATCAGGATGGGTATGGCCACCAGGGAGCTGACAGGACAGTGAGGAAAGAGAGCTTAAGCCCAGGGGAGGAATGTTTCATCACAATGGCAATAAATGCTACTTAGAATTACAAGGTCCTAAGTCTAAGCTGGGGGTAGGGTGGGGGTGGGACTCTCCCACCCCTAGGCCCGCCTTTGGTTTTCAGGTAGAAGCTTCCTGTGCACACCAAACTAACCAACTGGTGTACATGGTGTCATATGATGCAAACCAAATAGGTAGTGTTGGTGTTTTTCTCCTAATTTTAATCAAACTGATGCCTGCATGTTTTAATTCTCCATTGCTCCTTACAAACAGGGCTTCCGGCAAAACCAACTAAAAGGGAAACAAAAGGGAAATGCCAGCTGGGAAGCCTGAATTGGGCCAACAAGCTCCCCAGGTGCTTTATATGCACACTCAGGGTTGAGAACTATTTCTTTTTAGTCGCTCTGCCTGATTTTCCTTTGGCTCGCTGTGATTTCTTTACCACCCTGAACACCTGGGGTCAATGCTCCTTTTCAAAGCAGCTTGAAAGCAAATCCTTCTCTTTCTTTCTCTTACTCAGTTTGCTCCAGGTTTGATCTTAGACTACCATCAAATATTCATTGCCATTTGATAAAGCTGGGGTTGGAGGGATCCAGAGTTTTCAAAAGCAGGTCTTGCTTTACCACTGGTGATCCAATGAGTCTTTCAGTGAGACCGACTCTAAATCATCCTGGCTCAATTAGTTTATTTCAAAGAAGTGCCCAGGTGTTGTTTGACCTTCAAACATATGGGCTGCTGGAGTAAATGAAAATCTCGCCTGTCCCCACAATGCCAAGGGAACTGGATGGGGTAATTCTTTTTCATATTCTCTTGAGTTTTGTGGAGGGATTATTAGGTTTGGGTTGAGTTATTTACTTTAGCAATATGCTCAGCAGCGGGCTGCAGTTGCCTTTGCCAATGGAACAGCCAGGTGCAAGCTGTCACTAAGCACCCCTGAAATAGTGAGAGGGATGTGGAAACGGTGGGCTGTGTAGGCGGGGCCCAAGCTCTGAGACTTGTGGGAAACAGCCCGGGGTTCAAACAGGAACAATAAGGTAGGTGTGTGGCTGAGCTCTTTGTCCAGGACTTAGCAAGTCTTGACAATAGGACAGCATTGGTTCTGGGGGTCCAGGAGGCCACACTGGCCCTTTCTGCCTTCTCTCTGCCATCCTCTAACTAAGACTTGATACCCTAAGATTTTCTTTGGTTTTTACTAAGTAGGCTGTTCCACCTAGAATTGTCAGGGCTTTAGCACAGCAGCCTGTATTTTGCAGTCTAAGTGATTTGAAGGATTGGAACTAACTAGAAAATGACTGTCCCATGGCAGAGAGTGTGGTTTTTGGAGTTAGAAAGACCTGGTTTCAAATCATGGCCCTCCTGCTTGCTAGTTGTGTGACTTCAGGCAAGTTACCAAAGTTCTCTGAGCCCCAGCTTTCTATAAAATGAAGCTGGTAATTCTTAGTTTTGGCCTTTCATAAAGTGTGCCTAACCGGGATTTCAGTATGCATCCAACAAAAAGGATTTCATGGTCAAATCCCCTGGAAAACCCTTTAGAGTATTTTCCTCTATCTTGGATTTGATCATGCATATTGGCAGATTAAAGCACCTAATAACTTCTGCAGTAGATAAACCTGTTTAACTTTAATTAACCCCAAATGTCTAAAATGTATTAGAGTACAAGAACTTTTTTCTTTCTTTTTGTAGAAAATATAAGCAGTATTTTGTAAAATACAAGTGACCTCATATGATTGTTGTTAGGGTTAGCTAAGAACTTTAGATGCTTCCCACAGTATCTGGCCCATAGTAAGTACTCAAGAAATAGTAGTATCATCATTTTAAGATCGTTATTAATGAAGTGGTATTGGTGTCCAAAACAAAACTCTAAATTTGATACACCTGGGTTCTGACCACAGGAACTCTACTAGTGTTTGCCACTTGGAGGTTTACAGACTTCAGGGGGGTCAATGATGGCTAAGCGTCTTCATTTATTGAAGGCCTACCATGTATCAGGGCATACATTAGCTACTTAAAAATGAGAGTATCTATTAACTTAATTGTCACGCTACTTGACAAGATATTATTCTCCCATCACAGATGTGGGAATTAAGATTCAAAGATAAGTGATTTGCCCGTGGTTGTGTAGACACTCAACTATGGAGTTGTGAATCTAACTCAAGTTTGACCTCAAAGCCCTTTACTATTCTCAGCTGGGATTCTGCAAACACTTAATGGTCTGTGAAGGCAATAGTAATCTGGGAGGTATTTTCAATAAGCCTAATTGAATTCATACATTTGCCTAACATGAGGCATCACAGAACTAAATCCACTGGGAAAGTCATGCTCCAGCCATACGAATCTTTCCTTTATTGGAATTCACATTGTTCTCTCATCTCTAAGCCTTGCATATGTTGTTCCCTCTGTCCAAAACATTTTTCCTACATCTGCATCGGTTATCTCTCATTCATCCTAAAAATCTATGGGGTTGGGGGGACCATTCATGCCTTATATTAATACAGAAGGGGAGAAGTAATTTAGTGCTTATTATTAAATGTCATCTATTTGATATACAAGAGTCTCAAAACATGATTTCATGAAGTTTTTGGTGGTAAAAATGTTGAAAATCCCTGCATAAAACAATGCCTGCACTAAACTTTGAGGAAAGTTTTATACTGCAGTGAAGATTGTTGGCAGCCTATTTTTTACTTACCCTGTTGTGTCTGGGGAAGGTATTACAGTCCACAGCCCTGCAGATTCAAACTCAATTGTTCACAGGCCCGGGGTTGGGGGTAGGATGGGAAATTGTGATTCAGCTAAAGGAAACCAGTTCACCCAAATGCCACTCATTAATCATGGGTGCTGTTTATGGAATGGCTTCTCTTTACCAAGCCTTGTCCTAGGCATATAAAACTTATCTCTTATCCTAATGATATATCTTCAAAGTACTGATTATTCCCATTACAGATGAGGAAGCAGATGCTCCAAGAGGTTTTACAACTTGCCAAGGACAGACATTTAAAAAGTGGTGGAACAAGGATTTAAATCAAGATCTGTCTCTGAAGTCCCTTTTGTCCCACTTAACCAAGTTGCCATTTAAGATGTGAGCTTGCTGCTTCTCCATGGGAGTTATACTGGCAACATAACTGGTACTGGATATTGATAGATAAATCCCCTCCAGAAACTAGGCTTTGGAGCAGAATGCTGCATAGTGAACTTAAACTAGAAATCAAGGCAAATGTTGCTGGGGGTGGGGGAAGCTCTGCACACCCAGCCTATTCAGAGTACTGCATCACCTTGCTTGATGCCAAAACATTTTGATAACAAGGAACCATTCTTAATATTTAAACACCCATTTCTTTGGTTAATTCTCAATCCACACTTACCTGTGAAACCAAATTCTCCTCTTCCATTTCTCATTGAGAGAAACTGGTTGTTAGGCATATTCTAATTTAACATTTATTATGGTTTTGTATGCAGGGTGTCACTTGGTTTAAGACCCTCACTAACTCAAAGGTTGATGGGTTACTTCCTGCAAAGATTTCCTATGAGAAATTGATTCCCTTGAGCACATCTCTAAGAGCGGCATATTTTCAATCACATATTAAGGTAATATATTGATAGATAGTTGTTTTGGTTCAAATGAAAAGCTGTTGAAGCAGCACTAAAGAAAAGGTCAGTCTGTTCAGTACATGGTTGAAACATCAATGACCAGACCATAGAAAACCAGAAAAGAAAAAGTCTGTCACCCTTTGTAGTGCTTACTCCTCACCAATAAATGTCACTGCCTCCTTCCTCCATACATCAGCTTCTGATGTTGGAACCTGGTGATAATGCTTACCTGACTTGTGCAGCTGGTCACGATTATTAGCGGAGCTCAGTGTCAACTACCTGGCATAGGGCAGGGCACACAGCATTGAACCAATAAGAATTTTTATTCTGTCCACTTCAATTACATGGGATGCTCCATTCTGAATTTGCTTCTGTGTTCTAAAGGTATAATTTGGTGCTCAAGGCTCCTTTCAATGAAGCCATGTGTCAATTCCTGAGGCAGTGGGTGTTTCTAGGCCTCTCTAATTAAGGGACTCATCCTTCTATCACAAGGCTAATGGAAGTTTGTCTGAGGACCACGTGCATGGGATTCACCTGGGGTACTTCTGTAAAATGTCCACACCTCACACTGACTATCGCTGAATTTCAGAGGGTGAAACTTTAACAAGATCCTCAGGTGATGCTTCTCAGCAACGTTTTAGATTTAAAGTGAGCATCTGCAAGAGGCCAGAATTCAGAAAAGAGCTAGAAGAGGCCTTAGAGATCATGTAGTCAGTCAATCCCCATCATTTGACAGAAAGGAAACTGAGGCATAGAAAGGAACTGAAGGTCATGTAGCAAGTTGTTGACAGAGCTTAAATAAGACTTGAGTTTAGGCTCTTTAGCTCTCTTCCAGACTCTTAAATAAAAAATGATCTTGCTTGACATTCCCACTTTCTGTGCCTGAGACAGATATGGATTTGTTTTTTAAGGCTTCATTTTATAAGGAAGAAGTGGTAACTTATTTGCTGTAAGTGCCCCTGGCAGTGCCATTCCCTTTAAGAAACTCAAATAGTAACGTTTTCAATTAACCCCTTTGTGATTCCTCATTGTCTTCAGTGTTGAATTCAAATGGCTGATAAGACCCTATCTGTGGGAAATGGATGGAATGTGGTTTAGGCGACTGGGCTCCCACCTACCACATGGGAGGTTGCTGGTTCAGATCCAGATGCCTCCTAAAGAAGACAGAGCTGGTGGGATGGACAGGTGCGGCAAGCTGACACAAGAGACACAAGAAGAAAATAACATAATGGGAGACACAAAAAAGCAAGGAGCAGAGGTTCCTGGTGCCTCCTAAAGAAGACAGCAAGCTGACACAACAAGATGATGCAACAAGAGACACAAGCATGGAGCGGAGGTAGCTTAAGCGATTGAACACCTCCCTCCCACATCAGAGGTCCCAGGTTCAGCTCCCAGTGCCTCCTAAAGAAACAAGGAAGACAGACTCAGCAAGTGAAAAACAAGGGGGTGGGGAGAAATAAATCTTAAAACAAGAAACCCTATCTGTGATTCCCACTCATATCTCTAAGCCACCCTCCTTTAAGCTCTACTCTCCAGATATTCTCAACTATCTTCTGTTCACCAAATAAGCCATACTGTTTCCTATCTCACCTTCAAGGGTTTGCACATGCTGTTCCCCCTATGTTATTCTTACTCAGATTATTTTTCCTGGCAATGCTCTCTTCATCTTTTGGGTTTCAGGTTATATCCCACCTCCCCTGGGAAGCCTTCTCTGACCTCCAAAATGTGGGTTACATACCCTTCCAGGTGCCTACCTCACATCCCATACAACCCCTTTCCTATTGATTGACATTGTATTGTAATTGTTTTTGTGCTTTTCTCTTCACTTATATTTAAAGCTCCAAATATGGACAGGAACCATGTTTAGTGCTATAGCTATGGAGCCTAACAAAATACTTTGCACATAAAACATTCTATAAATTATATGTTGAACAAATGCTGGCATGATGTTGAAATTCACATACCTAAATGTTCATGCAGAGAATTGTGTGCCTGGAATAGATGGAATTTTGGTAACCAGTGGAAGGTGAAACTGGTCAGGGCAAGCAGGGGTTTCCTCATTAAGGGCTTTGGTTCTGAGTTGAAGATGCTGGGCTGGACCCGTTCAATGATAACACTCCATGTGAGGTTCCTTGACAGTCGTGTGCAAGGCAGATTCCTGTGGCAGGAGCAAAGAGCATGGATGGGTGTGAGAAGAGGCTGGAAACCACACAAGGGTTAGGAAGTGGCAGCCACAGTCCAGACTGGAGGTGAGGAGGGTCAGAAGCAGGCTGGGTAGCTGTAGGAAAAAGGAGTGAATGAATCTGAGATGCTCTGTGAAAGAATAAAGAGGGCCTGATAGAAGAGGAGGATGAAAGAGCATTCCTAGGGGGATCTTTTTTTTCCCCCACTGGCTCTGAATTCATTTATTCAACCAACATTGATTGAGCACTGACTGTGTATGAGGCCCTGGGGCTACAACAGTGATTAAAATAGGCATGCCCCTTACTCTTCTGTAGGTGAGGGCAACAGATTTAAAGTAAACAAACCTATGAAGGATGCTTAGGATAACCAGCCAGGAATGGACTTCATGAGTGAAATGAAATAATTCATACAATAAATGCTCAGTAAATATTACCAAGTCCCTCTCTCAACCCACTCCTCATGAAAAAAATTTTTGTGTCTCACAATTATGAAATGAATCATAGTAATTGCTGTCATACATCCAGTGTCTATTACCTACCAAGTTCTAAGTCAGGAGCTTTGCACACATTAACTTCTTAAACCACCTTGCAAGATAATTGAGACTATCCTTTATTAGATAAGAAATCAGAAGCTAAAGGAAGTTATGCAATTTCTCCAAATTCCCAGAGCTAGTAAGCAGGAAATCTTAATTCCCAGATTCCATTATCTTTCCACCATGTCACAATGTGTTTTGGTCATCCAAAGTTAGGACAGTCTGCTTTAGGGTAGATCTGGTCAGCTCTTTAGACTTATTTATTCAAGTAACTGAAAGGACTAGCGAGTATTAGGGAACAACTGGAAGCAATTAGGTATGCTCAGGTGCCCACCTCCAGGTATGGCTAGCTGTGTGGTCCTTTCCTGCCTTCCAATGAGCATCTTCAAATTGGGAGGAAATTTGCCTTAGTCACTTTTGCAGTTCTTCTAAGAGGTTTTTCTGTTTTTTTTTGTTTTGTTTTGTTTTGCTTTTTGTTTTTTGAAAAATCTTAAGACAGTAGAGGGAGTAACTACAGGATTATTCAACCCAAATTCTGTGTGTTCATAGAGTTAAGATGAAGAGTGTGGGCTTCTCAGACCAGGTTGAAGTTCCACCTTTGCCACTAACTAGGCTATGAAATTGAACAAGTCACTTAACTCACTCTAAGCCTCATTATCTCTAAACTAGGAAGAACTAGGAGGATAATATAGTATGTACTTTGTAGGGTACATTTGGAATGGAATGAGTAAAAGCAAGTTACATGTGTTAGTGGTGGCAATCTTGCCCCTCTTTCCCCAAGGACATTTGCATCACAACTGGATGAGGGATGTTATTTGCACCCAGGGATACTGCTGAACACCCATTCAATGTCCAGGACAGCCCTCTCAGCAAGGAATTATCTGGCCCAGAAGGTCAACATTGCCAAGGCTGAGAAACACTGGTGTGTAGCCTAGTGTCTGCTACGTAGTCATACAAACAAACCCTAAAATCATCTGGAAATGTGGAACCCTTTGAAAATCCCCCTTGGAAGCACTGAGATATGTAACACCCAGATATGAAAATACATGTCGGCTCTTGACTGAATAGCTCACTTTTCATCTAAATATTTTGAAGTCTTAAAAGAGAGATTTCCATCCGTGTATTTGGAGTGTGGGGTGCTGAGGTTCTTTGTCAATTGTGTAAAAGTTTCACAAAACTGAATTTGCATCTGAGTGCAAGCTCTGGGTTTTCCATTTCAGGAGCAGCTTGCCATGCAAAATCTCTTTCGGACAAGGAGGCTTATTTGTTTTTATGTCTTTTGGGTAACTTAAAAGCAGCTTGAATTATTAAACCAGTTATTTTCCAGGCCTGCAAATGTTTTCAGCATGTTGCCCTATGTTTCCCTGAGTCAGCACATAGCATCACCTCTTGGAAGACCTCAGTCAGTCAGAACCATTTTCTTCAGATGTTGGTTTTTTCCTTTGGGTTGTGATATTAGGGGTGCTCATTCTGACTAAAGAGAACGTGTGTTGTTCCCCAAACCCCCATTCAAGGCCTTGTTGGGAATTCTGCTCAGCACCAAGAAGTACACACCACGATATGAGCCTAAAGGAGAGAATAATAGAATCCTAAGTGGTCATTTAATATTTTCCCCGGATGTTTTGGACTTTTTCAGGGAGCCAAACCATAAGGTAAATCCTCCAACCCATATTTTATGAGGGAGAATAAGAGAGTACTTTGAGTTACAACTAAAAAATTCTTTTTCTGCCTCGAAGCCAAATGCGTTTACAAGAGGCACAGAGGAAAAAAACAAAAAACAAAAAAAAAAACCCCACAATATCCCACCTGAGTCAAACTGATGAAAACCAGTCAAAATATGGCCTTTTTGTGGCTGATACAGCTCTCCCCGCTGGTCCCAATACGCAGAAGGCGTCTTCAGGCATCACCATCAACACTGATTGAACTGGATTTCTATGTCAACTGCTTGAAAGCTGAAGGTCCTGCACTGCACATTTCCTGAGTATATTACTGAAAATTATCAGAGCTGTTTTCTTCATTAAGTAGGAGGCTGAAAAATGACCTGCAAGAGCAAAAAAGACTGAAAGGCTTTCTATAGCCAGCACAGGCTGAGTTTTAAACAAATGTCCTCAGAGCTCCTGAATACATCGTGTAGAGGCTAAGGCCTGAGAGACCCTAGCCTTCATGGTACTCCGTGGAAGTCTCTACTGACTTCTGCTGGCCCCTGACCATGTAGGGCCTTTGATCTAAGCTCACTTGATAAGCACCTAGAACAAAGGATTTCTTTTAATGGGCAAATCTGTTCATTCTTGACTTTTATTTCAAAATAGATTTACTTAGGCAAAATGAAGAATCTTTGTCTCTTTATGTCCAGAAATCTGAATTCTGCATAATGGAATCATGACATCATAGGCTGTGAGAACTGAAAAGGACCCAGCTTATCATCTGACTCAGTTTCACAGACCCAGAAAGCCTTCTAAATTACCCAAGCTAATCCTGCCTGGGTAGGGGAACGGAGGTCCTGCCTGCGGTCTATGCACCCTAATGCACTTGACAGCCCAGGTCTTATTGATTTGCAGCTCTTGTCTTTGTTGCTTTCATCTAAGACTAGACTGCTCAGCTCTTATTTCTCCTGATATTCTTAACAGTTCATTTATAACTTCTGCCCCCTTTCCCCATCTGACTTTGAAGAATCTTGAATTCATTTAGGCTTTGATTAGTGGTAATTATTTACCTGTCAGACCCCAGCTGGACTGCATTGCCAAAGCTGAGTCGCAGAGTTTTGCTCCCAGTGACCACTTCCAAACAATTAGAGAAGCACCTGTGTAAATATGCAATATTTGGTGATAAGAAAATGATTAGGCAACAGAGCAGAATTGAACTGGCAAAAAAAAAAAAAAAAAGTGAATATTTCCCCCCTGGGGTCTTTTCACACATACCTTTAAGCACCTCTGATCTCAAGAACAAGATCAGGTTATTTTCCCAGCCCCCCTACAGCTTGTTTGTTTGGAAAATATAACTAATCTGATAGCGCTCGATTCAGTTTGCAAACATTAAAACTTTAAGGTGATCATTTCATCTATAAGCTGAAGGGAAGAAATTGAAAAAAGGTGGAAAATTAACCAGTAGTTTTCTTTTCCAAAGCCCAAATGTCTATCTCAACTGATACTCTGACAATTGGGACGGATCCTCACTTCACTATCTAGTAGCTGTGCTCCTTTGAGACATTCTGAGTCACAGGTTCCAAATCTGTTAAAAAAAAAAAAAAAAAAAAAAAGACCTAATTCCTAACCTTACATGCCAGACCACATGTAAAGCGACAAGCACAGTGCCTGTAAACATTCTTTATGCCGCTTCTCCGTAATTCTAGACCAGAAAACCCATTATCTTTGGGCAATCTCACTATTAAGTAAGCCACAGGCTTAAACCTTTGGTAGTTTACACAAGTGGCTTTCTGATGGAGGACGCTTTTCAGCAACAAGAGGGACCAACAGAAAGTGAGTCAAAACTTCCTTCTTGTATTTCAAAAGGTACCCTAGCATGCTTTTGAGATGTGTGCCTTTAGAACAAAGTCATGTAGACTAACTATATGGTTTTTTTCAGTGCTACAATTGAACCTAGAAAGATAGTAACTGCTGAAGCAGGCTAGTAAAATAGGGAATCAATAGATGGATCTGGATCCTGGCAAGAAGTCCACGTGGACATCGATACTCCCAGGATGGCTGCTGGAAGACCCTCGCGAGAAATCCCATTCGGAATGAGATTTCCTCTGGAAGCCAGGAGAAGCCCTGGATACTCTCCAGGGTATCTTATCATTGGGCCCTCCCAGGGGATTGATGGGTGGAGTAATCAAAACAGCAAACAGCTGGGACTCCTCCCATGTCATTAGCAAAGGGGCGGAATAATTAACTATTTAAAAAGCAAGCACAAAGGCCCAATCTTTCTCTCTTGCCTTTTGACCCCTGTTCCTGCTTTCTGCGCCCTGCCCTCTCCGTGTCCCTACCCCTGCATGGATCGACACGCAAGTAAAACCTGGGCATTTATAATCTGTAATTGTAGTCTGTAAATCAGTCGTCTTTATCACTCTTCAGCCCCTTCCTCTCTAGCTGGGACCTATGATCTGTTATTTTCTCCCATTTCTCTTCCCTACCTACCTAAATAAATTACTAGACTAATCAACGTGGCATGCTATTGAAATTCATTTCCTGCAGTTTAGCCAAGGACCTAGACAAAATCCAGTAACACTACCTCGTCATCAATTGATTAGGTTTTTGCTTTTTCAACCTGGCATGTGTTTTTAGCTATAGTACATCCACAGTTGATACTTCATGGATCCACCCTGTTGGGTTCTTTTTGCATTTATGGAGGCAATTGTGTGCAAAGGCTCAAACTCCTGCTTCATCTCTTCCTAAGCTCTGTGACATTGGACAAGTAAGTTATTCTTTGTGCTTCAGTTTCTTCAACTACAAATAGAGATGATGATGATAAGTAGATAGAATTATTAAGAGAATTCAGTGAGTTATATGTTAAATACTCAGAACAGTGACTTGAACAGAGAAAGCAGTCAATAAATGTTAGTTGTAATTGTGGTTTCTATTAGTGGGACAAATGTAGGCAGTTAACAATATAGATGGTCTCACGGAAAGAGCTAGTGTGACAAGGAGGGCGTTCAGATTCTCCATCAAATTTTTCCTAGTCAAAAAGGTCATTGTTCAAAATTTTATCTTTAATGAAAGTCACTCTTAATTTCATTTAGTTTGAATGCACTGTTTTATTTGTAATTTCTGAAGAAGAGAATCAAAAGTGAGAAAGCCTGTGGAACGTTATTCAATTATTTATTAATGCAGATCCAGTTGTGTTTGGGGCTTGAGTCTAAGATTAAATAGTACTAGTTTTTAAAATCCACATAATCCTAATCTCTCTTGACTTCAAGTTGATGTACTTGTAAGAGGAGGTAAAGGGATAAATAACCAAATGTTGTAAAAAGTCAAGGTTTATTTACTACTGTTTTTTTATTTTATTTTTTTTTAGGAGGTACCGGGGATTGAGCCAAGGACCTCATACATGGGAAACAGGCTCTCAACCACTTGAGCTACACCCGTTCCCCTATTGCTTTTTTTTTAAATAATTTTTTTTTATTATTAAAGATGCTTTAGATTACATAAATGTTACATAAAAAATATAAGGGATTCCCATATACCCTACTCCCTCCCCCTTCCACACTTTCCTACGTTAACAACACCGTTCATTAGTGTGGTACATTTGTTACAATTGATGAACACATATTGAAGCATTGCTACTAACAATGGACTACAGTTTACACTATAATAGTTTATACTCTGTCCCTCACAATTTTGTAGGTTAGACAAAATATACAATGTCCTGTATCCATCACTGCAATTTCATGCAGGACAAATCCAATGTCCTGAAAATGCCTCATATTACACCAATTCTTCCTTCTCCCATCCCTCAGAACCTTTTGTGGCCACTGCCTTTACATCAATGATAAGAGTTCTTTCATTGCTAGAATAATAATGTCTATAGCAGAATAATAAGTCTACTTTAGTCCATTGTTCATTCCCCAATCTTGAGGATTTGGGGATGGTGATGCCTACTCTGCTTGTAATTGAGAGGGGGCTTAGATCCCATAGGGCAGATGGATGGAGCTATCTTGCTTGCAGTTGCAGACACTCTCTGTTCCTTGTGATGGGTGTTGTCCATCATCATCTCCATGTTAGTTGTCCTGGGTGAGTCCAAGGAACTGGAGAGTAGGTGATGCAACTCTGCTGAAATTCAGGGCTCAAATGGCACATGGATGGACCAAAGATTTACATCTCTGGGACATACATTTACCTAGTATATTGCTAATTATGGGTTCAAATAAATGTGGCAGAAGAGCCATGTGTAGAGAACCTATAAATGAGTCTAATTCTGTTACACTGGTGAACATAATTTCCAAAGAAAGGCCCACTGCCAAATTCTTGAGCTATCTGCCTTGCTTATAATTTTTGGATATCTCTAGAGCCCTCACGAGCCATGCTATTTGAGGCACTGTTTACTGTGGCAGTCAATGAGATCCTGCTGAGACTTGCACAAGCATAACCGCTGGCATGACCTCCCGACTCACTTTGAAATCTCTTAGCCATAAAAACTCATTTGTACTTACCATTTCCCCCTTTTGGTCAATGTCTTATTCCTGATGCATTGCTAGTTGGTGCTTGGTAATAATCCCTTGGTGCCAGGGAGGTTCATCCCTGGGAGTCATGTCCCACCAAGGGGGTGGGAAGTGGGGAAGGTAGTGCATTTATATGCTGAGTTTGGCTTAGAGAGAGGCCACATTTGAGCAACAAGGAGGCTTTCAGGAGGTAACTCTTAGGCAGTATATAATACTAGGCTATGTTTCAATTTCACAAGAAAAGGTTCATAAGTACAATCATCAGTGTCAATGGCCTGGCATAATGGTCTGTCTTCCTTCATTAGACATTGCCCTTGCCTTTGGGGGATTCTTGCTGTCCTATTAGATAATGTAGCAGAATTCCTCAGAATGGGAATTCAATATTCTTTCAGTTATTGTGTGGATCTCCACCCACTGAGACAATGTCTTGTGAACACTTGAACACATTCACATGTCTTAGAGGCATGTCCCTGGTGAACCCCTTTCCATGCATCCCCACATCACTGACATCCCACACCTTCCCTACCACTGCTGTGACCCTTCTGTGATCCAAAATCTCTTCAACAATGAAGCCAACAAAACAAAATAAGAAAATGAAATAATTTTAAAAATAGCCAATAAAATACAAAAAAAAACAAATTGAAATTAAAAAATTAAAAAAATTTAGACATTGTATCTTTCATCACTGTAAGCTCTGTTGTCTTGTATTTACAGTGACATATTCCTCCATATATTCCCCCAGTGTCTTATTTCATTTTATCTTCAAAGGAGCTCTAGGATACAGAAAAGCCCTAAAGAGAATACAGGTGATTCCCACACACCCAACGCCCTCCCCCTTTCCCCCTCTCCCTTAACACTTTATATGTAGATAGTACATTTGTCACAATTGATATACAAATATTGAAGCATTGCTACTAACCATGGTCAATGGTTTACATTATGGTTTACCTTTTGGATCGTACATTTTTATAGGTTTTGACAAAGTTTGAAGTGGCCTCTATCCATTATTGCAAGTTCATGCTGAACGATTCTAATGCCCTAAAAATGCCCTACATTCCATCAATTCTATTCTCCCCCACCCCCAAACCTATGGTAATCACTAAGTTTCAGTTTTTGAATAAGATTCATAGTTACTTGCAATAATAATGAGGGATTGACATATTGGTCTGTTTTCTTTCATTAGGCACTGCCTATGTTCTCAAGGGATTCCTGTCCCTCTAATTGAGAACACAGGAGGACTCCCCAGGTTGAGAGTTTAATATTTTGTTTATTGTGTGGGTCTCCCCCCACTGATATAACACACTATAACAATGTGAACACTTAGATATTCTATATAAGCCTGCCCCAAGTGTACCCTATCCCATATACCCCCCACACCCGACATCCTACACCAGTAACCTTCCCCTGCCATATTTGCCAAAAGAACATTTCCAACATTATTGGTTTAACCACAGACCTGCAAATCCCCAGAATTCATTTGTTCCTTCCCCCAACCCTCCCCCCAGTCCCGTGGATTGTCTGATCCAACCCCCCCCCCCAACTCCCTCTCACAGACCAGCACGGTTGAACCCAATCAGGTCACTGCACCACTCTCCTGCACCTTCTTTTTAAACATTTTGGAAAAGGAGTATTGAATGTTTGAGGATATAAATATAATTTCATTCTGCTGATCTAAGCACTTAAATTCCCAAAATTACCTGATCATTTTGTCATTGGATAGCATCTGTTTATGGTGAGCCCTTTGGACTGTTTTTACAGGTGTTTTGCTACTGTTAAAAAACAAGCATCCTGAACACCTCAAACTTTCTTGAAGCCCAATGACATATTAAGTACAAATTATATTAAGCAGAGCTAATACAGATTTATAGGAGGTTGTGAAAGTAGTTTTACATCCAAAATTTAAAGGTAAGGATTATTCTATGTGGCAGTTTGAGATTATTTATGAATCCCAAAAAGAAAGATTGTAAAATAATCTATGCCTCTGGGTGTGATACCCTTTGATTGCATTAGATTCGGCTGAGATGTCTGATTAAATTACCTGCTAAGATTAGGGCTTTGATTTGGCCACATCAGTAAAGCGTGACTTAGGTTGAGTCTCCGCCCCCTTGGTGGGCCTATATAAATGGACACGCTCTCAAGAAGATGCGTGGGAAGAGAGAGAGCTCTGTCATTTTTGATCATGGGGCCCTGGGGAGAGATGAACCATTTGCCTGATAGCTTACAGCTGACCTTGGAAAGAGCCAAGACTGATAGAGAAGGTCCAGAAAGAAACAAGCCCTTTGCCAGGAGAGAGGAAGCCCTGAGAGACAAGCCCTATGCCAGCCTGCAGCTGAGATAAAGGAAGCCCAGAGGGGAAGGCTGAAAATCCTTGCAGAGAACAGCAACCATCTTGCTTCAACACATGGCAAATAAATACACTTTATAAAAGCTAACAGATTTCTGGTACTTTGCATCAGCACCCCTTTGACAGACTAATACACTCTACTTGGAGGGTATCCTTTTTAACTTCCTAATCCTTTAAGCAAACTGATCAGTATTAAATGAAAAGACATGGTGGCTTGACTTGCTGTGGAATAGAAGAAGCTCTTTGAGTGATTAAGCTAACTACTGCATCTTAAAAATAAATTTACTCTGAAATTCCCATTAGAGCCCATTGAATTCATAGAGCAATATGGTCTCCTTGTTTTGTTTAACAGTTATATGTTCTCAAGGGTGTTAATGACTCATTGTGCTGGAGTTGAGCTCTAATGTGTTTCTTTCCTTAGGCCTTATCACTTATCTAGCCTGTTGATTAACTCTCCCCATTGATATACCATGATCCAATTGAGTAGGCTGTGTGATAAGCACCTCAACAATAACACTAAAATCTAAGCAGGGAAATAGATGGCACATTGATAAATAGAAATGCATGCATTGAATTTTAAAAATATGTTCTTTTTGTGCACTTTCAAAGCCATAGTTTAAACACCCAAAGGTCCTTTCCATGAATACATCAATGTACAGTTCTCTAAATTTGCTTTCTTTTTCATAAACATTGGTCCAGGTTTTCTAGGAAATTGAAGAAATCATTATTCTTATTCCACATTTTTGGTTACTTTTAAAATTAACCTTAAATTTTTCCATCTGGTTTAAATATTCTGCCAGTGGCTCCTACACCTGATTTCCTGGTCACTTCCCACTTAAATTTCTGCAGCTGCAAACTCTCAGGCAGCTATTGATTCTATGTCTCCTTGCTAAAGGTTGCTAACTTCATCAACAGCAATGCTATAAATAACATCTGTTAAGATTCTCTTATTCCTTGTTGCTAACTCACAAAGAGCTTTTTTTTTTTCCGTGCCTGTTTAATATTGTTGACGTCCATTTTGTTCATCACTCTGCAAAGAATATAGGACTGAATTACTCCCGGATACTACTACAAAGTTGATACACATTTGGCTTCTGGATCATGAGCTGGAACCCCCAAATCTGATGTTCTTGGCAACCAAACCCATATTCTATATTCTGTTTTGGTTCACAGAGGCTTTTATTAAAAAAAAAATTTTTTTTTTTATTGCATCAGCTTGCCATGCGGGGGGACCTGCTCTCCCTGCCATGAGGAGGTCCACTTGCCTTTATCAGGAGGCCCCAGGAATTGAACCCAGGACCTCCCATATGGAAAACAGGAGCCCAATCGCTTGAGCCACGTCCACTTCCCATACAGAGGCTTTTAGATCAGGAAAAACATAGTTAGAGTTGTTGCCTGAGAAGCTGTGTAGACTCTTACTCAAGCATCCTCTTATATCCCTTTACTGATGCCTGGCATTCAGAAGCACAGACTTGGGGTGACATCTTAGTTTATTTTGTTTAGAAGAACTTAAACAGCAGAATTTTTAAAGATCTGCATGAGGAACAATTAGCTTAAGCATTATGGCATTAATATGAGCTTGAAGATTGTCAACCCAGGGGTCTCATCTGTTGTGCAGATGGACACTGGTGTGCCACAAGCTTTCATGGTATGCTGCCCAATTGGGAACAGTCTGTAAAGTTTTCCTTTTGTACAACTGAGAGTATTCTTAGTCACAGCAACAGCTAATATTGGTCTGTGCTGGTCAGGCAACATGATGCAGGTATGTGTGTGAGCATGTAACTTCCCAGCAGTAGAAAAAGAGAAGCATAGAATACCATGTATCTTATACAAAAGAAAGATCATGTGTTAGTGGAAACTGACAATAACTTTGCCCTATGAAAGTATATGTACATATAAAATATTAATTTTCCTGAAGCATAATTTACATACAACACAACGAATGCACCCATTGTAAGTGTATAGTCTGAGGAGTTTTGATATATGCATGAATACATTTAACCATCACCTGAATCGACACACATGGTTTTCAACATACTAAAATGTTCTCTTGTGCCCCTGCCAGTCTACCTTCTATTCCATTCCCAGCCAGCCACTAAATTTTCTAACAATATAGATTAGACTTACCTGCTTTAGATCTTCATACAAATGGAATCATTCAGTATGTACTTGTATTTGGCTTCTTGGCTCAGCAAATTGTTTTTGAGATATATTCATATTGTTATGTGTATCTGTAAACATTCATGTCCTTGTATCTGTGTGGAGATATGTTTTTATTTCTCTTGAGTTCATACCTGGGAGGGGAATTAATGGATCATATGGCAAGTATATCTGTAATTTTAAAAGAAACTACCAAACTAAGGTGTTTATAACATTTTAGATTCTTACCACCAAGGTGTGACTTTTTCAGTTGCTCTGCATCCTCATCAATCCTTGGTAATGTCAGTCTTTTTAATTTTAGCCACCTTAGTGGTATCTTATTGTGGTCTAAATTTGCATCCCTATGGTGACTGATGATGCGGCATGTTTCCAATGTTTATTGGCTATTCATATTTCTTTTGTGAAGTGTATGTTCAAATATTTTGCTCATTTTAAAAACTGCATTGTCCTTTTATTATTGGCTTATGAGAGTTTTATAATATTCTGGATACAATTCCATGGTTAATATGTATATTTTGACTATTTTCTTTCAATCTGTGATACCTTTTTTGATTAGCAAATATTTTTACTTTTGGTAAAATCCAATTTAGCCATTTTTTCCTCTTCTGGATAGTACTTTTTGCGTCATAAGAAATCTTTGCCTACCCAAGAAGGTACAGCTTTATGGTCTTATGTTTTACATTTAGTTCTATGATCTGTTTCTAGTTTATTTTTGTGTACAATAAGAGGTAGGGTTCAAAATTCATTTTTTTTCAATGTGGACATGTGATTGTTACAGCATTAATTTTTGAAGACTATCTTTCTCTTCTCATTCTGTTCAAGCTCAGTGACCTTTCCTTCTATAGCATCAATCTGCTATTATATCCAGCTAGTGAAATTTGCACTTCAGATAATATTTTCCAGTTGTAGAATTTCCTTTGGTTCTTTCTTTAAAGTTTCCATTTCTCTCATTGCATTCAGATTTTCTGATAAATACTTGAACATATTTATAATAGTCCTAGCCTCATAATTATATCATCTTTGTCATTTCTGGGTCTATATCTGTGAACTATTTTTTCTCCTGGTCATGCAGAAAATTTTTTCCTGAGTCTTTGAATGAATAGTAATTTTTTATTTGGTGCTGGGCATTGTGAATATTAAATTATTAAGTATCTGGGTTTTATTGTCTTCCTTTAAAGAGTATTGAGCTTTGTTTTGGCAGGCATGTAAGTATCATGTAGATTAGTTTAATCCTTGTGAGAGTTGTTTTAAGCTCTGTTATTGCAGATATAGTGTAGTCTTGACTCTAGGAATAATTTTACCTCACCACTGAGGTATGGATATTCTGGGGTCTTTACTGAATGTAGCATGCATTCAGTGATGTTTCTTTATCCTGGCTGGTTAGAACTTGAATATATCTTAGGTCACTGGGAAGTCTTGTAATTGTTCAGTTTATAGTTCCCCAGAAAATTTTCTTTCTCCAGTAGTTGTTCTTTGCTCAGCCTTGTGGTGTCTTGCTCTACACAACTTAATATTCATACAAAAACTCAATGGGACCTTTGTGCATATGTGAGGAGATATTTCTCTATATAGCTTCCTCGCCTCCAGTACTCTGGCCTGCAAATCCCAGACACTTAAGCTTCCTCAATCTTTGATCTCTGTCTCCTCTACTCAGTGATGACCCATGTTCTCTCTGGGTTCCCCTTTCCTGAGCAGCAGTGTGAAAAGTTTCTCTAGGCAAAAGGTCAGGCTGTTATAAGCTTCACCTCATTTGTTTGCCTTCTCTCAGAGATCAGTCTTGTACTGCCTGTTGTCCATGGTCTGAACACAGTGGTTTCATATATTTTATCCATTTTTCTAATTGTTTATGGTGGGGGGGTGGTGGAAGGTAATACCATTTAGTTCATTAAGACCAACAGCGGATTAAGTATATTTTTAAAAGCACAATTAAGGCATTTATTTCACCACAAATAATCATTAAAGAGTGCCCAGATAAAAGGTATGCTTATTTTGGATGTGATTTATTTCCTTTGAGAGCAACAATCAAGATCAGGTTTAAGATATATGCCGGAAACACTGATGAGATGATTATTTTTCAAATCGTAGTTCCTTGAGATTTTTTTTCCTATATCTGTGTGCCACCTGAATTATAATTTACTTAAAATATTTTGTTTAAGCTGACTTGCTTATAACCTAAATCTATTTGAAAGTACACTATACATTACCATAAATAGTATAGAATATACTATTTATGTATATAGAATATACATAATAGTATAGAAGTTTAGAAGCTAATTATATACTTCTAATGCACATTAAAACAAGCAAATAACTTAAAAAAGAAACAAAATGTATCTTTGAACTACTGAAGGTATCTTATATACTACCAGGATTCCTTTTCTACTCTTGGCCATACTGGAATAGAAAACACTGGGTGAAGAAAGGACCAATGAAGAATTGTGATGGGTGATGAAAATGAAAAATGCAGCAACCATTTTTCATTTGTAGTTTCTCATGGAATCATAAAACTGTAAAAACAAAAACAAACAAAAAAAACTAACCTTTTCATTTCACAGATGAGGAAACAGTCTCATGGATGGACTAACCCGTGCCCAAAGCCTCACAGCTGGTTAATTAATTCAACAGATAATTATCAAGGTCTGATTAAGTACTAGGCACTCTTCTAGGAACTGGAAATACAACAGCAAACAAAACAGTAAAAACCCTTGCCCTTTTGGAGTTTACATTCTAGTAAGGACTAGAACTCCCTTTTTCGGTTCCATGTCCAGTGGTATATTATTTTATGGCATATTCACAACAAAAGATGGCACCTAAACTTTTTAATAACTATACCTATCTTGTCCCTCAACAATTTTAGGATAAGGATTTGCACTATGTAAAATCAGCCTGATGTCATTATTATCTCAGTATAACACATGTAAAATATGCTACCTCACATGGTGACACTTTGTACTTTCTAATGAGGCCACTTCTCATGCTTTTGAGCTTTGGCCCTAAAAGGAGAGGGCAATCTCCATCTCTTACAAGAAAGTGCCCATGACCCATTACAATTACATAATCTAGAACTTTCTAGGATATAGTAAATCTCTGCTTGCAACACAGTGCCATTCGGTTTCTTATCTCATCTAGCTTCAGTATCTTGTTTTTGCCTTACTTTGGTCCTTTTGAATATATCATTCATCTAAGGTATTTGTGCCATTTATTCCTATCAGTTCCTATATAGTGGCTGTATCTTCTCACAGACTTGGAAACTCTTACATGCTGGTTTGGGGAATAGAACACTCTACTCTGACATTCTAATCTTGAAAGTTGACTCTTTTCCTGACAACTTTGATGTTTTTCACAGGTGCACACCTCTCCCGGAGAGGTAGAAAGGGTAGGATGGAAGAAATCATCAGAAATGAGTTTGGGCACTCAGTTGAGTCTCTCCTTTTTGTCCCTAAATCAGTGGGATTTGTGAAAGATGCTATGTACTCATGGAATTTTCAGTCTCTGGAATTCCCAGGCGTCTTCAAGTTGTCTTTGAAGAATGCTTATTTTACAATGTATTTCTCCTTCTAAAAGGAGGAAACCAGAGAGGGTTTTTGTTAGCAGATAGCTGAGATGTGATAGTTCCCTTTTATTGAGGACTTGCTGTGTTCCAGGCATTGTGCTATGCTCTTTAAATGCTTTGCCACAATCCAGACCTTTACAACAATCCAGAGATGAACAAATGAGGAGGTAGAAGCTTGGTGAGGCCATTTAACCTCCCGGACATCAAATAGGCAATGTGTGGCAGAGTCAAGATCCAGTTCCATCTGTAGTGAGTGTGCTAGTTCTTAACTATTGTTTATCTGAACCCCTTCTAGAATATAGCTTATTAATTTCAGTATTGTGATAAAATCATAAATACGAAAATATGTGCATAACATTAAGCCTAGGATTTTTCTTAGAATATTCATTTTATAGCTGAAGAAAATGAGGCAGTCTGTTGGCTTTGCCTCAAAATCTCAAAGGGAAATAATGGCAGTCTGAATCAGAACCCCAAACTTTGAATTTTATTCCTAGCTTATTCCCAACCCAACATTTTAATTCCAAGAGAAAATCATGGGGAGCAGATGTGGCTGAAGCAGTTGAGCGACCACTTCCCTCATAGGGGGTCCTAGGTTTCCTGGTGCTCCTGAAAAAAGCAAAAACAATAAGTAAAACAAACGAAAAAAATCAACTCAGGGAAGCCAATGTGGCTCAGTGGTTGAGTGCCGGCTTCCCACATACAAAGTCCCGGGCTCAATCCCTGGCCCCCTGTATCTCAAAAAATAAATAAAATAAAAGAGAGAGAAAAAAAACTGTTCACCTTTGGATTGGCTTGAATTGTTTGGTTAAACCCCAGTGTGAACAGTTACAACAGAGAAGATTTTAAGGGCAGGGTTATAACACGGGCATCACAAAATACTTCATTCTGTTAAATTCTACAAATACTTATGTAAATGTTTATTGTGAGACTCTTTATCGATTGCATTATGCCTTTTTGCTCTTTGGCCATCTCAAATAAACCATTCTATTACCAGACCAAAACAAAGGAGAAAATACCCTTTCAAAATTCAAGGAAATTGTCTTAGTTTATCGAGATTAACCCTCTCATCATGAAAGATGTGTGCATGTGTTGCAGGTGAGAATATAACAAATTTAATAGGAAATGTCTCTTTCTTCATAATACCCTGTTAGGATGCGCCATTTGGAAGAAAAAGAAATTAGTTTAATTGGAGACACATAATCATCAAAAACAATCTTGTTTCCATCGCCATCCCTGCAAATACAATTATGGTTAATTCTCATGAGTCTGCGCTAATGAGGGGAGGGTGTAATGTGGATGGTTGACAGGCTCAGATAATCCACATAACTGACTTTCAATATTTCCTCCCACTAAACCTATTCACCAGAGTTGCTAGCAAGTACTGTAATGGAAATAGCTGATTCTAGTTTCCTTCCTCTCCTCCCAACACCCAAAACCCCAGGCACCCTTTGATGGAGAAGTTAGTGAGCAATGAAATGGCCAAAAAGCTGTGGGAGGAAGAAGAGAGAAGGAAAGTCCATCAGTCCTTGAATAAATAAAAACTAGTTTCAGGATACATTTCTGAAATGGCAGGTCCTGCTACTTGTAGAATATTGTTTTGATCAAGATTCTCATCACATATGCTTGTACAATAATCATATTTCAAATATAAGTTTATGTTATTCAATTCCAGTTACTTAAAATATTGTCTTTTTAAAAAACCTTGAAAATGACAGATGTGGTTGGAGTTCTTTGATCTTTACTTCTTCTCAAAAGGGACCCAACCACCCAGACGCCTGTTAATTATTATGTAAAATGTCTGTTTTTCCATCTATCCGGGTTTTTTTCTATGTATTTACATAGAAATTTAGAGAAAATAATCATGTTCTTTTGTTTTGCTTTACAGTAGTCATATACTCTCTGTGTTGTTTATCTATGTGGTGTGCTGCCCAAATCCCACTTCAATGAAGGAGTGGTTGTCCCAGCAGGAATGCCGTCAGCAGACAGTTTTCAGCGTTCAGCCTCTTCAGAGACTGCCTCAAACACACACAGCCACCCCACCCTCAGTCTTGCCCCTTCCACAGGCAGCCAACATTCCAATGACAGATCTATGCAAGATTGCCATGTTGGCCCAACTCAGGACAGCTCAGAATGGCCTTGCTAGATTCAGAGGTCCCTGCAAGGTGATCGGGCAGCTGCCGGGGTTACCCTACAGTTCAGTGTCTCCCTCTGCCCACTTCTGCTTCTTCAGATGTTGATCCGACGAATATTCTTTAATAAACATCCTGCACAGTAAAGCCCATCTCAGGATCTGCTTCCCAGGAAACCCATCCTATAATATGTAGGATGCCCCTTGCTTACTCTTTGGCTCACTGGCAAGTCTTGGAAGGCTCAGTTGCTAGTAAACATAAATCAACCTCATTCTTTTAACATTTATGTAGTGTTTTGTGTCAGAGACTGGGTAGTTGTTCATCAAGCCCCTGGTTCCCTTTCTCCCTGATTACACTGCAGTTAGGTGTGACGTGGCCAGCTTACTGGAATGCAGAAAAATGTGATATACGACACTTCCACCTGATCAATAAAAGCCTCATGAAGTCTTCCATGCCCTTTCTCATCATCCATGTACCAGCAAGATGCCAAGTTTCTAGCAGAAGAGTCCAAGGTCCTAGGGGATGGCAGAGCCACATGACAAAAGAAGGCTTGATTACTGAATCACTGCATAGGAGACTGACCATGAACCTCCACATTTGAATTGTTAAGCTCTTGAAATATTTATTTCTTACAGGAATTAGCCTTCGTTGCTTGATGTGATAGAACACTTTGGCTGTTTTCAGTTTCTCACTATTACAAACCATACTGTTCTGAAGATTTTGCATGTCTCCTTAGGTGCAAATGTTTCTCTTTTGTAAATAAAGAGAAGTGGAATATCTACGTTGTGAGATGCACAAGCTTTAGAATTAAATACACATTTCTGTACCGTTATCCAACGTGATTATACCTTTATATTCCCACTAGTAGTGCATAGGAATACTTCTTACATCTTTGCAAATGAGATTAGCAAGGGGAAACTGCTAATTTTGGTGAAAAACTTTTTGTATGCATTTGAATTAGTTTTATATCTCAAATTCTAGTACATAAAGTTAATAAAAATAGTAGACATTTGACACTCGCAGTTTAGTCTTTTTGAAAGCAGCCCCTAAATTCATGCCATGGAGTCTCTAATTGTTTTGCTGAAGTAAGACTTTGAATTGTGTGTTCCAAGGCTGATGTATAGCCCTGTCTATCTAGCTATTGTATGAACCTAAGCAAATTCCCAGAACTTATCTTAGGCAACTTGGTTATTCCTTCTTATTGAGAAGGAAAATTAGCAATAATCATACTGGCTTCTATTTATTGAGTAGGTAATAATATATGCTAGACACGATGCTAAGCATTTTACCTGCATTAACTTATTTGAGCCTCACGGTAACCCTCTAACTACAAGTCACTATTACTTATCCTGTCTTTCCAGATGAGAAAACTGAGGTCAGGTAATACCTTTTATAGTTGAAAGATCTAAGACATAAACCTCGGTCCATCTGACTCTAGGACTAGGTTTTCTCCTACACTAGTTTACCTACATACAACTCTCATTCAAAGTCTGAAGGTATCACATAAATTATTCAATTAAATTTTTACTGTACTGTATTGGAGCAAATTAAGGGTTGTAGTTGCCTTTATTTATCTGGGGGTTAACTAGGTTATGAGGAAGTAACCCCTTGTGAATTTAATGGGTTAAAATGCATGCAGGGGGTTAAGACTTCTAACTCAGCTTTGCCAAACAACAAAATTATATAAGTGTACAGGCCCATAAGTGCTTTTAAGAGGTTTAAAAAAATGCTAAAACAAAAACAACAGTAAAAATCTGCACTCTGGGTGGCTGCTTGCAAAGCAGCTATAATCTCTTGGCCAAATCACATCTTGCTCAATGCCCCTCCCTGAACTTCCTTTGTCCTCAAACTGAACATAATGCAGAGGAGGTCTGTGTGGGTCTGGGACAAGATGGAATTTGGACCAGTTGTTTTCAAAGGTTACATTAGAAACTCAAAAGGCTAAAAGGGTTTGCTGTGAAAACTGCTTTCTAAAGTTGGGAGTCTCCGCATTACATCACAAGTTGGTACCAGGCAACTACAATGGGAGTGAAACTGGTAGCCCACAAATATACACAAGATGAACAAAATGTGAGACCCTACAGAGGAGGCACAAAGGCATGTTCGAATGCCTGAAGTTCTTCCAGTTTTATGGCTTTTGAGGCTGCAGTAGAATTCAGACATCTCGGGTTCAAGGTCATCTACTCTTGCCAAAATACAACTTTCTTTGTCAGCAAAATAAGGTTTGGATTTAAAAATAAATCTAGGACAATTAGATGAAATAGTTTTCACCAACTATAAATGAATCAAGGTCAGATTTTCTTAAAACAGAGATTAAAAAAAAAATCTGGGTATGAAACATTAGCAATGGACAAATTTGGGGTTTCCTCGGGCCTTACCATGTTGGAAAAAACTAAAGCTCTGTAAATCCCATATTTGGTAAAGGGCAAGAAGGCAGGGCAGACAAGACGAAAAGGACTATATGGGTATATATAACCGTGGTTTAAATTTGGTCTCATCTTGAGCAAATTCATCCCTTTAAAGCTGCCATTCTCTCTATATAATGGTATATGTTCGTGCATTTAACCAAACCCCAGGTGCTTATTACAAGTCTGGACATGGTTAGACACTTGGCTCTACAGTAGGGCACAGAAGAGACACAATCTCTTAACATCTTTGGAGGATACAAAGCAGAAAAGGAAATACATAACTAAATGTAACGATCTATAAACAAATATTTCTCATTGAGGCAGTGACTAAGAGGAAAATAATCAGGGCATGATGAAGAATGCAGGGGGAGACCTATTTAGATAAAGTCCTCATGGGAAATGTGTTTGAAAAAACACTGTTGGAATGGAGACAGATGTACAGAATGAGACAGATGAAGTTTAGGCTGCCAGTGTGAAGTTCTGAGGCAGCCTGAGCTAAAGAGAAGCTATGGCTAGGGCACACTGGGGCAGTGGGAGAGTGGCTCAAGTTGGGGTTGGAGAGGGAAAAACCAGCCAGATCCTCCCAGACAACGGAATGGCACCCGAGAGAGTTTTAGCAGAGCAGTGACATGGTCTGATTTACATTTTAGAACTATTCAACTGCATGCTCTATCTGGGGAGGAAGAGAGGTTGGGAAAGGGCTCTGGTGGAAGCAGGGAATTGCCATAGTTCAAATGCAGCAGGGCAGAGGAGCAAAAGTGAGATATATTTATTTATCTGTTCCCTTGTACTCATTTGGACCTCCGTCAAAGCTGACATGAACGTGAAATGTTTGTATAAGTCTGATTGCATTGCATGAATTCCTTTAAGCATTCTCAGGGGACATAACAATTAGGGAAGCTGGAAGGCCATTATCATGACTTTCAGCTTTGTCAGTTGTCAGTGACTGCTAGTGCACAAAGCACTTGTATCTGTGATGATTATAGTAAAGTGCAAAATACTTGAACTTCTGGGTTTATGCGTGTTTTGTATGTGCTGAGTGATCCACACAGTTGCCATGGTAGTGAGCATCTCAGGTAAGGATATTAGGGTGTGCACTTGCCTTTGGTCTCTTTTTCCATTTCCTTGACCCTAGGCTAAATGGAGAAGACAGAATAACAAGGATATTGAGATTCTGATTTTTCTTTGCTTTATGCTCGTGGAATATCTAAAAAGAAAGGAAGGTATGACATCTGTTTTCAAAGGACAGTGTGTAGAGCCTCAGGAGCTGTGAGTTTTAAAACTCCAGTGGAGATTTTTGACTGGCCTTTACATGTTCTATTGCTTGTGGATATGCTTTATCAAAGTCAGAAAGCTTTTTGAGCTGTGCTATACTGATATCTGCCTACATATTTGTTTCCATTTTAGTATTTGATTGCCTACCAAAGATGTCTTTGGAATTTGCAAGGCTCATTCATGAACTAGTTGTTTTGGAGAAAATGTGCTATCGGGCGTCCTATAGAGCAGGATTACCAGGCACCAATGAACATCCGTTTGAGATCTGTGGCCATAATTTAAAATGATGCTAGTCAGCGCTTTTAAACAGTCACAATGCCATAGCTTTCTAAGGCAGATTGCAGCCCCAGTAGTAAGTTCTGTGGCTTCAGCCTTTCTTTCACTGAGTTTTAAGTATATACTGAGCATCTAAATGAACAAACACAGTGTTGACAGGACCCTCAGTAATAAGCTCAGGAAAGCAGACTGAGAAAACAAAAAAGAAAACAGAAGTTAGGAGAGAGGAATGAAAAATAAATTCAGGAAAAGGGCCTTGAAAATCTCTTTGATGTTCATTTCCTAGTCTGTCACTTTCCATCTATGTGACCTTGGGTGAATCACTTACTCTACATCTTTGTTGCCCTCTCTAAATTTGAAGGCTTAATTAAAAGATAGAGCCATTGGTGGCCTTTCAGGGAAAAGATGTAATCCAAGCACCAAGCATGCCACATATTTTATATTTCAAATATCCCTGATTCTCCAAGGATTTGGGTGTCTTATTTAATAGCTAGCAATAACAAGTAACTGTGATGAAAAGTTCTCCACAGAGGTTGAGAATTTGGTGAAGTTTCTTGCTCCCAAAAGAAAAAAAGAAAAAATAAGAAATTGCTGCTCAACAGGCTGATTTCCTCTAAAGTTTTGCTATTTCACCTACAAGACAGGAGGTTGGGAGTTCTAGAAAGTGTGTGCACACGCGCGCGTGTGTGTGCTATGTTGAGTTGCATGTGGGTAATATTGGACATTTGTTTTTTTGCACCAAAATAATAAGACATTTGGGACAAAGGAAACAAAGCCCAACACCATTTGCCTTTACTTTTGTTCATTTCTGTGTCCCCATGCTGATATAATCACAAATGCTAATTTAACCAAGTGTGGCCAATCCCCCAAAAGCCTCGGCAGTCAACCACATAATTTTGTGCCACACTATAGCACCTTCAATGCGATTGCTAAGATTTGTGAAATAATATGGAAATTTCAGACTATCGCCATGCTGATATGCCTGACTTTATCTTTTCCCCAGTCTTTCCCAACCTCTGGTTTAAATCATTGGTTCTCAATCTGGGGCAATTTGCAATGTCTGAGATACTTTTGGACTGTCATGACCTGGGGGCTGGGAGGATGTGAGAAAGGATAGATCTACAATGGCATCCAGCGGGTAGAGGCCAGGGATGTTGCCAAATATTTAACAATGCACAGGACAGCCCCACACATCAAAGAAATTATCTAGCCCAAAACGTCAACAGTGTTGAAGTTGAGAAACTCGGCTCTAGATCATCCCCTCAAACCCATAATCACATATGCCAATTTCCTGGGTTTGTAAGCATGCTAAAAAAAAAAAAAAAAAAAAAAAGCCAAAAATGTAATTTAATTTAGATTTTAATATGGTACACAAATAGCTTTCTCATGTGAAGTGCTTTCAAGTTTGTAACATCAAATGTAAAACAGGTTCATTTGTAATAAAAATAATAATAATCCCTTACATGTATGAGTACTTTATAGTGTGCGAAACAGATTCACATATATCAGCATGTTTGATCATCACTTCAATTGTATTAAAGAGTTATAGTTGACATTATAACCGTTTTATAGAAAGGAAATTATTTTTGCCTATTGCCTTTCCTGAAATGGCATTTCAACTTCCTAGAATACCTTAATTATTGAGGAGTCAACAACAAGTCTGACACATGTCAAGTAATTCTAGAAGGAAATATTCAGAGTATGGGCTGCTCATGTTTCTCTCTCACTGAGCGTGAGGGAACTTACCCAAGAGGAAAATGGAGTTTAGGGATTGCCATGGAAGTGGTAAATTGTATGGAATGCCACCATGTGCCACTCATTCGAATTATAAATATTCATACTTTTAGAAGGCAGCAAGTGATATTAGAAGTGATTTTCTTACTTGAATTGTTTTTTTTTTTTTTTTTTTTTTTTAAATAGAACCTGAAACAGGGAGGGGTTACGGTCAGGGAAAAGTCCTGGCATCTGACTTACATTTTGCATGGCTTTTACTATGCTTTGATACACGGAGAATAACTTGAAACTTTAGTAAAGAAAAGATCAGGGAAATCAGACACTGAGCTGTTGTTTGGGTCTCCTTGGCAAGCTAAAAATATATGAATATAAATGTGTCAAGTCCATTAGATACTCAAAGAACCCTCTGATTCTTTAAAAATTTTAAAGGCAGTCTTTGACAAGAGATTTTTCAGGGCAGAGACAAGGATTCAGAAGGGTCTTTGCTGAATGTGAACTGAGTTTTTATCTCTTTGAGGATTGGCAGAGAGCACATTGCTTTTGAACCCAGGCTTTTGCAGAAGACAGACCTGGAATGAAATGCTGGTTTGGCCACTTCTGTGTGAAATGACAGGAGATAGCATGCAGTGATGCCTGATTTCCTTATCTGCTAAATGTGGATGGTTCTTTTGGATATAGTGAGAATTAAAGTCATGATGTAATAGGCTTAGCACAGTGCCAGGCACTTCCGTAAGCACCCGAGGACAGCAAATCCTTCTCAAAGGAGCTATGAAGTTCTGACTTTGGCCATTCTTGCAAGTATGATCTCTCTTTGTGATAAAAATCCTTGAATATATGTTCCCTCTTACCCCTGTGCAATGCCACTGTCCTAAATCAGACCCTTGACATGTTTTGCAAACATCCCTCTATTTAAAAGCCTGAAAAGAATCTAGCTTTCCTAAAGGAGTAATTCATTCTTTGCCTGCCCTTTAAATGCTGGAGCATTTTAGGGCTTTCTCCTTATCCCACTGCTTCTCTCACACTCTACCTGATGCTGTGTTTTAATAAGTGTAGTATGAAAATAACATGCAAAAGAGCTAATATTGTTTACTATGTACCAAGCATTAGGTAATCATTTTAGGCATGTTGATTAAGTTAATTCTCAAATTAACTCTTGGAAATCAGTGTGCTTGTTATTCCCATTTTGCCAATGAGAAAATTGAGGCCTAGAAAGGTTAGTTAAGGCCAAGGTCAAGCAGCTAGGAAGTAGCAGAGCTGAGACTGAAACCCAGGTATCAAGTCCTGAAACTTATATTGGTAATCACTTTGTTTGATCTCATTTAGTCCCTCTATGCTGATGACTGTCACACTTTGTACTTTCAGCCCAAACTTCTGAAAAACTATGGTGACGATGACATGACGATAATAGTGATGCTTTACTAACATAATTTTAACACCCTCCCCAAAAGGATGTAATAGTTGACATTATCCCAACTTAAAGATGAGAAATCTGAGGCTTAAGGAGGTTTAAAGTGGTAAAGCTCCCCCATCTATAAATGGCAAAGACAGGATTAGTTCGTCTGATTCTTAAAGCCATATTCTTAATTCAACGGTCTCCTTGAATATTCCACAAGCACCCTATTCTAAGACAAACTTTTCCCCTTCCATTTTAAAGTTTCTGAAAAGAGGTTGCATCTTATAAATAAGTGTATCAATACATTGCTCTCCTTATACCCCAATATTAGTTTGATGGATGGAATAACAAAACTCAGAAAATAAGGAATTTATTCTAGTCCCAAGGCTAGAACATAGTAGGTGCTCAGTATAAGTTTATTAAAGAATGATCCACCCCAAGATTACCCAAATCTAGCTGTTACTTCAGATCTAGATGAAAGAATCAGGAACTCAGGTGGACAGAGCAATTGTACACAGAAAAGATTCTTCTGGGATGCTCTGAAACCAGAAAACCTCAGCTGTCCCTGGGCAGACCCAGAGAATATGCCTATGTAATTACAACCATTTCAAGCCCTTCTCTACTTTATGTGCATTTTGGTCACAACTCCCTTTTGTTGTGCTTCTTTCCCTTTTGTGCCCCATTATGGAGAACCATGGCCTCAGGCAGCCGCTGGGTCTTTTCCCAGGCAGTGATGTCTTGCCTCAACTTCCATTAGTTGCTCTTCTACCAATTTTACAATTGCCCTCAGACTGTCAGAAAATGTGACTTGACAACTTGGAGCCTAAACACAATTCTCAAGACCTAAATCCCTCGCTCCCTTCCAGATCCTAAGAGAGGCTGTGGATTGCAAACTTTACCAACAAATCAAATCTGTTTTGTTCAGTGAAACAGTTCTCTAATAACTGTGAATCATTAGGCATCATAACGAAAGGGCCAATTTTCCTGCTGTTAAATGAGCTTTTTACAAAATTAGGTACCTTTAATGTCATGGGTAGAATTAAATTACCTGAATGTAACATTTTAACAAAGGATATAGTGGCTAAGAGGTTTTGCCGTTGTTTTTTTTCCTACCCCCCTTGGAGAATATCTTGCATGTGCCCAGCTCTAGATCTGGAAAAACTCACTTATAATAATAATTAGACATTACCATGACAACTGTAACGTTTTAAAAATTGATATTAGCAAAAGAAATAATCTCCAAAAGAAGAATTTTTGTTGAGGAAATGTATGTGAATTTTCAAGACGTAACAAAAACATGTATAGTTATCTTAAAATATACTATAACTTTTCCTGACTATTAGTGTTAATGTAAATCCAAAGTGTAGTTGAAATCTCAATGCGATAGAGCCACACCAAAGTTAAAGGATGGCCTCATTGGTATTATCTCTTAGAGAAGAATAAGACTCCGTTTCAAAAGGACCTTGAATGATGACAGTCATCAAATATTCATGCCATAAAAACTCTGCCAAATGCTGTTTCCTAAATAAATGTCAAGAGTTTAGATGGCATTCAGCAAATTATTCCTGGATGAGTGTAAACAGTGTTTCTTTAATTAAAAGCAAGCAAAAATGATAACTAATTAAATGTCATGATGTGATGGGAAAGTATAGATTCTGGGGGATGTTCTGGGGAGATGAGTGTAGATTCTGAGGGAGGATCAATGAAAAGGCTAAATGGGAAACTATGCCAGAGAATTGGACCCTGATTCTGAGGAGAGGGGACTGTATGGAGAGCTAGGAGTGACTTCCGCCTTTCTGCAGAGCTGTTTCCAAACAATGCCAAATAGTAAAATACTAGCAAAACTGTGTCCACAGAAGGGAGAGCCTTTCAAAGGACGGAAGCCGTAGTAAGTGCAATCATTCACATAGGTTGCTGTTATTAAAAATAATAACTAGCACTCAGCACCTCCTCAGTTCTAAACACTTTGTGCATACCACCTCACCAGATTAAGATTGTGTGTTGAGCACCAGCCAAGTACACAAAACCATTTGTGTGTGTATGTATGTGTGTGTGTGTGTGTGTGTGAGAGAGAGAGAGAGAGAGAGAGAGAGAGAAATTGGTATTTTGCATTTCTAAAAAAGCATTGAATGGGTCTCAAAGGGAAATTTTGGAACGTTGCTGAATTTAACTTCCTTTGTTCATATTTTGAATTGGTATTGTTTTTATTTTTAATTACATAATGGGAGGGGGTAGGTGGCACCATAATCTTTTCAGTATTCAAAAGCTTTAAAGCTTTGGCCTTGGCCACTGCGTTTCCACCACCATTTCCTTTGTTAAAAAGTTACCATCAGATAATCCAACGAAGAGGAGAAAACTGAGGCATGCAGCGTTAAATGAGATTGGGCCACAGGTCTCCCTCTTGCTCTGAACTTGCTCTGAACCACTTGACCGAGGCACCTCCTGGCCACCTCCCATCCTTCTTAGACATGCTGCCCGTTGCAAATCTCCCTTGATGTTTTTAATCTGAATTTTGCGTCCGATTCCATATCATCACTCCCCAGGATATTTCTACCCAGGCTGAAAACTCACATCCCGCTTCCAGGCATCTGCTTTACGTTTCCTGGATGGCCCAGTAATGTGTTTGTTTAGCTCACTTCACATTAGACTATAGATTCTGCCAATGGCCTTTTGAACACTCAGGATGTTTGTTTTTGTAAGTTTTGTCTTATCTCACTTCCTCTGGAAAAGCTTCACTTTTCACAGCTTGGCCTAAGCCTGAATCAGCAGCTCTCCGAGCCCTTCCTAGACTCTGCCAGTGCAGGAGGCTAGGGTGTCAGCAGTTTGAAAATCAGAGCCACCCTGCACTGCAGCATGGCATCAGATGACCAGAGGAGCAAACCAAGACCAGGGGGAGGAGCACTCAACTGCATTCACACTACTCCGTCTTCTTTTCTTTTCCTTTGCCTTCCCTCCTTCCTTTCCTTCCTTCCTTTATAAGTACATGGAAGTGGGATGAAGCTCAGTGATTCTCAAATCATGGGAAGTATCCAGGGAACTTGTTAAAATGCAGATTCTCAGACCATATCCTTGGAGATTCAGATACAAGATAGCTAGGTGAAGCCCTGGGAAGCTGTATTTTTAACAACCACCACCGATCCCCTCCCTGCCATTTTGATGAAATGGTTTACAGATCTGAACATGAAGAAAACTCCAGTACAGTGGTTAAAATCCTGCACTTGAGAGTCTCAGACCAGGCTTTGAATTCCCAGCTCAGCCATTGCCTAACTAGGTGACGTTGGGCAAAAATTAATCTTCTGAACCCCGGTTTTCCTCAAATGAGGATAAAACAAAAGATTTTATGAGAATTCAATGGATTTGACACAAAGTGAGTGTTCAATAATTATTAGCTGTTATTTTTAATCATAGTTTTCTAAAGAAACACAAAAATTAAAAATAGTAGAAAACAGAATCGTATTAACTAATCTTCTGTTAGGGAACTGGTCTTAGTCCATGTAAAACTAAAGTCAAAATTTGAACCAAAGTATGAAAGATAGAAAGCAAATGCCTAGCTCTCTTACTCCTGATGTCTAAAGCACACACTTCTTCCTTAGGTCGGTACTCTGTTCTGTCCCATCTTCACTCAGCAGCCTCCAGAAGGTATCTTGAATGTTAGTTCCTCATGAAGGGCAGCCTTCCTGACCCCTAGGTTAAATCTGCAGCACTGGTTACTTCCTCTCGATGTGTTCATCACACGTGATTGTTAACTTCTAGTTTGATGTCTGCCTTTCTGCTAAACTGAACTCCACTAAAGTGGGGGAACTTGTTGCCTATGCATAGCCTTATTTCCAATACATAAATATCTTTTGTGTGAATAAATAGCTATTAGGAAAAAAAAATTTAATTCATTAGTGCTGTCCATTTATGGAATGGAATTTCTTGGGGGTACTGAATAAACTGTCACAGGAGAGCCATTCAAATGGACTACTTGGATATCCTGCCAAGGGAATCCTTGCAATGAACCTGGTGACCCTTAAGTTCTCTTCTAGTCAGCCAATAATTTTCTGGACATCTTAAGGAAATCCTGGGAAGTTTCTTGAAGAAGGGCAGTCATGAATGCAGAGCTCTGCCTTGCTAATTGCAATGAGTTAGACAAATTGCACAAGAAAACGCCAGGTGACAGCATCAATTTTAATTATGTCTCAGTGAAACACCTGAAGTTAAGATGTAAACGATATACTGCTACATACCACAGAAACTCCAAATGATGAAGGGAGAATTAATGAGATGGAATATTTTGTTTACGAATCCATTACCCAGCCTTGCTGAATTTATTTTATTTTTTACTTTTAGTCATATGGAGAGATTTTAGCTTGGCATGAATATTCCCACAAAGGAAGGTGATTCACCATCTGAATGAATTAAGCATTCTACCAGACCTGGTCTCAAAAGTTGGAGAAACAGCAAAAATCGCACGTTCTTTCAGGTCTGGAAAAGCTGAGCTAATATTTTTTCTCCATTGTCTTTCATTTTCTGGTTCTGGCCAGAAATAGAAAGCCACTTTTATATCCTTTTCAATGTATTTCTTAGGGAATAAGAAACCTTCCAAGTGGAAGTAGGAACAGAAAATAAAATGCTAAGTTCTATTTGTTTTGGCACACAATCTTTATCTGAATTTTGTTCGTATGGCTGCAGTTTCCATTACTGCAAAATAAAAGCTACTTAGAAGGTTAGAAGGCTATATAATTCTTTGCCGTGTTCTTAATCAATATAGTTCTTATTACATCTTAATTCCATCTATAGGCAACCCCTTGGACTGAATATTTACATTCCATTGTTTTCAAAGAGAAATGAGTGCCATATAAAATCATAGTTATGTGTAATGCGTATGTAAGTGCACATAACATAATTATGCCTTCATTGTTCATATATTTGGCAAAGCCATGGAAATGTTGTTTTTAAGGTATTTCTATACAATCCTCCATTCATTTCTTTGAGCCCATTTGTTTTCTTCTGGGAAAGAAAATGCATTGGGAGAAAAAAAGAAAATATATTCTCCGGTGAATTGCTAACAGCTCCAGCTCCAGCTCCAGCCTACTTCCGAATTCTGGGAGGTCATTTTACACAGGCTCTGGACTCAGTCTGGTTGATGAAAGCCCCTGATACTCATTAGTAGTTTCAGCTTTATCAAGTATATACACAAAGAAAATCCATCATGGAGGCAACCAGATCATCACATGGGAAAAGACTAAATGCTGTGTGCAGACAAACCCATTCTTGACCACACTTTCAAAGAAGTCTGTGAGAAAGAAGAGTGTCTTGCTTCTCACCTATGTTGGTAAATGATGACTAAGAGGATTACTTTACTGCAGCGATTTCCAAAGATGATATTCTGTGGTCAGATAGTTTTGCGTAATAACTCCATGCTGTTTCTGCTTCTGGAGAGGCACGTGCATTTTTTTTTTATTAGAAAAGTTGTAAGTTTACAGAATAATCATGCAAAAAATACAAGATTCCTAGAGACCACCCAATTATTAATACTTTGCATTGGTGTGGAATGTTTGTTACAATTGATGATAGCACATTTTTTATAACTGTACTATAAACTATAGTCTATGGTTTAACTTAGGTTCACTGTGTGGTGTAGTGCCATGGATTTTTTTAAAAAACGTTTATTCTGTTACTATCTATACAATCCAACATTTCCCCTTTTAATCATATTCAATGCTGCTAATTGCATTCACAATGTTGTCCTACTGTCACCACCATCCATTACCAAAACATTTCCATCATTCCAAATATGAACCCTGCACATTCCCTGTCCCCACCCTGTCCCCTGGTAAACTATATTCTAAATTCTAACTTTATGAGTTTGCTTATTCTAACTGTTTGAAATCAGTGATATCATACAATATTTGCCCTTTTGGGTCTGGTATTTCACTCAATCTGATATCTTCAAGGTTCATCCATGTTGTCACGTGTATCAGGACTTCATTCCTTTTTATGTTTGAATAATATTCCATTGTATGTATACCACATTGTATTTATCCATTCATCAGTTAATGGACATGTCCGATGCTTCCATCTTTTGGCAATTGTGAATAATGCTGCTATGAACATCGGTGTGCAAATATCTGTTAGAGTCACTGCTTGCAGTTCTTTTGGGTATATGCCTAGCAGTGGGATTGCCATTTGCAAAGAAAAGGAGGACCCCTCCCTCACCCCTTATACAAAAATCAACTCAAAACATCAAACGCCTAGAAAAAAAGATAGGGAAGCATCTTCAGGACCTTGTGTTAGGTATGGTTTCTTAGATTTTAAACCCAAAGCACAAGCAACTAAAGAAAAAAATTAGATGAATGGAACCTCCTCAAAATTAAAAAAATTCGCACTTCAAAGGACTTTATCATGAAAGTAAAATGACAACCTACACAATAGGAGAAAATATTTGGAAACCACATATTCAAAAATGGTTTAATATCCAGAATATATAAAGAAATCCTTCAACTTAACAACAAAAAGACAAGCAACCCAATTTAAAAAATGAGCAAAAGACTTGAATAGATATCACTCCAAAGAAGATACAAATGGCCAGAAAGCATATGAAAAGATGCTCAACATCATTTGCCATCAGGGAAATACAAATCGAAACCACAGTGAGATACCATTTCATACCCATTAGAATGGTTGCTATTAAAAACAGAAAATACAAGTGGAGATGATGTGGAGAAACAAGAACACTCATTCATTGCTGGTGGCGATATAAAATGGTATAGCTGCTTGCTCAGGAAGACAGTTTGGCAGTTCCTCAGAAAGCTAAGTCTAGAACTACCAAATGACCTGGCACTCATCAGATTTATATGGGAGGGTAAGGAGGCCCAGATAGCTAAAGCCATCTTGAAAAAGAATGAAGTTGGAGGATTCACACTTCCCGAGCTTAAAATGTATTACAAAACCACAGTGCTCAAAACAGCATGGTACTAGCACAAGGATGGACACATAAACCTACAGAATCCAATTGAAAGCTCAGAAATAAACCCTCACATTTATGGCCAACTGGTTTCTTTTCTATTTCTTCTTTTTTTTTTTTTAAGGAGGTACTGGGGATTGAACCAGGACCTCATATTTGGGAAGCAGGCACTCAGACCACTGAGCTATTCCTGCTTTCCAACCAGCTGATTTTTGACAAGAGGGCAAAGAAGACTCAAAGGTAAAGACTCAATTGGTCTTTTCAACAAATGGTGCTGGGAAAACTGGCACAATGCATTTTAATCAATTGAAGGCCCTAAGAATTCCTGAAATAATATATATATTTAACTTAGCTTTTCCCCGATTCATTGGACCCTACCTTTAGCACGCTTATTTTATGGCACACCTATTAACAATAACTAGCCTTTCACTACCACACCTCAGCCTTTTACTTTGGACTTTTTTTTAATGTGAGGATAACCTACAATAGCCCAAATATATTCCAGCCTTTTTATGTCATGGCACACCTAGGAAAGTAGAATAAAATTTATAGTAGTTGTATGTCAAGTATACATGTAATGAGTTATTAACATCTTTTTACCACTGAATATTTTTACTATCTTTAAATGCCTTAAGTATTCCTCTGTGAATTATTGCATAAGTTGATGAGGCTGCTTGCTGTTGGAAGCACTAGCCCAGAGTGCAGAGATCAATAATGTGGGAAAAACCAGTGTACCACAGCTTACCATTTGGGGAATTCCACCCTGATGAGCTAACAGGTATGTAATGTGCCAGGTTGAACCCACCAGGCTGTTGGAAATACATGGCTACTGACTGTGGAGTCTTCTCCACTCCCATCCTTTGGTTTCAAGCACCTACTTCTCCAGAGTGAAGTCAGATATGGGCATTATGATTGGTGCCCATTGTGTCCCTGCCCACCCCATCCCCAACATTTTATGGGGAGCTGGTGGTGTCTCATCTGAACAACTCCCTCATTTCCTGTGTTATGTTCTTTTCATTTCTTCTGTCTTGGTTTCAGTGGCAGGCAGCAGACCAGATGGGGAGAAGTGGGGCATGGTCTATCAACTCTCCCTGCAACATTTCGGGGGATTTTCACTTCCTCTCAACTGAGAGCAGCCAGTTCACAGAGGATCCCCCACCCCGCCACTGCACTACTTGCTTCCAAAGCAGACAGCCAGAATTTGATTTTAATTTTAGAACTAAGCATGCTGGGAAAGTTAACAGGTGGGTGGCCTGTTAACAAGGAGACATTATATTCAAATGGGGTGATCAAAGTTGGTCAGTTTCCAGGGGGTTTCCAGATATACAGAGTAGCTAATACCATTTTGAGATCTCTTGGCTCTTGTTTGTTTGTTTGTTCCTCCTTCAAAAGTAATGCATATTCCTTTCTCAAAAGTGAAACTGTACAAACGAACAAAGAAAACAGTCCCTCATAATACCACTGTCCAAAGAGAACCATAGTTAACACAATATACTTCTTTCTGTCTCTTTTCATGCGTAAATGTTTGTAGTTTATTTTAAAACACTGGACCATCGGTACATGAGGTATTCTAAATATCATTTCCCACCTAATTATACATCTCGATTGTTTTTATGTGCCACGAAATATTCTTCTATGAGATCATTTCTAGAGACTGCGTGTACTCCCTTGTATAGCTCTGTCTGTGATGGTACATTTGATCCACCGTCTCACGTTATCTAAGATAGTGGTTTAACTTGGGGCTTTTTTATCCTATCATAAGCAGGGTTATGGCTAACACCTCTGTAACTGAATCTTTGCACAGCCACACATACTTGATTTTGTCCTATTTTTGCTTCATTAATTGTAAAATGTAACACACACACCAGAAAGTACTTAAAACATTTGTATAGTTAGTTGAATAAATATAAAAAATGAACACCCATGAGCCTCTACCTATCACAATTCCCTCTTTCTTCCCTGGAGGTTATTTCTTTGTTTTCTTACTAATTTCACTGTTTATACATACATCCCCAAATAAAGGCTCTTTTGACTGTTTTTAAACTTTTATAGAAATGGAATGAGATTTGGGGGTTTGGCCTCTTTGACTCAATATATGTTTTTAAAATGTATTCATGTAATTTGTTCATTCTCATTGCTGCATGGAATAGAATTACATGAATGTACCATAATCTGTGCCTTCTACTGTAGATGGACATTCAGATTTAGGCTATTAGACATGACCTAGGGCACATATATACTCATTTCCATATGGTATACATCTAAGCTTGAAATCATGAAGTCATGGGATAAGTGTATCTTTAACTTGAGTAGATAATGCCAAAATGATTTCCTAAGTGGTTGCACCAGCTGTGTACAAAGGGTCCCAAATTTCAATATTCTCCCAACATATACTTTTTGTCAATCGAGTGGGTGTGCAGTATCTCATTTTTGTTTTAATTTGCATATACCAGATAATTAATGAGGTAGAGCACCTTTTCACATGTTTGTTGGTCTTTTGGATCTCTTCTTTTGTAGAGCAAAAGATTTTATACAATTTTTCTCCTATGCATTTTCTCTTTTTTTCTCACTGGAAGGAGGGTTTTGTTTTGTTGTTTTTAAATTAAAAAAGCACTTTGTTGGTTATATGTGTTGCAGATATCTTTTCCCAATCTATGACTTGTCTTTTCACTCTCTTAGTGGTGTCTTTTGACATAATTTTTAAAAAATGTAATGAAACACACAAATTTTTCCTTATTAATGCTTTTTGTGTTTCATTTAACACATTCTTATCTACCCTGCTTTTGGTGTAAAGTCTAAGAATACATTGTTTAATACAAGATTCTGAAGGTTCCCCTATGTTTTCTCCTAAGAGTTTTATGGTTTTTGCTCCTATATATATGACATTGATCCATTTTTATTTAATTATTGTATATGGTGTGAGGAAGAAATACTTTGCATGTGGATCTCTAGTTTCCCCAGCACTGTTTTTTTTTGAAAACACCATTCTTTTCACATTGCATGGACTTGGCACCTTGGCCTAAAATCAATTGGCCATAGATGTGTGATTTATTTCTGAACTCTCAGTTTTATTCCATTGGTCTATTTGTCAGTCCTTAGGCCAGTACTATAGTTTTTTTGATACTATAGCTTTGTAGTAAATTTTGAAATTGGGAGGGGTGAGTCCCCCAACTTTGTTCTTTTTCAAGGTGCTTTTGGCTATCCAGAACCCTTCCACTCCCATATGAATTTGTTAATTGGCTTTTCTATTTCTACAAAAATGGCTGATAGCATTTTGGTCAGGATTATGTCAAATCTATAATCACTTTGGGTAGTACTGAATCTTAACAGGGTTAACTCTTATAATCCAAGAATGCAGGGTGTCCTTCCTTTTATTTAGGTCTTTAATTTCTTTCAGAAATGTTTTGTAGTTTTCAGTGTTCAAGTCTTGTACATCCTTGGTTAAATTTATTCCTAGATAGCTTATTCTTTTAGAAGCTATTGTAAATGGAATTATTGTCTTGATTTCCTTTTTGGATTGTTCATTGCTGCTGTATAGAAACAAAACTGATTTTTGTGTGTTGATCTTGTAACCAATAAATTTGCTGAATTTGTTAGCTCTAGTAGCTTTCCTGTTGATTCGGTGGGATTTTCTAAATATAGGATCATATCTGCAAATAGAGATAGTTTTACTTCTTCCTTTCTAATCTGGACACCTGTTATTTATTTTTCTTGCTTCATTGCTCTGGGTGGAACTTCCAGAACAATGTTGAATAGCTGTTGTGAAAGCAGGCATCCTTGTCATTCCTTATCTAAGTAGGAAAACTTTTAGTCTTTCACCACTGAGTATGATGTTAGCTGTGAGTACAATTGAGTTTTGTATAATATTTTCTATCCAGCAAATGTGTTTAATATCTCATTAATTTGGACAACTCATCTATAGTTTCTTTTGGATTTTATGCATCAAAATCATATATTAAATGGCAATTTATTTCTTCCTTTCTAATCCTTATGCCTTTTATTTCTTTTACTTACCTCACTGCACAGACTAGAAGTTTTGTTATAATTCTGCTTAGAAGTGGTGGTAGTGGACACCCTTATTTTATTTTCAATCTCAAAATGGAATTTCATCAATAAGTATGATGATTGTTGCTGTGGGTTTTTTTGCAGATCCCTTTTATCAGATTAAGGAAATTAGTTCCCTTCTTTCCTGGTCTGCTAAAAGGGTTCCTCCCTCCCTCCCTCCCTCCCGCCCCCTCTTTCTCCCTTCCTCCCTCCTTCCATTCCTCTCTTTCTTCTTCTCTTCATTTCTTTCTTCCTTCCTTTTTCTTCCTTTCTTTGTATCACGAATTAATGTAGGTTTTTTCCAAATACTTTTCCTGGTTTTCTGCATCCTTTGAGATATTCTTATGAATTTTCTCCTTTAATATGTTTTGGTGATCTATTGTTTTATAACCACCCCAATATTTAGTGGATTAAAATAACTATCATTTTCTTATCTCACAAATCTAGGGGCTGAGCGGCCTGAGCAAGGTGATCCTTCTGTTGCTCTTGTTTGGATGCTGTCATGCAGTTGCAGTGAAATATGTGGGGCTGGAGACATTGGCAGCTCAACTTGGAAGTTAGAATGTCCAAGACAGCTCATCACATATCTGGAACCTTGGCTGGAGATGGCTGGAAGTCCCTGTGCAGAAGGCTGGGTCTCTACCTTAATGTAATTTTAGGGCCTCTTTCTCTTGATATGGATTTTCCATGTGGTTTCTACAAGGTCTCCCAGCTGGGTAGCCTGATATTTCATATGGTTTTTCCGGCTTCCCAACGTGCAAATGTGGAAGATGCCAGGCTTCTTAAGGCATATCCCTCAGATACAGCACTACCTTGTCCATGTTCATTTGGTTAAATGCAAGTCACAGATCAGCCGAGATTCAAGGGTACTGCATAGGATGTGATACCAAGAGGCTACTTTTACAGACTGGCTATCACAATCCATTAATGTATTGAATTGCATGATTTGAAATCACAATGTCTACTAACCTTATATACCTGGCACAAACTGAACTTGGTATAATGAATTATCTTCTTTTATATATTACTTGCTTAGCTTGGTGCATTTTGATTTTTTTTCATATTACATTTCAAGAAAAACTGAGAGTCATTCTTGCCCTGAAAAAGAAACTTGCCTTAAGAAAGCAAGCTCTCTCTTCTCTTTACCTATGCCCAGGGACTAAGCCATCCTTGACCTTTCCATGGTGAGGATGGGACACCAGGCCAGTCTCATTGCTCCCAGCCTAGCTGGCATTAGAACCTAGGAGCCATGATTTCATTTGGTGACTCACTGTCATACTGGCACATCCAGTTCCCTGCTGATGGTGCCACCTTTTATGCAAAAGCACTCAGAATTCCCTGCATTGGCAATGAGATTAGTCTCCCTGGCTGTCCCCTCTTCTCTCTGACCTCATAATGATTTCGTTGGAGGCATTATAACAGCAACTTCCTGCAGCCCTACGGTGCCCCAAAAATGGAGGGTGACTCATACCTCTTACAAGAATCACATTTTTCTTTTCAACTCTTATACTGGCCATTCTATCCCCCACAGCCCATGTTCTTAATGCTTACTCTAAATAACCAACAAAGGGCTTGCTTCCAGAAAATATAACGAACTCCTCCAAATCAATGAGAAAAAAAAAAGATACAGTAGAAAAAAAGAATTGGAGAAAGACGCATGTCTTTTGTTTTACAAAAGAGGAAATTCAGATGGCCAATAAACAAGTGAAAATGTGCTCAACCTCATTAATATTCTTGCATATGCAAAGTAAAGCCAAAATAAGATACTACATACTCACTAGACTGACAAAAAATTTAAAAGTCAGAAAATTCCAAATGTTGGGAGAAGATAAAATGTTGGGAACCCTCAAACAAAGTTGATGTGGCCTAGACAGCAAGAGTTTAAAAAATGTCCCCAGGTGATATTACCCGTAGCTTAGCTGAGAACCATTCATCAGATATTACTAAAATGGACGCTGCCTTCCCCTGGGCCTCCTATAACTTCTCTGTTGAGTGAATGCTAAGACTTCCGAATTCTAGAGCCATTAAGCCATGCAAATCATTAAAGATGTCCCACAAATACATGTTCTAAAGAAAGGTCCAAATGCTGGTGTTTACCTTAAGTATCACATTCCCATTGACTAGTGGAAAACTTTTGGTTTATAAGAAAAGTTACACAGAGTTTTTCTTAGAGAACAAATTCAGGATTTTCCACATTAGTGTCTTTCTTGGTCATTACTTATTAAAGTAGGATAGGAAAGTAATTTAACAGTCCTCCAGGGAACAGAAGAAGTTTTTGACATTTTGAAGGTCACTTCTCTACCACCAGGGAAAGAATATAGTAAAACAGAACCACATTTATTCCCTAAACTCTTCTCTTGGGTAGTGCAGGGAAATCAATGGCATTGATGGACATGTGGAACACAAAGATGACTGAGAAAAACATTGAAGCAGTCAAACCCTCCTTTCAAAGGAAATAAAACAGTAATCCCAATTTCTAAAACTGATCAAAGCCAAGCAGCTCTGTTTGAAGTGGAGTTGTAGCCTGGAGGCCAGCTCAGTCCACCTCGCCTCGCATAATCCCATCCCCAGGTAGCCCTGGTGGACTGAAGCCTAGGGCTCTGCCAAGCACAATTTGAAAAACACTATCCCACGTAATGCCTTTAGGATTAGCAATTATGGGTTTCTCCTGCTTAAAAAACTCATTAAAAATGAATTACAATAGATAAGGTCGGGAAGATGCTGTGTCAAAATTGGCCCGATTTGTCCATTTTTAGAAACACTTCAATATACTCATGAATTACCTGGTACCTTCTTAAAATGCATATTCTAATTCACAGCATCCAGGGTGGGTCCCAAGGTTTGCATTTCTGACAAGCTCCCAAGTGCTGGTATACCAGGATTTCAAATCTAGACTTATGCAACAGAATCCCCTTAGAGATTTAATAAAGATGCCAATGTTGGAGGCCCACGCCAGAGCTTCTGGATCCAACCCTCTGGATGTATCTGCAAGTCTTTGTTTTTAATAAGCACCCAGGTTTTTTGGATGTTCATTAAATTTGAGGACTATGCTATAGCATATGTTTACCTCCATTTCTTACTCTTCAAGAACCCAGCAAGATAATCTTAGACTCAACAAATGGCAGGGCTGGGGGAAGGTTTGGGGATCATCTAGTCCAACCTTACTATTTTATTGGTAAGAAAACTGAGGTCGCAAAAGGGCAAGCAATTCTGCCAATTTCACACTGCCAGCTATCAGAAAGGCAGAGCTAATGCCAGAAAGGAAGCATCAGACTTCTCAAACCTCAGTTTCCTCTAGAACCACACAGGCCTTCCTTTGTCATGGATTATCTGTCCTGCTTCATGAGGAGGAGGCCATGTCTCTCTCATCATCTGCTCTAGTCCCCAAACGCTACGCGATTCCTGGCACAGAGAAGGTGTTAATAGTTAATTATTACTGGTGTGTATTTCTGCTAAGCTTGTGATTAATCAATTGTTTTCAAAATTCCTTGTTAAATATTCTCATGTTATGAAAATTAAAACCCATGTTTCCAGATGAGATACCAAAGTTCTCAGGAGTCTGAAATTAAGTAGGTGTTAAGTACTTGGGCCATGGGGAGTAGATGGGATTCCCTTTCCATTTAATCCTACCTCCAACATTTATTGCATGTGTGACCTTGGAAAATTTGCTCAAGTACTTTGAGCCTCAGTTTCCTCATCTGAAAATGGAAGACAGCAATAGCTCGTATGTCATGAGGTTTTATGAAGAGTTAATTGGCAGATGCATTAAAATGTTTAACACTGGTAGGCAGTAAGTGCTAAAACCAGCAATAGCCATCTGGATTACAAAATCAAGGTAAGGATTCCAGCAGTCACACCAGAAGCTACAGCATTAGGGGCCCCTTGCCAACTACTACTGTAAGAACTGGAAATGGATCATCTCTGAAATGATCGTGTGTAATGCATAAACCACTGAAGAAGAGTGGACAAACTTGGGTTTGCACAGATTCTCAGGGGAGCCGGCTATGGCATAAGGGTGTCACTCCTGTGAGGTAAAGAGGTTACTGAGCTACTGAGGAACCAAGTTACTGAGGTGGATCAGTTCCACACAAACAAGATGGCAGGAGGGCTGTATGGGCTGAATTCTCCCTGGAGATTCTCTTCACAGGGTCCAAATTTTAACGAATCGGCTTGGAGTCTGCTGCAGACACAGCTTCTGAGCAATGTGTTTTACCCAGAGTATAGGAAGATAATTTTAGCCTGGTTACTAAATGGAGGACTATGAGTTTGAGACACATGCCTCAAGGGTTCACCAAGGTAAGAAACAAGACTGTGTTCAGGAAGTGTTACCTTCAGGAAGTGTTTCTTCTACATGCGTCCCATGTTTTCAGAGTAGTTCTGATTTTCAAACATTCTGCTCCATGTTCTATGAGTAAAATTATTTTTGTCTGACCATATATGCTGATTTTGTGGTGGAGTGGTTGGAAAGTATGGCCAGCATAGATCAACATGGAGATCACCTTAAAAATAACTGGTGGTTGAAGGAAAAGTACTAGGTACTATAATTAGGTGTGATTTCTGTGATTTCCCCTTTACCTCAGTAATGAGTCAGACCTTTTTTCACTTGCAAGTGACAGAAACTAATTAAAACTGGTTTAGGCAAAAAGGAATTTACAGGCTTTTATAACTGAAAAGTCCAGAGGATTCATGGATGGGTGGATGCAGATTTTTAAACAATGACCCAGAGAAGCCACCTCTCTTCACCTCGCTCTCTCTACTCTATGTTGACTTCATTCCGAAGTAGACTTCTCTTTGGGTATCCCCAGAAGCCCTGGATTCATATCCTACCTGCTTAGAATCCATACAGAAAGAAAATTACTTTCCAAATTTTTTCCACAAAAGCCCCCACATTCCCTCTGGCTGGACAGGTCACCTGATGCTCCCACACTTACACCCGTCAGTTAAGGGACTAGTGTCAGCAGCATCTGACAGAATAGGGTAGAGAGATGCCCCAAAGGAAACTGAGGAATTGATATCAAAAGAGGAGGGCATGGATGTTGGGCAGAGAAACCCAATAAACCTCCTTACATCTTTTCCTTCTAAGTAAGAATTCTGTTCCCATCCCTTCTTTATGCCTGGTTTTCCTAGAATAAAGGACCTTCACACACCACTGTCATTTACCCCAAAAAGATATGCCTCTTGCCCACAAATGATGTTCATTTGCCCACCCTTTGCTTTTCTTCCTGTACCATATGAGCCTCAGTGAGGTCTTGGTTCCAGCTGTTGACCATCTCCCCGTGTGATTGAATGTCACCTGAAGATTTTCTTTTTGTCACATTGATTCCCTTTTTCCACGAGTCCACTTATCACTAAACTCCTACAAGCATCTTTTAACTAGAAGAAAGGAAGATGCCTACAGCTGCAGGCAGCTAAAAAGAGCTGCTTCTAGGGTTTTCTGGGAAACATGGAAACACAATTTTGCTACCACATGCAGCATCTGTGGCCAACCATAGAATGGGTCCACAGTTAATCTAAGTTTACCAGAGCAAGTACTCCCAGAATGATCTGCCTGGATCCAATTTTCAAATTGCATTTAGAGAACTAATTAGATATGAATTTGTAAATGAGAATTGTCACCCTTGCATAAAGCAATTTGCTTTATTAAACGAGAGGTAATGTGTATGTTATGTGCTTAGCACATTAGGGTTCACAGTTATACAGATGGTAGAAAAGCTACATTAACCAGGACTTGGTGTATAACCGAATGTCACAGGTTTAGGAAGGGCCTCAGACAGTGAAAAAGAAGAGATTTCTATATAATGTACATTTCCATTTCACATATGCATTGGAGATTCCTACAGGATTGATGAAAAAATAACATTTATTTACTGCTTGGTAAAGCATCAGACACTGGGAAAAAGAAACCATTCATTTCCCCAAACAACTATAGGGAAGGTACCATTATTATTCCCAATTCACAATTAAGGAAACTGAGGTACTGTGAAGTTAATTCACTTGCTCTAGACTGTGAGGGAGTTTGGCAGGCAGGCCACTGGACCCCAACCCCACACTCTGCCACACTATATAGAATGGATATGATGATCAAGTTTGGCTATTCAGAGATTCTCCACAGCTGCTTGCTGTTTTTCAACTTATTTTTTTCATTAAATATTTATTATATGCCTTATAAGTCCTAGGTGCTAGAGGTGTACAATACTCTGATTTTTTCAGAAATGACTTGCAGATAGCACTTGAGATTGAAAGCAATAACCAAAACCTCTGGAATACTTACTGAGTGCCATACCTCATGTTATGCACTTTATGCTTCCAATGTCTTGTTTATCTAATCCTCATACAACTTTCCTGAGTTAGATACCATCTCACTTTAGAATAAGGAAACCAAGAATTAGAGAGGAGAAGAAACTTGCCTAAGTGCATCCAAATTAGTAAGTGGCCGAGGTGGGGTTTGAACCATGATAGCTTGGATCCAAAGCCATTATTTTGACCAGATGCCATACCATGCCACCCCAGCACCTACAGCTAGAAAGGTACAATGATGCCATATTAGAACCCATCAATTTTCTACTTAGTATTTCTCAATCATCATGTAATATGCAATGGTGTTTTTCCTACTTTTTTCTTTTTTTAGGTTGCCCCCTTTCAATGCTTTAAGCAGGAGATATTTCATGTGTAAATTCAATTACAAAAGAAAAAGGTTTTGAGACATGAGACTTTGTCACTGAAGAAAATGATGGAATGCTAAATTATCAATTCATTCAGTACATTTCCTGAGTACCTGTGGGTGCCAGACTCTGTGCTAGTCTTTGGGGTTGTGTGGTGATTAAGACATAGGAATGCCTTAAGAGTGCTCACAGCTTGATGATATGTATACCAATAAGTACAGGGAAATTTGCTGACTTGAAGTAGAGAAAAGGCCAAGGGATTTTGGGTGCCTGGTATGAACTGAGTCTTTTCTAAAAGGTAATGGAAGACTTGTTCTCTAGTGAAAGGAATGCGCTTTTGCTAAATTATATGCTTACCAGAAAATACCTTTGGTTGAAAATATAAAAAAATATAGACTAACAGAAGTTGAAACAAATAATGGGTCAACTAGGGTGTCAACAGCATTGGTTCAGTTGCTCGAGTCCCTAGCATGTAATCCAGTCCCCTTCCATCTGTCCATTCTACCATCTTAGCTCGTGGCACTTCATATCCATGCATGTTACCTTATTGTCACAAGATGGCCAAAGCAGCTCCAAACAACATCAAGGTAGGAAGTGGGCAAGAGGGTGGGAGTGAAAGATATTTTTCTGTACCAGCTCTCTCCTTTTATTAACAAAGAAAAACATTCCCTAGATGTCTCCCAGAAGACTTCCCCTTCCATCTCATCGGTCAGGACTGAGTCACTTATGACTCTAACCGGCAAAAGAGGATGGGAAAGAAGCAAGGATCTAGCTTTTTATCCAGCCTCTTTAGAGCAAGGTAGACGAGGGAGATAGAGATAGCTCTGGGTTATCTAACCAATGGTTTTTGCCACAGTATCAAAGAGTGAGACATATGTGGGGCATCTGTAACGATATAATTAAGAGGACTATGACCAACCATTTGTGAGTACAAAATCATTTAATTGGTCCCGTTTATTGGAGTTACTCATATAGAACTGGGTCACATGTTGGAGGCTAGGAAATTGCTGCCCTGTTATTCATGAGGTTTGAAAACACTCCCCAGGGATATCAATAGATTGAAAATTGGGGCTTATCCATTTCCACTGAAGTTGCAGTAAGGCAGGATCTTTTTCATAACCTAAAACTGGGCAATATGTTCTAAAATTAGCTTCCAGAACTTACCTTCAGACTGGGCAGCAATTTAGGCTGAACCCTTTTAAAGCTTGTGTCAATTATAGTTTATGTAGTATGGGCAGGACTGGCTATGTAATTTGTGGGGCACAGTGCAAAAATAAGGCAAATGAGGGCAATTGGTTGGCTGCTGAGGGCTAGACTTGGAGAGGGAAGCACTTAAGTGGTTCATCACAGCTATGGGTTCTGTTCCTCCCAGGTACAGCATGGTGGTCAAGAATTCATGCTTTCCAATCCGCCTGCTCCAATCTAACTCTAATCCTAACTCTGCTACTTAATTGCTCAATGATTTTAGAAAATTGTTTAGCCTTTCAAAGATTCAGTTTACTCTCCTGTAAAAAGAGTGTTAATATCTCTGTCATATATAATTGACAAGAGTAAATTAAGTGATAGGTTTTAAGTTCTTATCATAACATATTCCTGGTATACATTATCGTATACCCTCAATGAAGGATTGTTATGACTTGTGAGTTTTACTGAGTCAGAAACTCAGTTTTACCATGTTAGACAGAGGATATTAGACTCTAAGAGACAGATGCTTATATATTTAACTCACAAGAGACTGACTAATAAATCATAATGTCCATTTATTCATGTGTAAATAATTGGCTCAACTTGGCATGACATTTAACTGCAGTTCTTATTTAGAATCTACTCTGGAACCAAGGTTTAGGTTAGTAGGTTGTTTTGTGAGCACAGAATCAGTATTTCCCTCCAATGCATGTGTCCTGAGGTTTCCAAATACATTTGAGATCCTTAAGATTTAGCAAGGTTTCCTTTTTGCAGGATTTGTCAGAAACTTTAACATGTTTATTTGTTCTGTGAATTCTCAGGAGGGTTTCCAAACTTACCTAAGCATTCATGATAGTGTCAGTACAGTAATTAACTTTGTAAGCATTTAATATAAGCCGGAAGTGTTTTGTGTATGGGTGCATGCATGTGTAAATTATTGTTAGCCTACCAAGTAGGAATAGTTAGCTAGCATTTGAAGTGCCATCAGCAAGACTCTCTCGTCTAGAGCTTGTTACTCAGACATTTACAAGCTACACCATACTTAGTTAATTAGCAAAAGGGAAATTAGAAATACTTTTTCCTGGTTAAAATGAGTGATATTCAGATATGTTTGGGTCAGAACGATTGCCTGACCCCATCACTCTTCCATGAACAAAGTGGGAGGATTGGGGGAGGCCAGGTAATCAAGGTCCAGCACCCCTACTTCATGGAGGTCTCTGTCACCTGACATGGTCCTGCTTGCCTTGTCTCCGATTGAACTTTTTTCTTTTAATGCAAGACCATTTTAGTGAGACCCTAAAGGCAGAGAGGGGCTTACCTGAGCTTATAAGAACAATAAGTATAAGAGTTTTTTGTGTGCTTATGAGTTATCAAATGTATGTCTGGCAGAATTTTGTCCAAAACTTGCTTGCATTTGTTGACTTAAGACAATATTTAGCAGCAAAGTTATGAGTTGGAAAATGATGGTAAGTCTAGAGGCTAAAAATGTTTATAAAATCAGTCCAATCAATTTTGTATGGCCAGATGGGCTTACATTCACCGTGGAAAGTTTTCTTTATGGCATATCTCATGGAGCTAGTGTAATCAGGAACACACTTTGGGAAAGGTGTTAAAGAGTTAATTTCTTCGGAGATGTTTATATCAACTTAGAGTAGACTGGGACAGTAGGTCTAGCATTTATCTTTTTTTCTGATCTTTAATTTAAGAAAAGTCTTGGAGAGGCACCAAAATGAAAGCTGATTTGATTTTGCATTTAATCAACAGCTTTTATTGAAAAGTGTAAAATTGAGGAAGTCTAGAAAAATCAAAGGCATGATCAATCCATCTGTGTACTGATAACTACCTAGATGAAAAGCAAAGCATTTAGTCATCGTCTGCATGTTTCCATGTGTGTAAATGCTTGATATTTACAGAATGACATTTAGATGACGAACTAACAAACTCACTTTCAGAGACATGATACTGTACTGTAAAACATATCCTAAGAGAGAAAGTCCCTTGTGGAGAAAAAAAATAATAATGCTTTATTTTGTGGCATCTACTAACAGTACACATCTAGTGATCAATAAATTACTAGTAAACTACATGGAATGAATACAATAGTTAACTTCTGCCCAAATCCTTTTGAAAAGAGGAAGTGAAGCCTTTCTGCTCTTTGACATACAAAAGCACATTGCTTTATAATGGATTCCACAGAAAAAGCAAAATCCAAACAAAGCAGCATCTTTTGCTCTAACCTACTTACAATGTAAGTGAGATTCCAAGTATGCAAATGGTGGGAGGAAAGAAATGCATTTTCACTACCCCACTTATTGGATGTCATTTGGAATATGAGTAGTAATTGCCCATGAGTTGGAGGATTAATGTGCGTGACTTTCTTCCATTTTCTTTAATATTTGGATCTCAGTCTGAGTTTTCTATTTCCTTGATTATTTCTTTTTCCCTCAAAAGTGGAGGTGTGTTCCAAGAAGTGGGTGCATCTTGCATCAGCCCAAGCTACTAGGCTGAAATATAAGAGAAGTTCTCTGCATCTGGGCCAGTTGTCTCCTTCTAGATGTCAGTAAGACTTGCTCATGCTGGTCATGAACTTGATTTTGAAAGTTTACCTGGCTCCCTCCCTTTAATCTTCCAGTCCTGGCACAAATGTAATTTACAGCAATTTCTGTAAAATGGGTACTCCAGAATCCCACTTGGAGTCCGAAGGCTGCAGACCTAGATATTCAGCTTTCCCCCCACATGTATCCCCTTCACTTAGGCCTTACTATGAGTTAGTTTACAAGTCTAACTCCTCCACTATCAGACAGGCACCTAGTTTGACTTTCTTTGTGTCTCCCTCCAGCCCTCACCAGGACCCAGACCAATGCTCCATCCAAAGTGGGGATGAGATGTTTGTTGACTAGTTAAGTACTTGTGTAGGTTACTGTTGGAGTGGGGAAGATGGCTTTGCTGGAGCCATACATCAGGGAGAAGGGTTGGTTCCATAGGCTGGAATGAAGTGAAGTGGGAGGTTGAAGAATGTTTAAAATGGAGGGGGGCAGAAGGGCTAGGGAAAATAATTGCAGAAAAGAATTTTGTGTTCTATCTTTGAAGTTAACTTTAAATTCATCAAGATTGTATATAAACCGTAAGGCATCAAAAATGGATATCCAGCCATCAGTCTAGGAATGCATTGTCCAATATGGTAGCCAAAAGCCATATGTGGGTGTTTAAATTTAAATTAATTAAAATTAAATAAAATTTAAGTTTCAGTTTCTGAGCTACTACATACTAGCTACATTCCAAGTGCTCAGTAGCCACTTATAACCAGTGAATAGTGTATAGGACATTACTTTTTATGGCTGAATAATATTCCATTGTGCATATATACCACATTTTGTTTATCTAGTCATCTGTTGATGGATACTTGCATTGCTTTCACATTTTGGCTACTGCAAACAATGCTGCTATGAAAGCTGGTCTACAAATATCTGTATGAGTCTCTGTTTTCAAGTATTTGGGATATATACCAAGAAGTGAGAGTGCGAGGTCATATGATAATTCTATGTTTAACTTTCTGAGGAACCACCAAACTTTCTCCCACAGAGGCTGCAACATTTTATATTCCCACCAGCAATGAATGAGGGTTCCTATTTCTCTGCATCTTTGTCAACACTTGTTATTTCCTGTATTGTTAGTAATAATCATTCTGGTGGGTATGAAGTAGTATCTCATTGTGGTTTTGGTTTGCCTTTTCCTAATGGCTAATGATATTGAGCATCTTTCCATGTATTTATTGGCCATTTGCAAATCTTCTTTTGAAAAATGTCTGTTAAGTCCTTTGTCCATTATTAAATTGGATTGTTTGTCTTTTTACTGTTGAGTTGTAGGAGTTCTTTATATATTTTGGATATTAAACCCTGTTCAGATATATGATTTCTAAATAATTTCTCACATTCTGTAGGTTTCTTTCCTCTTTCTTGATAATGTCCTTTGCACAAAAGTTTTTAATTTTGATGAAGCCTAGTTTATTTTTTTCTTTAGTTGCTTATGCTTTTGATGTAAAGTCTAAGAATCCATTGCCTCATACAAGGTCTTGAAGGTATTTCCTTGTGTTTTCTTCTAAGAGTTTTGTAGTTTTAGTTCTTATATTTAGGTCATTGATCCAATTTGAGTTAATCTTTGTATATGGTATAATATAGGGGTCCAGCTTCATTCTTTTGCATGTGTATATTGTTTTCCCAGCACCATTTGTTGAAAAGACTATTCTTTCCCCATTTCATGGACTTGGCACCCTTGTCAAAAATTGATTGGACATACATATGTAGATTTACTTCTGAATTCTAAATTCTATTCCATTGGTATGTATGTTCTTATGCCAGTACCATACTGTTTTGATTATGGTAGCTTTGTAATAAGTTAGAATTGGGAAGTACAGTCATCCAACTTTGCTCTTCTTTTTAAAAATGTTTGGGGCTGTCCAGAGCTCCTTGCTCTTCCATATGAATTTGATGATTGACTTTTCCATTTCTGCAAGAAGGCTTTTGGAATTTTGATTGGAATTGCATTCAGTCTGAAAACTGTTTTTGAATAGTACTGACATCTTGATGACATTAAGTCTTCTGATCCATGAACATGGGATATCTTTCCATTTATTTAGGCATTCTTTAATTTTTTTCAGCAATGTTTTGTAAAATAATTTTCAGTGTACAAGTCGTTTACATCCTTGGTTAAATTTATTCCTAGATATTTAATTCTTTTAGTTGCCATTGTAAATGGAATTATTTTCTTAAAATACTTTTTGGGTTGCTCATTGCTGGTATATAGAAACACCACTGATCTTTGTGTGTTGATCTAGTACCCAGATACTTTGCTGAGACTTTAAAGTAGCCATTGTACATATGTTTAAAAACCTAAAAAAGAGTATTCTAAAGAATTAAAGGAAGGCAAATGTCTCTTGACCAAATGAGAATATCAGTAAAGAGAGATAAATGATTTTAAAAAGAGCCAACCAGAAATGCTCAAATTGAAAAATATAAGAACTAACAGGGCTCTAAAGTAGATTTTAGTTGACAGAAGAAAGAATCAGCAAGCTCAAAGATAGATCAATAGATATTAAACAATTTGAAGAACAGAGGGAAAAGAAGAATGAAGAAACATGTAAAGATCCACAGATAAATGGAGGACATCATTAAGCACATCAAAATATGTGCAATGGAAGTACCAGAAGGAAGGGAGAGAGAGAGAAAGAGCAGAAAAAATATTTGAAGAAGTAATGGCTGAAAACTTGCCAAATTTGGTGAAAAACGTTAAATGCATGTAAGAAGCTCAGTGACATCCAGGAAGGATAAATGCAAAGAGACCACATACAGGCACATAATAGTCAAAAGGTTAAAAGCCAAAGATGACGCGAACATCTTAAAAGCAGTAAGTGAAAACAGACTCATCACATACAAGGAAATCCCAATAAGATTAACCAGTGACTTTTCATCAGAAACAATGGAGACCAGAAGGCAGTGAGATGACATACTAAAGCACAGAAAGAAAAAAAAACAAACAACTGACAACCAATACGCAGCACAACTAGCTTTCAAAAATGATGGTGAAATAAAGAATTCTCAATTTAACAAAGGCTTGGAGAATTTGTTGCTACCAGACCTTCCTTAAATGAAATAGCAAAGGAAGTTTTCAGGCTAGAAATAGAACATCAGACAGCAATTCAAATCCACATGGAAGAAGATAGAATACCAGTGAAGGGAATTATAAATGACCTGTAATTTCATATTTCTTGACCTTTCTTTTCTTAACTGATTTAAAAAGTAAATGTTGTAAATGTTACTGGGAGTATAACATGTAGAAATGTAAGATATTTGAAAATAACAGCACAAAGGAAGAAGAAGCAAAGGTGTGTTGGAGTAAGGAAACAATACCAGATGGTAACTGGAATTCACAGGAAAAAATGAAGAGCATCAGAAATAGTAAGTAAGAAGATTAATATAATAAAATCAATATATATAGATTTGGTGTCCTTCTCCCAGCATCCATAAAAGACTTAAGATTACATATAATAATAATTATAATAATGTATTTATTGGGTTTTTAACAAATATAGATCTAATATGTAAAGCAATAACATAAAATGGGTGATGGAGCTCTATAGGATTAAATTTTCTACATTTCACTGGAATTAAGTCAGTGTAAATATAAAGTAAATTTTGATAAGTTAAGCTGTATATTGTAAGCCCTAGAGCAGCCACTAAGAAAATAGTTTTTTAAATATAATTTAAAATTATTAAAGGAATTAAAATGTTACACTAGAAAAAATCCACTTAATACAAGGGAAGACAGAGAGCATCAGATTATATTTAAAAGGAAGGTCTAGCTATATGCCATCTACAGGAAGCACACTTTAGATTTGCAGATATAGATAGGTTGAAAGTAAAAGGATGGAAAAAGATGTAGCATGCAAACAGCCACCATAAGTGAACCAGAGTAGCTATACTAACATCAGACAAAATAGACTTTAAAACAAGAGTTAGGAAAGAGTGAGACCACCCAAGAAGAAAGCAGTGCTAGAGAAGAGCAGAGGGCTTTGGGTGGAACTCTGGGAAGTCTCAAATTTAGAGGTAGGGTAGAGGGGAAAGATCTTGAAAAGGAGACCTGAACCTACAATTTTTTTCCAAACTTTTACAGATTATGCTGTGGTGTAAATTCATGTTGGAATCCTTCAGCATCAGCCCTAAGAATGCATGCAGTTGAACCTCTCCCATCACTCATTTACCAACCCCTATTTGTCAAATGAGGAAATGAAAGACATGAACAATGATTTCCCACAGCTCAAAGAAACAGATAAACAGAGTTGAAACTAAAAGCCACTAACCCTCCCTATATAACACACACCTACAAATAGCAAAAATATAGATGGATTGCCTTTTTTTCATTCTTCCCATATACTCAATAAGTCTTTATTGCTGTTTAAGACCCTCTAAGGGGAAGCAGCTGTTGCTCAATTGGTTGGGCTCCCGATAACCATATGGGAGGCCCCGGGTTCAATCCCCGGGACCACCTGATGAAGAAGCTCCTGAGGTGCGGTGAGCTCAGGGCCCAAGTGGCGCGGTGAGCTGGCGCAGCAAGAAGACGCAACAAAGGGAGACAAGCAGACACAGAAAAACGCACAGCAAATGGACACTACGAGCACAAGCAACAAGTGGCGGGGCGGTGGGGCGGTGGGGATAAATAAATAAATACATTTTTTTAAAAAGAGCATCTAAGGTTAGCCCTGTGGGGTGCAGCCTGTCTGGGACCCTGGTAGAAAATTCTCAAGATTTAAAAATCAATGGAATGAATTGTGTTGACAATATATTAACTGTGTCATTGTGGATGGCCGGTTTACTTTCCTGCATTTTTTTCCCTGATCTGTGAAATGGAGAGAAGGTATAATTTTGAAGAATGAATGAGAGCACAGAGTCCCTTAGTGCCTGGCCTACATTTCAGGAGCACATCCAATTGGTTTGCACACTATAGCTACTCTTCCTATTCCCTTGAGGCACCATGAATGTGACTTGGAGTACCTTTAGGATATAATGTCTCTGCAATGAGAACTTGTCTCCACAGGTAGAGAGAAGCGATTTTATAGAGACCAGTGAAAATGCCATGTTATGTTTCAAATACTAAAAGAGAGCCATTCCAAATTTCCAATGTTTACAGCAGCTACTCAAGCATGATACAGGATTCATTTATATCTATCATAAAACTAATGCACAATCACAGTTTTGCTGTGAAATGTCTGTGATTCCATCCAACCCAGAAAATTAAAGTACTCATTGCCATTTAATCATGATAAAAACCTAAATGGCCAAAGGCATTTAATAAATGCCTTGTTTTTATTTGGGTAAGCTATCTGCTGTTGGACCTTCTCAGCCTCAGGAAGTCAATGAGAGTTCAGTAGAGATAAGCCTGGTTTATATCGTTCTTAACTGTCTCCAGTTTCCCCCACAGTGTTCTCTATGATGAGAGGATGACTCCAATGCTACCTCAGATTCTAACCCATAGAATCAGGTCAGTAGGTTAAAAAAAAATAAAAAAGTAAAAAAAAAGCTGACTAGAATAATAAATCAATTTTAACATAGGTCAGATTGCATTACCCGCAATTGAGCCAGCCAGCTCTCCTTAGACCATAAGCAATGATATAAAGGAGATGAGGCTGTTTGGGAAACCACAGGAACCCCATAGGAGTATACAGTAGAGTCCCATGTAGTTACAGATGAAGACTGACTGCAATTTTGGCCTATTTTCATCTTTACTTAGTCAAGAAGATTTTACTGGACACCTCCTATTGCTGGATACCATGGGAGATTTAGCTAAGCATTTATTACTTATAACCTATGGTAAGCTCTAGGATTATACTGGGTGCCAGGGTTAACACATAGCCTTCATTGCCTTCCAATAGGCAATTGGAAGTACTTACTGTGTTCAGAAGGATTCTGTTGTTCAATGGAAGGGAGAGATATGGTTGGTGCCAGGTTTTTATTATTATTAATATTATTATTATTGGCAATAGAAAAAAAGAAAAGTACAGAAGACGTGAAGGTTTCTGCTTTCAAGCTGAAGAGATAAAACATTAAGATATGAACAAGTCTAGAGTAGTAAGATGCTAAATAGAGTGATCTTGATTAATTATTTGACAGTATTCTAGGCAGGACCCTATTTATAAGAAGTAAATTGGAGTTTTAAATGCACTTTCTTAGGGGAAACAGTCTCCTTGTAGTTTAAATGGCCTAATGGAGAGTGGAAGTTGGGGGGAGGGAGAATAGAAAGCAAAGGTAAAGTAATAATAAGAATTTCATTGCTATTATTCATAACATTGCTATTTTAGGTTTGTTTGTTTTTTTCCTGATGGTGCTAATCAGCTCTTCAATTAAATGTGATAGGTACTATTCAGAAGGAGAAACTGACATTTATAGACAGTTTTGTCACCAAGAATATCTGTTCTTCTATATATATGATTTCTTCTTCAAAGTTGACACTTTCAGTTTGCTACTATTGTATTAAAATATAATATCCATTCTTTATCCTCAGTGACATGGATCAGCTTACCACAATGCATATCTTTGTTATAAATAAAGGGAAACAGAGTTGAATTTATGAAAATCAATTTAAATCCCAATTTATTTTTATTAGAGCCTTATCTTTTCTTATTACATTGCAATTCCTTTATGTTTTATCCCTTAGATCTCTATTCATTAATATGTTAAGCCAAAAATCACTAATAAGAGTCCTGCCTCATTATAAATTGTCAGAATTGGCTTCCCACGCTGAAGTTTTACAGTGACAATAGCTTCTGGAGAACAATAACATTTTCTTTAACTGCTCATGTTTCAACTGGTCATCATCATATCACTATTAACAAGTTCCCCAAACAGTTAACTATTGAGTAAGCCCATTCACCCAAGCATTGTTGTGTAGAATAGGCTTAGAGTAGAAGTGTATCATGTTCCCAAATGCTTTTTCCCCCATAATTTACTAGTTATTCTTTCCAGTAACTTTAATACAGAGGCCATGGAGAACATGTCCACTTCACAAAGGAGGGAGAAATAGAAAGAAAAAAATCTACAGAAAGGCTGTGCCTGAGGCTCCACATTGCCTCTGTCACATTCTAATGGGAGCAAGTGCCTCTCAGTGATTGTGTCTCCTGATGGTCAGTTACACCCCGGCATGGCTGATCAGATCAAAAGTGCTCCTGCAATTGCTGGTGGACTTTGAGGTTGTGTTGACAGTTAAGAACAAAGTCCTTATCTCCTCATTTCAGCCACACCAATCAGCCACAGCCTTCCTACAAGGTGACAAAATTGGCAGAGCGGTGGTGTCAGATGTTCCAATTATCTTTGGAATCTCAGAATCACAGATTCTTATAGCTTAAAAGGAACATAATGTAGAGGTTCTTGTCTTGGATCATGAATTCTTCTCAGTATTCAACACAAGTAATGTGTGGTATCTCTGTCTCCTAAAATATATACCTGAAAAAATTCCTGCAATAAAAGCCCATTCATAAACTCACCCTTGACTTTCAGGTGAGGAAATACCCAAGAAGGTAAAGTTACTTGTCCAATCTTGTCCTCTTTGAATTGTTCATTGCTGCCTTCTGAGAGGGTTAGCATAATCCCAAGTCTCCCCCAACTGTTCTAGGAGATGACAGTACTCTGGTTTTAAAAAGCTTCAGCCTCCTTCATCCATTCAAGAATATTTGTTGACTCCTATATACCAGACACTATGCTAGTTCATTCTTATCATCCACTACACTAGTGTCAGTTAACTAAAGAGAATCAAAACGGTAGTCTCTAGACCTTACATGTTGGTGAAGTTCCAGAGAATTGTGTTTTGCCACTTCTTTTTCAACAGGGATAACAAACCTCTAAAACAGTTCTACTTCTTTTCAGGACCCTGAATGTTGCCCCACTGTTTTTAAGACCAAACCCAAATCCCTGCCTGGTACTGAAGGTCCATACATTCACGGGAAATTTATGTCTTACCTCATCTCTCTAGATGTCTGTACTCAAAAGCCCTTTGCTCAGGATAAAGCAGGTTACTCACTCTGCTACAAAAGTCTTTTTGAAATGGCCACAGCAATCAGAAAATAAAAAGCACATTCAGGTGATATCCACCCAGAAATTTATTACAGTTCTATACATCCATCAAAACTTGGGCACATCACCTTTCCTTCCTGAATCCTATCCTTATTACCAAACTTAAACCCCCCTGCTGTTGTCCTCTTAATTCCTATAGTCCATATGGCTATGTCATTTGGGGGCTAATAATCATGGTCCTGTTTTATCTCTTCATGCATATATGACTTAGCACCACTGACATGTATTTAAGCTTTTCAAGGACAGCTAGCATGTCTATGGTTTTTAATACCCTCCTCCCTTCTTGATAGATTAGTCTAAATGAGAACTAGTAAAAATGGCCTCTCTTCAAAGGATTTCAAAATTATTTCTATTTTTAGTAGGTGACTATTAACAGAAAGCCCAGTCTATCCACATGTTGAAACCCTTGAGTCTGCACTGAATGCGGATCCCTTGGCCAAGAATACTCCTCCCACTTTTATTTTCTTTCAGAGTCTAGAAACCCTTGGAAGGTTGCCTTATGGGGTGATGGAATGAAAAACCAGACCAGACCAACCAGACATGGGCTCCTTCTATAAATGAACATTCCACAAGCCCGACACAGAGCATCTTCCATTTCATTGCTCAGCCCTGAAATGCCTCCTGGTTATAATTAAGTACTTCAAAGTCTTCCAAACCCCCTTTTAAAAATGACTGCCCCCAATACAAAATGACATCCAATCAGATGTAAATCATCACACAGCAGGGAGCGAAAGGCATGGAGAGTGGTCATCAGCACTTGCACTAATCAGAAACTCCAGTCCCTTGATGAGGATTTTCTTTTTCTCATTTGTCATTCTAGCCACTCAATTCCCCAGTGGCTAATTTGCTTCCTATTGGCAACCAGCTAGTTATTTTTACTCTCATTCCTCTCTCTGGGCCTGTCAGAATATTTGGGGCAATTCATCACCCACATGGGCTTAACCTTCCTATGATGGCGAGGAGGAGAGGGAAGCTGTTATCCTGGAAAAGATAAGTAGAAGACTATTTCACCATTTATATTCCGTTTTTAAATAATGATTTCCCCAATGAGTTAAGTAAAATAATGACACAGGTAAGAGTGAAGCAATGAAAGCTTCAGGGGTAAGTATATTATGCATGGGAAATTATCTCCGACTGTGAAGTTTGTTACTCTGAAATGGCTTGTTCTTAGATTGTCTTTACCACCCCCAAAGGAGCATCATCTTACATTCATCACTCAAGTTTACAGGAAGCCGACTCTATGAAAATTAGAAACCCAGAAAAGAGAGTTTTAAATATGTGTAATGCATTGGTAGTTATTCTAAGCAATGTTGTCCCACCAACCAGGAGGAAGGTAGCCTTTGAAGGTTGTTTTGTTTGAGTCAGGAAAGTTAGAATGCTCTTCTTCCATCTGTCCCTGCCAGGTCTTCTCGATTACAGCATTCACTCTGGTTTGCCTTTTGTCCTTTCTTCCTCCCTCCGGCAGTTGCTGTCTCTGCCTTCAGTGAAATCATTTCCAAACGTGATTTTAAGAATTCCACTTTTTCTAAGTTCACCTCAGGTGCCCTGCCACTCATGGCAAAAAAGGCTCTGGTGTCAGTACATTTTCTAATTAGTGGGTGTCTAATTTGATCTTCTCTCTGATTTCCCTCGGTCTTTCTGAAGAACCTAATGTCAAACCCTCAAGGCTGACTGTGTTCATTGTAGCCAAAAATTCACATTTCCAAAGTCCACACTGAGACTTAAAAAAGATGTTAGTGTGACACAAATCGGCATTTTCTTGGCACTTCCTTTGCTCCTAGCAAACTCTTTATTCCTTGGAAGGAAGCTGAGAGTTGAACAGCCCTTCTGGCTATTTCCTTAGAGACTCTGAATTCAGGCAGCAACATGATCTGAATCTTGAAATGTTTATCTTCCTCTACTGTTTTTCATGTTTCATGTCTCTTATTCTTCATATAAACTTCCACATATGTAACTGCACTTTTAGGTGTGTCTGTCTAGAAGGAGACTCAAAAGAGACGCGGAAAGCACGTTTACATATTGAGAACGCACGTTTACACACCCTGTATCCAGTTTGCTTGCTTTTCATCTGCTAATTCCCTCCACACATGGCTGTTTCCACAATGGGTGATATCACCCAACAGCTGTCTTGGACAGGAAACTAAAATGCTTGTAGAATTTCAGTCTTTTGACTTACCTACTTAACTCTGTCTCTTTTCCAAAATACCAAAACAATAAAAGAATGGCTGACTTGCTTCAGTGAGAAATTATTCTTGTAATTTTAAATAAATTGTTTTACAATCTATTCTTGTACTATTTTTTTTGTAATTGTCCCTAATTCTAAATTTTCTTTCAAGAATCATTAACTATGATTATATCTACATGAGCACTTATATTTGTAATTTGTAAAACAGGAAAATTGATTTTTTGAAATCTCAGGTTTTATTTGCAATTAGCGAGTAGGAAATGGGTAGGAAGAAGTGTCATTTTATCTACCCAGTGACCCCATGTTGAACTGAACCAGAACTTTAAGATCTCATGTGGTACCTATTTGTTGATGAACATCTGGATTGGCGATTGGCTGAACTCAATGAGGAGAGATCCATTAGCAGCTATATTCATAAGTAATCAGGTTATTTATTGATGTCTCTTAGTCCTACTCTAATGAAAACGAGGTTCCTGTCATCGTCACCCAAAATTGCTTTATCACTAAACTCTTGACCTCTGTTTTGTAGTATTTTACCTGTTCTTCCATCACTTCCATCTTCTCATCTTGTGTAACCATTCTCATCTCAATATACTGTCCCCTGATGTCTTCCCTCACTTTGCATCTTTCAGTCCTCTTTTGGTCTTGCTTGGCCCCCTTTATAACAGGGACCCCACACTATTACTCAGGAGCACAACTCTGGTTATCCCCATCCCTCCAAGAACATTCAGTGGTTCCCCATTTTCTGCAGCACGCATTTCACATGTCCTTTACAATCTGATCCTAATCTCCTTTCCAACTTCAATTGTCACTCTCCGTACTTCAGGCATACTCTCTACCCAATCCAAGCTCATATTCCTGTCTTTGTGGGAATCCCACACTCAGAATGCCCTTCGACTCCCAACAAACATTTATTGAGCACTTCTTATGTGCACAACCCTGTTTTAGGCCCTAAGGGCTCCGTAATAATCTCAACAGCCAGGGTTCATGGGGGCTCCTTCGCATCCACTCCCATAGCAATTCTACCTGCCCTCTAATGCCCAGCCAAAGCCACGGCCACTTTGGCTGTTGCCTTTCTGCTCACAACGCAATGGGCAAGTCCCTGTAAAATTTCCATCGGCTTCACTGCTAGAAGCAGTCTTTCTTCTCTTCCTCCCTCCCACAGCTCTTGGTCTGTACATCTCTGATGGAATTCATCCTTTCCCCCTCACACCATTAACATGAATGCCTCATATCTCCGACTTGAACGTCTGTCTCGTCAAGGCATATATTTATTTTACCGTTCCAGCTCAAAACCTTCCATGTGGTGCACATCAAGTATTATTAAAATGATTGAAAAAAAATACATGTACAAATGAATGAATGAATGAGTTAATGAATGAATTAGGCATTCGGTCCTTCTCTGTGTTATCAATCTATAAGCCATGGACTACTTTGGGGCTTTGTAGTTTATTACAAGCAGACCCTAAATCAATATACTGGCAGGCATTGTTGCATAGTGATTAAAAGAGGAGATATAGAGTCAAAATATGTAAATTTAAGTCACAGCATCACCACTTACTAGCTGTGTAGTCTTAGGCAAGATATTTAACCCCTCTGTCTGTGCCTCGGTTTACTTTTCTTTAAAATATCTTTCTCAGAAAGTTGACATGAAGATTAAGGACAGTAGTGCTTATGAAGATTAAAGAAGACAATGCTTAGCATAGTTCCTGACACAAAATAGGTGCTTCATAAATGCCAATCTTATATGCACATGTACATAAACATGTATATGTGTATTAGGAGAAATACACGAAAGTCCTCTATTCACCTATTGTTTACCCATATAAAAGATAAATTAGTACAATTCATCCTAAAAGTTCCATCAAAGCATTTTTAGTAGATCACATAGGTCAAACCTTTACTATCATGTAAAGGGCCACAAAATATTGAATCTAGTGAAGAAGGTTTATATTTTAAAAAATTAGGAATCACGACAGTAAAACAAGCTTACTCACTGGAGGCTCTCTCACTCTCCCAAGAGCACATTTCTTTGAGGGTAAATAGAGTTAACACAATGTGTCTATTTAGGACCTTAAATATATTGCTTTCCTTGGGGTCCCTGCTTTGCAGAAATCAGTAAGGGTTGGGTATAACTCCACAAAGTTTCCTGGCGAGGTGGCCAACATCAGCGTGAAAAGAGTACAGCATGGTCTACACTACAGAAATTATTTTATTGGTTCTAATATAGAAAATGACATACTCGACTGGACTTTTCCTCCTCTCGTGCCAGAAGTGTCTGCGGAAGTCAAGCTTTCCTGTTGTGAATGGGTACAAGCTGTGATATTGCCATTCAAGGAATTCCAGTAGCAGTAAGAGGAAAATTACGAATCTACTCCCCTCAGAGAGGAAGTACCTATTCAAACAGTAGTGGTGAGCATGACAGCTGCCTCCTTCCTACCAGGAACAGCCCCTTTTCCTAAGCTCCTGACGCTCCCTCGCAGGGTGTGTGAACTATCATGGCAGGAGGAGGCTTGGCAGACACAGCATTTGGCGTGTGCACACTTATCCCATGGGCACTCTCAGGAGACAACTAGCTACATGCAATTTCCCGGAAGGCAGAATTTCCCTTGTTCATCGCGTGCATCTTTAATTTACAATAAATGCCTAGAAAATGAGACATGTAACACTGGGCATCTTCTACAAATTCTAACAGGAAATGGCCCATTTCTCCATTATTTCAGAAATTGATTATTGGAATGGATGAGAAAATACACAGAATCATAAAGGCAGTAGCGCTAGCAAATCTATCAGCTAGCAAATCTCTCTCTCATATAGACAGTAAAACTGAAGCCCAGAGAAGGTACATGACTTGCCAAAGATTCAAAAAATACAAATTGGATTGCAGGGATTTTTGCTTTTATTTTGTTTTAGTTCTTTGTAAACTTCTGGTGAAAGTAGGATATGCTCACAGAAGACTCAGAGGTTGTAACTGTACATCTCAACAAATTTTCCTCAACTCCTGTGACCAGTGCCAAGATCAAGAAGTAGAACATCTCTAACAGCCCCTAAAGTCCCCATCATGCCCTCTAGCTACTACTCTTTCCCCAAAGTAGCCGCTATCTGGCCTTTAGGACCCTGTGTCATTTTTGTCTGCAAGTGAACTTCATATAAATGGAAGCACGTGGTGTGCGTTCTTGTGCCAGGCATCCTTCCTTCACCACTGTGTTGGTGAGATCCCCTCACTTATTCCATGTAGTTTAAATCCATTGATTTCCACTACTGTATCGTATTCTTTTGTGTGAGTATAGTACATTATTTATCTTTTCTACCACTGATGGGCATTTAGGGAATTTCCAGTTTTTGGTTGTCATGACTAGTGTCACCAGGATCATTCCTGAAGATGTCTTTTGGTGAATGTGTATACTCAGATTGGGTTTTATTTATACTCTGTGCTCACAGTTGCTCCCATAATATATTGGTGTAAAGAATGGACAAACTGGTGTAAAGCCTTTGTACCATGAGAGATTGTCACTGTACCTATTTCTGGGCCAACCATCCAAAGGGGACCATTTGAGGATTACAGTATCCACATGGCAGTCAGCAATATATTTACCATTGTGACTATTTTCAGTACCCTCAAAATACTAAAAAAAAAAACAAAAACAATTGCCATTTGTTAAGACTGAGTGGTTGTTTTTTGTTGATGGTTTTTATTTGTACTTAATTTTAACTACATAAGAAATACATTAAAAGCCTTCCAAACAAACAAAAAAAAAACACAAAACCACCTTCCTATTCTATAAACATGCCTAGTAATAACACTAGAATGTAAGTGTCATGACCACAGGGATTTTTGTCTGTTTTGTTTATTGAAAAGTAACGTCTAGAACAATGCCTGCTATGTAAAAGGTGCTACACAATATTTGTTGAATGAAGGAAGGATGAATTGCTCCCCCTCTCTGGCACTTCCCTAGACATAATTTCATCTAAGTTCTGTGTGTACCTTTCCACTCCTTTTTCTGTACCTTCGTTGTATGTGTATGTGGGTATATGTGTGTGTGAGAGATGTTATATAATTGGATGATGTTATGTTGTGTGGATTTTTTAAATTAACAGTATGTCTTAAACATTTTTTTTTTAATTGGCAGTACATAGTGATCTACCTTTTGATGAGCTGTATAGCATTCCATGGTATGGATGCATTATATTCCAGCTATCTCTAATTTTTAAGTACTACAAACAATGCTTCAATGAATATTCTTGTGAATAAGTGAAAGTATTTCCTGGTAGTAGATACAGACAGTAGAAGACACAGACTTGCTGGCTCACAGGTGCTGTATATTTTTAATATGTCCAAATTGTCTTCAGTAATGACCATTAAAATTTATACTTTCATCAGCAGTCTATGACAGTACCTGCTTTCCCTCACCTTAGGTATGACTGATATTGTAAAACAGAAATGTTTGCCAAATGATGGGTGAAAATGTCATTTAAATTGCATTTCCTGGGAAGCGGCTGTGGCTCGGTCAGTAGGGCTCCCGTTTACCATATGGGAGGCCCCGGGTTCGGTTCCCGGGGCCTCCTGGTGGGGGCGGGCCCGCCTGCACGGCGTGGTTGGCTGACCCAGCGGGCACAAGCAGCAAGGGGGGGATAAATGAATACATAAATAAAATCTTTAAAAAAAAAAAAATTGCATTTCCTTCCATAATACTGGAGTTGGACATCTTTTCATGTGTTTGTTGATGAGGTTCACATTTGATCCAAGCCTGTTGCAAAGATCAAGTACATAGAAGTGAATTATTTGGCTGGTAAACAAGCATCTCCTTCCAGCCATGTTCTTCACAACAGCTTCAAGAATCCTAGGCAATCTGTGGATGTATCACCACCCCAATACTAAGAGTCTCCAAAAGTGATTTAACTCTCTCTCCAACATCCCAGAGTGCAGGGAGAATCTTGACCTATCCAGATTATTGGGCAAAGCAAAAGCATTTGGAGACTTAAATTTCCAGTTAATTTATTCTAGTGCTTTCTCTTTGTACCAGCAACTAGAAGGGAAACACCAAATTGTACTATCTGGTTTAACTATCTTTGCCAACGAAATGGAGTCTGAGTTCTGAGAAATGCTATATGGGGTATGAAATTCCAACTAATCCTACAACAAGCATCTTGTTTATATTCCTACAAGTTGATGGATTCATTACTTAACCAGCCCTTGACAACATTAAAGACGGGTTCTGGAGGCGAACTGCCTGGCTCTCAGTCCTGGTCTTTGTTACTTGCGAGCTTGGACCCCTGTGCCTCTGTTTCATTTTTTATAGAGTAAATCACAGACTCTACTTCATGGAATCGTCAAAAAAGTTAATTGATCAATAAAGGAAAGGTGCATAGCACAGTGCCTGACACATGTTAAGTATTCAATAAAGGTTATTATTATTATTATTAACAGTTAGTTTTGATCAGATCATAGGATCAAGGAGTTTAGAAGAACATGTTCCAATTCTTTTCTGTTCTTTTATGGGGGAAAAAGTCACTCTCTTCTGCCCTTCACAGCTCATCTACGAGTTTACCCTCATTTAGGGTAGAAGAAGGCTCATGGGCCTCTGATGTTGATTTCATACACACTTTGCAGATTGTTAGTCCAGGACATGCAAATGAGGAACATTTACTAGATGGACCCACCAGACTACTGAGTTTCACATGAATTTTTACCCAAAGCATAAATTGAAACAAATTTGTTCAGACCTTGGCCTACTGAGCCCTTGGCTGATATTTGTATTTGAAACCTAATACCCTGTCAGAAATTTTCTCCCGTTTGAATAAATGAAAAGGGGGACTTCTTTCCAGTAACAGACCCTGCAGGACCAGCAACTGGTTCTGATTTTTACTGCCCTCACAAGAGCTTCTTCTAGGCTATGACTCAGGCCCTCTACATGTCTGCCTTGGGTTCAGGATAGAATAATCAGAGGCTCTTAGAATAGGATGCCCAAGGGGTGTGACGTTAAACCCCAGCAGCTTTTTACCTCAGGAAGATGCTCTCATCTCATCACTACTGAATGGCCCTTCCATGTTGGACTCCTTCCACGTGAAAATCCTAATGAGGTTAAGACTTGTCCTTGATTAGGATCTTCTTTCAAACTGCAGATATTCCTGAGAGGGATAACATATGAAACCTTTATTATTCCATTGATACTCCATTTATTCATCATCCCATTATTCCCCACATATCTAAGACCCTCACCATACAATGGTCCAAGAGTATACCAGTTTACAAGGCAAAGCTCAGTCTAATGGGAAGACAGACAGGAGAACACATCCAAATGTGATGAGTGCAAAGGAGTTGCTGAGAAGTGCCATGAAGGATGGGGTTTGACCTCCACTCTGAGCAACCTTGATCATCTCTCCATCCGTGTGAGCCAAGGTGTCATGGGATGCTGTCCTAGATGCTGCCTCTAAGGAGGACTGTACCTGCTGTGAGGTTCCAGGACATGCGGCCAGCTCAGGGCTCCAGGGTAATTTACTAAAGTCTCATTACAACATCCTGCCACAAGATCACATTGTAAGTGAGACCAACTTGTAACGAGTCTCTTCTGAATATTTCACCCAGGAGTAAATTTAAATCCTAGGAGGAGAGTAGATAGAGGGAGAGGAAGAGAATATAACAGACAACCTGAGCTAGACAGAGACGCCGGGAAAAAAAAGAGACTAGGAAAAGAGCATGATGGCACTGTATCTGTTTTGAGTGAATATGGTACCAAACACTCTTTCATTGTCAAGGAGAAAGCATAGGCATTGATTCACGACACCTGGGCTTGAGTTGCACACATTGCCATCACTTACCACCTCTGACCTTGGACAAATCATTCTATCTCAGTTTCCTCAACTGCAATACAGGGATTTAAATCATCACATCCATTAACTGGATTATTGTGACACTCAATATTAAATTGATGCCCATGAACAGTGCTTTTAAAACATAATGCTTTAACAAATACTAATTATCATTGTTATATATATAAATATTAAATATATTTATGTAGAGCAGATCCAGGGGAATAGATCTATGCTTTAGGGCTCGGCTTTGGGTCAAAGGGTAGACCAAAGCTTTAAAACTCTGGTCTGTCTAATAGGAGAAGATTCCAACATCCTTCTCCTCCTCCTCTTCCACATTATCTCCAAAGTGCATGTCTACGGTGCTCCTACATTTTCAAAATATGCACACATCAGTTATTTCACGGTCATGTCTCACTGTCTTGGTAAGTTTGTTATCAAATAACCATATCTCCCAGTCTGTTAAGTCAGCACCCCCTTACACTCTCAGAAATGCCCAGTTTGGAAATAATATCAAATGAATATGACCAGATAATTTATCTCCATTTGGCACATGGGGAAATGGAGGCACAAAGCATTTCTGTACCATCTGTGCAGCCCACAGAGACACTAGATGCAATGACCAGCAGGGGCCAAGGTTAGCAGGGCTTCAAATTAGATGCTGAAGACTTAGGAGAGGGGTCTAGAAGGGTGCCTGGTACATGGTGTGTTCTCAAGAAATATTTGATTATTTGGATGACAATGGATGAAGGGAATCTCACGTACAGAAGGGGCCTCCTAGTCTACTTGCTAAAAGCCAACCTATGGCCCTCTCTTTGCTCTCGAAGTTCACTGATAGAATGTCCTTTGATCCTGAAAAATCTCTTCCATTCCACAGGGGACCCTGATTAGAGATGCTGCTGCAATGTCTCCCATAGGCTACAGCTGGGGTAGGTAAGCTTCCCTGCCTTTCTCTGGGGCTGGAAGCAACCAGGGACTGGGCTCTCTTTTCCCTTCCTACAAACTATATATTCATTTGATGAATCCTCAGGTGTTTTCACCAAAAAGGAAAAATTTTTAAAAAGGGTTTGGCATGTGATTTTTACAGACTTTCTTCCTCAGCAGGAGCACTTAAGGTCAAATTAGAATAAGGACCACATGGATTATTTTCAAGTTTAATAGTTAAAAAATGGCAGAGAAAGGATGAATAACATTTCACATTCCTTTAGAAAGGCTGGACATCTTGTTATGTATGAGAAAACAGAAAAACAAGCCAAGGAGTAATATTTCTCTCCATTGGCTCAAAATTAATGATTAGCAATTTGGCAATTAAAGTGAAAAAGAAAAAAATCCCATCTTTGTCTGCCAGCAAGAAGCATCCCTTAAGCTATTGACCTAGGACCCTTAAGTGTGTTAAAAATCATACTCTGATGCTTTGTTTGATGACTTTGTTTTGGTTTTAGTTTGACCTTGATCCTTATAAGCTCACTGGGGATAAAAGGAAGGTAAAGTCACTCAAGTGACCCACCTCTTTTGCTTGTAGCCTTTCAAATGTATATAATTTGACAAGAGTACATGGCTATCTTATGAGGCTGGAGGGAGGCAGAATTTAAGTGAGGCTAGGGAGACCTGCATTCTGCAAGTGACGTCCTCTTAGACCATGTGGCTCTTAATCTCCATGGGAAAGGGTGAACTGCAGTGTGAAGGATGAGGCCAGGCGTGGGAAAGACCATTCACGAGAACAACACTTACCAAGTCAAGAGCAGGAGTCTATCCAGTTTATGGATGATTCCATCAAAAACGCCCTAGAGAGCTGCTTAGCCGCTGGCCCACAGTGCCTGGGGTACACTGTTCCCCATGGAAGAGCAGCCCTCCTGGGGGCCAAGGTCAATGAGGCTTCCAGAGAACGTGTGCTTTCTGACATTGTCAATGGTATAAGTGCTTGTCCACATCTGTTTGCTCTAACTATGAAAGCAAAAAATGCCAAGACCATATGAAAATGAGGACAAATGAGGGAGAGAGAACATGGAGAGAACCCCGAGTGTCAGAGACCACCCGCAGCTGTGGACCTCCAGCAGCACCAGGAGACCTACCAGCCTCGGGGGATCCCACCTCGGAGTCGAGCAATGCACGTGGACTTTCTCGATTCAAGGCTCTGTTTAACAGCCCCAACCTCCCCAAGCTCTTCATCCACTTAAGAAAGGAGGGAAGCATAGAGGATATCAAAGAGCAGGGGCTTTGGAGACAGAGGAGCTCCATTTTAAGTCCCAGCCCCAGCCCTAATTAACTGAATAATCTGGGACAATATTTTTATTCTCTCTGAGTCTTAACTTCCTCCTCTGAAAATAGGGGTGATATAATTCTCATAGGGCCATGGTGAGGTCTCAGTGAGAAAGTGTGGGTAAAGTGCTTAGCACTGCACCTGACACATAGTAGGTGCTAATTAATGATGGTTTTTTTTCACTCTTCATTCATTTTTAGGAAGGCAGTATGAACACAGCATCATTTAGACCTTTTCAAGTCTGTCCTTCCTTCAACGTGACTTCATCACTGAGGCCTATCCCGCTCAATCTGTTTAAAACTGCAAACATACGTCATGCTTTCCCATACACACACACACACTGCCAACCATTCCCCACCTTCCCTGACTGCCGTATTGCTTTCCACAGCACTACCATCTTCTAAAAGGCCACATTGTTTACTTAGTATTTAGACCTCTTTCTCTAATACAAGTCCTTGTAACTAGAAAAGGACCTGGAACATAGCTGCTCAACAAATATTTATTGGAGACTCTTGATTTATCAGTTGGGACTAGTTCTAGCACTGGCCTTGCCTCATGAAGATGTTTGGGAATCCGGCAAATTACTCAAAGCCTTGATTTCATCATCTGAAAGATATGATGCTATAAACCCTTCAGAGTTGAGAAAATAAGATAATATCTGTGAAGCACGTGGCATGGCATCGAGGCATAGTAACTGCTAAATAAATGAAACAAATCATCAGGTATTTGGCTCCATCATGTATGTAGTGTGGCTGGTACAAGGATCAAAACAGTGCTGCCGCCCACACGCCTATCAACATCAAATCACAGTCTATCTTGTGATGGGGGCCAAAGCCATGGGCACTGCCCTCAAGGGTATATGAACCAAATTTTCTTGAGAGGACCTAGGTGTTCCATGCCAACAGCCATCATCTGCAGGGGTGTGTGTGTAAGAGAGCATGTGGATTATATCAGTGGGTGTGCAAGGGACTGTGTTCAAATCTAAACATGCTGTGTGTCCTTGTGTAAGGCACATGCTTTCTCTGAAGGCAATTATTATATAGCTAACATTTGTTGTATGTTTATTATGTGCTAGGTGCTTTATATACATTAGTCCTCTGTTCAACTAGTTAGTCATTTGTTCATTCAATATTTATTGTGTGCTAGCCTCCCACCAGATACTGCAGACACAACAATGAACAAGAGGCCTGACTAGTCTCACTGAACTTAAATCCTGGTGGGAAAGAGAGTGAGCAAACAATTACAAATATATATTATTTAATCATTCAGGCATCAACAAGCATGTGTTAAGCCTCATCCTACTTGATAAATGAATTTTGGTTAGTGTTACAAAGCAGAATTGGCTATTCTCTGGAAGAGCGTATCATGGGACATGAGAGACTAGCAGAGTCTCAAAGTTCAGCCAAGATTTCCAAGAGGAAATGACATTTGAATAACAAATTGAGGACAAAAAAGAGTTAGCAGTGTATTTCCCATTTTACAGAAGAAGAAACTGAGGTTCAGGGAGGTCACATAACTTGTCAAGGGAACCACAGTTAGTATGAGATGGACCCCAGATTTGACTCCTAGTATTTCTCACTCTAAAAGTGGTGGTGTTTCTATCAAGCCAGTCTTCTCAGACAGGGGTACACATTAAAAACACCAATGAGAGTTTTCTCAGATTCTATGTGCTGGGATTCCATGCAAAGATTCTGATTCAGTAGGGCCCAGTGCGGCTAGGGGAATGAATGCATGTTTAAAATGACTCCCCAAGCAATTTGGACATACAACTCTAACTACACCATTATCTAGGTCTTTCTGCTGTTCTATCCCAAAACTCAGTGACAGCATGACACAGTGGAAGAAAACGTGATAGGGAGTTAAGGCCCTGCTGTCTCACTAACTCCCTGTGTGATCTAGGAGAGGTTTCACCTTCTCTGGTCCTCCTCTCTTCACAGGGCGTGACTAAGTCAATGCTTCTGTCCTGACTGCACATTAGAATCCCCTGGAAAGCGTTAAGAAAATTTCCTGTGCCCCACCTCCAACCAACTGCATCAGAATCTCTGAGGGTAGGACCCAGGCATAGGTATTTACTAGAAGTTTCCACTTGATTTAGCACTAGATTATCTCAAAGGTCCCTTCTGATTGGAAATCCTCTGCGTCTATGAAATCCTTCATCTCTTCCTTCCTGGCGACCATTACAAGCAGGCGCAGCTAAGGGGGGTGGGGGACGGGGGAGTGGAGGGATGATGTGCTCTACTCTGGCAGTGTCTTGGTGAGCGCAGTAACTTTTTTTTTCTGACTGATTTATGTGACAGTTGGAACGCAGTCCCCAGAACAGCCTGTTCCTCCCCTCAGCACTATTAACATAAATTTGTGCACGGGGCCTGCAGCTCCTGCTTCTCTCTGTGTACAGGAGGCTTAAGGGGCTGTGAAAGCCTGAGGCTGAAGAGAAACCAGAGGAGAGGAAGTGTTATTAGAAGCACAAGAATGAAAAGGGGAAAAGGACAGGACGTTGCTAAGAGACAATGTCAAGCTGGGCCATGGGATTAACAGCCAGTATCAAAGCAAGTACTTAATGATATGTTCTTCCAGAAGGGCCTTTTCCAAGTACCAGCAGAGGGTGAGATTATCAAAGCAATTCCATTCCAAATTGGGGTGCAAAGGCTCCCTTCTCCTTGCTAGGACCAAAATATTAAGTGAAAATGAAGCCATTAAAAAAAAAAAAAAGTTGTATCTTTAGCTTGGGGTAAAGTGAAACAGGAGTCTTTATTTGCAACTTCTCTGAGTCTTTAATATGCTAATGAGCATTGAGAAGCACTGAGAGGAAGCTATAGCTTGCAGCACATGCTGAAATTATTTGTGAAATTATTTTATTTAGGGGAATGTGTGGTTTTGAGGCATATTTGGGAAACCCTGGTATAAAAAACCATTATAGTAATATCTAATATTACCATATTGTGAGTTTTCTATGAACTATTCCATTGAATCCATACAACAGCCTTATGAATTAGGTACTTTTGTTTCCTTCTTTGCACATAGAGATTTTAGCATTGAGAGGTTAAGTAACTTGCCCACATAAGCTAATGGGAGTGGAAGGAACTCGGGATCTGCAGTTAAAATTACCTGGATTCAAATCCTGGTTCTGCCATGTTCCAGATGAAGATATTTAGGTAAGTTAACTTCTCTGAGCCTCAGTTTCCTTATGTTCAAAATGGGAAGACTACAATAATGTAATATATATAAAAGCACACAGCAGGTGCTCTGCAATTGGCTATAGATATCATCGTCATCATCTTTTATATTCAGTGTTCCAAAAGGAATATTATTAAGTGGTGTGGGGAAAAGAATATGCATTTCAGTTAAATTAAATGAATTAGGCAGTAGGATCTGTCATTGTGATAAGGCAGGTAAATGATATACCTCTCCAAAGAAATGGAAAATCCTCCTGACTACTCTTCAGGCTGAACCAGCTTATTCTCAATTACTAGTCTGCAATGGTGTGTCCTCCTTCAGAGTTTATAGATGGGTAAGTGGCAAGCTTGAGGACTTTGTGGGGAGAGACCATGCTAAGGAAGCAGGGCCTTGTAGGAAATGCATGACTCCCATCTGTCTGGTCATCAGAATCCTTGAGCAGATTCCTAAGCCTTGGCGATTCTGAGTCCACAGGTCTGGGATGGCACCCAGGAACATGTAGCTTGTGGGACCTTCCAGCTGATTCTGATTACCAGTCTGCTTTTAAAACCACTGGACGTGATGAAGGTGTGGAAAACCTTCCAGCTCAGTTGAACCACTCAAGGATTCGGAGGTTCCTGGTATATTTTCTGAGTCCAGAGAGTCTGTGGCCTTTCCTTGAGCAAGTATCCAACAGCTTTCGAGCATCTTGGCATTATAGGAACAAGTTTTCCATGCTTTGCGGCCAATTCAGTGGCCCTGGGTAGATGAGATATGGGACTCTGGGAGTTGGTGTGTGTGCTGATCACAGCATGGGCTTGGACAGCACGCAGGCCTAGGTTCAAATCCCAGTGCTGCCTCTTTCTAGCTGTGAGAGCAGAGGCAATCTTCTAAAATTCCCTGAGCCAAAGTTTCTTCATGTGTAATTCAGGGATAATGACAATACCTACTTCATAAGGTTGCTAGAAGGGATTAAGTCAGAAAGGGATCAAGTGCTGAAAAGGGACTTGGTACATAGCAAATGCTCAATAAATAGAGCTGCAATTATCATCATTTTGTCCTGACTCAGTTAACTTATTATCCGTATGACTGTGGACAAATAACTGTGCCTCTTTGATCTCATTTTCCTTGTCTGTAAAATAGGAATAATGATACATACCCAAGGTGGTGTTGTAAGTATTAAATGCATTTCATACTGTCCTGATTCTGTGATAATCAGGGTGGGCTAAACATTCGCTATATTAGAAACCATGCATGTGTCCCCAGACCTCGTTTTCCTCCCTAGGTTTGGTTTTTAGAATGCTGGTGATAAACTAAGCCTGATTTATTATATGACCATCCTGTATGGGAAAAGACTGTAACTCTAGGTATCTCTGGTCAACCTTAAGAGATATAGCAGGGGGCTATATCTGGTTGGCGTCCATCTCCCATATGGAGGGACCTGGGTTCGATCCCCGGGACCTCCTGGTAAAAATTTTAAAAATATATAGAAGGTGCGTGGGCCGCCAGGCCCTGTGCGCGGGTGCACCACCAGTTCCCGCGAGCCACACAGCAAGATGATGACGTAATAGGAGAGTGACACAAGGGAGAGGCAAGATGAGACGCACCGAAAAACCAGCAACTAAGGTGGCGCGGGCAGGATGCCTCTCTCCTACATCAGAGATTCCAAGGATTGAATCCCAGTGAAGACAGGAAGAGAAGGATGAGAAGAGAGGGCAGAAAATGGACACAGAGTTCACAGAGTTGCCCAGCGAATGGACACAGAAACAGCAAAAAC
>JAKSZT010053825.1:12677621-12817388 GCA_026826555.1 Tolypeutes matacus
GGATAAAAGTAAATAAATAAATAAATCCTTTAAAAAAAAAAAATAAAATAAATGCATTTCAGTTAAATTAAATGAGACTACTACATATAAAACACTTAGCACTGTGCTAGACACATCATAAGCATTTAATAAATATTGGCTAAGGTATTTGCAGAACTGATAGGTTTTCTATGTACTCGGATATCTTCAATCATTCATTTGCTCAAAAATATGATAGGTGCCTCCAATACAAAACTCTCAATACAAATGCTTCTTCGTGCATTTCCAGTCCTGAAAATGCAGTGCCAGGAAGATATGATCTTACCTCTGAAGGAGGTCATCACAGGATGAGGTAGAATCTAAGAGGCAGGTGTTGGGAAACAAATCCAGCACCTAGCAAGTTTCATAGCCCCTTTGCCTTTGAGGTGATGTTAGAACAAACAACTTCTGCTACCATCTTCCACAGAGAATAATTTTGCTTTTACCCATGTCTGCTGACTACCACCATGCACTCTTTAGGTACTAAGGATAGAGTGATAAGCAAATAGGCATGAGCTCTGCCTTTGTGGAAGCTCTGGACGAAAGTTTCTCAGGTGCAGAAGCTTGGAGTGTGGGAGTATATTCAGCATAAGGCCTAGAGATGGAAGAGAGATGGCTTTAAAGAATGAAAAGAAACCACAACTAAAAGGAGATAAGTATGGCAGAAACATAAAAGGAAAGCGATGATGAGAGAAAGGAGATTGGAGAGGTAAACTGGGGTCTGGCAGGCAGGCCTCCAAAGCCATGTTAAAGGGCTGAGGACACTGGGGACCCACTGAGAAGTTTTAAGCAGGAGGTAACATAATCAGATTTGGGTTTTAGAAAGACCACGCTGGCTGCTTTGTGGGGAAAAGGGTGTGTGTATGGAGTAGGGTAGAGGAGGGATACTAATTTTTCTTAGGTCTACTGCCATGATAATTGGTGCATCCTCTCAGAGTGATTCCAAGGCCAGCAGGAGAAGCAGGAGAGTTGGGAGAATTTAATGTCAAATGTCAGGGTACAGCCATTTATTTACTGTGCACGTGGAGGTATCAGATTTGGCAGTAGAGCTGTTACATGTGTTTTTTGGTAGGTGGCAGGTTTCTAAGATGGCCCTGATGATTCCCACCTCCTGGTATTCCCGCCCTGTGTAATGCCCTCCCCTTGACGTGGGCCGGGCCTGGTGACTTGCCTCTAACGGATAGAATACAGCAAATATAATGAGATGTCACTTCCAAGGTCGAGCTACAATAGTCTGTGACTTAAGTCTTGCTGGCACTCCCTCCCTCTCTTGCCCTCTCACTTGCTCACTGGGCTGAAGCTCCTATGGAAAGGCCCACATGGCCAGGAACTGAGGGCAGCCTCTGCTGAACAATGAATGGGGAACTCGAAAGTCCACCAACCCGCAAGGAGCTGAAGCCTGCCTGCCACCACTGAGCGCATGGAAGCAGATCCAGCCCCCGTTGGGATGACTCCTGCTCTGGCCAACACCTCGACGGCACCCTCCAAGTCCCGGAAGCAGGGGACCCAGTTATGCTGTGGTCGGACTCCTGGCCCACAGAAACTGACGTAATAAAAGTAGGTTGTTTTAAAGCTACTAAATTTGGGGTAATTTGTTACACAGCAACATATAACTAAAGCACTATTATGTGATGTCACCGAAGGCAAGAGAGGACACAGTATTAAGAAGGGTGAGATACCAAGGGTGGTAAGGAAAAAGAAAGCATTGAATCTGACAGGCAGGCTCTAGAATTTGCAGGGCAGCAGCCTGAGTTAGCTGTGGTGGGAAGGGCAGGCATTAAGGTTACCATGGGTTTATGTGTAAATCTTATGTGATACTACCAAGTTTAAACCCCAAGTACTGCTGCAGGTGGGAAATGTGACCTTTTAAGAAGAAATTACCCAATCTGTTTTTGCTTTTTATTTCTTCTTGCCTCAACCTTATGACCCTGTGTTTCTAAAAACTCTCCTAATGGCATCTATTAATGAATTCAGCATCTGGCTTTGCAGTACAGATCCAAATCCTTCATTCCCTTTCTCTGGATTCTGTTCCCAGTGATGCATTCTCTGTGCCCTTGAAGTACATCTTTTCTAGGCAATATTGTCTTTGGAGCAGACTTGGGAACCAAATGGAAAATCTATACATGGAGACCTGGGCATGTGACCTCCAACTCTAAGTAGATACAATATCGAGTTCAAGCCCTTTCCTGGCTTGAGCTTTTTACCTACCAAACCTCATAGATTGCCTCATGACACTACTTCCACGTACTTCCCCTCTCTCCAGCCTAAACTTTAGCCATTCGGCTGCACAGGAGGGGAAATATCAAACGGTTTAGAGTCACCTTAACCGCTGTGGGGCTTTGAGGAAATGACTTAAGCTTTCTGAGCAGCCTGTTTCCTCTGCTGCAAAGTGCAAGTAGTAATACCTCTCTGTCGGGATTATTTTGAGGAGTAAAAAATGAGTAATAAGGCACTGAAGAAAGACACAAACCCTTTTCTGAACCCCTTGTTGATGTGCTGAAGCTGCAAACCTCAGGCTTTCTTACCTGCATGGCAAACCCCAAACCACTGGAGAGGCTGCCAGGCCGGCTGCCTGAGACATGTCATAAACAGCCTGGGGAGACAATTTGCTTTCAAAGAGAAACAGGCGGAGGGAATGAAAACAAGACAGCAAGCAGCGGGCCCAGCCCCGAGCCAGGACGAATTTGGAGCTTGGCACCAGCAACAGCAAGCGGTGCACTGCCCAGAGAGTGTGTCTCTGCAGGACCTCACAAGCTCAGGACAGTCCCAAAACGCCACACTCGTGGGGAAGATCTGTCGGGGCTACCCATGGCACCTGCGCCAGAGTTACCTGAGATAACCACTGTTCTGATTTTTTTTTTTTAATGCCACCTAGGCCCACACCTCCTCTTGTCAGCAGAGTTTGTTTTCTTTCTCAAGGGGGAAAGAAACAGATGCAGGGGCTGCCTGAGAAAAATATGCAGGACACTAAACAGCTGTTGGCAGCACTTCATTGCACCGAAACTCACAAAATGACTTGATGCTGGCTGCTGGCATATGGGTTACATGACAGGAGTCTTCTCCATGATACTTATTTGTTTTCTTTCTGGAAGGCAGTTATTAGGTTCCGAGAACATAGATCCTGGCCTCCTCCCACCTTGGATCATGAAGTGCTTGGCTCCATTTCACTGTGGAGCTTGCAAGTAATCAGTCACCTGCTCAAAGAGGCGCCCTCCTTGCTAACGCTACCTAAGGGGCCCACTTCTGCCTACCCCGAGTGATTATGCGCTATCTCGTTAGACTATTACATTGTCTTCTTAGCACTTAACACTATCTGAAATTATTCTGTTGATCTATTTTTATACCAGTAAGTTGTCCATTACTGTCCAGTAAAGTATAGCTCATTGTGGGCAGGAAACTTTCAACCTGCTCATCTCTATATCCTCATCTACCCTGTGAGGCATATGATTATAATGGTCCCCATTTTACAGATGAGGAAACTGAGACAGAAAGAACTTAGATGGCTTTCCCAAGATCATAGAACCTGTTTGTTTTGAAGCCAGGGAATATGGCTATACTCTCCAATTCGATAATCACTAGCCACATGTGGCTCTTGAGCACTCAAACTGTGGCTAGTCCAAATGGAGATGTACTATAAGTGTAAAATATAAAGAGGCTTTTGAAGACTTAGTATGACAACAAAAGAATGTTAAAGGATCCCATTAATACTTTTTTTACATTGATTATGTTTTGAAAAGATAATTTTTGATATAGTGGACTAAGTAAAATATATTTAAATCAATTTCACTTGTTTCTGTTTACTTTTTTAAAAATGTGGATACTAGAAAATTTTAATTTATATATATGGCTCAAGTTGTATTCCCATGCACTGGTCTATTCTTTTAATCTTTTCACCTAGTAAGACCTGAAATGTTAGTAGATCTAAAATAGTATCACTAATAGCGATGATAATAATAAAATTCAGTCATCCAATATAGAATTCCCTCTTCTGCTTTCAAAAGTTCATTTGTTAAAAAAAGAAAAGAAATGCAATCACCCTTTGATTTACCCATGTACGTTAGGTTTTTATTTTAACAAATGTGCAACATACAGATAAAATCTGCATTAACCAGTAAAGTGGCAGAAACTCATCCGACACTATCTTAAGCAAAGGGGAAAAAGGGGAGTAATTAGTTGGAAGAAGCCTGGAGTAACCTGTATTTGAAGGAAGGGATGAAAGAACCTTGTAGGAGACAGGACTTAAACTCTACCCTCTCCCACTCTGTGTTTTTTCTCTGAGTGTAAGGTTCATTCCCTCGGACCAGCTTCCTCTCCAAAGCCAGGGACAGGTTTTGGGGGCAGCTTCCAGGCTCGCTTCTCCCCAGTTTCATCACCAGAGTCAATAGAGTGCTGACGCATCAACTCCGATTTAGACGGGGGTCTCGCTGGCCCAGCTGATCAGGTGCCAGGCCCCAGGCCAGTCAGAGGTGGGCGCTCTGAATGGCCTACCCAGGTCCCATGCTCAAACCTCAACCAGGCAGCTGGGTTCAACTGGTCAGCAGCCCCCACAAGAACCAGATTAGAGGGGTTCTTGTCCAGTGAAGCCTGCTGAGCAGAGAGAATAGTCAAGTCACAATGCCTTTCTGAATGTCATTGTCTTCTCAACTGACTAGGGAAACAATTTTTGGTGAAAGTAAAGATGAAGGAGCTTGTACTGAAGCTCCAAGATACTAGAGAAATTCAACTAAAAAATAAAATGAGAGTAGAAGTCTTTTTGTGGCTGGCACAAAGAAATTAGATAAGTAATATCCAACACAACTGTCTCTTTAGAAATGCCTGCCTCTGTCCATTATACCTACCTATGTTCAAGATAGCGACCACTGAATGCAGACACTGAATCAATGAGTGTACTCGACTTCTTATCACTGTTAGAATATTGCTGCCCAGTGATTGAGTACTAACAGTGCAGAACATAAAATTAAAGACAGTTCTGGTCTACTAGACTAACGATCTCATCTAAGGAATATTTTTTGGTCGAATAACTAGACCCTGAAAAAAATCCCTGTAGAGAAACTGAAGTCTCCCCACTCACAGTCAAAATGTCTCCCTTTTCCTTAGAAAAAAGATTTCTTAATTCCAACACAAGAAAATGTGCTTCCTCTTCGTTTGAGGTTCAGATGCCCCCTTTTCAGCCTCATGCTTTCGGCCTTTTTGTCATCTCACCACCACCTCTGTATCCAAGAACATATCCTTCCTTTGTCGTTTATTCATGGGAGTCATGTTTGGACATGTTTCATTAGAATTGAGAAAATTGGGCTCAGGACTTAAAACATAATTAGAGCTGAAAATGCAAACACTAAAGAGATCTAAGCCTATCCATCCATGCCCTGGGAATCTTGAAATGCATAAATATATCTATATATATATTAGCTTCTTAGATATTTCTGAAAGTATGTGTTCCCACTCATTTATTCCCTCTTTTATCTTAAGAAAGATAAAAGTTGAGTCTCTTATTTTCTGTCTACTCGGCTTCACAAAGACAGAGGTGAAACTCTAACTTTTGGGCTCAGATGGTGGGTCTTGTCTAAACTGTAGCAGCAGAAAGAGCTGCTCTTTGTTATGCATGCCTGAAGCATTATGAAAAATAAGAATCAGGTTTCTTGGCTGGGTATACCTTGTTTGGGGGAAAAGGGCTGGGGAAGAAGGGTTATCTTAGGAGGTAACTCAGATCTGGTCTACATCATGTTCTTAGGAAATCCCTGAGCTTATGTTTCCACTTACCTCACCTTCACTGTGCCCTGTAAAGGCCAAAGATAGGTGGGTACAAGAGACAGCTTTTAAATAAATAAATCCAAATAAGTTTCCTTTACAGGTGTGGCTTGATTAGACAAAACTTCAGGTTTTTGTCTGTAGCAGTCCTCATTACAGTTTTTCTGATTTGGGCAAATTGATGCCTTACATAAATCATTAAAAATTAGTTCTCTAATGTATGTAGACTCTTTGGAATGAAGAGCAGTAGGGACATTTTAAAAAGGGGGAGTGGGGGCTGGGGACATGTTTTCCTCCCTGGAACCTTTTATGTTTAATTAAATCTGTAAATTAAACATTTTTCCCTTTCTCATTTTAAATCCGTGCCAACTGGTACCGTGCCTTTCTGGCACAAGAGGCAACTCTACATGTCTAGCTTTGCAGGTAATGGTGACTCATTGTTGTAACCAAATGGGAGGGAAGAAAACACACACACAAAAGCTCTCCATCTTACTGCAGAACACAGAATGTCATTTTTGGAACAGTCCGTAATTTCTAGTTAAACACTCCCAGTTTTATTTTAAAGGGACCATTACCTGATTTCCTATTGTTCATTTTCGATTTTTTATCTTAGGTTATTAGAGTATAGAAAAGGAATGAAGTTGATCATCCTTACAAATGGCTGGTCTCCATTATTATCTGCCTGTGTATGGCCACGATGCCATTGGTCATGAGACTTAAATGCCCACTTCTCAATATTTCTTGAACTGTTCAGTTTAATTGCAGACATTGAAAGGAAGCAGAGATGTTAGCAATAAAATTCTAAGCTAAACTTGCCTGTTCTAATTCAGATGTTTTTCCTATTCTATAAAATGTAAGAGAAGTTTTCTTCCTCTAAGACATGCCCTACAACATTGGGTATCTGGAACATAGATAATCTGCATGTCTTTATCCAGAAATGAAAGAAAAAAAAATAATTTGGTATTATATGATTAAGACTTTTCTCCCAATAACTGAGCACTGAGCTATCATTAACTTCCTAAGTATAAGGCAGTCAGTCCAGGACTCAGATTACCCCATTGTATTCCTACCTCAGGGCCTTTGTACATGTGTTTCCTTCTAACTACAACTACCTCCCTGCTCTCATTTTTATGGATATCTCCCTACTTACCATTTCTCAGTTTAATATCACTGCCTTAGCAATGCCTGGCTAATTTTAGTCCTCATAGCATCCTACGATTTTCTTGTGAAAATTTATGTTACTAATCAACTAAGTATTTATGGTATTCATTGGGATGGGTACTACTAAAGGGGACAGCTCCAATACCTAGCACTGTGCTTGATACATAGTAGGTTATCTATGAATATTATACTTTGTTGAAGAGATTAGTTAATTGATGTTCCATTTAATCCTGGAGCATAGGGTTCCAACTTTAGGATTAAATGGAAAATAGGTCCACACATGAGCCCAGACACATTTGGAGGTCAAACTATCCATCCCCTGCTTCAAGACAGGGCTGTATCTGGTCTTGTGATTATCCAAAACTTCCAGCCTATACTTCAGGCTTCGATAACCTCTGTCAAGAGTATCGTCTCTGTCCAACATTGCTTCCAATGTGAGCTCTGTAAACTGTCCTCATCGAGTGGTGCTCATGGCAGCCAGCCTCCAGGAGGCCCTCATGATCCTCAGCACCTCTTGTTCACACCGTGTAGTTCCCTTCCGCACCGAATCAGGGCTGGCCTACGCTGACTTCTGAGGCGAGCGTGGGACTTCGGGGCCACCTCCTAAAAGGCATGGTAGCTCCTGCCTTAGTCTCTTGGGTAACTTACTTTGGCAAAGCCAGGAAGCAAGCTGTGAGGACATACAAGCCACCCTGTGGAGAGGCCCACACGGAAAGGAGCCGAGGGTCCCAGGCAGCACCAGCTTGCTAGCTAAGTGAGTAGACGGCTTTGGAAGTAGCCCCTCCAATGTCAGTCAAGCCTTCAGATAACTGCAGCCAACCGATGACCACAACGGCACGAGAGATCCTAGTGAGGTCTGCCCAGCTAAGCCCTTCCCAGATCCTTGACCTAAATCTACCCAAAGAGATAATAAATGTTTATTGTTGTTTTAAGCACTAAATTTTGGACTGATTTGTTATGCAGCATTAGATAAGTAAAACAGTGCCCCCAATGGCCTAAAGTTAGGCTTTATAAGCTAAAGGTTACAAAAATTAGCCCCCTTGATATTCCAAGGACTTCATCAGGACTGGTGAGGTGCAAAAGGGTGACAGCATCAAGGAGGAAGCGGGAAAAACTGCCTTATTCCTTGAACCCAATAGCTGACAGTTATTAAGCACTTACTATGTGCCGTTAGCCCTACTTAATTAAAAATATTCACTCTTTCAATCATATAATCATTAATTCAACCAATATTTATTGAACACAGATCCTGGGTAAGGCCTTACTGGGAATACAACAGTAAACAAAGTCCCTACCTTCATGGACCGTGTAATGTCCTAGAGTAGGCAGGCAATCAACCCATAAATACAGGGTAAAATTGAAAACCACTATTAAAAGATAACAATAGGGTCAAGCAATGGATGGGTGGGGGCATTTGCTTCCTATACGGTGGTCAGAGAGGGTCCTGCTGAGGGGTGACACCTGTGCAGTGTCCTGATCAGGGTGAGAGAGGAAGCCACATGAGTGTGGGGGGAGAAGTATTTAGCTGGTGGGAACAGCACAGCTGTGCTGTGAAACTGGAGCAAGCTGGCAGTGCAGCAGGACCGCAGCTAGCAGGCCCTGGGAGAACTTGGAATTGTGTTGGAATTGTGTTCGCGTGTGCTGGGGAAGCTGTGTAGAGTGCTGGGCACAAAAGTGATGTGATCTGAGTTACATTTCTAAAGGGCAACCTTGGCTGCTGGGGATGGGGGTTGCAAAAATGGAAACTACAAGAATCATTTGTTGGTGGTTTGGACAAAGTAGCAGTAAAGGAGATAAGAAGTGGTTGGTTTTGAGACATATTTTGAGGTCAGAGCTAATAGGAGTGGATGTGGGATGTGAAATAAAGATAGGAAACGAGGATACTTGCAACCTTTGTGAGCTGCTCAAAAAGGTTCACAACAACCTAAGACTAGTACTGGAATTAGCATGAATTAAAATTAAATTATAATTTTAAAAAATTAAAGTGATGGTTAGACTTGAACCCAGCCTGCCTCATCAGAGTTTATCCTACTCTCCAAAAAGATATTAGAAACAAACAAGCAAACAGAACCTTCCTGCTTGCTTCTCCTAATTCAACTCCAGGGTTTCCTAGGAACACTAAGCTCCTGGTTTCATTGACCCAGGCAGAAGCCGGATACGATGGAGGCGGTTTCAGATGCTTCATACCTTGCCAACATCTTCAGAAAATGAAAAAGGCAAGGAAGTGTACTTCCTCTCACCACATGTCATTGAAAAAATCATACTTTGAATACTCACTGCAATTAGAGTATGCAAAAAAAAAAAAAATCCCTTTTTACCAATCTAGTCTTTGAATCAAAAACAGTTTCTTGGATTAAATGGCAGGTTCACAAACCTCAATCCAATCAGCAAGCCCATCTTTATGTTTTTCTCCATTTATTTCCTAATGTTCAGAATACTTCAGCCAAAGGCGGCCACGTGAATTCATCTTCACTTAGCAAATAGGCTTTAAAATTGCCCTTCAAGAAAACTTTCTCTTTTTGCAAGTGGCGGCCACCTGAAGTGCAGGTCAGACAGCTGTGGGAGGAGGAAAAACCATTACCCACGTGGGAGACCACGCAAAGCACCGCACTGCAAGGGGAACAAAAGGGGGGGGGCACGTTTATCTTAGCATGAAAATTACTAGGTGCTGTGCTTAACGCTAGGTGCCTCCTCACACCTTTTGTCCCGTTTCCATCCCCCTTTCCATTTTCATTTTCATCCTTTTTCCCAAGCAGCCTCATTTTTTCCTTTCATTCAGGCTTGACTTGGCAGATCTGCCCCTTTGTCAAGGCTGTCACGGCCAGCGTGCTCCCTTTTAGACCCTGCATTATGCCCAAGCTGCAGGGTCAGAAGTCATTTGTTCTGTCCCTTTTATAATTTTACCTTTATTTTCTTATAAAAATAGTACATACTCATTGTAAAAATAAAAGCCAAACATATATATAAGGTAGAAAATACCAAATACATAAGTTTCAAAAAAATCATTTCTGTTCCTTATGGTTAGTTTTGTCCGTATCTTTCAAGGCCTTTATTTTTTCTTTTGGGAGTGTGTATCTATGCATAAAGAAAGATCTATAAATGAGATATTTCAATAAATAGTATTCTGTAATGTGTTTGTTTTATTTTTTAATCTCAGCAATATATTGTAGGCATATTTAGATAATAGACAGCACTAAGTTATGTTTATTTATTTAAGTGCCAGGCTCCTTGCTAGGCACTTTACACAAACTGTCTCACATCATTCTCACAACACCACTAGAAGACAGGTACTGTTAATATCCCCATTTTATAGATGGGGAAACTGAGCGTTAGAGAATTCAAGTGGCTTGCCTGAGATCACACAGCTAGTGGGAAGTGAGCTGGGGTTCAACTTCTGGTAGTCAGACTTCAGAGTCTAAACTCTAAGTTACTGCTTTAGGTCAGTGTTGACAGATGCAGCTCTCGCTCTTCGTATTAGCGCGTCGCACCTCCCTTCAAACCTGCCGCGTTTCTGCACTGGCCCTAGGGTCTAGAGCCTTGATTTGCCTTCCTTTCTTCCCCTATGTACTCCCTTCAATCTCCCATATCTTTTAACCAACGCCCCAGCCTTTAAAAAAAAATTTTTTTTAAGTTTTAAATTTTTTTAATTAGAGCAGTTGTAGGTTTATAGAAAATTCATGCAGAACGTACAAAGTTCCCATATACCTCCTCTCACACCTGCAGTTTTCTCTGTTTGAACAATTTGCATTCGTGTGGTACCTTTGTTACAACTGGTGAAAGCTTTATTATAATTATACCCTTAAGTATAGCCCACAGTTTACATTAGGCTTCACTCTTTGTGTTGTACAATTCTGTTGCTTTTTTTTTTCTTTTTTGTCCCTTCCCAGCCTTGTTTTATTTGTGGACTCAGAATAATATTTTCCTTCTCTCAAGGTATGTCTGTACTCTGAAAAACTGGTTCTGTGCTGGTTTTGACAGTGGTGAAGAGAGCCTGGGGGCCGTACACAGTTTGGGGGTCCTACTGGTGAGGCCCACACGTCCCAGGCTCTTAAGAATGGGCATCTTTAAGGAATAATGCATTTCCTTCTTTTCCCTCCTCCTCTCATTTCCATTCTGCTCCTTCCTAACCCAGTTCCTGGTCTCCTCCTGAACTTCCACTAACAATGCTTTGGGTGTGTCCTCACAGCTCTTAAATCCTTCTCTGGAGAAAGAGAAAAAAGAAAAGCATCATTATTTGTGGGCTAGAGGGGGAGGTGGGTGGGGAACTGAGGGCACAAAGAGGTGAAGCAACCAGCCCTGTTGGCGGCCTGGGAAGCCAGGGTAACACCCTGTTACCCTCCTAAGTCCACACCTGTCATGATCCCAGGGCACTCCCAGCCTCAAACCAGTCTTCCCACCTGTGAAAGCCTGCTGCTGCCTGAGGATGAAACTCCACCCCGCAGAGAGGAGCCTGAGTAGTGCACTCTTCCTCCTGTGGGAAGCAACAGACCATCACAGCAGCGTGAAGACTCTGGAGATGATGGCTTTGCCACTGGCTTAGTGGCAGAGAGCCCCAGGCTCTTCACAAAACACATACTCTCTCTGTAAGTTGCAGTTGGGCCACAGCCTCTGAACCATCAGATCCCAGATGATTTCCATTTCTGGGAGCTACAAAATAGTCCTCGTAAAGTAGCATTAATTACACAGCATGCGGGGTTGACTATTTTTTCACTGTAGCCATTAAGATAAAGGTGTTCAGCAGGAGGAGGTAGTGCAGGGGTAGCACTGACCTGTAGTGGCTGCCAAGAGTAATACATGTATAGAAGGATTCTGTGGTTGTTTCCAGGCTCAAAGGGAAAGAGTGCCACGATTAGTAATGTCTGCAACGGGCAAGAGAGGAGACAAGGGTAGTATGTGTCATGTATTTGTCATAAGAATAGATTGTGGAATCATAGAAGACAGTCTCAGCTTTTTCACGGTCTACCTGGAAGTAGGATCTTGGGCAACTGACTTAATTTTCAGAGCCTCAATTTTCTCATACACGTAATGGGAATTTTATCTCTTACTTTTGTGGAGTGGTAAAGTTTTTGCCATGGTATCTGGAACATTCTAAAACTTCTCAGTACCTGGAAACCCATACAAACATTGCTGAGGTTTATGGCACCATAGAAATATCAGTGGGGCTGAGGAAAGAAGCAAGCAGTGTGAGGATCCTGTTGTTAAACTTAATAGAGTTTTGAAGTCCTTTTCTTCGTCTGCCTGCTTGTTTACAACTAACCAAATTGACTGCTCTGGTGACTGTGCCCTGAGTTTCAGCATAGGCCTGTAATTAACAGAAACTGGTGCCCGTGTCCAGACCCCTACCTGGACTGATATTTTCTTCAACATGAAATCAATACACCATAGTACAGCTATCATACTCCCCAAGGGCTAGGGTGTGATTCTCCACTTAGATTGTTTTAGTTATGTATCCTTGGGCAAATTATTTAATGATTCTGAGGCTCAATTTTCTCATTTATTAAAGGGGCACAGTAATATTTACTAGATTTAAATCATTTCTGTGAAACAATTACAGAAGCTCTATTAGTCTAAGATGATGTTCTTAGCAAAATTATTATTATGCCCATGTATATAGTTTGTGACCTTAGTTGGGACAGAGAAACAATTGAAGGCAAAAGTCAAAATAACCTGAGATTAACAATAGCAGTAGGAGTTACCATTTTCTGAGCATTCACTTGGTACCAGAAACTAGATTATGTGCTTTATAGACTCATTTTATCATCATGATGACCTCTAGAGTAGGGCTGCCAGATAAAATATAGGACACCAGTTAAATCTGAATTTCAGATAAACAATGAAAATTTTTTTTGTTTAAGTGTGTCCCAAATATTTCATGAGACATGTTTAAAATAAAAGCATTCATTGTTTGTCTGAAAATCAGACTTGACTGGGCATCCTATATTTTTATTTATGAAATCTGATAACCCTACTCTAGGGGTGATGAGAGAATTAAATGTTGATAAATGTAAACCACTTAGAAGAGTGACTTTCCTGTAGTAGGTGCTCAATAAACTTTAGCTATTAGAGAGGCAACAGAGTAGAGTTTATTTAAGAGGGCAAGCTCTGCAGCCAGACTGCCTGGCCAAATTCCAACTCAGCACTCACTAGCTGTGTGGCCTTGACCATGCTACTTCACCCCTCCATGCCTCAGTTTCCTCATCTGTACAACAGTGAAAATGATAGCCCTTTCCTCATAGGCCTGTTGTAAGCATAACAGGTATTAATAATAATGAGACAGAGAAGGTACTCAAAGTGGGACAATTATCGTGTTGTAATTGGTGTTACATTCATTTGACAGTTTAAGATTTGAATATTACTGCTTATTGTAATAAAAGTATTCATACTTGCTGTCTACCAGAAAAGCAGGTGTTGCCTCATCCCCCTTGCACAGAGGAGGTACCCAACACCAGAGAGGTTGCTCACTTGCCTAAGGTCACACAGCTAGAGCTGGGTTCAAATCCTTGACTATCTGACTCAAAAATAGAAGCTCTCTCCACTCCCCTGAGCAGCAGAGATCTGTGGTACATAGACTGGGGACGGTGGCTAGGAATTATAACACTAACACCATCTTTAGATATGTGAGCACTCTGTCAGTTTCAGAGAATAGTATCTAAATATAAAATACTAAATTTTATATAGGGTATTATGTTTATAAAAAGCTGAAATATTCTAGAGCATATTATCGCATTTGCTTTTAGCTTCCGAGGAGGGTAGGGCAGGTATAGATATCACCTCTAGGTACAAGAGGAAAGTTAGACTCTAGGAAAGTGAAGTGACTTCCTTAGAGTCCCCAAGCTGAAAAAAGAGTAGTGGGTATAACCATCAGCCTCAGTTTCAAAGCCCATGTCTTGTTTCTGACCTGTGGCACTTTCTTCATTATAAACAAATTCTTCAGTTGGAGCTTCCAACATGGTCTGCTTTGGTTTTTATTAAATTAAGAATGGCATCCCCAACCAAAGACAACTTGAGTGTTCTGTCTTATAAAAAGTCTCTCTGCACTGGATTTTTTTTCCCCATTTATCTTTAAGATAATAAAAGCAAATAATTCACAAATCCAGGGGAGAGATTAGCAAAACAAACTTTGCTGTTCTTTTTGAGCTATAAGCAAAGCAAGCAAGCACCATAATTGCTAGCAAATGTACTGTGGCCTATATTATCTCATCCTGCTAATTATAACGCAAAGACCACTTCACCCACGATTTTCTTTAGGAGTCACAGGTATCATTCCAACCATGTTATCACAGTGTTTTAAATTTTCAGTTATACACCAGATAGTTGTCCGGCAGTCATGTGTATTCTGTGCATCTCGTTTTGGATTCCTAAAACTATTGCCTGTGCTGCTTGTCTCTAGATCATCATTAATATACAATATGCGCATCCTTGAATTTCTTTCCACTTTAAAAAAAGTAGTAAGATGTTTATGGAAAATGTTGGGTTTGGAGCCTTTAAAAGGAAAGTGCTTTCAAAGAGCAGGCAAGATTCCAAGCTGACCTAAGGCCAACGTCTCTATCAAAGCTTCTACTGATAATCCGCAGCCCAGTGGTATGGACTGAGCGTGGGAGGAACTGACAATTGGTGGAGGTCAGGAAACAGCCCCTTGCCCTCCAGATACCATCATATGGGGCAGAGGGGTGCAGGGGTGGGTAGAGAGATAGAGGCAGCAGAAGTTCCTCTCCCCTCTCTCAGAAAGATTTAGGTGCTGATCATAGGCAGAAACATAGTGTAAGAGGACCAGGAAGGAATAAAAGTATTAAAATTTGTAAACTAAGATCCATTTTCATTTTTCTAAAAACTATGCAGAGAGAATGAGACAAAAAGAAAAGCTTGGAAATGGAAATGGTGTTTTTCTCTGGATGATTAAAATTATTTCACTTGCAAATAACAGATGCTCAATTCAAGCTAGCTTAAGTGGCGGGGGGGTGGGATGTAGAATATTGGCTCTATCACCCTTGGCTCACAGACAGAGGTTATGAGTTCCAGGCAAAACGGGATCCCAGTCCTCAACCTGTCATCAGGATTCCCTCACTTCCCACCCTTCTTTCTCTCCATCCAGAAAGCTGTAATCTGCTTTCTTCTCTATTCTTCAACATCAGAAGCTTCAACCTTATTAATCATATGCCTCACTAGTCTCAGGAGACAGAACTTCTTTCAATAGCTCCAGCAGAAGTCCCTGGTGAGACTGTAGTTGGCCGCGTCTGCCTGATCCGCTGGCCCACACCTGCAGCAGGTGCAGTTCCACGCAAACCACATGGACTGAGCAGGATTGTTGTGCTGTGGGGGAGAGTTGATTCCCAAAGGGAGAGCTGCAGGCAGGTGGAAATCATACATCCTCTGTGATTCTTTTGTTTTTATTTGCTCTTTGCTAGGCTATTGTTTTCTGAATAATATTTAAAGAACCTATACTTTCCATATTTTGTATTTCAAAAGCTTTAAAATTTATTTTGTAGGATACTGTGATGTATAAGAAAGGGGTCTTGGGGATTCTAATCCCAGAAGATTCTGCACTTCTAATACCCACATCTGCCTTCCAAGAAAATGGACACTGGTTTGCCTTTGGTGAAAATAACCGGTTTGTTCATGATAGCCTGCTACCCTGGCCATAGCTAGTTGGAGCATAGATAATCATCCTACCCTAACATTAAAATCAGCCCTGTTAATATTGAGGTAAGCAATATTAATATCCACCTTTTATAGATGAGGAAACTGAGGCACAAAGGGGAAGCAACCTGCCCAAGATACTTTTATACTACTAAGTGTAGCTGTCAGAGTTGGCCTTCACACCCAAACAGAGGATCTACCTAGGTGAATTTTGCAAACAAGATCCTGAGAGAAGGACCCAGAAGTAGCGGGAACAGCAGAAGCAAACAGCAAAGGTACTTAGGGTAAGAGAGAAGCTTCTTCTGAGAGGAAGCCCAAACTGGCCCTCAGAGCTGCTGTTGTATCCCAAGGGACAAGGGACCATTGTTCCAGGTCTTCATGAGCAATTTTCCTGTCCCGCTCACTTCCCTTTGTCTCTTTATAATACTGCTGTCACCTGACATAGTGTGCGTTTCACTTCTCACAGCCTGAAAGAGCTAGACTCACGAGTGTGGCAAGGGACACGTGTGGTCCTATGTGCACCTGGCCAGCCCATCCACTGCCTTCCAACCAGAGAAAGCTAGGGAGCCCATTACTTCTCTCCTGAAGTGCCTTGTTAGAACGTCTGTCCTTTGACCCTGCTTTCATCCTGCCTTGCTTTATCAGGAGTGGTCAAGCGTTTCCCCAACAAGAGAGCACCTTGAGGGCAGGCTCCTTCTGTAGGAGCACACTGCTAAGCACATGGTGATGCCCATTAACCATTTGTGAACCAGAACAGAGATGTGTCCAGGCTCCCAGATAATGTCGAGCCCTCTACTGGGATGTCCATATCCCCAGAGGCCAAGAGCTGGCCTCCTCTTTCCTCTCTTCTCCTGCCTTTGACCTTGCCAGATAGTGAAGAATCAGCTTTCTCTTACCACACAATGCTCACAGCACTCCCAAGGCCGACTCTGTTCTCACAGCTAGACATGGGAGATGCCTTGTGGCTACATCCCTGGGGATTCTGCTTCTAGATTCACTGAGTGAGAGTCTAGTAGAGGACCATCCTGGGGAATGCTAAGGGGCTGGGCTGAGGCCGCTAGGAAGATCAGATGGTGTATAGACCCAGCAGACTTTCTTCCACCATGAAGTGGACCCTAGGAACACTGCATCCTGCGTCTTTATTGCCTTCTGGGGCTGGGGCACAGGGCTTTTTCAGAGAAGGCCAACGTTCAGGTTTTAGGGACTGGTTTTAATTTGTGAGGCTACTTGAAATCTTGGTAGGAGATGCTGAGGAATGGGATGGCCATTGGGATGGCTACCTGGAGATAGCCCTCCTTGAGACTCCTTTTAAAGGTTTCTCCGAAATCTAGGAACATAGACACATAATTAGGTGCTTAGCAAATGTTCTTTGGTGATTTTGAGGAACAAGGGAAGTAGAGGGGAAATATGCCAAATTACTACCAAACAAGTTCTCACTACAGCCTTCCTTGCCAACCTTTTCTAATTGCACCCAGCCTTCACTCATGATACTCCAGGCCCATCTTTCCATTCCTGAAATATTCCAATCTTGTTCCCATCTCAGGGCCTTTGTACTTGCTATTTCCTCTTCCCAGAATGCCCTTCATTCTGCTCTATCACATCAAAAGATCTTGACTCATATTTTACCTCCTCAAAGATGCCTTCCAGGATGACCCAACCTAGCATAATTCTCCTCCAGCTGCTCTCTACCCCACTATCCTCTCTAAAGTCTTCATAGTTCTTACTACCAACTACAATGAATTTCTTTATTAGTTTGCTGCTATTTGCTGATATTATATTGTTTGACTTCTCTAGAATGTATTATCTCTGTCGTGCTCTCTCTGTCTATCTCTACCCCCATATCTATCTTTATATGACAGCCTCCAGCCTGTTGTGTACCTGTCATCACCAACCATAGGACTCACTCATGCCATCCCTTATTCCCTTGGGAAACATGACTTTTTTCTTTCATGGAAAGGCCAAGTTAAAACTTGACTCTAAGCTTGAATCCTTAGAAGACTCTTTGATGTAGCATCCTACAAGTCATGACTTTTCCAAGGCTATTTCTTCTGAGCCTTGAGATTTATATGTTTGGTATCTGGTTGCATTTACAGGAATTCCCTTTGGAGTTTTACCAGTATAGCTTTGGCTCTGTGTATCCAGCTAAATTGTAGCTTCTTAGAATTCATGGAACTACTCAGATATCTTGTGTGTTCTGTTTTCCAAATTTTGTTCCTCATGTCTTACTTCCTCCAGGTATTAGTAGGTGTCTGGCATGAAAACTAAAAAGGAAGAGGTGGAACGAATGTGCAGCAGACAGTGTTATGTCCCTCCATGTCGTTTCAGCACCCATAGGTCCCATGCATGCCGATTTGGGTGCTCACCTTGCAAGCACCTGCTCCTCTTTGCCTGAAGTCATTCTCTGGAAGCCGTGCTGGGCAGGCTGGAAGTGACAGGGAGTTAGTGACCCTGGAAGCAGCTCTCCATTTATGAGTGATGAGAGTTCCCTTCCTCCCAGTGATTGCCAGCAAAATTGAGTCCCCAGTTGCCCACTGAGGTAAAAATCTGCCCATTAATGCCCCCTGTATTGGATGCCTTCCCTTTCTAAGCTCACTTCCTGTTTCACCTACTGGTGTTTTCTGTAAATTCACCTCCCAGATAAAACTTCTTGCACTTAAATCTTTATCTCAGGATCTGCTTCTGGGGCAATCTAATCTAACACAGCATTCTATAGCTAAACATGACCAAATATGCTTAGGAACTGAAAAAAGTTAAATAGATATTTTTTCTCTTTTCTTTTTTTCCCAGATGACCTCTCAGCTTCTCTAATGTGCTAATATGCATTGTGATTTCCAAGACAAGATTTGCTACAGCATTTCCATTATTTATATGGCCATAGAGAACCAGCGAGTGGTAAAATAACATGCTTTAGGAATCACTTATCCCACTCCTCCACCTTTGCTCCCCATGGTAGGAGAAGCTCTCTGGCCATGACCTTGAATGGTAAAATTTTTATTTGGTGACAGTTCTGCTGTCTTGAAGCTTCATGTTATCAAAGAAGTGGTTTGAACACAGTAGCACTCCCTCAATAGCTGTCCCTATACTCTCCTGGGAAAAATGGTGTGTGCAGGTTCAAGCTTCTATTCTAAAAAGAGCATGGAATGGACAAGGCTTCCAAAGCCCCTCCCTTCCCACGTTACTTACTCAAGTCCTGCAATTTAACTGGGCAGTTTCATTTCTCTCTTGTTCTTCTTCTTTGTCATGCTGAGAGCCACAGGATTAGAAATGAGCTGATGGGAGCTGACTATAGTGATGGTTGAAGAATTGAGAATGCAGTGTCACTAATGAGGTGGTCATTCACACTGTAGGATGGGGATACAGATGTGAGGGCATCAAGGAGCTGCAGTCAGCAGGGAATATGGATAATGAACTCATAGTTCCAAAAATAACTAATCTCCATCCTACGTGCCGTGAATGAGAAGTACAGGTTGCCAAGAGTGTGCATAACAAGGGAGACCAGGAAGGCTTCCTGAAGCAAGCGGCATTCAAGGGGACCACTGAAGGGTGAGGAGGAAGGGCTGAGTATTGGAGGTGGTGGTGTGAAGGCTGGGGTGGGGAGGAGCCAGGTCTTAGGGGAACTGAGCACTGGGAGGAGATCTCCACAGCTAAGGGGAATGATGGAAACTCAGTCTGGTAAGGTGGGTAAAGAACACATGACATCATATACTCGCCGTGTGAGCTGAAGTAGCAAGTATTCCTTAGCCTTCATAGCCTCTTCTGCAAAGTAGTAATAATATTAACAACAATAGGGATTTGTAATGAACAAGTGAAATGAATACATGTAAGGCCCCATGCAAAGTGCCTGATAGCTAGAAGGTGGCCAATAAAAATTACTAAATTATTAATTTATGTATTGTTCACGCTAATACAGTTGGTTAGTGAGAGAACCAGGATTCAACTTCAGGTCTTTCTGAATAAAGCCTTCCCTATTAACCACATAATATATTGCCTAGTCTGATTTTACATAGGGCTTCTCAAAGAAGATTCCAGGGAATATTAGGTGACCCTTGAAAATAAGGTTTTTGAAAATATTTAAGAATTAAGTATATAAGAAAATAATAACATGATTTTTAGTAAGAGAATGCATTCTGCAAAATTTTATGTACTATTATCCCAATTTTATTTTTTTTAAATATTTAGAGTGACTAGATTTTTTAAAAATTGATAAAGACATTATTGTTAGGTAATAGAATTATGGGTGATTTCCCTTCAAAACATATTTTAACCAATGTTTATAATTGTTTCCCCAAGAAGTGAAAAACCTGCTAAAGTTCCCGATTATCATCCTGACCCAATACATGGGAATTACTCATTTCCTTATCTCAAAAAAAAAAAAAAAAAAATTTATATATGTAGAATCTTCCTCTTACCAGGAATTGACTCAAAAGGCTATGAATCAAGCTTGAAAAAAAGAGTAAGGCTAGTTGACTCTGCATCCGGATCCACTTTCAAAAGGAAAGGGATGCTTTCCTGCTCTCAGGGGAAGTCAATGCCAAAGTACAGGAGTGGTCATTCCTGGTCCTGGCAAGCAGGACAGGCCTGGCTTAGAGCATCTGGGGAATCAACAGGATGGCACACAAAAAAAGAGAGCAGCTAGATTAGTTTCATTGTCTTTCTCAGTGGTTCAGCTCAAATGCTCACAGCATTTTCCAGAATGTGTTGGAACCAGGACTGAGTTTGGATAACACCTTGGAATTGTTAAAGAAATCATATATGTGCCTTTTTTTTTTTTTTTTTTTTTTTTGTCCCAGTGAGAAAACATGGGCTGCCAAGGCCCTGTCTCCCCTTTGCAAGGAATTAGCCACAAACATGCCACCAGCAGGCTGCCGGCTAGACCCAACCAAACATTCCTTGGGCTTTTCAAGGAGCCCAATAGCACATGATCCCTTAAAGATCTGAAGTCCATTTTCAAACATCCATCCATTCTTCTTCTATGCATATACATCATCAGATCAAAATGTGCTCCGGAGTTACAAATTATGAGAGCTGAAAAGATGTTTGGCAAAGACATTTCAGTGTTATTCAGTCAGAATACTGATGTAGCACATGTAGCTTTAATTCGGATTAGATGCTCCAGCTAAATGAAAATCATGTAGTCTTGCCAGATTCCCTCCCCTAAAAGATTAGCTGCACTTCTCAAAAGTGTGTTCCCCAACAGGTATCTTTTGCAGCATCCTAAAGAGTATTCCAATGGAGAGTCATTATTCAGGGCCTACTATGTGCCATATATTGCAAGGGCTTGTCTCAAAGAGGAGAAACTGGTAATTCTTCTAGCTAGCAGGCTCTTGGCAAACATTTCTGAGGTAAATCAGGATTTATTTGAAGCTTAAGACAGAGGATGTGGGCTCCAGATGGTACTTGTATGCGTGAAAACTCTTAAGTAAAACAGGGCTGACCTCAGAGTGTAAGGAACACGTTTTTGCAGATTATTAGACCATTTGTCACTTGAGGACACTTGAATAATGTCTTTCATAGGAAACTGGGGAAATTATGTGCCTCTTTTTGAAGGCCTCAGTTCTAAAAGAATAGACCCATGAGGCGTTCATTGATTTCAGAAGGTGGACCCTCCGGGTATGTAAACGGTGTGCTGAAATCCTCAAAAACTCATGAGCCCCTTCAGCAACCATGATCAAGCACTGCATTAAAATAATAAATAAGCGGAAGAATTTTCCCATGTGTTGGTACAGAAAGCATATATACAATGGTTAGCTCAACTTCTGGAACTCTAGAGATCCAGGCAGAACCTACTGGAGTTCTGTTTGAAAGGTCCCAAGGCATTTTGAGAGGGGGGTAACAGTTACATTCTGAAGACTTTGACATCAACAGTCAGAACCTTGGAATGCCTGGATTTAAACTTGAAAGCACAATGTTGCAAATATTCCTATAGAGGGGTGCCCTTCCTTCCCTTCCCTCCCAGCTGATCCTTTTTCACCATTCAGGAGCCTCTAGGCAAAGTCGAGTGTCCCTTCTCATTCACCCAAAGCATCACCTGCTTCATTCAGTGGCAGCCCCATTATCATGAAACTGTGACTACCCCAATGTTGAGAGACAAGTGTTACCCATCTTTGTACCCCATAGCACCTATGACAGTGGCCAGCACTGAGTAGACCCTGAAATGGTCTGGTGGAAAGAACTGGAAATGGAGAGAGAGTGAGTTCCCCTGGCTCTTAACTCACTCTCATCCATTAACTCAGAAATCTGTATTTGATTGTATAAATACCTGCCTTATGGACCCAACAAGGAGCAATGAGAGATACTTGATTACCTGGGGAAGTTTTGGAGTACTGAAAGATGAGAAAGTACTAGTTGTAAATGGTCTTTTTGCTACATGAGAATAGTAGTGTGGGTGTGGGAGTCCGAATACCTGCATTGGATCCTGTAGCCTTGTACAAATCATTTAAGCTCTCTAAATCTTAATAACATTTATATAAAAAATGGGGATAATATACTTATCTCGTGATTATTGTTTTTTTTTTATTTTCTTTTTTTAAATTTTTTAAAGATACTTAGATTACATAAATGATACATAGAAAATGTAGGGAATTCCTATATGCCCCACTCCCTATCCTTCCCACACTTTCCCACATTAACAACATCCTTCATTAGTGTGGTACATTTCTTACAATTGATAAACATGGATTGGAGCCTTGCCACTAAGTATGGATTACAGTTTACATTATAGTTTAAACTCTCTCCCGCTCAATTTTCTAAGTTATGACAAGATATATAGTGGCCTGTATCTGTCATTGCAATGTCATTCAAGACAATTCCAATGTCCTGAAAATGCTCCCATATTACACTTATTTTTCTCCTCTCCCTCCCCTCAGAACCTCCAGTGGCCACTGCCTCCACATCAATGATAAAGGTTCTTCCATTGCTAGAATAACTATAAGTCTATAGTAGAATAACAGTAAGTCTACTCTAGTCCATCGTTCATTCCCCAATCCTGAGGATTCTGGGATGGTGATGCCTGCTTTGCCTCTAATTGAAAGGGGGCTTAGATCCCATGGGGCAGATGGATGGGACTAGCTTCCTTGCAGTTGTAGACTCTCTCTGATCCTTGGGATGGTCGTTGTCCATCATAATTTCTTTGTTGGTTGTCCTGGGTGAGTCCAATGAACTGGAGAGTAGGTGTTGCAACTCTCTTGAGATTCAGGGCCCTACTGGCACAAGGAAAGCCCAAAGATTTAAGTTTCTTGTACATAAAGCTATCAACCCTAGAACTAACTATTGGTTCAAATATAAGGGGCAGAAGAGCCATGAGTTGCAAAAACACAACTGAGTCCAACTCTGTCACCCTGGGGAACATAAATTCCAAAGTAGGGCCCACTGACAGGGTGCCAAACTCCTGAGCTGTCAACCCTGCCTATAGTGTCTGGATATCTCCAGAGCCCTCAAGAACCCTACTATCTGAGGCAATATTTACTGTGGCAGTCAATGAGATCCTGCTGAGACATGCATAAGTGTAACCTCTGGAATGACTTCCCAACTCAGTTTAAAGTCTCTCAGCCATATAAACTCATTTGTCTTTACCCTTTCCCCCTTTTGGTCAAGGTCTTTTTCCAGTTGCATTGCTAGTGAGGGCTTGGTAGTAATCCCTCAGTGCCAGGGAGGCTCATCCCCGGGAGTCATGTTCCACACTGAGGGGAAGGTAAAACATTTATATTTGGAGTTTGGCTTAGAGAGAGGCCACATTTGAGCAACAAGGAGGCTCTCAGGTGGTATGATTATGTTTTGGTTAACAAATTAATACATGTGAACTGCTTAGTTCAGTACATGACAACAAAATATTGTTATTTCGACAGTAAATGTTAACTATTCTAATTATTAACCAATGACATACATTTGGCATCCCATGATCAAATATGTATAAATTAAGATTATTTACTTACCTTCAATCTAACAAAACTGTTACTGAGTAGCCACTGTTATGTGATAGACTGTGTAGGGTGCTAGATTTAGAATACGAATTGTTCTGTCAATGAAGTCTCATAATATAGCAGGGAAAACTAAAAAGGAAGCAAACAATTAAAAATGTAGTGTCATGTGTGCTATTAAAAGAGTCACAAACAAGGTTCTGTGGCAGAACTGTCAAACAGATTTTAGTTTCAGTGCTAATTCTAGATCAATTGGTTAACTGACTACTTTGGAACACTGTGTTGAGAAGGATTCTGAGGCAAATTCCAAGATCTATGGAAAAGAGTCCTGTAATCAATTAGCAATGTCTGCCAGGCATAGAATTGTGGGGACTTGAGGTTCAAGTACTGCATATTAATCACAAGAATTTTTACCTTTTGTAGAAGGGATAACAAGACTTTCAAAGGAATGGCTATTTGTATTCTATAGTATTCCCTATTCTTGAGTTGCTTTAAGGAGTAATATTAAAAAAAGCAGATAGTCTGGGTTTCAAATCGAGCTTTGGCCCATTGCTTTGTGCAAGTTACTAAGCATTTGTAAACCTCATTGGCTACAGAGGTGAATTGGAGGTAATTAATAATACACCCTTATTGTGTGGATTAAATGTGAAAATGTCTAGCAAAGAGCCTAGCAGCCCTCAGTAGGCACTTAACATATGATAATAATTACTGTTATAAGTATGGACTTCCTAAACGACCTCAGTATCATGCCATCCTGGCTTTGCTTCCTGCTCATTCAACTGAAAGACTCAAACCCATTTGAAAATGTGAGAAAATGACTAAGTATTTTTATCTCATTAAAACCATAAGCCCAATAGATGAGACAAGAAGAGAAGAGTGAATGAACTTGCCTCCTTTCTGACACAAAGTTTAGCAATACAAATAATCTTCATTCCAAAAGATTCCCTTTTTAAGTACATCTTGTCTCTTCAGCAGGTAAGTTCTGTGAGAGCAAGGATTATGTCTAATGTGGGTTCTGTAAACCCTTGAACACACAAGTAGGTGCTTAATGAGAGAAAAATAAAAATAGACCAAGGAAATAAGGTGAGGATCAAAATGATTCCCTCAGGGAAAAGAAGTTGTGGAAACATGAAAATTCAAATGTTTGATACTGGCAACTCCCTATCAAGCTTTTTTTTTTTTTCCTATCAAGCTTTTTCCTGCATGTAATCACTCTTCTTCGACATCATAGTTAATGGAACAAACTCATATATTTGGCAAAAATATCAATCACTGAGAAATAATTCATTATAAGTCATGCAAATAAACCTCATTTTACATAGTAGTTGTAAAATACCGTATAGTTATATTTATGGTGATCTTACTGTGTGCTTGACTTTCTGCTGAGAACTCTACTTATATTATCTCATACATACATGGCAACAATGCTTTGACACGAGTATTCTAATCTTCCCAAAGATACAAATGATGAAATCAAGTTTAATTTCAAGGATTTGAAACTAGATGTTTCTGATTCAAAAGACCAAGCCCCTTGCCTCTTACACTTAGGGTCTACAGTTCCCCAAAATGTGTGTTGTTTTAATGTTTGTAAATGGAAACATTTTAAAGTTGGTTGTTTTATGAATGCAATACTTTATCTTTTCATAGATCTCATTAAATCTGTTCTGTCAATTCAGACTCTTATGTATAAGGTTTGATTAAAGCAGAGCACACCTCAGGTTACTCACAGATTATGAATATATGAATTTCTAACAAAACAACACATGGACACTTAATAAATGATGACTACAGGAATGAATAAATGATTGAATAAAACATTTTGTACAGTACATATTGCTAAGCAAATGTCCATGTTATCATTTCCAATAACTTACATTCTAATGTTCTTAACCACAAAATTATTTCACAACTCTTTCTGGAATCCAGCTAATCTTTATCAGAGCATTATCAGCTCTGAGTGAGCATTTGAGCACATACTGTGTCCAAAGTAATGAATGGCCCTCTAATGATTCTTTTAGAGGTATGGTTCACTTCCTTTTTGGTTAAGTGCACAATACTTTTGAGAAATTGTCCCATATAAATGGATGTACTTCTTAGCAGTACACCCTTAATCACTCGATTTCATAATCCATTGTCTACCATAAAAGGAAACTTGGGGCTATTAGGAATGAAGGTAGAGATTCCAAATAAATAAAACCATTATCAAGTTGGTTGCTTACAAAAAATGCAGATTAAAAACATGGAGGAAATATACACTGTCCAATTAAACACGTAGGTGACAGAATCTATGATATGGGTTAACAGATGTTTAAACTTTTCACAAAGACAAAACTTAGTTCATTCCTGACTCAAAGGCAAGTGTTAAAATCCCTTTGTGTTTGTTCTCAATGTGGAAAGAACAAGTGTGTGACTGTGAATATAATGGGGCACGTGGCATGGTAAAGGAATATGATATTCTATTGAACCCAATCTTAAATTTCTGTACATAGCATTTGTAGATGGTCAAATGTCCTAGAGGTTGATTGCAACACAACACACTGAAAATGTTTCCTGAGGATCCTCGTTCTGGTTAAGATAGAGTAAACAGATTCCATCCTGGTTCTCCCAGGATTGCGACCCAAAACCCCAGTCAGGATGCATAGAGTTGGCTCTCTGCGGGCTCTGGAAGGCAAATGGGAGCAGGTGGACTGGGGAAGGAAACCAGAACTCTAAGGATGACTGAGAAGGCAATGAGTGTCCCGGATTTTTCTTCTCATGTCTCCCAGACTGGACCCAAAGGCAGCATAAGCCCTGAAACAGCACACAGGGCCCAGGTAGAATGAGCCCCAAGGGCAGCGCCCCCGTCCAGTCCACAGAGTGGGAAGGGAGGATCCTATGGGAGCAGTCTCCTGCAGGCTTTTTGTTTTTTCTTCCTCTCCCACCCTAGTCCAGAAGCTGCAGTCCTGGGTGAAGCTACCAAGTGGATGATGGCAACAGCAGTGGACCTAAAGCTCTGAGGGAGGGGAAACCTTCTCCCTGACCAGAAGAACTGTGGTCCACATGGAGGGAATCTGTGTGCTTCTTTGCCTCTCTGCCTGATGGCCCTGGAGACAGACCCAGTTGTGTGTGGGGAGGGGCACTAAAACCCTGGCTTTCTCGTAAAAGCACCAGGAAAGAGGCCCCTAAGAGATAGAGGTCTCCAATAAAAATATTTTTCATTTAGCCCAATATTTCCACATTGTCATTTGAACATGTAATAAATATTAAAATGTAACGAGCTATTTTACATTTGGGGCAGACTAAGTCTTGAAAATCCATGAGCCACATGCGGCTGTTGAGCACATGCACTGTGGCTGGTCCAAACCAAGATGTGCTATAAAGTGTAAACTATACACCGGATTTCAGAATGCATTATTAAAATTAATTTCACCTGTTTCTACTTGCTTTAATGTGTATATGAGAAAATAGGAAATTACTTATCTGACTTACACTGCATTTTTTGTTGGACAGCTATGGACACTAAACTTATACTGTAAGACCTCAGGGAAAAGAAAGATTGATACAGGCCAGAGACCTCAGGAAGCCACAGGTTTTGGGAGCCCGTTAGAGCTGGAACCAGAAGTGGCCCTGAGGTGCTACACTCTCAGTGGAGCAGGTAGGGTGGAGGCTTGTGAGGGAAGCCAGTGAGGAGAGGGTTGAGCAGACCCTAAGGCCTCCTAAAAGGCTCTACCTGAATGTGCTTCCTAAAAGCTTCTGCGGCAGCCCCAAGTCTCCTGAGCCTGGGAGGTCTCCAGGGGACTGGTGGCTGCCATAAGAAGTTTCCCTTTTCCCCTGGAGCAAACTGTAGGCAGTACCTGAAGAGCTGCCCGGTGAGCCCAGCTATGGAAGGCTTGCGCGTGAGCATGACACAGAGGCTTGAGAGAGAGAATCTTACTATTCCAGGTGCAGTCAGGGCCTAACTTACCCACATTTTCTCACAAGGAAACTGCGTCCTTTTGGCTTTATGGAGGAAAAGCTGTTTTAGGTGACTTTGCTCCCCCTCAGTTATGATGAGTTGAGCATATATAAATAAATCACTCTGCCTCACATTTATTAGGGGCTGATTATGTGCCTGGGACTGTACTGAGGGCTTTCCATGCATTATCTCACTGAATTCTCTTGGCAACTCTATTCTATAGGTATTATTATTATTAGTCCCATTGTACAGTTAGGAAAGAGAACCTCAGAGAAGTAAAGAAAGCTCTTCAAAATCACACAGCGATTAAAGTGTAGAGCCAAAATCAAAACCCTGTCTGCCTCTTCATCAGCCCCTGTTGTAGTGCTCCAGGTTAGCAGGGCTGGCTTGAAAAACCAAGGCGTTGGTCTCTTGGCCACTGCAGACTGGATGGCCATTCTAAGCTTAAACAGCCAAGCAGAAATGAGGCCGATTCCTTTTCTAACCTGCCAGTGTTAAGCACCTGCATAGGGTTGTTCCCTGAGTCTCCTTGCACTTCATAAAGTTGGGCCTGTCAAGGACATCTGTATCATTCTCTGTCCTTGGGCAGATGGAATATTGTTCTATGACTTAGGAAGCTTCAGCACAGGACAGAGATTTGATCATGCCACCCCTCTGTTCAGGAGCCTTCCAGCCTCACACCAAAGGCCAAGTGCTCCCTGCCACTCTGAATCCCCCCAGCCTTCTCAACCAGCCCTGAGTTTTGCAGTGCATGGCACAGAGTAGCTGCTCGGCCAATGAGATTAATCTGAATAGATGCTCGTTTCTCTTCCCGTCTGCCCACACACCCCCACCACAAATATATATTACGCTGCCCCAGCTTCTTAAATCATGATTCACGGATATTCAGTCATGAAGGAGGCTAGGAGGAGAAGGTAGGAAGGACACACCAATAGTGACTGTATCTAAGGAGGAAAAGGAGACTTATGAATACATGATGAGGCCCAGCTCAGAATCCTAAGAGCCAAGGAAATTAAAATGTGGGAACAACCTTCCTGGGGTGAGGCTGTTCCAGGAAGGCTTTCTGGAAGGACCTGCCTATGACTTCTCTAACCCAGTGTTTTTCAAACCGTGGATCATGACCCAAGGGTCAGGAAATCACTTTAATGAGTCACGACCAGAATTTCTTAAAAAATAAAATAGGATCCAATAGTATGGAAAATGCCAGATTTACAATATCAACTGTACAACTGGATTTCTTTCTAAGGGTTGTGATCCAAAAATGTTTGAGAGAAGCCTTTCCTTTGGCTTGTGAGAAGTTGCCCTATTCCTCTAACTCTAAATCTACCAGCTCCTGTTGAAGCTGATCATCTTCTGTTCCACCAGGGTGGAGATGTGGTAACACCTTTTCCATCTTCAAAGAAACCACACTTCCTCTTTCTGTTCTGTGTCACACTGGCCTGATCTCCCTGTCCTCTCCATCTTCATTTTGTACCATACTCTGCTCTGTAATCAAACAGGCCTTCTTTTCAGTCTCTCAAAATGCCTCCTGCCTGCCCCTGGGCCTGTACAGGTGCTGTTCCTTCTGCTGACATGACTCTCCAAGCCAGGCCCCTGTCCCTTTCATCTAGACACTGCCTGCCCATTCGTCAGACCTCCACTGTTTCAATTAGCTCCTGATGGAAGATTTCTCGGTCCTCCTGTAGACAAGTAATGGATTTCATGATCTCAACGCACCCTGTATCTTTGCTTCATAGCACTATTCATTGTAATTTTATATTTATCTGTATGAATCTTTGGTCAATGACTGTCTCCTCCACTGCTCTATGAGCTCTATGAGGGCAAGAATTGTGTGTGTTTGTCTTTTGCCCCGAAGGCCTAGAGAAGTACCTGGTATATAGAGTAGAGACTTGGATATTCAACATTCAACTTATTTGACCTCTTTAAAGAGCAGGTATGATAAAAAATCCAGGTGCTAAAGTTTGGCCATAAGCCTCCGAGGGAGGTAATCACAGGAAAATCTCCAAAGGATTAAAGAGGCAAGTTTAGTTGTATGAAGAGCCTTCTGAATATAAATGTTTCTGTCTCAGAGAGCTGGTATTTATGGTTTCTCCTTTATTTGGTTTGGATATAAGACATCCCTCCAACTCCTTTGGGTACTGTCATTTCCCTGTTTAGCTGTTTAACTAAATCTGTGCCTAACATGCTATAATCAGCTGAGGGGTAGGGGCTGTCTGGTTTATGGCACTGAGGGAAATGTTAATTGTGTACAGCTTGATGTAGACACAAGATTTACTGTGTTAACTCCTGAATTTCAAGCTGTTTCCCTGGCTATGTATTTCCCAAGGGATTTAAGTATAGAAAAAAACAGAGATAAAACTTCCCCATGAGCAAAAACATCTTTTCCAGGCAAGCCTCTTCTCCCAGCAACCACTGGGGCATGCCAAGGGAATACTATTACTAATGATAGTAATTCTATTAATAATTGTTATAATTAGGACACTTATTGAGGTTTTTAAAGTGTGCTAACTGCATTGTGTGCATTATCTTATTTAACATTCACTGCCCCCCCTAGGAAGGACTCCTTTTTACCAAGGAGTAAACTAAAGCATCAGAGAAGCCGAGCTCTTTACCCAAGACCACACATGAAGCAACAGGTGGTAAAGGGATTTGAAGGGAGGCGATTGATGTTCCCATCCCATTGCTCTTTACTGTTCTATCTGCCCTCTTTCAGTGTTCAATCATTCCTTTAATAAATCTTTTATTTGTAAGCATTTATTGTGTGGCAGGCGCTGGGGATTCAAAGGAGGATATATTATGCGTGGTCCCTTTCCTGAGCTTCACAGCCCAGGGGAAGATGAAGCAGCCTGATCGCCTCCCTGCTGCCATGGATGGAGCACTTACTGGGAACCAGGCTCTGAGCTAAGCCCTGTACTTTGGTATCTTCTGTAAGCCTCACAACTATCCCTAGATAGGTGGTGCTATAAGACCCAATTTACAGATAAGAAAAGGGAGGCATAAGTTAAAGCAACCTGCCTGAGGGCCTACAACCAGAAAGTGGCTGTCTGGGATAGGCCTTGCTTTTATCTGCCTTGGTCAAATGCCTGTGCTTTTTACCACAACACCAAATTACAGAAATGTGGAGAACGCGCAGACAGAGGAGCCTCCAGCGCGCTGTGGGAGTGCAGGGCAGGGCATACTTAACTCTGCTAGGAAAGGTCAGAGAAGGCTCCCTCAGGATTTCTACAACTAGGGGAGAAAAGACATAGGTTTTGAAAATGGTAACTTTGCCCTCTGCTGCCTGCTTATATACACAGTCCACAGCTAGCAATAAGAGAGAGTGGAGGGAAATAGAAGTCAGTAGCTAGATATTCCTAGAGGGCATGTTTGTGTTCAACACAGGGAACTTTCTGATAATTAGCACACGCTAAGAATATAATGGGCTGTTTGGGAAGTTCTAAGTTCCCCACCACTGGAGGTATGAGGAAGGGGGCTAGATAATCAGGCCAGGGATACTTGAGGTCAGATTCATGCATCAGGTCGGCCGTTGGATTAGATCAGGGAACTCAATTTAACTGTACATAAGAATCAGTAGGTGATTTAGTTAAATGCCAATTCCTGAGCCCTGAGCCTTCCCCTATGACATTCTGGCTCAGTGGATCCAGACAGGATCTCCCGGTGATTCTGAAGGATCTGGTCATCGGGAAGCAACACAGCCACAAGTGAGCTAGATGGCCTTTCAAATCCTTTCCAACATGGAGGTTCTCTAAGCCTGTTGTGCCCAGCATGTATCCCACAGAACATTCAGTCTATAATAGGACTCCACAAACATTTTCTATAAAGAGCCAGATAGTAAATATTTTAAGCTTTGCAGGCTATCCTGGCTCTGTCACAACGACTCAACTCTACCATTGTCATCTGAAAGCAGCCATAGACTACGTGTGGGTGTGGCTGTGTTCCAATAAAATTTTATTTGCAAAAACAGGCAATGAGACATTTTTAGCCCACGGGCCTTAGTTTTTGCTGACCCCTGGCCTATAAGATGCCCTGCAAAAACTGGTGCCATGAAAAAAATAAGTTTGGGAAAAGGTACAAATCATATCCCTAACCATGGTGCATGTTAAAGGCTCTGAGAAGGCTAGAAGTAAACAGACCTGTTTGTTTGAGCAACCCAAAATTTCTCAAGTTGATTTAACCACAGAACCTTTTTACTGGGTAACACATATCCTTGGAACTGGTCCAGGGAACATGCTTTGGGAACCACTAATCCAAGTCTTAAAAGGGTGCATAGGGTGTCTTTTGAGAGGTCACAGAGGAAACTTCATTAAAATACCTGCCTCTCCCAGGCCACCGGAGCCTCACCTTACCCCATGAGAGACGGTGACCTTGGCTTAGGGTGCTGTACCCTGCTTAAAATGGCAGTACCCCCAGTGTAAATGAGTCGGTCAGATTCCTTCCTGAGAGGCAGTTTTGAATACAACTGAATAGACAGAGGACATGGAGTTACTTGGAAGGGGACAAAGAAATGACATCTTGGAAGGAGAGAAACAGCAGGAAAAGGGAGACTTATTAACACTTGTCATATGCCTATCACTGTCCTAAGGCCTTTATCTATGTCCATGGTTCTCAACTGCAGACGATTTTGCCTGCCAGGGAACATTTGGCAATGTCTGGAGACATTTTTGGTTGTCACAACTGGGGAAGGTGCTACTGTCATCTAGCGGGTAGAGGCCAGGGATGTGCTAAACATCCTACAACGCACAGGACAGACTCCCACAACATAGAATTATCAGGCCCAAAACGTCAAGGGTGCCACTGTTGAGAAGCTCTGATTTATTCTGGGTTAGATGGTAGTACTTGTAATTTTAAGAAATGAGGAAACTGGGGCAAAGAGAAATTTAAATATCATTACCCCAGGGCCACCATAGTTAGTGACAGTGTGCAGATTTGAACCAAGTATGACGAAGTCCACAACTTTAAGTACTCATTCAACTACCTTTGGCAAAGACAATTTTCAGTTCTTGGCCATTTATAGCCCATGACACCACCACCATCCCCTCTTGCTACTCTCCCCACCCCCGCCCCCATCAATCCTGCTCCTGATACTTTGGGTACCTAGCCACCTAGCATCCCACTTTATCAATTCCCCTAAAATGTCATCTCTGATGGCCACTTAAGCACTCCTTATTTCAGCCTTGAATTTCATCTGGTGCCAGCCTGATCATTTATGTTCACTGAGCTTCACCCCATCTTTAACCTGTCAGCCTTGGTTTCCCCATCTGTCAAATGGGAATGAAAAGCATATGTGCTACTTCAACTCAAACAGAATCTAGGCTGGGTGTTATGGTGAGAGAATGTGATCCGGAGAATCTGAAAGCTCCCAGTGAGAGTATGCTGAGGTGATGTGGTCTTTCAAAAGTGGCAATTTTACTGTTTTAATAAGCCTGCCCAGTTCCAGTTTTTCTCCAGCAGCCTATAACATCGCTGTAGAGTGACAGTGGGCTTGGAGGGTCTGGACAGCATCACCAAAGGGCAGTCACTTTAGCCCTGGTATTTGGCCTGGGGATAAAAGAACATGGCGAGCCATGCATTAGAATGTGAAAAGTTCTTATGGACAAACTCTCCCTCCAAGAGGGCAATCTGACAAATGTGATCAGGACTTGTTAGGGGACATTGTTGGGGCCTGACTCGGCTCCCTGACCTGAACTACACGTTATTCTCCTCTCTGGTAATGATGAAACGTGAAACCCTTGTACTTTATTTTTATCACTGCTAAATTGAGCAACCCATTTCAGAGAGTCCATGAATAAGGAGGCTGTTTCTGGGAAGATGATACCCCATGGATTCTCATTAAGCATTGAATCCAATACTCAGAAAATAAAAGCAACATGATGGCAGGGATTTTTAGAATGGTGGATCATGGCAACCAAGTCTGGGTATGGCAGAGAGTAATGAAGCTCCTTGCTATGAAAGAATGGCCCTCTTCTTATTCTCCCTAATCTCTAATCCTCTGCCTCTTTTTGAGACATCAGCTCTTTTGTTCCCTCTCCATCTCTGCTGATTCTGTTTGTACAATAGTTCACAGCAAGAGGAAATACTCCTGGAACTGGAAATGACAAAAGAGAACCCATAATCATTAGGAAACTTTCTTTTCAGAACCTCATAAATTATTTTTAAAAGAAATCTTGTAAACACAGGGTTAATAGCCCTTAAGAGAGTAGTTGATCTGCTTCACGTTATCATTTCTGGGTTTCTTAAACCCAATGACTCAAACTGGGCTGCCCGCTTAGCATGGGAAATCCCTAAAGCGGAAACTAAGGGGGAAAGAGGCCCTTTGTGATTTTCTCAAAATGAATCACCACTGATTGGAGCCAATTTCAATCTTGGATTCGTTCAACTATGTTACCTTGAGAAGTGGAAGCACCCCTGCCTTTCCCTTTTCCTTTCTTTGTTTGCCTCCAAGCCACAACTCACTCAATCCACCACACACCCTCACCTCTTACACAAAGACCTTCAGAATTTGGACATTTAGCAACTTCCCTGGGGAAGAGCTGGCCAGAACCTCCCCACTCCTTCCCCACCCCTCCTGTCTTTTATGGCAGGTGTCGGTTGACCAAGTTTTCCCTCTGTGCAATTACATTAATTTTTTATTTTTAAATAATTTCAAACTTACAGGAGAGTTGCAAAAATAATACCCTATACAGATCCACCAATTTTAACATTTTCCCATTTTTGCCATATCATCCTTTATATCTATCTATCTGTCTGTCTGTCTATCTACCCATCTATCAAACATTTGAGAGCAGGTTGCACACATCATCATACTCCTTGAACACGAAATAATTCCGTGTACATTTCCTATGAACAAGGATATTCACTTATATAATCACCTTGTGTGTTATCAAGTTCAAGAAATTTAACATTGATACAAAGCTTACAGTCTATATTCTAATTTTTTATATCCAATAGTGTCCTTTTGAGCTTTTTCTCCTCCATTCTTATATCCCACCCAGTATCATGTATTGCATTTAATTGTCATTATCTCTTTGGTTTATTTTTCTTTTTAATTGGGAAAACATGTATACAACATAAGTCTTCCCATCCTAACCCCTTCCAAGCATACCATTCAGTGGGGTTAATCACATTTACCATGTTTCAGTACACTCACCACCATCCATTACTAGAACTTTCTCTTCACCCCAAACAGAAACCCTACACTCATTTTGCATTAACTCCCATTGTTTCTGCCCAATGCCCCTGGTAACCTGTACTCTATTTTCTGTCTCTGTGATTTTCCATATTCTCTGATCTTTTCTTTATAATTACCTTGGGGCTTAAATTTAACACCCTAAATCTATAACAATGTAATTTGCCTTGATACTATTTTAACTTCAGTAGTATACATAAGCTATGTTCCTATATGCCTCTGTCCTTTACGTAGTTCTTGTCACAAATTACATATTTCTACATTATGAATCCCCAAACACTTATTTATCATTAAGTTTTGTGTATTAGCTTTTTAGCTCCTATTGGAAGTAAGAAGTGGAATTACAAATCAAAAATACACCATTATCTTTACCAGAGGTCTTTATTTCTTCATGTAGCTTCAATCAATTTTCTGGTGTCCTTTCCTTTCAACCTGCGGAATTCCCTTTAGCATTTCTTGTAGGACTGGTCTAGTGGTGATAAAGTCCCTCAGCTTTTGTTTATCTGGGAATGTCTTAATCCCTACATCATTTTTGAAAGAAAATTTTGCCAGATATACAATTCTTGGTTGACCCTTTTTGCTTTCAGCACTTTAAATATGTTTTCCCACTGCTTCCTGTTGAGATGCACTTAATCCTGTTGAGGCTTCCTCATGTGTAACACATTGATTCTCTCTTGTGGCTTTCAGAAATTCTCTCTTTATCTTTGGCATTTGATAGTTTGATTATAATATGGTGTGGTATGGGTCTATTTGAGTTTATCCCATTTGCAGTTCATTGAGCATCTTGAATATGTATATTCATGTCTTTCATTAAATTTGGGAAGTTTTCAGCCATTATTTTTTTTAATATTCTCTCTACTTCTTTCTCTCTTCTCCTTCTGGAACTCCCACAATTTCTATATTGGTATGCCTGATGGTGTACCACAGATTCCTCAAGCTCTGATCACTTTTCTTCATTCATTCCACAGATTGGATGATTTCAATCATCTTATCTTCAAGTCCTCTGATTCTTTATTCTGCTAGCTCTAATCTGCTGTTGAATCACTCTAGGGAATTTTTAATTTCTGTTACTATGGTCTTCAGCTCTGTTTGGTCTCTTTTCATAATCTCCATCTCTCTATCAATATTCTCTTTGTGTTCATCTATCAGTTTCCTGATTTTCTTTAGTTCTTTACCAATGTTTTCCATTAGCTCTTTGAGCAAATTTAGAACCATTTTTTTCAGTCTTTGTCTGGAATGTTCCAGGTCCAAGCCTCTTCATTGATGGTTTCCAATGCTTTCATCTTCTCTTTTGCCTGGGTCATTGTTTCCTGTTTCTTTGTATGTTTTGTAATCTTTTGTTGAAACCTGGATATTTTGGTATTTTAACATATTGTTACTGGAAATTAGGCTCTAAGGCATCTGTTCCTTAAGCTTGTATGCAGCTTAAGCTTGTATGATAGACCTTTCTTTGAAGGCGGGAAGCACAATAAATAAATAAATAAAATAAAAAGGAAAAAAGAAAATACATTTCCTTCTCTTTGCACATTGACCTGTGTGCATACTCTCCTTCACAGCTTATCCATATAATGAGTTTAGAAAATAGCTCCAGGCCAAAGCATCGGGACCCCCCTGGCCCTTTCTGTTCAAGCATCTTATCTCTCACAGGAGCATTTGGCCCTAGATAGTCCCCTGTTTACAGGGTTTCAATGTCCCATCTTCCCTAAGAAACCATTTCCTCACAGTCCTGGGCACTGCAGTGTAGGTCCTACAGCCAGCAAACTCTTGCTCCAGGCAGCACAACTTGACTGCTCTCCCTTAGTATTCTGTAGGAGAGCTCTGTGAACCACCTTCTACGCACAAGGAAAGTTCAGCAACAGCAAGTCCCTTAAGCCACCACTAGACGGACTGGGCCAGGAATACCCACTCCCAGTTCATATATGAGGGTTACTCTATTCCATCTGGAACCAGGGCCAGGGATCCACACTGGGAGCAAGCCACTTCCACACAGTGGGAGAGGGGTGGGGGAGTGGCCAGTCAGTGCACCATGAGATCCTACAGCTTTGAAGTAGTCTTTTTCTTAATTCAGTGCTTGCCTATTACTGTAGTCCTTTAACTGTTTTCTGGAGCATTAAGACAGATGTTTCTGTCATTTCTTACTGGCTGTTCAAAGCTTCTGTGGGGGTAGGATTGGTGAGGGGATGGAGTCCTGAAATTTCTCATTCTGTCATCTTGATCCCTTGGGTGCGATTTTGATGTTTTACTTTGCCTCTCATAACCCCTCATCAGCTTGGTAATCATCATTTTTCCAAGTCTTTAGCAAATACCTGGGGAGATAAAACTTGTGTTCATGTTTATTAGGTGCTGAGAGTCCTTGGTTAATTGTGATAAAGACAAAGAAAGCTCTTTGCACATCCCTAAGAAGGTTTTTTATGCTGACTAGAAAACCTGGAAAAGACTTAACCAAACAAAAGCATCTTGGGGTGAATCAGGTCAGAATGGACTCCTGTGTTGGTCTCTCTGGACCCCTTAGGGATGTACCAGGAATGGAGAGAGGTTGAAGGGGAGCTGTGATCTTCCTTCCCATCTTCTTGCTTTCCCTCTGTTCTAGGGAGCAGACACAGTAGTGCTGTGAAGAAGGCAAAGCTAGTGCTGGGACAGAATTTCTTAATTCAGTCCAATATTCCTGAGCAGCAGTTCTCTGAGGTGCAGAGGTGGATGAGGCCATTTCCTGCCCTCCTGGAACTGCCTTGGAGGGGAGATGGAGATAAAGACTACTTCTCCAAATATCAAACACACTGACTGAATGAACACACACACACACACACACCCTTTCATAAATGTTGCCATAAAAGCATAGTAACTAGTCTATCATTTAATAACTATTTTTCATTAACCTCTTTTTTTCAGTTCTACCTTTCTAATCAATATACTCTATGAAATCATGGGGCTGATATATTAGTATTTTGTTACATTGTTACATTGAGATAAATGCATAAGTAAGTAAACCTGATCATCTGTGAAACACACACAAACACTTCACACCCTCCCAGAAGTGCATGCCCTACACGTGGGAAGCTTCGCACACCATGTGCCATACGGAAGTATGTGACAAACGTATTCCAGAGGCTGATGCCACAAAATCAGGGAGGAGGAGGGAGGCAGGGAGAGGGACTTCCCTGAGGACTCTGAGCAGAGTTTGAATCCGAAGAGGAGTTTGTTAGCCAGTTCTAGGGGAAAGGGGCTCCAGACAAAAGGCAGAGTCTGCTAAGCTAAAAGTACTAGGGAAATAAGGAAAGGATTAATAGGTTCATTAATTCATTCATTAAGTATTTCATGAGCACCTACCTTCAAGCCACATATCTATTTATTTGTTAGTTTTCTACATGGTGCTTAAGCAAAACACCCAGAAGTACAGTAAATGGTCTTGCTCTCAAGTTGCTTGCAGTCTGGGTAACTAGGAAATATACGTGCTACATGCACACAGGCAAACACAGGTATCGAAAAGCAAGCATCCAAAGAAAGGATAGGTTTAAGGGCAAAAATAGCAGCACTGATAAGAGTTACTGTGAGTTCAGAGGAGAAATTTCTGTAGATAGTACTGGCTGAGAAAGACTTCCTGAAAGAAGGGACTTTGAAGAATGGCATAGAATTTGGAGAGTGAGTGAAATACTTCAGGCTGGATGAATAGATCAGGAGGGACAGCCTGCAGGGACAGGAACAAATGTAAGCTGTCTCCTCTCCTTGGCTTTGAGAGTAAAGGTTGGCACAGCCTCAAATCCAAGGATTCTTAATTCAGGGCCCTGGATTGGAGTCAGGGGTCTGTGAACTCCCAGACATTGCATACAAAAAAATTTTGATTTCTATGTGCATTTTTCTGGAGAGAGTATTTATAGGTTTCATCAGATCCTCCAAAGAATGACTCAAAATTGTTTAGGAACTTCTGCAAATCTATTCTGCTCTGTGCCTTTATTATCACAGACATCCACTTTGTTGTTTATTTAAATCTCGCTTTTCTCATGACAAGGAGAATCCAGTTTTCATAAACTCAATGGGAAAAGAGTTTCTCAGAATGATTAGATGAACTTGCCCAAGGTTACTCGGTGGCACCAAGCCTCCCCAACCAAGTCAAAGTCTAACGCCCACCCCTTAAACCACCAAGATTTCTACTCGTCAAGTTTTGCGCTGTGAATGGATACATGTCCCTGGCTCGCAAGTTCACTTCCCCTGTTAGGGCTTCTGATACGCTCAGCTCTGGGAAACACTGCTCTGAGCATTTCACTTTGGCCACTGACCTTGACTTGGGTGTTAATTTTCACCTTTTGACACCTGATCTTACTAATCATCATACTCTACTGATAAGAGCCAGTCTTTGGGACATGTGAAAAGTCAGCATGATTTAAATGTCTCTATACATTCCATATTTTTTAGCATATTTCATTACAATAGCTACACCAAAACCCTGTGTTCAAAAACAATAGTATCACCATTTTAAAATCAATATTTATGTGAACCTGCTGACAAAGTGCACTACTTATACATGATTTTAAAAATTATTTTTCTTTATCTTTTATTATGCAAAATAGGGAGAAAAGTACATTAACTCCCATGTTCCCATCTCTTAGTTTCATTGATCATCTCCGGGCCAATCTTGTTTCCTCTTAACCCCACCAACAAACTGACTGTCCCTACCCAGATTATTATGAAGCAAATTTCATTTATCATATAATTTCACCCATAAATATTTTAACATTATTCAGGATTTAAAATAGACTTTATTATAAATAGAATGGGCTACTTGCCAAGTCATGGAAAACTCATGCTATACAATGGCATGTGAAAGAGTTTTATTTAAACAAGGCCCTAGTTGTTTCTCTAGACCGTTTTTTGTTTGGTAATTTCTATGGGTTAAAAGTATCTCTGATAATGAAGTCTGTTGCACTTGCAAGAATTGCTGTTGCTGTGGATTGTAGATTTATTCAAGTTATTTCAGTGCAATTAAATACATACTGTCAATGCTACTATAATACTTATTTTGAGAACATGAATTTGTTCCAGGGCCATTGCTATATTAGGAAACAATTTGAGCATAACCAAATTTCACATTTGCTTATGTGCAGTTTTATTCCCTGAGAAACACTAGGTGAACGCAGAAAATGGCACCTAGCTGAATCACACTGCATAGGCATACACCGAATGCTCACAACTCGGACATCTAGCAGCGGCCTCAGTTTACTGTGTGTTACGAGCCACACCCACCCATATCTGGCGTTAAACTTTCCGTCCAGTTTCAGATCTCACTTTCTTCTACCACTTTACAATAACTCATAAGCTGCAACCCTTGGAAACCCACTTCCCTAGGCAAACTCCGGGTCTTTGTCAAGGCAGAGTTGCAGGTTGATTGTAGTAGTTTCGTGTTTCTTAACATCTAACATGGGTAAAACTGTACTGCCATTTTCCTTAGATTTCTAACTTTTACAAAAGTCTCTGACAAAGTTTTTGAATGTTGTACCCCTAACCCAGGGTCTCTCACCCTTGGCACTATTGAGCCAGATAATTTTTTGTTGTGAGGACTGTCCTATGTGTTGTGGCATGTTTAGCAGCATAACCTATTACATACCAGTAGCAACCCCCGCCCCCACAACCTATTTGTGACAACAAAGAGTATCTCCAGACATTGCCAAATATCACCTGGGGGGAGGGCAAATCACCCCCTTTGGAGAACTGCTGCCATGGCATCATTTTCCCATAAGGCTTTGCACAGTGTGATGATTTTTAGGAGCACCTATCTGGCATAGAGCAGAAAAGCCACACATATTAAATGGGTGCCTCTGCAGGAGTCCTCAAGGCACCTACTTTGCACTGAGTTCAAAATGTAAACCCCTGAATCAAGGGAATCACTGATCTCTAACAATGTCTATTTTCAAAGTACATAGACTGAACAATACAAGATCTTAAAATGCAAGTAATATTAACTACTATCATTTATTAGTCACTTTCGAGCCAAGCACTGTGCAACAAGCATCACACCCAGGACCACATTTAATCTTCACAGCCACCGGTTACAGGAGCTATAGTCCATCACCCCCCTGTCACACGAGAAAATTCTCAGAAGGAAAACTGAGTCCCTGAAGGGTGGCATAAACTAGCACTGACATGAGAGATGGCACAAGACAGCACCTCGAACTCTGAAGTCTACATTTTTATGCCTCTGGAGCCTCTTTTTAAGAATATCAGCAACTATTTACCGAACACCTACTCCTTTTAACCAAGAAGTGACTAGAGACTTGATAATAGCAAATAGCTGAAAAGCTCAAATGCTCCACCAAAAGGGCTGAGCTCGATAAAAATGATCTCACATTACTACACTGAAACTCTGTGCTAATATTAAAAGTAAGTATTGTAGAAAAAGAATTAAGTATATGGAAATATGTTCACGCTTTGTTTGTATACTAGCATGTGTATGTATGTACATCTGTCTCTACACAGAAAATTACTAGAAGGCATTATCTCGAATCAGGAAGCACGGTATCTCTGCAAGCTACGATTACTGAAGACTTTTGACCCCCTCATTTTGTTTAGCCATCGTTTCTAAATTTTCAGGCATGAACATGTATTACTGTTAAGGTCTTTTTTAAAAGAAACATGTTTTTAAAGAGAGAATTGAAGCCCAAGATAGCACAAGAGATAATAAAAGGGGAACTAGACACTTAATGAGTTCAAGTTGGATTAAATTCTAGAATACAGAAAGAACTGCAGATGTGATTACAAAACCACTGTCAGCAATCTTAAAGAAATCAGAGACTGGGAGTAAGGCCAAGAACTGGAGACAAGAATATGTTATCCAAGTTTTCAAAAATGAGAACAATGTGGATTCTAGAAACTAAAAGGCAATGACATTCTAAAACCAATTATTAAACACACCCTTTATGAACATTAGGAAAGAAACCTCAGCTCAAGGTGGCTGTGAGCTAGCAGAGGTGCAAGTCATGCTGACCTAACTTGATTTCCTCTTTCAATAGATTATTTTTTGATAGATCAATAAAATATTCCCGGCATTATGCACTTTCATTCCAGCAAGAGCATTTGATAAACAGATGTGTGCTTTTCCTGTGGAAAACATAAGCTAGATAATAATTCTATGAGTGGGATTCACAGATAACTGAATTATTACTAATAACTACCATTAACTGCACACTGAATGAGCCAGGCACTGTGCTAGGCCTTTTGCACACACAACTTTGTCCAAAGGGTGCCGTTGTTATTCATATTTTCAGAGATGGAGAGAAGGAGGTTTAGAGAGTTTGGGTCATATTGTCGAAGACACACAGTGTGTAAATAGCAGAGTTTAGATTTGTGCTTCTAACTACTACTCTTTACTGTCTTCCTAATAAGTAAATAGGGATTGATGGATAGATAGCCCCTGAAAAGAGAACTCTAGATGCAGGCCATGGGTCTTTATCCCATGAAATATAATTAATGACGCAGAAGAAGATGTAGAACTGATTGTCAGATTGGCAGACGACATAAAGCTGGGAGTTTTCACCACACCTGTTTTCAGTGCTACTTCCTTTCCTTTGATTCAAGCAGTAGACTGTCCATCTGGTGGGGCTGGGACAGAATACCTGTGAGACATGGGCAGAAACTAATGTCCCAAAAACACATTTGCTAATGTCACCATGAGGTTTGGCTCTTTCAGTACTTCTGTAGACACTTTGCCTGAATAAGAAAGAGGCTTTTGGCCCATTTATTTCACTAGTTCTTTCAGCAGCAAATAAATCTTTGGCCAAGAAAAAAGAAAATCCACTGGTTCTGAAACTAAAGGATTTATCCCTTTGTTAAACTTTCCCCCAAAAGTACTCAGTTATAAAAGTTTGAAAGAATGAGGAAGGGGAGACAGAGAGGAAGGGAGGAAAAGAGAGAAAGAGAAAGAATATGAAAGGCAGAGAAAGAAAAGAGGAAAGAAAAAAAGAAGGGAGGAGGAAAAGGAAAAAAAGTAGAAGTAAAGAAAAAGGAGAGAGAAAAAAGAAGGAAAAAAAATTCTTCCTTGTGTGGTGTAATCAAATTTCTCTTTAAGGCAGCAAGGCAAAATTAAAGGGTTTACAGTTTCCCCAGCTGTTTGGTCTGGGATGTAGTGTAAACAGGCCCTCCCCACTGCTGGTCCCCAGGAGGCTGTAGAGGCTCCGTGGAGCCCCAGTGCTAGCCTGCTCTGCCAAATCGCTGTGAACTCTCACCGATTCCCCTACTTGCTGAGTCAACAAAAACAACCAGGGGGAATTTGACTGTTTCCCATTTTAATTCTTGTGAGCGCCAAGAGCAGAGTATGCAGGTGAAGGGTGATATCCTGGAACAATCGAGGTCAGCTCTGTTTCAGAAACTGGGACACAGTTCTCAGATCCTCCCCAACTCTGCAGAGTTGAGTTTGTGGTGAAATTATTCTTAGCTGGCATTAGGAAATGTGCAAGATGAGGACATGCTAAGCATATAACTCACAAATTGTGTTCTGCTGGCCTTGAATTTATTTCTTCTCCCTCAATAATATATTCTGGCATACTTGTCCCAATGGAGTGTTCTGCAGCCATTTTTTAAAAAATTCTATAGACTAGAGAGCTACATTAATCGAGGTAAAAATATGCCCAAATATATTAGTTACAGGAGCACTTGTTTAATATGAAACAATTAACTTCGACTATCTCTGGGAGGTAGGATTGCAAGCAATTTTTCAATATTAGGTGTTCCTATATTATTTGTATTTCTTATAGTAATAATTATTGCTAATGTGTAGGGAAGGCTTCCTGTGTGCAGTTTTCATGCCAAGTACTTCACATCAATCATCTCACTGGATCATTGCAAGAGAACTATGCGATAGGGTCTATTACCATCCTCATTTTACTGATGACGGAGCAGGATGAAGTCCTTTGCCCAAAGTCATATCTCCAAAAAGCGCCAGAGCCGAACTCAAACCCAGACTAAAGTCCATTCTTTTAACCACCACATGATCAATAGTTTTTTTCCAAAAACAACACAACTATATAAAAATTGATGTATCCTGACATGTAGTTAATTTTTTAACAAGAAGCAGATATTTAAAATAAATGAGTGAAAAAAAATAGTTAATGATATGCAAAATGTTCCTGATATTTCATTATGTGACTAAAACCGGCCACAAGTATCATTCTGTTACATTTGTCTGCAGCTATAAAATATCAAAGTATTCTCATATGTTAACTGTTACTCTTTCAATGGTAGGATTGGGATAATTTTAGACTCTTTCGGCTATTTCCAAATTTTCTCTAAGTATTACTTTTGTAGTAAGGGAAAAAAAGAAAAGAACAGCAGCCCCTCCACATGCCTCCTTGACACCCCAGTGTAGCTGTCTGAACCCCCCTTTCACTAAATCCTCTCAAACAATAGCTGGTCCTTCATCTTCCTTTTCCCCAGGACATGCCACTTCATGGACTTGGAGACTTCTATGGCCAGAACCTGAGCTGGTGTCTTAGAAAAAAAGAGCAGAATTCATGATATCCAAGGAGTCGGCAGAGCACTGGAAGTTAAGCCAGCCTCCAAAGTTTTCACATCTCTTTTTCTGTTTGTTGCACATCGGGGCAGCTCACGGAGACCCAGGCCTGGCTTGTCCACTGGGGCTTGTAAAAGATAAAGATCCCAGACTCCCAGGGCTTGGCATAGAGGGTGTGGCCATTGGACAGCTGGAAATGTAGAAATTATATCAACATTTCTGCAAAGGCCACCCTAAAAGCAGCTGGAAAGTGTCTCTCGCACCTGAGAGGCCACGTACACAGAATGGGGACTTAATGCCTGCAAGCCAGTGCCCTGCCCTTATATGTGCTCACCCTCTTCCTGAAATTCATTCATTCATTCATTCAACAAATACTTTTTGAACACCTACACAGTGAGCAACAAAACTGACAGTCACTGACCCACTGGCCTTTACATTCTAGCCCTGCCGCCATCTTGTTTTCTTAAAGAATAGCTGCTCATTAAGGCACAGAATTTTGGATCCTCCCTGTAGGCTTCCAAGTTCACCGGGGAAAGGAAAGGTTTAGACACACTTTCCTCAGAGTCCATTGGACTTTGCTCACATGGAAAAAAATTCTACAGCTTACTGTAAGGTTTTTAAGCATTTGTTTACATGTCTTTTTCTCAAAAACTAGGGGCTTGAGACACCTGGGTTTAAATCTCATTTTACCACTCACCTAGCTGTGAGACCCAGTTTTTCCACTGGCAATTAGGGATATTGATATATACCCTAAAAGATTTGCACGGGGTTAGGAAAATGAAAGCCTGTGTGCATAAAAATCAGTATGTCAATGTTAACAGCAGCTTTGTTCATAAGTGACCAAAACTAGAAAAAGCCAACAGTCCTTCAACAGATAAGTGGATCAATATACTGTGCTACATGCTTGCTATGAAATACCACTCAGCAATAAAAGAGAATAAACTGATACACAAAACAACATGGGTGAACATCAAAGGCTTTTTGTTAAGTGAAAGAAGCCAGAAAAAGGTTTTTTTTTTTTTTTAACCGTGTATTCCATTTATATGATATTCTGAAAAGGTGAAACACAGTGACAGAAAAAAGGCAAATGGTTGCCAGGAGCTGGGATGAGAAGAGTGGGTGACAAGAAATGGGCAAAAAGGAACTTTCTGAGATGATGGAACTGTTTATTGTCTTGACTTTGGTGGTAGTTACACAACTATATGTGCTGGTCGAAACTCAGAATTGTACACTTATAGATTGTGCTCTATAATGAAAGGAAGGAGGAAAGAGGAGGGGAGGGAGGGAGGGAGGGAGGAGTTCATGTGGCATCTTAGAAGGTGGCCGGACCAGACTGAGCAATTGGCAGCACCTGATACCAAGAGTCGGCCAACTCATACTTGTTTTCCTTCCTTTCTTGTTGCATTCTATTTTTCCTTCACTTCTGTTCCTTAGCATTGCACTTCCTAATAAAGTAGCAGCTTTTGCCCCAGGGTTTGCTTCCAAAGACACTTCATGTCGGTCATTAACTGTGTTATACAGAAATATGAGCATAACTGATGGGTGCTACTTCTGGTTCTGGGTCTTCAACTTTGGGCATGCTCTCTTTAAGATGCTCTCTTCCCCTCCTGTGACCCAAACTACAACCCAGACTCAAACTATAGACAAATTAAACTTCTAAGAGATGATGGAACAACATCAGGAGCTTTGGTTCACGGATGACTGTGGAGAAAAGGGGTCTTGCCAAACTGGACAGTTTATCTCGGGTATAAGAACTCTCGGTATTCTTTAAGCCACTGTATCTTGGAGTCTCTTTGTTAGAGCAAAATAACCTTTGCCTAAACAAGGTTGGGAGAACAATCTGGTTTCTGAAGCAATTCTATCATGGTCACTCTTCTTAAAACCTAGCAAAACCATATTTTATCATTGAAATTGGGACCCTTTTGGGAGTAAAAAGGGCTCTATTAATAACGATGCTGGTCATGCTGAGTGACCTGAGCCAGACACAAAAGGACACATACTGTATGACCTCACTGATACGAAACAATTAGAATAAGCATTAGAATGGAGTCATTTCTGGAAAATAGGTACCAGGAGACAGGATAGGGACAGGGAGTGGGAAGTTAAGTCTTAAAATGTACAGGGTTCCTGTTTGTAATGGATGGTGGTGATGGTAGTACAACATTGTGAATTTAATCAACAGCGCCGAAATGTATATCTGAATATGATTAAAAAGGAAAATGTTAGATTGCATATATGGTAACAATAATTTTTTTTTAAAAAAATCCGTAGAACTGCACTACACAAACAGTGAGCTCTAAGTTAAACCATGGACTTTAATTAATAATTTAATTATAAAAATATGTTATCATCAATTGTAACAAATATTCCACACCAATGCAAGGTGGTGGTGGTGGAGTGGTATATGGGAATCCTGCATTTTATGCATGATTGTTCTGTAAACCTACAACTTTTCTACTAAAGAAAAAAATAATGACACTGGGACAATGGGAGTAACATGGTTTCCAAGGTTACTGTAAACAACATGAAACCTCTTCTGAGAGGTTCTGATATTTTATATTCATCTGGCTTGGTACCTTCATTACCAGGATTGGGAGGATGGTTAGAGAATGAAGTTGCTGGTGACTGAGGCCACAAGTCATTAGCCAGGGGTGGCATTAACCTTAACAGCAGCTGCCCAAGTGGGGCTGTTGACTGCAGAGTTGCTGGTCTGCACATACAGAGAACATACTAAAAAGCAGGTAGAGATTTCCATTCTCATGGCATGTGGGTGTGGCAGTCAGCAACCCATGAGCTCCATGTACATCAGAATCCTAGATGAGCCTATAGGGATGATCTCTAACATGTCTTGCAGGAGCCAAAAGTGTCCACACTTGGGTTTGAGTGGAGAGATGGAACCTGTAAGGTAGACATTGAAACATCATTCACAGGTGGATGCATAAGGGGACATAAGATAGACATGAGGCTGAGTAGCATCTAGAGCCCTTTTCACAAATCTCTAGGACATGGCAGTCCCAAGACGTTGTGTTAGGTCCACTTAGCAAAGTACCACATTGAGCTCAAAAGAAAGGTATTGTGCCACCAGGCTTTGCTAGATGAAAATCCATTGGTAACTGCAGAGTCTGCAATTTGATGAGCATCAGAATATATTTCTGCACCTTCCTCTCCTCTTTCCATACTTTCTCCATAAATGTTTCATTCAACCTCATGGTAAACACGCATTGCTTGTTTAATGAGACAGGTTTTCTTATTTGAAGATACTAAGCATGCAATCAGAAAATCAAGCCATCAAGTAGATAAGCAAAGAAAATGTGCTTCTGAAATTATGACATTTGAGTTTATTTTCATGAGGACTAAACCCTTATCTACATCATTTTCCTTCCACTGAAACCCTGTTGGTGAGTGTGGTAGCTTAAATCATGTCCTCCACAAAGACATGACCAAGTCCTAACTCTTGGTCCTATGGCTGTGGACTCATTTGTAAATGGAATTTTCGAAGATCCTATTAAGATGAGGCCAAACAGAAACAGGGTGTGCCTTAAGCAAGTATGACAAGTGTCCTTATAAGCAAAGGAAATTCAGACACAGAAGTACAAGCCACAGGAGACAAAGAGCCAGCTCACCCTGTGATGGAGACAGAGATTAACTACCAGCAAGCCACCACCAGAAATGCTAAAGACTTCAGAGAAGGCATTGCCTGCCGAGACCTTGATTTTGGACTTCTAGCCTCCCAACTGTGAGCCAATAACTTCCTGCCACATTGTGGTATTTTGTTATAGCGGCCTTGGCGAACTCAGACAGTGGGCAAACCAGAAGTATCATCAAATTATGCTCAATTTGATCCAAAATCCACTACTTTTTGGTTCTGCTTTGTTTTCCAGTATCTTTACTGACTACTGTCCCATCACTATATGATGCAACGCAGTGTGCCTGCAGCAGGCTAGTCAACTCCAGGCAGGCTGATAGCCACAGAAAACACTAAAAAGCAGGTAGTTGAACAGAAGAAATACTGTCATTCAGATGAAGAAAGTTTTAAATCATAATCCACTAAATAAAACGGTTTCCTTGGAGCTAAGTAAATATTCTCCCAGGGACAGCTGCATCTATTTATGGTTCCCCTGTGTCTTCCTCTCTCTTCTGAATCAAATCAGTTCTGCAGAAAGCAACGATGGTTCCTTTATAAAGCCTCCCGTTTCCCAGCAAAAGGACATTAGTGAAAGAGTGAAACAGAGAGTCCGATGTCATTGAAATGTTCTAACCATCTGCTTCCTCCTCATTTTTCCTTTCTGTGTACATATTCCAATGCTTTTTCTTGTTTATCTATTAGGAAGCAGATGGGATCGTCATCATTATCATCACAATATTCCACTTGCTTAACACCTACAATGTTCTAAGCACTGTGGTGGGAACTTTATATAAATTATCTCATGTAATCCTCACGAACTTTAATACAGTAAATATTATTGCCCCATTTTACTGATAGTAAAACTGAGGCTTAGAAGGTTTAAGACACTTGCCAAAGGTCACAGAGCTAAGACGTCATATCCTCTAAACCTTAAGCCTTTCATTTTTCAAAGAAATTTGCGCCACAGTGATAAACCTTCACAAAAGTTCACAAAAGAACTTTGAGAACTCTTTCAACCCTCTTGTTTCAAGCCATGCAAAGCCCCTACAGCCCTTCATTACCTCTCCCAAAACTTACAAGTATCCCCACAGTTTCAAGAGTATCTTTTCTCAGCAGTATTTGCACTAGAATACTGGTCTCTTGGAAAGCAAGATACCCGAAAGACCCAAAGAAGTAAATCTTGAAAGGCTGAATTTCAGACCACACAAACAAGTGACAGGGAAGATCTTCACAGGTGGTGGGTCTCCCCAAGGCTCCTTCCATTACTCCAGATAGATGGCTGCAACTCTCAAAATTTTAGCAACCCTGCACCCTCAGATGTCTAGTTCATACAGAAGACTTCCCAAAATAGGCTATATATCAAGATTTCTAGTCCATTAAGAACAGAAAATCACAAATTCTTTAAGGCCATTTCTTTAATTCTATAGTATTTTGATGGGGGCAGTGAGCACAATTTTAATCAGACCAATGTACTAGAAAGATACAGATCTCCAACTCTGTTATGAATAAATGAACAAAGCGGTGGTTTTCTAATAAGTAAAAATGTGTTCTTTGGATTCTCTTCTTCTTGGGTCCCGGGGACATGCCTCCAGTCTGCTGTTGAAAATCCAAAGCATTCCCATTGGCAGAACAATAGATTTTTCTCTCCGTGGACTATTGTGATTTGAGTGTGGACGATGATTGTTCCACTTCCAGAAAGTCCCTGGGGGTGGGGGTGGGGACTTGGAAACTTGGCCAGGTTTTAGACCCCTCCTCAGGGGTCCTCCTCTGCCAGGCCCCAAACTCCCAGGCCTGGAGCAGACCCTCCTGACTTTTTCCAAAGTTTGGCCTTTATTAAAGAGCCATGCACATTTCTGCAGCTCTGGAATTCTGGATCTGACCTGCTTGTCTAAGAGAATTTGCTTACAACAACCTCTAAGACACGGCGTGACTATAAAGCATGCAGTTGTTTTTCTTTCCACAGCCTTTCCTCGTTTCCAGGAAGAGAGGCTACAGGAGAAGGGGTGTTTGGGATGCTATTTGGCTTAGAGGCAGGTTTGTGGAAAAGAATATCACCCTAGGTAGGTAAATTTTTCTCCCTGGCTATTGAAAATTTAATGTTGTTTTAATATGGAACGGTCCCTTAATGTAGACAATTTATATGCATGAATGTTCCTCTTTATCCCAAAGTAACTGGGATCTTTTGGAACCTACCAGGAGAACCGGCTAAAATAAGTAAACATTTGGGTGGTCTGTTGATATTCACAGAGCACATTTGAAATGAACTAATTTGCCTTCTATGAGAAACAGACTTTAATGCTGTTCAAAGAACTGGGGCTTTGAAATTAAGTAGCACAAGTTGTTTTTGCATACCCTCTGACTTGGTTAGGTGGTGGTTTTAATGCAACATCTGCTAATGAAAGGAAGTAAGTTGCCAGAACTAGGGACTAGAGGCCGTGAGCTACTACTATATGGAGATTTCCAACCATCAGCAGGGAATAAGCAAATCAGCCATCAATTTGACCCCAGGTTTTAAAAGGTGATTATTCTGTTTCTCTTCCTCCAGAGCTATTGTCCACCCTTCTACCACCCCAGGAAGTTGACCTGCATAGAATGCACCACTGGGGCTCCTTGGCCAAGTTGGGTACAGTTAGAGAATGACACTGACAAGGAAGTCTGAGGGTTTAGACTGAAGTCAGAGAATTTCTATCCCCCTCCCTCTGTGCTTTGTCATGTTCCCTCTGAGAGTGACTAAGGCTACCTCTGGGTTCCAGGTCTCATGTAACAATATTTCCTCTCCTTATATCTTCAGCTCAAGGGATACTCACAACTGCTTGGTTTGCTAGTCCCTGGGTGACTCACCAGCTCTCACACATATCACCTCTTTGAGCAGTTTAAAACCTTATTGCTTCAACTTTGGGGATGGTGGCAAATCCTGTTTGCTGTCAGCATGCAGAATGACAAAGCATTCAACTGGATTTTCCTCAATAAACCTAAGGTATACTAAGAAATAGCCTCCTTATGATGACCCTAGAGTTGGATCAGTGATAACAATTGGAGTCAACACTTACTGCCTTCCATTTTACCATGCACTGTGCTAAAACTGTATATGAAGACTCTCCAGAGGTTGAAACTGAATAGGTTTCCCAAAATAATGGGCTGCATGGGGCAGAAACCATTTAAAGGGTACTTACAGCTAAAGAATATATAAGCCCAAAGGGAGGGATCTTTTCAGGAATTGGGCAAATGTAGACAAGGGGACTATTTTAGCAAAAACACTTTCTCACTTAACACTTGCTATGGAAACCTTTACCATTAACTCTCAGTGCACCATGGAGGCATTCCAGCTCTGATAGGGCCAGCCCTATTTATCCCCATCACTTAAAACTGTGAAGATGTTAGTGATGTAGCAACCATGTGTTCTTATTTTATTGAGATATAATTCACATACCATTAAATTCAATTCTAAAAAATATAATTCGAGATAGGCAAGGTTTCTGGTTGAGCAAGATGGCAGCATTAGATGCTCTAGGGTGCTGTGCCTCCACAGAATATTTGAACAACTAGAAAAAGTGGCGGATCTATCTTCCTCAATACTCCAGACAACAGTTAAAGGGCTGTAGTAAAAGGGCAAGGGCCAAATCAAGAAAATGCAACTTTAAAAAGTTGTCCTTGCTGGTCCCTCCCCCATTCCCTCCCTGGCATGGTGTGGAGCCAGCCTGCACTCCCATTGTGGGTCTCTGGTCCTGGTTGAGAAGAAATAGAGTAACCCCTACTGTGTATTTGGATGACTGTTTGTCCATGCCAATCTAACAGCAGGCAGCCTGAAAGGTTGAACCAGGAAATTTGTCCTGGGCTAACCCTTGCCAGAGCTTGCCTTGCAGGCAGAAGCAGTTTTCATATCAAACGGAAATACTGGAGTTGAAGACTACAATATATGAAATAAAAATTCCCTAGAGGATTTCAACAGAAGACTGGAGCTGGCAGAAGAAAGAATCAGTGAACTCAAAGAGATACAATTGAAATAAGGAACAGAAAGAAAAAAGAATTTAAATAAAGCAAACAGAGCCTAAGTGACCAGTGGGACCCCATCAAGCATACCAATATACACATTATAGTAGTCCCAGAAGGAAAAGAAAAAGAGAAAGGGGCAGAAGGAACATTTAAAGAATTGAGGGTAGAAAACTACCCAAAAGATGAACTCTAAAGAGAACCATGCCCAGATAAATAGTACTCAAACTATTGAATACCAAGGACAAAGAAAGTTCTGAAACCTGCGAGAGAAAGATAATGGCTTATGTACAAGGGAGTCCCAGTAAGAATAAGGGCCAATTTCTCATCAGAAACCATTAAGGCAAGAAGGCAGTGAGATGAAACATTAAAAGTGCTGAAGAAAACAAACAACTGCCAACCAAGAATACAATGTGTAATACACATAATTTGTAACAAATACGGTAAAAAGGTAGAAGAAAGGAGGGGGAATAGGAACAGTGATTGTGTATGCTGCTAAAGTTAAGTTGTTATCAAATCAAATATAATTGTTATAGATTTCAGATATTAAGTTAAAGCCCCATGGAACTCGGAAAGAAAATATCTGAAATATATATGCAGAAGGAATAAGGGATTCAAAATGGCACACTACCAAAAATAAATAAATAAATATGAAAGGAGACATTAATGGGAGAATTGAGGGAATGAAAAAGTAAAAGACTCATAAAGACCAAATAGCAAAATGGCAGAATAAAGTCCTACATTATCAGTAATTACTCTAAATGCAAATGTTAATGTATTAAACTCTCCAGTCAAAATGAATAGATTTAAAGAATCTATAAAAAAGCATGACCCATATATATGCTGTTTACAAGACTCACCTTAAATTCAAAGACACAAGTAGGTTGAAAGTGAAAGCGTGGAAAAAATGTAATACCAATAACAATAACAACAACAAAAAAAGCTGTGGAAGCTATATTAATATAAGATAAAATAGACTTTAAATAAAAAATTGTTTGGAGGAGCAAAGAAAGTCATTACACACTGATAAAGGGGTCAATTCAGCAAGAAGCTATAACAATTATAAATTTATATGCATCTAATGTCCAAGCCCTAAAATATATGATGCAAATATTGACAGATTTAAAGGGAGAAATAGACCATTCTACCTTAATAGAAGGAAACTTCAATATACCAATTTCAATAGTGGATATAGCATCTAGACGGAAAATTGATAAGGAAATAGAAGATTTAGACTATACTATAAACCAACTATACCTAACACATGTGTATAGAATACTTCACCCAAGAGCAGCAGGTACACCTTGAAATCATACAATGTATCTTCTCTGACCACAATGGAATGAAGCTAGAAATTGATAAGAGAAATAATTGGAAAACTTGCAAATATGTGTAAATTAAGCAATGCACTCTTAACCAGTGAGTCAAAGAAGAAATCACAAGGGAAACAGGAAATATCTTGAGGCAAATGAAAATGGAAACAAAACATACCCAAACTTATGGGATGTGGCAAAGGAAGTACTGAGTGGGAAAATTATGGCTCTAAATGCTTATTCATTATTAAAAAAGAAGTAAGATCTCAAATCAGAGCCCTAACCACATAATTGGAAGATCTAGAAAAGGAACAGCAAACTACACCCAAAGTGAGCAGAAGAAAGGAAATAACAAAGATTAAAGTGGAGATAAATGAAATAGAGACTAAAAATTAAGATATAATCAGTGAAACCAAATTTGGTTCTTTGAAAAGATCAATAAAACCCACAAGCCTTTAGGTAGACTGACAAAAAAAGAGACACAAATAATTAAAATCAGAAATGAAAGGGGAGACATTACTTCTGACCCCACAGGATTTAAAAGGATAGAGTGAATGACTGCATACCAACAAAATAGATAACCTAGAGGAAATGGACAAATTCCTAAAAACACACAAAGAAGCTATACGGTCTCAAGAGGAAATTGATCTCAGCAGACCACTAACAAGTAAAGAGATTGATTCAGTAATCAAAAACCTTCCAACAGAGGGGAGCAGGTGTAGCTTAGTGGTTGAGCACCTGCTTCACATGTACGAGGTCCTGGGTTCAATCCCCAGTACCTCCTAAAAGCAACAACAACAAAAAACCTTCCAACAAAGTAAAGCCCAGGACCAGATGGCTTCACTGGTGAAATTTACGAAAAATGTCATGAAGAACTAATACCAATCCTGCTCAAACTTTTCCAAAAACAAATTTGAAAAGGAGGAAACAGCCTCTAACTCATTCTGTGAGGCCACATCACTCTAGTACCAAAGCCAGGTAACAATACCACAAAAAAAGAAAATTGCAGTCCAAAATCCCTTATGGACAAAATATAAAATGCTCAGCAAAATACTAGCAAACTGAATTTTACAGTATATTTTTAAAATCATACACCATGATCAAGTGGGACTTATTCCAGGCACATAAGAGTGGTTCAACATAAGAAAATCAATAATGTATTAAACCACATTAATAGAAAAAAGGACAAAAACCAAACAATCATCTCAAATGAAGCAGAAAAGGCATTTGGCAAAATCCAACACCACTTCAGAAAACTAGGATAGAAAGAAACTTCCTCAACCTGATAAAGGGCATGTATGAAAAAACACACAGCTAATAACATACTGAATGGTGGTAGACTAAAAGCTTTCCCTCTAAGATCAGACAGAATAAAAGGTTGCCCACTGACACTACTGTTATTCAAGATTGTACTGGAAATTCTGGCAGAGAAATTAGGTAAGAAACAAAAATAAAAGGCATCCAAATTAGAAGGGAAAAGTAAAATTCTCCCTATTTGCAGATAACATGATCCTATATGTAGAAAATCCTGAAAATTTCACAACAAAGCCACTAGAGCTAATAAACAAATTCAGCAAAGTGGCAAGGTACAGGATCAACACAAAATCAGAAGTGTTTCTATACACTAGTAATGAGAAATCTAAAGTTAAAATAAAGAAAAAAAGTTCCTTTTATAATATCAAGTAGGAATAGATTTAACCAAAGACATAAAGTATTTGTACATGGAAAATTAAAAAACATTGCAAAAAGAAATCAAAGAAGACCTAAATAAATGGAAGAACATTTCATGTTCATGGATTTGAAGACTAAATGTTGTTAAGAAGTCAATTCTACCCAAAACAATTTATAGATTCAATGAAATCCCAATAAAAATTCCAACAGCGTACTTTGCAAAAATAGAAATGCTAATTATCAAATTTATATGGAAGGATAAGGGGCTCCAAATAGCAAAAACTATATTGAAAAAGAAGAACAAACTTGAAGGACTCACACTTCCCTATTTTAAACTTACCGCAAAGCTACAGTAAGCCAAAACATCACGGCACTGACACAAGGACAGACAGATACACTATTGGAATCAAACTGAGAGTTCAGAAATAAATGCATCTATGGCGAATTGAATTTTGACAGGGGTTCCAAGTCCATTCAATGGGGAAAGATATTCTCTTCAACAAATGGTGCTTAGAAAACTAGATATCCATACACAGAAGAATGAAGGTAAGCCCCTACCTCACACCATATACAAAATTAGTTCAAAATGGTTGATAGACCTATATATAGGAGCCAAAACTATAAAGCTTCAAGAAGAAAACATAGGGAAGCATCTTCAGGACCTTGTCTTAGGCAATGGTTTCTTAAGACTTTATACCAAAAGCATGAGCAACATAAGAAAAAATAGAGAAATCGGACTTCATCAAAATTAAAAACTTTTGTTCATCAAAGAACTTCAACATGAAAATAAAAAGACAACCTATAAAAAAAAATAAAAAACAAAAGACAACCTATAGAATAGAGAAAATATTTGGAAACGATGTATCTGATAAGGGTTTAATATCCAGAATATATTTTTAAAATCCTACAATGCAACAGCAAAAATGCACACAACCCAGTTAAAGATGGCAAAAGACTTGAATAGACACTGTTCCAAAGAAGATATTCAAATGGCCAATTAGCACATGAAAAGTTGTTCAACATCATTAGCCATTAGGGAAATGCAAATCAAAACCATGATAAGATACCATTTCATACCCACTAGTCTGGCTCTTATTTTTAAAATGGAAAATAAGCATTGGGGAGCATGTGGAACAATGGAAATTCCCATGCATTGTTGATAGGAATGTAAAATAGTGCGCCATCATGGAAAACCATCTAACAACTCTTCAGAAAGTTAAATACAGAATCACCTTATGACCCAGAAATCCCACTTCTAGGTATATACCAAAAAGAATTGAAAGCAGAGACTTGAACAGATATTTTCACCCTAATGTTCATAGTGTGTTCACAATTGCCAAAGGATGGAAGCAATCCAAGTGTCCATCAACAGATGAGCGGATAAACAAAATGTGGTATTTACATACATGGGATATTATTCAGTTGTAAAAAGGAATGAAGTTCTGATACATGCTACGACATGAAAGAACCTTGAAGAAATTACGTTGAGCCAGGCACAAAAGGACAAACATAATATGGCCTCACTGATATGAAATAATAAGAATATGCAAATTCAGAGAGTCAGAAACTAGAATGCAGTTTTCCAGGGGCCTAGTTTGGGGTAGGAAATGGGAAGATAACATTTAATTGGTGCAGAATTTCTGTGTGAAGGGATGGAAGAGTTTTGGAAATGGATGCTGGTAATAGTAACACAACATTGTGAATGTAAATGACACCATGGAATTGGATATTTGTGGCTAAAAGAGGAAATTTTAGGTTGTATATATACTAGTTAAATAAAAATGAAAAACAAAACAAGGTCTGTACAACACAAACGGGGAATCCTAACATAAACTATGGACTCTAGTTAATGGTACAATTATAATAATATTCTTTCATCAGTTGTAACAAAGTTACCGCGCTAATGCAAAGAGTTAATATGGGGGGGGCGGTATCTGGAAGCTCTATTTTCTTCATGATTTTTCTATAAACCTATAACTTCCCTAATGAAAAATTTCTTAGATATGTATATATATATTGTGATGGTTAGGCTAATGTGTCAACTTGGCGAGGTAATTGTGTCCAGGTGTTTGGTCAAGCGAGCACTGGGCTAATTGTAACACAAGAGCATTTATGGACTTTAGTCACCAGTGAGTTTACTGTGTGAATGGCTGATTACATCTGCATCAGTCAGGGAGATTGCTGTCGGCAATGGGTGATGCTTTATCCAATCAGTTGAATGCCTTAAAAGAAGTGATTTCAACATTCAGAGAGAATTTCCCAGTGTGTCTTTGGACAGCCAACATCTCCCAGAAACTCATCAAGGACCTTCATTGGACTTTCATCAGAGCCCCTGGTTTGCAGCCTGCCTGCAGAACCTGGACTTGTGCATCCCCATGGTCACGTGAGAGACTCTTATAAAATCTCATAATATTGACAGATATCTCCTGTTGATTCTGTTTCCCTAGAAAACCCTGACTAATACATATATAATTCTGTGTTTTTTAGTATATTTTCAGTTGTGCAACCATCACCACCATCTAATTTTAGATCATTTTTAATACCCCCAAAAGAAATCCAACTAGAAGTCACTTCCCATTCTCCACTAATCTACTTCATCTCTGTGAATTTATATATTCTTGACATTTCATATAAATGGAATTATCCATTATGTGGCCTTTTGTGTCTGACTTATTTCACTTAGTATAATGCTATCTAGGTTCATCCATGTTGTAGCATGTATTGGCCCCAAGTTATAACACGTATTGGTACTTCATTCCTTTCACGGCTGAACAATATTCTTAGTATGAATCTAGCACATTTTGTTTATTCATCAATTGATGGATATTTGGGTTGTTTCCACCTTTTGGCTATTATGAATAATCCTACAATTAACATCCATGTACAAATTTTTGTGCTGACATATGTTTTCAGTTCTCTTGGGAGTTGTGTGGTTTTGACTTGCCAGCATCCTTTTGGACTACAACCTCTCCTTCATTCTCTAGAAATCCTGGTCAGTTTCCTCAGTTCAGGTTAGCTGATTTCAACTGCTGGCCCCAGGAATGGTCACGTTATCCACACTGGCTAATTAAATATTTAATACTTCTGGGCATGGTGATTGGTTCATTGTTAGACGTGTGCTTCACACTGAGCCAATCAGTGCCATTTGTTGGACTGATAGGGCTGTGCAGGCAAAGGTGGAGGGTGAGCTCTTTCAGTTAAAGGAGCTAACCATGTATGATATGAATATTCCCTGCCGGGAGGAGAGCCTACTCAAAAGAGGGAGAGAAGGGGGTGGAGCCCCAAGGACTTCATTTAAGCCCCAGGAACCAGATAGTATTTCAAATAGGCCTCAAATATAACTGGATGTCTGAGTTATATGGGTCAATATTTTTTTCTCATGTGACTAGTCTGAATTGGGTTTCCATCACTTGCAGCTGAATTAGACCTAACAAATATATAGGGTCATAATACTTAATAGCTGTCTCTCTTTCCCCCTCATCCAACTTCTCGATGAAGAATTCACAGGTACACATAGAAATATTCCCACACCGTCAGCTGCCACGTGGGATGGGGAACATAGCCTTGGTGATGTGCCCTATGGGAAGAGGAAGGACTTCATTCTCCCAGGGAGACTGCTTTTGGGTTTTGACCCACTTAAGACTGCTCCTTCAACGTTGGTGTGTTTGTTTATGAATTTACTCTGTCTGGAGTTCTCTGTACTCTCACAGGTAAATTGCTTTAAATGTATGTATTCTGCAAGAAGGAAGAGAAAATGAAAGTGGTTAGGATCAAAAGGGAGTGACTGTGTCATGCATGGAGTCTTTCTTCCTTTCCTTTACCAAAAGTGATTTTCCAAACTGCAAGTTCCAGGTGTTTTGGGGTAGTGTTTGGGCATTGCTCTGGTAGTGATGGTGGTGGTGGTAGTGGTGTGCATATGTTTGTGTGAGTGTGTGTGCTTTATCTGACACTCTTGAATCCACAGAGTTAACTAATGTTAGGTTTAAAGGCTTTTTCTAATAGTGTTCAGGACAATTGAGCCTACAGTCTAAGAGCTATCACAGATGCCATGCAGTATTCCCATGAGTTTTCCAGCTCAGATGGGAGGCCCAAAATGTTGCTTTTTAAACAGGTAACTCTATGGAATACTTCTAGATTCCCTGGAGTGATAACAATTCCCTGGACAGCTCACACTTATTGAGTCTTTATTATATGCTAGATGTCTTGGTTGGCCAGTATGACATATACCTTACAATGGGTTGGTTTAAACAACAGGAATTTATTGTCTCACAGGTTTGGAGGCTGGAACGCTTATTTCCTCCTAGGGTTGGTAGCATTCCGGTGTTGGCTTTCCGCAATCCTTGGGGTTCCCTGGCTTGAATCCCTGCCTAATGTGGTATGGTGATATCCTCTCCTTTCTCTTCTGGATTCCCGCTGACTTCCTGGCTCTGGCTGCTTCCTCTGGCTTTGCCTTTTTAAGGCCTCCAGTAATCTGGATTAAGACCAACCTTTATATGGCTGGGTCACACCTTAGGTGAAAAGAGCATCTTCAAGAGGTCCTGTTTACATACCTAAAGGAATATGGATTTAGATGAGGACAAGTCTAAACTGGGGTACATAATTCAATCTACCATGACCTAATTGTCATGATCTCCATTTTACAGAAGAGGAAACTGAGCTCCAGAGTAAAGAGATAACTTGCTCAAGATCACAAAGGTAGTAATTGGCAGAGTATTAACTTAAACCTTAGTCTGTGTGATGCGAAAATCCTCTTACCCATAATACTAACTTGCCTCCCTCTACGTGTAACATTTCTTTTAGTTTTATTTTTAATTATGTAATTCCATCTGCTCATTACTTAAAAAATCAAACCATACAGAATTACACAAAAAGGGAAATGCTTCCGTCCTTCCCCACTCCTTCTCTTCTATTTTGTTTCTACTTCCTTCTTATTGTGTATTATGCTGGCAGTGGTCCCTACAGACCTTGACCCTGGTCTTTGCAGCCTTGGCTCTTAATCTCTATGGCACACGGCTGCATTGTTGGAAAAGCTGAGAAGTGCTTACATCAATTTTGCAAAGAGAACAATCTGCCCAATATTTAATTTAGACCTTATTTAAATCAAATTCCTACCAGCTGTTTAATCCTTTTGTCAGAGTATAATTTTCAAAAAGTTAGAAACATAATATACTTTCAAATATATATTGAGCACATGTCAAGGATTTCTTTAACTCAGGAACAAGGGACCCAACAGGATGACAAAGCTGGTTCAAAGGAGAATATAAGAAACTGATATATATTTAGTCAGTTTAAAAATGCTAGAATAAAAAGAGAGTAAAGAGCCAATGACAATTAAATGCAATATGTGATCCCGGGCTGGATCTAATAATAGAAGAGAAAATGCCCAAAACAGCACTGTTGGGACATATATTTTAAAAAATGGGAATATAAACTAAGTTTTATATCAGTGTTAAATTGCTTGAACTTGACAACTGTACTTAAGGTGATTACGTAAGTGAATATCCTTGTTCTTAGGAAATATACATGAAAACATTAAGTGTTCAAGGAGGAGGATGTATACAAATGTTTAGAAAATAGATACATGGATAAACAAAAAGTAATTGGATGGATGGATGGTAAAATAGCATGATATGCAAATGTGTCAAAATGTTAAAAGTTGGTGGAGCCAAGCATCTGGGGAGCTATGTTAGAGTTCTCTGTATGGGTTTTATGTTATTTTTGGCAACTGTCCTATAAATTTGAAATTATTTCAAAATAAAGTTTTTAAAATGCTGGAATAAGATTGCAAAATTAGATACAAAACTGGTTAACTTCCTTTCCTGCAAGAAAACTCTGGGGTTATATTTTCTTCTGGACAGAATTATTTGTATCTCTACAGAACAAAAATCACTTGCAAATTATCAATCTTCTACCAGTTAACATCTAACTTCAACAGAGTCTGGGCTTTAATTAATAATAAAATTTAAGTTAAAGTTACCTGTACTCAGAGCAGCACTGTCCAATAAACTTTCTGCCATAAGGAAAAATGTTCTATGGCTGTGCTGTAATATCATAGCACTAGCTAAACATGGCCACTGAGCACTTGAAATGTGGTTAGTGTGACTGAAAAACTGAATAATTTTATTTAATTTTATGGAACTCAAATGTAACTTTAAAAAGTCACATGCTGCTAGTGGCTACCATTTTGGACAGCACAGCCCTAGAACTCAAAATGACCCTTAGATGAGCTAGGAAGAACAGTTAGTATGACTTTGAAAGGGCTCACAGTAATCTTTTTGCCTTATTTTCAAGTTTTAGATAAGTTTTCATCACCCTTTTGTCTCTCCCACATTTCTCTCCGCCAACCTCTATTTTTCTTTCTTTGCTGTGAGGATTAGGAAGAGCCTGAGCTGTTTACAGACTGTTGCCCGGCGATGGCTCCCTTCCAGCTCTCAGATCAACCTGATGGCCCCTTTGAGGACGGAGGACGCAGTCCGGGGGCACCGCAGCCAGGGTGGAGGCAGATGCTGCTGCGCACTGGGGCGCTGACGTCTTCTCCCGCGGAGCCAAGGAGTAAATGTCACGAGAAAAACCCCTGGAAGTGGTTCTCATCCCCTTTCTCCATCGCGGGAAACCCAGAAGGAACTGTGCTTGAATGTTGAACTTTGATATTATTAGGGGTTGGGAAAGGCTTCTGGTAAATAGATTCTAAGGGGAAATAGGTCACTAGGTTTTTTAAATGGTTATCAAAGAAGCTCCCAAAGAGAACACTCATAAAGAAATGGGCTCATGTCCTTAAAAAAAAAAAAAAAAAAGGAAATGTGGTGTTGTCTTTACAGACAAGGTGATGCAAGGATGCAAGAGAGATTTTTTAAAATTTTCTTTTGGAAGAACTGTTTATGAAAAGATTTTTTAAAAAAAGAAAAGAAAAAATGAGAAGCCTGGACTGGACCCTGGTATACCTTACTCAGAAAGTAACAGATATGTTGATTGTATCTTAGGAAAAGTTACTACTAATGTGTTTCCAACAGTATCAGGACATAGTTACCCTCCCTTTAACTAAAACCCCCTCACTGCTAACTTGTAAAGACTTTGAACAACTCCACCGATGGAATCCATCTTCTGTTGCCTCCTGATCATTCTAATCTCCAACAGCTAAGTTTGCTTTGCTTTGTACTGAAATGAGCTGGCAAACAGTTTGGTGTTCTGCCCTGGATTTGCTGGTAGCCTGTCTCTGAAGGGAGCTTAAGGCACAAGGATTCTCTGAGTTCAGAATTACTTTGTCAGCCCTGGCAGCTCTGTGACTCTGTGATTTCTTTCATCTTCCTGTCTTTCTTATTCCTTCAAATAAACTGAAGCTTTAACTGGAAGATCGAGTAAATTTGGCTCTAAGTCATAGAGGATCCAGAAAAGGAAAGTTAAGAAAGGACTCCTGATGGCTCTCAAATAGTCTTGCAATTTTACCTCTTAATTATTTTTTAAGTCTCACTTGCTTTAAAAAATCTTACATTAACACACATAACTTATATAAACCAGAATGTCCATTTTTTTAAAGCTAACTGAGGGCTAACTAGAAATGGGCTTATTGTCCCATTGCTATTAAGTTCAAAAGCTTTTTAATGTATGTACACTTTCTTGCCTTACTATTCCCAGTAAACATGATCAATTGCATCATTCAATATCATACCCAGTATTATGCCTGTGACTCATTAATTTTCACTTATTCTCAATATAATTTATTTTTTTAGAATTTGGAGATTGAGTTAAATAGTATTTCCCCTCGAATATGTTGGGAGAATTTTTTTAAATCAGCTTTTTGCTATCATTTCATTTTCTTTTTTTCATACAGCTAAGGACTATTGAGTGCTTACTATGAGCCAGACACTATGTTAAGTGTTTGAAATGAGTGAAGTCTTTTAATTCTCACAACATTGAGCTAGTGGTAGTATTTTCCCCCTTATTAAAGATGAAGATACTGAGGCTCAGAAAAGTTAAGTCACTTATCGGAGGCTACTTAATTATTAAGTATTAGAACCAAGATAAAAATCAAGGTGTGTTTAACCCCAGAGTCTTGCTCACAATTCACAAAAGACTTGAATTCCACTCTCAGCTCTGAATATTACAGACCAAGTAGTTATTTGCCCTCCCCAGGCACCCATATTCTTATTTGTAATATGAGGGCAACACCATCTCTCTTCCAAGCCTGGGGTACCAAGACTTGTAAAAACTGACTTCTAAACTCTAAAATGTTAAATGCATATGATATGCTATTATGTTCATTTGTTAGTGACAGCTCTAGTTAATTGGATTCTAGTTAATTGATTATAGGTGGGAAACCCACTACCCACCTGTAGCAGTTTGGCAGTTTGATGTAGTTATGATTTCCAAAAATAGATACTGGATTATGCTTGTAAACTGGTCTGCTAATCTGGACATGATTAAGTTATGATTAGGGCGTTGACTGGGCCACCTCAGTAGGGCATTGAGCCCCAGCCCTTGGTGGGTGGGATCTCAACGATAAAAGACATGGCAAAGGACAGAGCTGTAGTAGTTTTTGAGTTAGAGTCCTCATGTTGGAGTTTTGATGCTGGAGTCCGGGGAGGCGAGCGGATGGAGGAGCTTGGTCGTGGGGAAGGAGAGAAGGCCCCAGGATAGAAACAAGCTGTTCAACCTGAGAGTCCACAGCTGGCCTTGTGTAGAGAAGCAAAGCCTAGAGAGCCTCATCGTCTACAGCTGATCTTGTGGAGGAAACAGGAGCTAAGCCCGGAGAGAAATGGAGCCCCGTGAAGAGAGGAACCCAAGAAGCCTGAACCCTGGCAAACGTCGGCAGCTGGGCCTTGCTCTAACACATGGCAACATAATTTGGTGAAGGAAGAAACTTATGCTTTATGGCCTGGTAACTGTAAGCTTCTACCCCAAATAAATACCCTTTATAAAGACCAACAAATTTCTGGTGTTTTGCATCAGCACCCCTTTGCCTGACTAATATACCACCATTTGTTATAGGGAACAAACTGGTATGACTTCCTGGGTTTGGACTTGATCTCATGTGGCCTGGCCTAGTTATTGAATTACTACAAGAAGCTGAATTAAAGGTGTGTGACTAATGAAATGGCTAACTCACAGCCGCTGATACTGGCCCGAGTTTTGACTCTCTTCCTTGTTCTATAAAGTATGCAAGTAATTTCCTCATTAGTCTTTGAGATTGCCTAGCATATTGTTTGATTACTATTTCTATTCCAATTATTGGGAAGGTCTTCCTGATTTTGAGTGAGGCATCATATGCCTAGGGATTCTCTTTTCTGATAGAACAAAGGAGAGCAAAGTATGGACTCAGTGTGGATCAACTCTTCATTGGCCTTGTGTTCTTTGGAAACTCTAATTCAACATGCCCACAAGCAGAGAGATTCCATTAAGCAATACATCTGTCATCCAAAAGTGACCTTGCTAGAATGAATGTTTTCTGAGGGGCATGAAAATTCACTATTTCAAGAAATTGTTCCACATATTACTGCTATTTAATTTTTTTCTTTAATTTTTTTTCTATTTTGAAAAAAAAAATGCTTTCCTAGTTCAAACAATGACATTTTAAGGGAAAACTACAAAGAAAGTAAGGAGTTCAACTTCTAAGCAGCATTGCTGAATAATCGTGATGTTTAATTTTTGAATCTCTCAAATGGAATTCCATGGAGATATCAGACTTCATCATCTAAGAGGCAAATCAGCCAAACATATCCACAGACATTATCAGAGAATACAATCCTTACCACATGCATTTCCTTGCGAGCCACTTTCGAAGATGTGGCGATAGAGTGTGTACTATCAAATAACTTACACTTAGCTAGACCATACTGAAAGTTACTACCTATGTAAACATTTGTAAAAACAAAAAGAGGAGATATGCCTGTGACTGCTTGGGTTGAAGGAAACCATTGCAAACAAAATCGTATTCTCTACTCTCAATAGACTTGGCTTTTATTTTTACTTTTCTTTAAAGAACTTTTCAGTGCATGAAGTAAGAGGTTTAACAAAGTCTTAACACTAGGCAGGCTCTGAAGACAAAAGAGAAACACAAGCTCTATTTGGTTCTCATTTTCAAACACCTGACTCCAACGTCCGGGTTATGCTGGCAATAAACAATCAGGAACAATGATTACAAAAAAAGAAGCAGAAACATTTAGCTTGGACTCTACATCAGGGGGAGGTCAAAAGAAATACATGATCAAAGAAATATTTATCCAGTAAATCCTGCTTGTCACCATTAAGAACTTGGTATTAAAAATCCCACCCACATGTTTAGGACACAATGATAGAGCCAAATGAAGAGATACAAAACAACCCATCTGTTTCCATTTTAAAAGATATTCAACTTTCCATATTAAGTAGCATAGGTCTGTTTAGAATGTAATGAACACATGCCTCTTTGGAAAAAGAAATCCAGAAGAGAAAATTGAAGCCCTTCAAAATGACAACACAAGGTGTGAGGAGGAAAAACCGTTAGAAATTTACTTAAGCTGACTTAATTTTTTTCTTTTTGGAAAAGGAAAGGATATCTTTACTGTTCTTGGTGTCCATAAAAGCAAAACCTACTTCTAATCGTGTTTCCTGCTGATCAACCTCAGAGAATAAGGGAGAAAACTGATCCTATTATAATAGAATGTCCTTTTTAATGTTATTAATGCAGAAGGCTATTTTAGCTAAAGAATATATAGCAAACTTCCCTTGGTCCTTGTGGGGCCTGAGCTGTGGGCCTTAAGGATTTCCTTCAGTCTTTCTCCTCCTCCTCTTGGCTCTGCGTACACATCAGAACGCTTTGTACCATGGAGAAGCGGTATAAATAAATCATGTAATAAAATGACCTTTCCCAAATCACGTTTTGGCGAGAAGATCCTTTTCACAGCTGTCTCTTTGCTCTAACTGCAGATGCCAACAACAGTGGAACTTTTACAAGCCCTACTAGAATTTTGACATCCACTTGAATTCAGTTCTGGGGAAGCTAAATTCAGCATGCTTCCTTTTCACATTTTTTGGCAGATTGAAAATATATACTGCCGACGAGCCAGGGTGTGTACAAATAACGTCCTCATATTTGGCCTTAGGGTTTGCTTCTGGAGGGAAGAAAATTTTTGTAGGAGAAGGACCTTGAAAGGGGACACAAAGAGGGATTATTTGTTTATTTAATTTGCTTGGTGAGATAGCTGATGGTGTTGTCCTGGGAATTGCTGACCACAGTGACATGGAAATAAGGAAAGCTTGGAAAGTAGCATGTGAGTCCTCCTTTTCTGTTGTCCTTTTGCTCAGAAATAAGATGGTCCTGCATATGTCAGAAGATACGACATGGCTACTTGGGGGGTTGTTTTCTACAGGTGCCAGTGTTTTGTGCAATATCTGATAGACCACACTGATGATACAGTCTAATTCACATGTCAGACATTTAGAGTCTGTTTCCAGAATATGGCATATCCATGCTGATTGCCAGAAAGGTCAGAACCCACAGAAAAAACATATAGCAAAAAGGATTGGTTAGCTTGTAAAGGATAAAGGATGAGAGAGAGAGAGAAACAGTCTAGAGAGCGCTTGCCACATTTTTAAAAAAACTATTTTATTTTCTAATTCAATTTTAGTTAGGCCATTGTATGACATTGGGAGCAGAGCAGAAAGTAGAAGTTTCTTTGAAAATTAAACATTCTCTCTTAGCAATTGTGGAATGTTCCTGCTCCTTTGCTCTCCTAGTCACTTGAAGTTCTTTTGAAAGGAGGTGGGGAATAAAGTCACGATTAAAAAAAACAAAAAACAAACAAACACAAAAACCCAAACACATTAATTTCCCTTGTCTTTTCTTGAAGTGACTAGTCTGGGGATCAAGACTGGAAACCATGATTGTTCTTTCCTGCTCTCCTGCCTCCTCCTTTTGCAATCATTTCCCTTCTTCAATCCTCTAATTCTTCTTCTCCAAATCTTCCTCTCCTCCAAGTCCTCTTCTTCTTCCAATTCCTCTTCTTTTGCTAATATTCCTCATTCTTCCCCTTCTTTCTTTCTTTCTTTCTTTCTTTCTTTCTTTCTTTCTTTCTTTCTTTCTTTCTTTCTTTCTTTCTTTCTCTCTCTCTCTCTCTCTCTCTCTCTCTCTCTCTCTCTCTCTCTCTCTCTCTCTCTCTCTCTCTCTCTTTCTTTCTTCTTTCTTTCCTCAGCAAGCCTCGTTCTACATGTCCAGTTTATTCATTTTCTAGTTTAGAAATTGGATCTAGATTTTTTTTCCTTCAGAATTTCAGTGTAGACCTAGCAAAACCAGCTAAAGTGAAAGAAGCTAATGCACCATCAACATTTCTACCCCTAACATCACGCCTTTTCTCTTATGATCACTAAGCCAGAGTTTCTTATTTTCTTGGGCCAATTCCACTGGGAAGTATTGCAAACTCTCTGCGAAATGATGGCATAGATGAGGCAGAGACAAAAAAATTGCAAGCAGGTGGCCACATTTATTAACAAACACCCCTCTCTTTTCAAACCAGTGAAATAACTTTGTTTTGATTTTGTTTTTCAAGCTAAGTGGTTATAAATACCAGTCCTTCCTTTTTATTTATTTATTTATTTTTTGCTTTCAAATTCAGTTACACCTTGGATTTAGAAGTTGGTGAAAAATTAGCAACATTTAATAAATGTCATAAAATGGATAAAATGCTTGCTTTTTACTAAAGGAGACTGATCTGCTGGTTAAACTCCAGGTTGAATTAAATAAAATTGCCAGTGGTCAACATTTCTGACCTGCAAAAATTGGAAGTTCGTGGGGTTCAACTTAATAGACTGATTTTAGGTAAAGTTGTGATTTTGGCTAAGTATATCTTCAGAGTCTTCCAAGTACTAGAGAGCCCCCAAGGACTTCATCCCCGATTGAATTCATAAGACTCTTCAGAGTCCATGTCTTTTCGCCTTATACTGTAATAAGAATGCAGTTTATGTGAAGATGACACTTGCTGGTGAACAGCTTTTCACTGGTCTCTTGAGTATTTGAGTTTCTAGGCACGAGCAGACTAACAATTTTTTTTTTTTTTTTTTACTGGGAGGTCCCGGGGGATCGAACCCAGGTCCCTCCATATGGGAGATGGATGCCCAACCATTTGAGCTACATCCGTCCCCCATCTCTTGAGTATTTGAATTGCAACAGGAGAATCAAAATCTTAACCCAAAGATTTACAACTCTAACAGCTGTATTTAAGACATTATTGTGAAGATGTGAATTTATTTCATGAGATCATATATTGTTGAAGGTGGAAGCAACCTTGAGGATTATTTTATATGAATCCTTCATTTTGAAAATTACAAATTTAGATGTACCATAAGCATCAAGGCCAGACCCTGATACTGTGGCTGCTAGTCCAAGTTTTCTTGCCAACACACTCCTTTTCTTTACCCTGTTCCTCCCCCACCCTGCCTATTTCCTACTCCTTCCCTCTTTCTTTCTAAGCACCACAAGTAGGAGCTTTATATAACATATCTCATGCAATCCTCACAAACTTTAATAAAGTAGGCATGTTTGCCCCATTTTACTGATGATAAATCTGAGGCTTAGAAAGTTTGACACTTGCCAAGGCCACATTGCTAATAAGCGGGATCTTCTGACACTTAAGCCTCCGTCTTCTAAAAGACATTTGAGCCACAATGATAGCCCCTCACAAAAGCTATGAAGTATGTTTTCTTGCTTCAACGCACAGACCCTATAGTGGGAGGAAGGAGGAAGAAGCGGGAAAATGGTGCCAATTTTTCTCACTCTACACTTAATATTTTCCATTCCAAGATGGTAAACCAAACACATGCGACAGCCTCCTCCACCAACCCTAAGCCTCACAGAGACATCAGAAAATGTTTAAAATGAATTTCTAGATAGCCATGCTCCAAAACCAGAGAAGAACTCTCAGTGGGCAATAAACTGTGAGAATCCCTGAACGGTCGAAATCGGGTAAAATCATATTGAGTAAAACCACAGTCCAGAGTGTGCCTGGGAAAGTTCATTTATACCGTTTCTGAAATTCCACCTCCTCTCCAAAACCAGATGGATGTGGTCCCAGTCCCTCCCTCCCTGAGGCCTTTGCCTTAAAACTCTTTTCACTTGCTTGTCCCACACCAGTTTTTCTCAAACTTTTTTCCATTATTACCCTCCTAAGGAGCTTTTGAAGCCTTTCCCCTCTAATCCTACCATGTCTTCCCCCTTGAAGTTGCAATACTGCAGATATACTTTATATCTGTTTACATACTGTGTGTACGTCTGTGCTTCCTACGTAAAAAAGAATGAGAACTTTTTGTCCCCCAAGAGCCATTTTTGCTCCATTGGGGGCGCTATCACCCACCCTGAGAATGCACATCTCACACCCCGAGGCTTATACAGCTCCTTGTAGATGCTCAGAGAGGGGCTATCTGGTTTACCTCAGGACATACTATGGAAGTGACCAATACTTCAGTGCTTCTGGTGTCTGTGAACAATATCTTTTTCCTTAAGTGGCTTACAGGAAACTTCACGGGGGAAGAAAACAAACATGAAAACATGTTTTAGAGACTTTATTCCATGCTTTATTTCTCCTGCTTTTGTCCCCAGGACATGCTTTGCAGAGATGACCACCTCTAGATAGTAGACAGAACGTAGATACTGTACCAGCACCTAAGAAACTCATTGTGGTAGGCAGCCCCTAAGCTGTCCCCCCAGGGAGCCTTCCCTTTTGGTATTCAAATCCTTGTGTAATCTTTTCGCCTTCAGTGTGGGCCAGACTTATTGACTCCCTTCTAAGGAACAGAGTTTGACAGAAGCAATGGGATATCACTTCCAACATTAGGTTGTAAAAAGACTGTGGCTCCTATTTTGGATTCTCTCTCCTCACTCGCTCTTACTCCCTCTGTGTCTTAGACCACTCTGCTATGAAAATGCTTATATGGCATGGAACTGAAGCCTCCTATATCAAGCTTTGGAGCAGTTCCTTCCGTCTCAGGCATGCCTCAGTTCTCTGCTTCCTGGCGAATGCCTTGATGGCAACCTCTTGAGAGACCCTGTGCCACAACCACCCCCTTAAGCTGTTCCTAGATTCTTGACCTACAGAAAATGTGAGATACAGTTGTTGTTTTTTTAAGACCCTAAGGTTTTGAGTAATTCTTATGTGCAATAAATAGCTAATACAATGAAATTAATTCCCATGTTTTGTTTTTTCCTTCCCCCAAGATTATTCAATAACATTTTCAGCTAGTCCCCCTGTTTTATATTGGTTAGGTGGCTATTCCTTTTTCACATATATTGGAGGTAGGATTAAACTGGACCAAGTCAAAAATAAATACCAGCACACCAAATCTGAATTTAGTTTTCCATGCTATTGGTACAAGAAGAGTGATACATTTAATGAAATAAAATGTGAGTGGTTCAATTGGAGAGAAGTAACCATACGTAGCTGTTCTTTTCAAATGAGGTTTTTAATTTTGACTATATGATTTCATGAATTCCACTCCAAACAATTTGAAATTTAAAATGTTTTAGATAGAGTCTGGTGAATTTGTTACCTTTGCTATATGCAAAAAGTTAGCTAAGAAAATACAGTGTATAAAGATTGCAAGGGAATCTTGCAAGGAAAAACTGCAAGAATAATTTTTTTTCCAGAAGCATAGTAGCACTTTGACCCATAAATAAGTGGAAAGCTATATTCAAATAGCCCTTGGCTACATGGCTCTATTTTTACCCAGTTCATATCATTTAATATTTTCACACTCCAGTTTGATTGATTGATTCATCCATCAAATATCAAAAAGATAATAAGACTACATTCCTTCAGCCCATTCTTTAATTAAGACATTTTATTAATTCAGAATTGTCTCTCCCTTGAGTAATTCTAAATTAGTGGGTTCTTTCTTTGAGACCATTTTTAATAACTTTCTTATCTTGGGCCTGGTGGTGTTAGGGTGGTTTGATAGATGGTTTTAGAATATGCTTCCTTTTTAAAACTAGCTGTTAAGAACATTTTCCTGATGAACAAGAAATCTGGAATAAGTGTAAGCATAAAATAATTTTTTCCCAAGATTTTGCCTGATTGGCTCATTTTAAGAAGATAATAGTTTGTGTAGTAGTGAGGATGTGAAAGATGACTCAATTTGGTGTAATGAATTATCATGCAAAGGTAATGAGACCCTAAAAGATGACATCCACTGTGTCTCATGTCATCCATATGCAAAGATTAGATCTATGGGTATGGGGAAGTGCTAGTTGTGGATTTACAACATATCAGAATGAGTATCCTTTTCACCATTGATCTGCATTTTTGGGGATTTTTCAGACCCTGAGTCTGAAAACTGGCTGCACCCCTTACTAGCAAGTTATCCAAACTCTCTCAGCCTCAGTTTTCTCATCTCTGAAATGGAAGGAAATACTATCCACTTCATATTGATTTGTGAAGTTTAAATGAAGTTAATGAGTAATACTTAAATTCTTAACCTGGGGCCTGGATACATTGTAAATGCATGACAAATAGTCATATTATTATATGAATGATGACCTTGAATTCTGTTTCTAACAGAGAGATGACCTATCAAGTATTAATCATTTTAACATAAATTGAAGAAATTAATTATTTATTCAATAGTTCTCTTCTACTTCTATTCTGCTCTTCAATGCATTAGTTTTAGCTCTTATGAATTGCCATCCTAATGTGTCAAAAATGGTTAAATATTGGTTGGTATGGTTCAATTAGTGGTAATTTTATGTTCAACAAGTTATATTCAGTGTAATCCTTCAAACCATGGAAAACTCAAGGATGGGAATAAGTAGATGCTGGTTCCTCCTGTAAGCCCATTAGAACACCTCTATTTGGTTTCATCAAGTCAAGGATAGTCACAAACTTAGAAAATATTCTTTCCACCCCAGTAACATGACAGTCTGATCTTGATACACCTATAGGGCCGACTGCCTATTTAGACATTTGAGACTGAAGTTTCAGTGAATTTACTGACAGTTTTCATTAATGCATTTTAATCATTTCACTATAATTAAACTGTTTGAGTTCTTTTTATAGAGAAAAATAAGTTTTATAGAGAAAAAAAAGTTAAAAATAACTTTTTTGAGTTATTTTTATTTTATTTTATTTATTTTATTTATTTATTTTTTTAAGATTTTATTTATTCATTCATTTATCCCCCCCTTGCTGCTTGTGCTTGCTGGGTCAGCTAACCACGCCACGCAGGCGGGCTTGCCTTCACCAGAAGGCCCCGGGAACCGAACCCGGGGCCTCCCATATGGTAAACGGGAGCCCTACTGATTGAGCCACAGCCGCTTCCCTGAGTTATTTTTATAGAGAAATTAAAAATCATCCTCACTGTTGAATTGCCTTATTGTTCTATATACTCTTAAGACTAACCTGACAAAACTCACTCAGTGTGACACAGGGATGGTATTCTGGAATTATTTAAACATGGAAGACCAAGTTAATGGATAGGTGAATGGAACATTAAGCAGAAATCTTGGTTTCCAGGCTTCCAGTTGCCACACCAGCTAAACCAGATATCCCACACTTAACTGGGGGAGTCAGGACATTAAGCAAGAAAACGTTAATGAGCTTTTGGTATTTACCAAATGCTTTACCTACAGAATTTAACCCTCACAAAACTCTATGAAAATGTGTTTTATTTTTTCAATCTCCTTTTACCAACGAGGAAACTTAAGCACAAATAGTTTACAGCAACTTACCCATGTTCCCGGACAGCCTATCAACCCCAGGCTGAGTCTACAACAGTGGTTCTCAAGCTGGGATGATGTGGCCCCTCCACTGAGGGGACATTTGGCAATGTCTGGAGACAGTTTTGGTTGTCACAACCAGGGGATGGGTGCTACAGGCATCTAGTAGGTAGGGGCCAGGAATGCTACTACACATCCTACAGGGCAGCCCCTCACAGCAAAGAATTGTCTGCCCAAAATGTCAGTAGTGCTGAGGTTAAGCAACTCTGGCCTAGAGTCTCCAGTTCTGTCCACTAGAAATTTCCGCAACATGGAACTGTTGTATTCAACACCTGAAATGTGGATAGTGTGACTGAGAAATGGACAATTGTGGCAGTTTGAGATTACTTTATGAATCCGAAAAAGAGAAAGATTATGTTTCTAAATTAATCTATTCCTCTGGGTGTGATACCCTTTGATTGCATTAAACTCAGTTGAGAGGCCTTTGATTAGATTATTTGATAAGCTCGCTTTGGGGCTTCTGATTGGACTATGTCAGCGGGGCATGTCTCAGGTTGAGTCCCTGCCCCCTTGCTGGGTCTGATATAAACATACTCACATGGACAGACACGGAAAAAAAGGAACTGCCATATTTGAGTCTGCCACATTAGAGAAAAGACTCCAATTCTGTCCACAGCTGAGCTGCAAGGAGGGAAGCCCTAAGAGGCAATACCTATGACAGGTGAGAGAGGACTAGAGGATTGCTTAGGCATGAAGCCCCCAAGAGTCTGGGCACACAGAGCAGCTCAAGAGGAGATAAGCCTTATGCCTAATAGCTTGTAGCTGAAATCAAGAAGAAAGCGGAGCAGTGGAGCCTAAGAGAGGATGCCTGGAAGGGAAGACAGAGATCAGGCAGAGATAGCCAGCCATCATGCTTCAATACATGGCAGCTGATTTTGGTGAGAAAGCACCTCTTACGGTGCCTCGAGTTAAGACTTTTCACGGCCTTGGAATTGTTAAGATTTTACTCCAAATAAATACATTTTATAAAAGCCAACACATTTCTGGTACTTTGCATTGACACCCCTTTGGCAAACTAAAACAACTGTTTAATTTCATTTAAATTTAATTAATTCAATTTTATATAGCCAATATATGTATATATATATATATATAAATAACATTTTTGTAAGCAAATACACATATATGCATATATATTTATATATCATTTTACAAATGTTTGTATGTATTGTGATAATTTTGATTTTTACCCATAATAAAAAAAAAAAAAAAAAAAAATTTATATAGCCATACGTAGCTAGTGGCTAATGTATTGACCAACACAGTTCTTATTTGCTATACTATTTCTTCATCACCTACAAAATGTCATAATGATAACTATCTTATAGGGTTGTTACAATAATTAAGTGAGATAAGTATGCAAGAGTTTATTAGCTCACATTTTAGGAATTAAATTCATTTACATGTGCTAATTACATGGTTATATATTTGCATATGCATATTATATGTATACACACACATGAATGAAGCAATTTCCAAAGAATGGTCTCAAATAAAAACTACATTTATAAATATTCCACAAACTGCCAAAATGCACCAACGAGGTCTCCAAACCAGTTGAGTCTCCCTGTGTCATCTCCTCAACTGCCACAGACCTTGGGATCTCAGATACCAGAAAGCCCCTTCACCAGAGCAATGAATACGTGTACCTAAACTTTAAAAACTAAATTAAGGGCTAATTATTAGCAGGACCACTTACAAGGCTGGGTTCCCTTAAATATAGATATTTTGGTGTTTATATACATGGATTAATTTTGAATAGTAAAATCCAGGTGAGCTTTTTGGAAGCACATCTTTAAACACATTTCTAGCCTGATGACCTAGCCCACTTCTGCCATTTCAAGGCGCCTGGGCTCTCTGAAAGGCAGGCAGAATGGCCCACTGAGATTCTGTTTGCATGAGGACCCGAGGGGCTTGGTGGACACACTAAAGACGGGCACTCCAAGACCAACAGTTGAATTCAGCTTGGCCCATACTTCAGCGTCTATGTGGCTGGGGAATAAGGTCACCCCTTAAACCATGAGGTTTATATATGTCACGGAAAGAGCTTGTATTGAATCTGGATACCCAAACTAGTTTTTGGAGAAAGGACCAGTTTGATTCTTCTTGCACCCACACTCTAATGGTCTTTTAGCTTATTCCCTTCCGATCAGTGTCGAAATTTAAGGGAGAAGGATTGCAAGCAAAGAATAAATCAGAATATAGATAAACAGGATCATGGCTGTAGTGGATTGAAGGGTAGCCTCCCCCAAAAGATATGTCCACATCCTAATTCCCAGAATTATTTGGAAAAATGTTCTTTGCAGATATAATTAAGTTAAGGATCTTGAGATAAAGAGATCATCCTGGATTATCTGGGTAGGCCCTAAATCCAATGATGTGGCCTGTGATGAGATAGGTAGACGGGTATTTGAGACAGTCACACAGAAGAGGAGGCACTGTGACCAGAGGCAGGGATTGGACTTACGCAGCGACAAGCCAAGGAACGCCAGCTGCCACCAGAAGCTTCCAGAAGCAAAGAACAGATTCTCCCCCAGAGTCTCCAAGGGAATACTGCCATGTGGACACCTTCGGCCTCCAGAACTGTGAGAGAATACATTTCTGTTAGTTTAAGCCACCAAGTTTGTGGTAATTCACTACAGAAGCCCCAGGAAGCTAACAAAATGCCCTTTCTTTTCCTTCTCTCTCTTTTGATCTCTGGTTAAATATCGCCTCTCTAGAGAGACCTAACTGGACCGCCATCCATCTAAACCAGATTTCCCACCTCACCTTTCTGTCTTATTTTTATCTCCTCACCTTGTTAATTTCTTTATAGCACTTTTGAGAATTCGTAGTTACATATTTGTAGAGTTAGCCGCTAAGTCCATCTCTGTCTCCCTCGCTGGACTATATAAGCTCTGTGAGGAAGGAGTCCTGTCTGTCTCATTCACCACTAGCACATAATCAAGGCTCAGTACATATCTGCTAGGTGCGTGGGGAAATGAAAACAAAATTAACTTGAGTTTAAATACCATTGATTACTCTCCTGATGAGTATAAATTGCAAAAAAAAAAAAAAAAAAGTGAAACGATATTCACTCATATTCCTGAGCATGAATGTCCCCAACTTGTTGTATTCCTTCATGGGCCTGAAAGAACTTTGATTCAGAAGCATTTTCGAAAGCATTGTTGTTCCCTCTTCCTTGATTTCAGGATCCAGTACCAGGTCTCTGAAGATGAGGCCACAGTGGATGGAATGATACAAGGGATTACATGGAAAATGTAAACATCAGGCCCAAAGTCCATGCAGCCATTGATTCCTAAGGATTCTACTTCTGACAAGGGCAAAAGAGAACATGGTAGTTGCCCTCAAAAGTCCTCTATTTAAATCCCCTTAGATATATAGTTGCTGAGACTTTCTTCTTTTCCACATTCATAATGAGCCTAGTATGCATAGAGGGCCAGGATTCAGGGCCAAATTACAAAGAATACCAAGGTGACAGCGCTTAAGCTTCTAAATCCTACAAATTCAGGCTCAAATCCCAGCCTGGCCACTTACAAGCTGGTGACCTTGAACAGATTCCTAATTTGTAAACTGGGGTGAAGAAAGCACGTGGCTTCATAGTGTAGTGGTGAACTTTAAATGACATCTTTGGTAAAGTATGTAATACAATGCCCAGAATATAGCAAGCATTCAGTACATGTAAACCATGTGCGGCAAATTTAAAACTTGGCTCCAGATTTCTGTGACACTCCCATTACATAGTGGATGTCCCCTTCCCTTGAAGCTGGCTGGGTTTGTGACTGCTTTAACCTATAGAGTATGGTAGAAGTAACACTTGCAGTCTTTCAAGGCTAGGTCAAAAAGCATGCAGCCTCCCCCTCGTGTGCTGGATCACAACCCAGTTTTTAAGGAGCCCGCTTCCCTGAGGCCATCACGCTGAGCAGGCCACAGGGAGGTGCTCTGGCTAACAGTCCCAGCTGTGTCCAACCTTCCTGTCATCCCCACCAAGGCCCTAGACCCTCTATCTTGGGAACGACATTCCAGCTCCGGTTTTCCATTACCCCAGCAGTTCAAGACACCTCCAACCGAGGCCTTAGACAACAGGAAACAGACTCAAGCCCTCCCAGCTGTGTCCTGTCAGAATTCCTGGTCCATAGACTGAGTTTAATAGAGGAGTTTTATGCCATGAAGCTTTGGGATAACTTATTACCCAGCAATCATACCAGTTATTAAAAACTGTTGTGATAATTATTAACATTAGTCCCAAATATACAACAATTATTAATCATTCCTTTCAGTAATCAAGAAGCTAGTTATCTTTCTTGACCCCTTGTATCCATTCACTCTTTTCCTGGTAGCAGCCCTCTGAGAGAAGCCTGGAACAAACTTATCTTTTCTCTGAGCCTTCGTCCATGCTGTCTCCTCCTCCGGCAAGGCCATTGCTCACTCCAACCTTTACCTAGATCCTCTTACTCACCCTTTAAAGCATCAGCTCAGATGTCACCACCTCCAGGGAGCCCTCTCACCACACTGGGTTAGGTCTCCTCCATTACCCTACAATGACTTAAGTCTCTCTTTGCTCATCACACGTTGCACATTGCTATGTTACGTTATATTATAAATTTCTGTGAGTTATTTGAGGGAAGGGGCTGCCTTATCCAACATTGTTTCCCCAAGGCCTGCTATTTGTATAGGAGAGACAGTATCTTTAGAAATTTAGAGCCAAAACTGCCTGAATTCCAAGCCTGGCCCTGCCACCTACCAGCCAACTGACCTTTGTTGAGTGCCTTAAAATATGTGTGTGTCGTGTGTGTCGTGTGTGAAGGGGGCTTCAAGGCTCCTACCTCATAAGGTTCTTGAGAGGTTTAAAAGTTTGAATGCATATAAAGCCTTTGGATTTGTTCTGGACACACAGTGAGTCCTCAATTAATTACTACTAATTAATTGCAAAATAGTATTTATTGGTTTGGCTCTGGACAGGGGGGCAGGCTTGCTATTTCATTTTTTCCTGGACTTGTTTGCAAGTTTTCCCTCCAAAGTATTTAATCTTTTTTTTTTTTTTTTTTTGGCTTGGGATCTCCCAGTAATTCCCAAACCTAGCAGCGTATGGTTAGACTCAGCTGGGAGTTTGTTAGATATACTCTGGCACCATTCCCAGCAATTCTGCACCCATACATGAGACCAGGAACATGGCAGCTTTGATGAGGTCCCCAGGCGATTCCGGGGAGCTGGGGCATGCACTGGGCCAGAATTTGGGAATGTTGACCATGGTTTTCTATCTAGCTTAATCTTACCTCTTTATCTTCTAACTCCATTTCTCAAGACAATTTCCCATATACACAATTTTCCCTTTAAGCAGCAAGTTGAAATCTATTTAAAAACACGTACAGGGAAGCGGCTGTGGCTCAATCAGTAGGGCTCCCGTTTACCATATGGGAGGCTCCGATTCGGTTCCTGGGGCCTCCTGGTGAAGGCAAGCCCGCCCACACGGCGTGGTTAGCTGACTCAGCGAGCACAAGCAGCAAGGGGGGGGAATAAATGAATAAATAAATAAAATCTTTAAAAAAAAAAAAAAAAAAAACACGTACAAATGTCATATCAATCTCTTTTTACAAGATTCCCTTTCTCGCCTCATTTTTCCCCTTTCACTGGCAGTTAGTATCTAACCCTTTCCTTGTTCACTAAAGGGGCTAACCATTTGTAGTCAATGAACAGTCAACGGCTTCTTGTAGGAGAGTAAAACTGAACATAAGGATGATAAAGAAAGCAGTGCTCCATGTAGGTAACACTGAGAACCTGGGCAATCAGAGGACCTGGGCACTCTTGTATTTTCTACGCAGATCGTTTACTGAGAAAATTTATTCTAAAAGAGTGAAGGAAATATAGGCTTATGGTCAGAAACATTTAAGCAAAGCTGCATTGGTGCCTTCCCAAACCAACTTACTGGGCCAGTCAGTTTCACAAGCCCTATGGAAAATGATAATCTCTGCAGTACAGGATCAAGCAACACGGGTCTAATCGGCCAGTGCAAACTTTCCAAGGGCAAAGCTGGCTAAGAAACATTAAAAGCTGAAAAGAAAGAAAGGTGTTCTCTAGAGTAGCCCCTCTCTGGCACATTTTGTGCTTTCCCCTGGTGGTACAGGTGGGAAGGGAATGAAAAAATAGTCAAAGAATTACTCAAGCGAGTCCTCTTTATAGAGGGGCGGGGGTGGGGGGAGATTCTTTTTCCTATTTCATATTGGTTTAAGAATGCCACGGTATATATTCCTAAAACACCATTCCTGGAGGGAGAAGACCTATAATTCTGGCAGAACTTATCCAATCACCTTAACTCAATAAATTGCAGATGGAAGGAAGAGAGGAGAAAACCAATACTTAGAACACACCTGTGAGACCGTTTGACTAGTGCTTAGTGAATGAATTGCTCTTTATCTCTCCCCACTGATGCTATCACAGCTTAACTGCCACTAACACAGCTGTTCACAGCTGCACACAAGATGTTAGCAAGAGCACAATGTCAACCATTTGTCCTCGAGTGGTGCACTTTATTTCCTTTGAGGATGGAGTCTGATATTGAATTCTAGCAAATCTAAAAGACATTCAGAGGTCAGAGTCAAGCAATGAGATGAGTCTCTGCACATGATCCTTCTCTTGGCTATCTTTCCTTGCCTCTTGAAATGTATAGAGTTGAGAACTAATCTTGGTGGTTTGTTTTTAATAGACCTTGAGCAGGTAATGAAGTGACGTGGAACTAACGTTCTCATTATTTGGGGGAGAATCATGGCTACACTCCACTTCTCAGCTGGGTCAAATGATGCCAGAATGCTCTTTGGAAACCAATTCAATGCAATGTGACAAAGAAAATTTATTGAGCACCTATTGCTTGCCAAGCAAATGTGCAAGGCCATAAAAGGCAATTAAAACGGTTTGCTTTCATTAGAATTTAAGTTTCATGTTCTGCTCCTGAATGCCTTGAACATGCCTGGCACAGTTTAGATGTTCAATAAATGTTGAATAAATGTATAGATAATGTACTCGGTAAATCAATCTCATAAACTAATCCAGATGGATTGGTAGCAGCTGCCCAGATGACTGTACTGAGAAAAGTTCTGAGACTACATTCAACCTCAATGGGAAATGTGACCTGATTGATTAGCAATGTCTGTCAAGGGCAGGACAGGGATGGAAATAGATATGCCATATATTTGCCCTTCCAAGGCTAAACATAAGTGATACAGCTACTCTTACCCTCCTCATACTTCCTATTAAAAAAAAATAGTCTTTCCCTTCCATTTCTGAAAGAAGCTGGGCAGCTGTCAGGGTCTAATCAGGAATAAGAATTTTCTGCACTCATGATTCCCATCTCTTCTGAATCCATTTCCTTTCTTTACTCAGGAGGGAAGAGTTAATAGATTCTGGTGTTAGTGAATCAAAGAGACTACTGAAGGAAATTCCATCCAGTTATCACTGTGGCTCAGCCTGGCTGGTGCAAAATGAAAGAGAGACAAACTGCAAAGCTGAAAAAAAAACAGAGGTAAGGGGTTGCATTTTCTTGATTTAATTTGTATATCCATCGTTAATCTGACTCTTGGTGTTTCGGAATATAGCTGAATATCCTTGCTTATTATGGGTTTTCTGCTCCCCGTGTGAAAACACACACACATCCCTCTCTCTCTCTCTCAGAAAAAGCATGAAAATGTAAAATTTTAAATCTCATACTCAATTAATTGAGCTGTCCTGAGGCAATCAACTCCACAAAGCCAGAAGAGTCAGTTATGGTACCACTACTGGGAAAAGATGTTGTAAAATAACATATATTTTATACGTTATCTTGAAATTCATTGAATAGTCCATCCAAATAAACTGGGGAACCCTAGGAGATTGCCTACCCTGATAATAATTTGGCACTGACGTTTCACTGCCAGTCAACCAATAATTTATCTTGAGTTATAGAAGGCATGCAAAGTTGCCTGATCTTTTGTTGAATAGGTTCAAAGATTTGGCAACAAATGCAGCCATCTTTTTTCTTTATACCCTTCGTTTGGTTTGAATTTGTAGCAACAGGTATATATTACTTTATAAATAGGAAAAAAATACAAATGGATATTTTTTAAAGGCCCGGTTCCTAAAATGTTATCTTTCTGTGTAACAGGTATGTATTGCTTTAGAAATAGGAAAAAAATACATGTGAATATTTTTTTAAAAGGCACTAACAAGTTATTCATATAAAATTTTTGTGATATAATTTGCCAAAAATAAGGTGTGATTTGATGATTCTGCTTCTCCCCATTTTTTTTCTAGAAACTCTGTTAAGAGAAATAAATAGGGATAGGAGGAAAATCAGTTTTAAATATATCTAAATTCAGATTCTTATATTTCCTGGGGTTTTTTTACTTTGACACAAAAGGTGGAGATTTATATAATAGAACAGAACTGGCACTGGGAAACTAACAGGAGTAAGTCAAATTTGGACTTCTGAATATATCTTTTTTTTAAAACTGTATGACCATGGGAAGTAGATGTGGCTCAAGCATTTGAGCTCCTGCCTACCACATGGGAGGTCCCAGTTTCGGTTCCCAGTGCTTCCTAAAGAAGAAGAGCTAGACAGCGAACTGATGCTATGGGCAGGTGCAGCAAGCTGACGCAACAAGATGATGCAACAAAAGACACAAGGAAAATATAATGAGAGACACAACATAGCAGGGAGTGGAGGTGGCTCAAATGATTAGGCGCCTCCCTCCCACATCAGAGGTTCTGGGTTCAGTTTCCGGTACCTCCTAAAAAAAAAAAAGAAGATGAGCACACAACAAACAGACACAGCAAATGCAAACAAAGAGGTGGTAGGGAGAAATAAATAAATACATCTTTAAAAAAAAAAAACAAAAAAACCTGTATGACCAAATGAATATATAAATGAATGTATAATTGATTCTCTAATATCATAAAAGAAACATATAATCTATTAGACACAATAGTAGACATGGGAAAATTTATGACAATTTATTCTAAATTTGTCAATGTTTTCACTTACATTTTTAAAAATGCCACCACATAAGCATTGTTCCTAGTAGCCCATACTAATGGAAATATAGAATCCCTTTGCTACAAGAGGGAGACAGTGATAAAAGGGAACTATAGAAATATGGCAGACTGGAAAGAGACTCTAAATTTTGTACAAAGCATCAATCTCAAGATCTAATTAGTAGCCCCTGTAGACTAATTTTTCAATTAGAGATTGACTTCAATGCCAGGTGCATGTGAATGAATTTTTAAAATGTGTTTTTTTCACCTTTTGTACTTGAGGGTTCCAGTTAAAAGAAATACACCAACAAATAAAAATCTAAACTATGACAGGTGACAGAATCCTTGACAGACCGGTGAAGATGAGAAGGATATAATTTGGATTGCAAAACCACATAAAGGGAATTTAATAGGCCTTAGCAGACAATAGTAAAAAGAAAAAAAGAAACTATCTGATGCATAAATGATGCAATATAGTCAAAGTGAGCTGGGAAACGTCTAGGTCTTGGTCTGGGTCTGATGTTGCCACAGACAATGACTCAATACAATTGTTGATGGGGAAGGAGAGTATGTTGGAATCTTTGGCTTCTGCCTCAATTTTTCCTACCCTGTTATAAAGGAGATAGGCAGGCTTCTGTGTTGTCTGGGTTTGGTTTTTATGGCAGAAAGCAGGATTGCCTCAAGAGAATGCTTGCTAACAGGCTTGAGTAGCCCCTGTTATTTAGGGTCTCCATTACCAGTAACTGAACCTAATCCTAACTGAGATTAAATTTATTCCCAGTGTGATTGAATGAGGTCAGAGTAAAATTTAATTTGATTATTTTTCTTTTAATACACCAGAGTTTGGGGTTATAGTATTTATCTTTGCTCTACTGAACTGGGAAGAAGGCACAAGATGTTCTCAATTCTTCTAAAATTTTAGCATGCACAAGAATCTCCTGAAGGGCTTGTTAAAATATAGATTCCTGAGACCCAGCCCAGAATTTTTAATGCAGTAGATATGAGTGGGACATTTCTAACAAGTTTCCAAGTAATCCCGATACCGCTGATCTGATACTGATACCGGACCACAGTTTTGAGAACCACTACTTCTCAAACTATATAAGGTAGAGGATGATTTTTATTTCATTTTGTTTTCCTTTTCAATCTGTCCTGGACTGATGCTTTTATAAAATACAATACATAGAAATCACTAGAAAAAAAAAAACGAAATAAAAAAGATATCCAGATACAAGCCTCCTTTTAAAAAATACCATTTGGATTCAAAAGACATAAAATTACTTTGCAAATTGCTATAAAATTTGCAAAACACTGGCTGTCAATGTTTACATTTACCTCATTGTGAATGGGTTATATCAAGTTAAAACAGCCAGCCCTGAGTCCATGCACCAGTGCAGCACTCCCAGGCCGAGGGTCACACTGGCCTAGAGGCTCTCGCCTGCCTGAGAAACTCCTGCAGTAGAATCTGAAGACCCCAAGCCTAGGCCAGAATCTCCTACGCTGCCAGTAATGGTTAACAGTCTCTCATTCCCGGTCACGCTGCTAAAGAGAGGGACGGTGATTTGTTTCAGGGCTGGTTCAACAGCATGTAGAACTTCCTAGTACTGCTCACAGTGCAGCATTATACTTCAGCCTCTGTTGACAAACTCTTAAAAAGAAATGGACAGGAAGCAAGCAATTGTCATCAGATCACCCTTCCCTACTATGAGATCTGTCCCCGTTTTCAAACATGATTTATCAATAATTGGCAATATATTTTGAGCACTTAATATGTGCCAGAAACAACTATAAATTATTTATAAGTTATATGCATTATCTCATTGAAGTTCTCAACCACTCCCCAAGGCAGGTGCAATTGATATCCCCATTTTTAGAGGAGAAAAACTGAGGCTCAGGAAAGTGAAAAAATTCACATGAGATCACACAATGGGAAGTAGACACAAGTGCCCGGTGGCTTCAGGGTCCTTGTTTTTAACCAACATGTTTTACTCCTCATTTCACCCAAGATCTTTCCCTGCAGAAATCCAGGACAAAGCAAGTTGCATGCTTTATGTAAAGAAACCTGCAGAAGGCACCAGGAGACCTGACAAGGGGTCATCAGTGAGTTCTCGTCCATAATTTTCTTCTAGAAGTAATGTTCCTCAAAAGGTTATGAGACATTGTATGAAAAAATGGATTCTATGACCAAATAAATCTTAAAAAGACTGATTAGAATATCACCTTTTTTTAGAGTCACCTTGCCTCTCTGAAAGGTCTTATGGTAAAATGGTTTTGATTTTATTTAACCCAATATTTCCCAAATGTTTTTCATATAACTAAAGGAGCAATAAATAGTCACGGACCACAGTTCAAGAAACAATACTTTAAAAAGTTCTTTCCAGTCCCAAAATTTTGTGAGTCTATGACTGATACGGCTGCTCAGGCAGAATAGGGGGAAATGGCACTAATAATAATTTAAAAAAGCCAGACTAATAATAACTAGGCCTTCTAGTGAGTGCTATCACTAACTATGGGCGGGACTAGACACGGGGACGCTATTCTAAGTGCTTTACATATGTTAGCTCATTCAATCCTTATAACATTCCTACAAAGCAGACAGTATTATTATCCCCATTTTACAACTGAGGAAACTGAAGCCCTGAACATAGCAAGTAGATGCCTCTCGAACTGAATCCTTTCAAAGAGCGTAGGTTTTCTTCTCTTTTTTTCTCTTTCAATATTAGCAATCTTGGATTTTTAATGGGAGTGTTATGTCCATGTCCATTTACTGTGGCTCTAATATATTAGGTACTTCTTTTTACCAGTTTATTTTATGCTTTCCATTTGTTGCACTTTTGCTGTTTTTATCCCTTCTCTTTTCTTACTTCCTTTTCTCCTATCTAGTTTTGTTAGATACTGCCAAATTCCCCTCCCTAAGGGCTGTATCAATTTGCAGTTCCACTATCCACCTGTGAAACTGCCAGATCCTTTATGGCATTTTTTTTTAAAGTAAACTTTATTTAAAATTCAAAAAATAAAATAACAGACAAAAGGCATCTTAACAAGTTATGGAAGCATTTTCCAAACACTAATCCTAAAAACAAACTCTAATCCTAAAAACAAACTCAATTGTTCCTCCGGTATTCAGAAAGATACACAGATGAGACAGATTGTTAAATGACTTGACCAAGGTCTCCTTGTTAATGAAGAACGTGAAGAAGAAAAAAATGCTTAATCATATTCATATCTCATAAAACTAAACCCCATATTTTTTTTACCTTTAGCATTGATATAGTACCTTCTTTGCTTTTGCCACAAAAATATTACAATATTATTGTTAACTATAGTCTGTAAGTTACATATATTTTTCCCATGTATCACCATATCCTTAATATCTTGTAGTAGAACATTCTTGTATTTATATTATTAACCACAATCCTCATCCACCACCCAAATCACTGTTATACAGTCCCTAGATTATCCTCCAGCTGTCCTCCCACTACCATTAACCTCCCTAGACTACCTGTTTCAGCCACAATCACATCCATAAATCAGCAGCGTTTGTTACACTTCATAATGTGCTACTATCAACTCCATCCATTACCACATATTTGCAATTGACCTTATTAAACATTCTACATACATCCAGCATCAGCTTCCCCTTCTCAACCCACATTCCATCTCCCACCAACCTACACTCCATAGTACAAATCCATAAGTTTACTCATCGCATTTAGTTCATATCAGTGAAACCATACAATTGTCCTATTGTGTCTAGTTTATTTCACTCAAGTTAATGTCCTCAAGGTTCCTCCAAGGTGTCATGTGCTTCCCCAATTCGTTTCTTCTGACAGCTGAATAGTATTCCATCATATGTATATACCACATTTTGTTTATCCATTCATCGGTTGACAGGCACTTAGGTTGCTTAATATCACAATATCATTGTGAATAATGCCACTATGAACATCAGTGTGCAAATATCTGTTCGCGTCCGTGCTTTCAGTTCTTCTGAAAATATTCCTAGTAGTAGAATTGCTGGATCATATGGCAGTTCTACATTTAGCTTCCTGCAGAACCGCCAAACTGTCTTCCTCAGAGGCTGCACCATTTTACACTCTCACCAACAATAAAGGAGTGTTCCTGTTTCTCCACATCCTCTCCAGCACTTGTAGTTTGCTGTGTGTGTTTTTTTAAAATAATGTTAATTCTGTAAGTTGTGAAATGCTATCTCATTGTAGTTTTGATCTGCATTTCCCTAATAGCTAATGATGTTGAGCATCTTTTCATGTGCCTTTTAGCCATTTGTTTTTCCTCTTTCCTATAAATTCCTATAAAGCAGACATTATTATTATCCCCATTTTACAACTGAGGGAACTGAAGCCCTGAAAACAGCAAGTACATGCCTCTCAAACGGAATCCTTTCAAGGAACTTGGGTTTTCCTGCATATAATACAAAGACTGTTGAGAAAGGAAATAGAAGCAAGGCCATTTATATATAAATCTTTTTTTTCCTTGTGTGCTTCATTTGCATATCAAAAGCACTCAAATGTGACTGTAATCTGCCCTGTTAAATGTTTCTGATTCTCTTTTCCTCTCCCTCTATTCAGCGTGGCTCACACTCATTACCCTCTTGATCAAGTTACAGACAAAAGCAGCCTTCGAATTAGGCCTATTAAGATTTGTTTTTAATGAGGGGATAATTCCTCCAACAGATTTGGCTAGGGTTTGATTACACAGCCAGACTATTTTCTTACAGAAAGGAAAAGAAAAGCAGATTTTTGTCTCTTTTGGAGTGATTTCAGCCGGCCTTGATTAACTTGACGCCACGTAAAAGCACATAGCAAATGTCATATTTGGAGCTTCTGAGTGATGGAGCACACACATGGCCCGAGCTCTGCTATGACAGTGGGAGAGTTTCTATTGCAGAGATCTGACCTTCTAAGAAGGCAAATGCTCAGTTTCCTAATATTGTAAATCATAGGAGGGAAGAGAAATACTTTCTTACTACCAGCCTGGGCTGTCTTGCTTTCATTGAATTCACTGCCAGCCATCCCTGCCTTTCCAGAATACCCTGTGTGACTAGAATGAACCAATCTGATAATTAACCCCAACCTTTTGGGATCTCTTTGAATGCTTTTTATTTCAATTTAGTTATAATACATAATATACAAATAATTCTCTGCACACTAGCTTTCTAGGATGTGTTCCCCCCCCCGCCCCCCCCAATTTATATATATATCTCCTCTGCAGGTTCATTTTCTTGTCTTAAGTTAAATAATCTTGTTCTGTACCTTATTAAATACTTCAACCAATCACCTCTTTGTACTTAACATCTACCTAAAATATCTACTAATCTGAGGTTCTTCCAATATAATGCGTAACCAGGAGAATTAATTTGGGCCAATATTGGTTCAAAGCGGCTTTCATTTCTCCTTGTAGCACCAATAGAAAGGGATGAGATAAGCCTCCTTAAGGATTTAAAGTTGCAAGCAAACTTTAAAGTTGTTTGTCCAAAATTGAACTTAAGATGAATGTCAAGGAAGAGCTCTTAGCTACAGACATCTACACATCTCACTTCTCTCTTCTTTCTTAGCTCAAATAAATCATCATAGAGGATTTCCCTGAGCACATTTTCCAAAATAGAGCCACTTAAACCCTAAGCAGGCAGGGGATATAAAAGGACCCTTTAGCAAGAACAACAGTTACTAATACTATGCATGACTCTGCATGTGGAACTGGACACAATCAAAAGATTTGTTTTTTATTAACATGACAGAAACCAGCATGGGACATTTGGGGGCTGAAAGAATGGGTCATGAATAATGACATGGCCATAAACAGGAGGCCAAGGTCTAACTTGATCTTGAACTCCACACACCCCCCGCCCCCATTCCAACCTGGCATGCACATATGCACAATCTCACACTCACACATATGACTCAGTACGGTCACTTATACATACGAAGTGTTCAATAAATGGGTCTCCTTTTGGTTTCCTAAATACCCTGCTTTCCTTCCCAAGTCCAGGCCTTTTTGCACTCTGTTCTGGGTTTCTAGAACACTCTTTACCCAAACATCTACATGTCTCACTTCCTCTCTCTTCTTTCTTAGCTCAAATAAATCATCAGAGAGGATTTCCCCAAGCACATTTTCCAAAATAGATCCACATAAACCCTTTTCTTCTCCATCTCCACTCCTTGATGGTTACTTTTAAATGTAACACTTATATGATTTGTTCTTCTGTTTATTATTTTTAAACCCATCCTCTATATGACAGAGTATGTATGATCTTTGAGGGCACGCAAAATGTCCATCTTGTCTACTGCTATATCTCCAACCCATAGAGAATATGATAAAATAGAAACCTTATGCTTTGTTTGCTCAGAAGAATGTATCTCCTTGCTCATATCTATCTAATTGTTCATTTGGATTTTTATTTCCTAGTATAAATTTCACTCACTGGAGGCAAAAGTTGAGTTTTATGTGGATCCCAATTCCATTCTTTAAGAAATTCCTTCATACTCCTGCCCCCCGCCCCATATACTTTGAGTGTGATTTTACCCATTGCCTCTCAATGAGGGTTATACGTAAAGACGCTGGAGAACTCTCTCCTTTGAGACTTCACTTAATATTTCTCCCAGATGAACTTACTGCCTCACAAAAGGACTCTTTGTCTTTTGAATTTAACCGGCTCTTTGTCTAGGCTGGTATCCAGCACCACAGGAATAAAATGTCAATGCTCTCTATTTAATCAATGTTTTTTCTTTGGCTTGTATTTCAATAGGGGGTGGATGAAACAATTCAAATGTCATTGCAGATATATTTTTTGTCCCCTTTTAATTCCTAGTCTGTTTTATGTGGATCTCAATAATTTAGAATTTATTTTTAAACTGTACAAATCCCTTTGAGAAATGTGCTATTCATCTGCAAAAGACACAACAGCTGTACTATGACACCAAAACCAAGACTTCCCCTCCCCCAACCAAAGAGGTCATTTTACTACATTCAGCTTTTTTTTTTTTAGTCAAATTGCCAACTATTGTTTGTAGACCAGTGAGTCCCAAAATTCATTTTGTGGAACATTAATTCATAGTGATACTTTGCATAAAACAAAACAAGGTTTCAATGTGCCAAAGAGTATGAGAAACCAAGTGTTTGCATATTAAACACTCTGAGAATACCTGTTAGGAAATAAACTGGTCTAATTTGGTTTAAAGTTAAGGAGTTCCTCTATTTAACTGACTATAGCAATGCAATGGTTCCTAATCTGTAGTTCCAGACCTCCTGGGAACTTGTTACAAAGGCAGTTTCTTGGGCCCCATCCCAGACCTAGAATAGGAAACCCTGGGGTGGGGATGGAGAGCAGCAGACTGTGTTTTCACAAATCCTCCGAGTGACTGTGACGCTTGCTCAAATCTGAGAACCACTGGACTACGGAATCCTTTGGTTGGGGCCATCTTCTACCATCCTAAGGTCAGTGTATTCAAATCATCTGGGGAACTATTTAGGTGGTCTGGAGTGTGGGGTCCCAGATTCTGCATTTCTTACAAGTTCCCAGATGATGTTGGTAGTTTTGGTTCTCGGAGAGCAGATTGAGTAGCAAGGCCATAAGACACTTCCAAAAAAGCTAGAGCAGGCAGGGCTGCCATGCATGGGAAAGAAAATTTGGATGGGCTCTTAAAATAGAAATCATGGTTAAAGTGTCTTCTATTGCCCACCTGACACCTGCCCCCAACTCCCCCATCCCCCACCCCCTCCTCCAGCCAACCATGTGCCTTGTTTGAGGTGAGTAAAAATAGCAGTAGGTTGCTTCTCACCTGGGCACCTACTACACTGGGTGTTCAAAGAGAGATACTTGGCAAATAAAGAGGAGAGGCCAGAGATCCTTGAGCATGGGGTTGTTGTTTTTTTTTTTTTATCTTCTTAAAAGTAAAAAAAAAAAAAAAAAAGCTGTGTGGCCTTGCACAGCTTATGTAATTGCTCTGAGACTTGGTTTTCTCAACTGTCAATTGGAGCTATTCATAACGCCTGTTGTAATGAAAGTTAAGTATGACGTTATTGTAAAATGCTTACACTGTGGCACGCAGTAAGTACATGATGATAATGATGGTCCCATATTAAACTGAAATACCCTGAAGTCAGCCTCATAATTCAATGGGAAAAAAAGAAGGTGGAGGCAAAGATTAAATTATCTCATTTTCCCTCTGTGCCTGGGGAATACAATCTACAATTTCACCCCAATTCTCTTCTTACAACTCCCTGTGTAAATACCACCTGCCTGGACAGCCACCAGACTATCAACTGGGGAGTCTGTGAGTAGTGAAATTGCTGCTGACCCTTCTATTTCTCCTTTACAGTATCACTGAAATAAAAACAGACTTGTATAAGGGTTTACAGCCTTCCCTCATCTCAGAACATTCCAAGGAGGATTTTGTTTTTGCCTGGGTTCCAGGCCTTTTGTTGCATGGATCTAGGTCCTGGGTAAGATAGCCCACATGGAAAGAAGCTTTGTGGATCTATACTGGAAAGTCGGAGAAGCAGGTGTGACAAAACTGACTCTCTAGGCACTAAAGCATGGGCAGGGAGAGGAGAGGCAAAAGCCAGCAAAGGCTGGAGTCGAGGGTCAAGTTTGAGAGAGGAAAAGAGATTGTGCAAGAATAACTGCCATTATGGGAGAAACTAACAGATGGCTGAAGAGGGCTTTAAGGGCATCCCGATGGTCATGGGCTGTATTTCCTGTCCCTACATCTCTTATGGAGATTTGTCATTGTTTTTTGGATGCCATACTTGTGACTTTGTGGACTGTGACAACATGCTGAGACTGATCTTGAGCTGGCTTGGTATGGTTTGAGTGACATGTTTTGGTGTTTTATAAATACAAGCATTTCTCACATTTATAATCATAAAGAATAGACTCTCATTTTATTTTAAGAAAGGAACTATCTCTTTAAGTTTCAACCATCTAGACTTATCCAAAGCAGTGGTTCTCAAATGAGGGTGATTTCAAGAGACATTTGGCAATATCCGAACACACTTTTGGTTGTTACATCCGGGGATCTGTTACTGGAATCCAGTGGGGAGAGACCAGGGATACTGCTAAACATGCTACAGGGCACAGGACAGCTCCACAACAAATTATGCAGTCCAAAATGCCAATGGAACCAAGGTTGAAAAACCCTGGTCTAAATTCTTAGACATTTTCCTTTTTCAATTGCTATCCCCAATGTGTGATTCAGATAATCCCCCTGAATGTAATTTATACACTTCTAATAATTGTAATTATAAGGGAAAAACATACTACATATCAAATGAGAAGCAGTAACTCTTCTTAGGAAAGTTTTCCTTCCATTGTATTCTCTGCCACAGTAAATCCTTGTAACAAACTACCAATTTTCTCTGAAGACTCCTACTGTGAAGATAAACTCAATTAATCAATAAATATAATGACCAATTCTACCACATCCATTGCTTTTGAGATTTTCTTGCTGGTAACACAATGTTTGCTGACTTTGATTTTCATGGCCAGTGTCTTCCATGAAATGCCTTCTCACAGGAGCTGCTGCCAAGCATTTTAAGAGGCAGTGATGCCTAACGGGGAGACCCTTATCTAGTTCCTTCTGGGACAAGTTCTACCATCAGTGAACTTGTTGTGTCCTTGGCAATGTCCTGTCACTTCTCTGAAGCTCAACTGCCTCATCTGAAAATCAGAAGGAATTGGATTAGTTTTACCATGAGGTTCATTCTGGTTCTAACATTCTATAAATTCTGGTGGAGAGCTTTCCCCTCAATGAGAAACAATGCCTTTCAGTTGCCCTTTTAAGGAGTATTAAATAAGGTTCAGGTTAGCCTCAAGCTCAAGGAAATGTTTGTGCTATTTCTGAAAAATAAGGAAAGAAAGAAGGAGGGTATGGCAAGTTGCCACTGTTAAAACAAATATATCTAAATGGAAATTTAGCATTTTCCCCTACTAAGACAAATCTAGATCTAAATAGAATTTGAAAACCAGTAAAAAGTAGATTCCCACAGAAAACAATGAATCAAAACTAACATCTGTTGGACTTGGGTTTTTTTTGTTTTTTTTTAAGTCAGGCCAACACCATATTATAAGCCACGGCCGGTGCTTATCACTCCCCTATTCCCTCCCCTCCAAAAACAAGTAAAATGAATTTTTTAAAAAACATAAAAGCCATTTGCATTGACTTCATTGTAACAGAATGTAAACCAAAACACATCTTTGAAGTTCCCTGCACAGATGGCAGGTTCCTATTCTCCCATGGTAAGTGCTAAGCAAAAAAAAGTGACTGAACCACAGGAAGTGAGACCACAAATATCTAACACCACAGAGATGGCCCAGAACTGCCACTGACAAACATGAAACACATTAAACCAGCGCCTCTTTCTGAAGCAGTCCATTTCTGGGTATTCCGAGGCAAGTTCTTCCTTTAATTTGGACTCGGTGTATTCTTATGTATCAGCAATAGGAGGTGCTCTCTTGAGCCCCGTTTTTTTTAGTGGGAGTGGTGGACAGTGCTGCTTTGGTGGTATCTATCACCTGGTCCTCAGGATGACTTGTGGCATACATCTGTAAGAAGGTCTGAAAAACTTCTTTGGCCTCAACACAGTTTGACGTCAACACACATTGACATTATTACCCAATACAAATCCACACACAACCACGCGAACTCAAACACACACAATAATGAGAGTTTCATGAACTGATACTCTTACATGTGCAATGCGCTCTAATGTTTTCTACTCTCTTCTATTGTTTTAAATAACGGCCATGAACCATTGCATTGATTTCATGGCCCAATCATGGACCATTTGTTCTTTGTTTGCAAAGACTGGTCTAGAATACAATTTTCAGTAATAGTTAACACTAACTGGCCTGAGGTTTACTCTCTCCTTTCTGCCCTCCAACCAAGCCAGTCTCTGCCCAGTCACTGGAGTGATGTTTTCAATGTGCAAAATAGATCATGTCATTCCTCCACTTAGAAATCTTGAATGGTTCCTCATTGTCCTGAGGATAAATACCTTGATGTGGGTTACAGAGATTTCTGGTATATGGTCACTACTCAACTTCTTCAGCTTGAACTCTTAGTAGAAACCCTACCTTTGCTTTCCCCTTCTATGCAACAGACACACATAAATGCATACACATAATTCCCCTAAGTACCAAGCTTCCAAACTCTCTCTGGTCTCTCTTATATTTAAGCCTATATACCACTTCTTTCCTTTTGCTCAGATCTGTTCCTACCTCACTCTCTCATTGCCTGATTTATATGGACAATGCCTACTCACCCCTCAGGCTGAGAATCCTGCCCCTCTAAGCTGTGCTCCGTGTCTTCGGTCCTTTTAGAACCAATAATCTAGAAACATGAGCTAAATAAACACATACAGCAAAGGTGGGGAACCATGCAAGAACTGAATCTTCAACGATCTTATTCCTTTCAGAGCATCACAGAATTTTTAAGCAAAAAGTGTTCATAAAAATTATTGACAGCAGTGGTTGTCAACTTATGTTCCTTATATATCAGGGAGCAATGAATGTTTAGATGCTGTGGTGCAGTATTTTAGAAACCCCCAGGGGAAAAAATGGTCCAATTATTTGTGATCAGACGGAACAAGCAAATGAAAACATCAAGTTTGAAAACTAATTTTTAAAGGTTCTCGGGAAAGCCATTGATTTAGCCCAACCCCTTAATTTTACAAATCTGGAAACTGAGCTCCAGAGAGGTTAAGTAACCTTCCAAAGCTCATTCAGTGCATAAGAGAATCACTACGATGAATTATCATACCCTAAAACATAAATCCTCCTCCAAAGGCACAGATAATTTACCCCATCAATATATTATGAGGGAAATGTATATTATAGAATCTCTGTCTATAGCCAAGTATAACAATCCAGAAAATATAATTCAAGACTCTACCAGACTCACTGGAAAGTACGAAGATGAAGTCTACAGAATCCTGATTTCAAAACCTTAGATTTAATAGCACCCACGCCCATTCTCTTGTTTAAACCACAAAGCGACCCTATGGGGTAATGCCATATTATAGATGAGCAAGTCTGTTGCTGGTAGGGATTCAAAGCCTGATGTCTTCATCAGTGCCATATATTGCATAGGCACTTTGAGAACTCAGAGAAAAGAAAGATGAATTCTGGCTGGGAAATCAGTGTAAGGCTTTTAGAGAACCTGGGATTTGAAACATAAAATGGGTCTCAATGAAAAGGGATGGGAAAAAAAAAATTTATGGCAGAAGAACCCAAACGGCACAAGAAGAAAGGGAAAAAGAAAATTCCAGACCTGGTACTTGGAGGATGTTGCAAGAGATAAGGCTAGGGTCAGACTACAGAGGGCCTTGAATGCTGTTCTAGGAAGCCAGCAATTCCTGAAGGGTGTTCCACAGCGTACAGTTTCTACAGGATGTTAAAAGGAGTTAAGCACAGTGTTGGACAGCCAAACAGATTTGGGAAATACTGGCTCTTTACTGCAGGACTGTTCAAAGCCTTGAATCAGCTAATGTGCATCATGAACATCCAAGAGGGGGATAAAATTCACAGCATTTCCTAGATTTGTTTGATCATAGAATATCTGTTTTATTATGATTTTTTTTCCTTTCTTGAAGAGCATCTGGCAGACTAGTGTTCTGTAGACGGTTCTCTGAGAAGTAATGCAATTGACCATGGGGAAACATTTTTATGATGAGAAATATTAAAAACAGAGCTGGACTTCAGGAAAATTGTCCTGACAACTGTGGGAAAACTGTCCTAAAGGAAGACAGAGTGGAGACAAGAAGATGAGAGACAAAGCCCTGGTGAGAGTCTGGGTGAGGAGGAGTGATCTCCTGGATTTGCATCCTAAAAATGGGAATAACAAGTTGATGAATCCATGTGAAGTGTGAAAAAAAAATTTTTTTTTTTTTAGGAACCACTGAGGAACACAGATTGAATTTTAGATGCTATTGTGGAATTGTTTTAATTTTATATGCTATAAAGGCATTGTGGTTATGCTTTAAAAAAAAAAAAAACTTTGTTTTACATACTGACACATTGGGTTAGATACATTGGGTGAAATGATTTACTTTAAATGAATGCAGCAATTTTTTTAAAAAAAGAGGGCTTAGATGAAACATATATGGCAAGATGTCGATAAGGTTGATAAATTATATTATTTTCTTGGTTTTTGTGTATATTTGAGTATTTCCATAATAAAAGTGTGTTTTTTAAAAACAAATCAATGTGAGAGAAATCAAGAAGGCATATTACTCATCATCTTAGGCTGGGCTTCCAGGGAAACTGGCTCTGAGATGGAGATTTGCATGCAGGAGGTTTAGCAGAGAGTGCCCGTGAGATAAAACCCCATGGGAGACTGCAGGAAGTGGAACTGGACAGAGGGAGATGCTAAACTTTGATGCTGTGGACAGCTGGGATGGCTCCTCAGGTCCCCTGAGGTCAGGGAACTGGGACTTTATACTCCAGCCTCCACCCCCAAACAAACACACATATATTAACCAGTCACTGGATTGTGAGCTACCCTAGAGAGCAGACATGACTTAGGACAAGATGCTGTTTGGCTGGGGACAATTCCCAGAGAAGTTCTCAGCCGAAGGCCACTGGTGGCCAGGACTCCCAGCTTTCAGCTTCTGGGGGATGAGAACCTCAGTCCTGAAGGGGGCATCTGGGGAGCTCACCATGACATCCATCACACTCACCATTTCTTCATCCTTAACATGGACAAAGATGACATTTTTCTTCCATATAGCATGCAGTTGACAATTGTGTTTGCGTGTTGTCTTGTTGGTTAATATAAAAAAGTGGTATATTTGCATAAAGAAGGCATGTGTTGATAAGGAATAGCTCTCTTGCTTTAAATTCATCTTGCAAGTGGTTTTCATTGCAATAGCAGGAAACTAATGTCCTTTTAAAACTTTATTAAAATCATCTGGATATACTCAACCTAATAAAAGCAAAGTGCACGGCTGTTAGACTTCCTGTAGATTTCGGTATAGAGCAAAAAGGAGAGGTTTATAAGATATCCTATATTTAAAACTGAAGAAAGTTATGTTATTGGTATAAAAAATATGTTCCTTCTGAAGCAGATTCACAAAATAGCATTCCTACTCCTCTTTTGTTGGTGTGACTTTTTTGTGTGTCTTTTGGTACTGTGTTCCATTGGCCTCTTCCTTCTCTGTGGGTTTATATATACCGACATTTTATTGGGGCTGCTGGCCTATTTTGTTCCATCCCGGACATTTCAACTCTCCACTCAAGGAAGGTCAATTATGAAGTGAACATTTACAAAGACTTATATCATCCCAGACGTAAGCACTATTTCAATTTTCACTTCTAAAGAAGAGAGGCAAGTTCAGCCTTCACCATCATTGCATTCTATTTAATCTAGTCACTTTAATGATTAATTACAGATGGGAGCTCTGAGTGGGATAGGGCAACCATTTTTAATGAGGCCGCTCAGGTGGTCAGGTCTTTTTCTGGTGCATGGCGATCAAAATGTTATTAAATTTGGCAACAAAAAAAGGTCAAATAATGTGCACCACACTGTTGAGTTACTTTGGAAAAGCACCACCACTGTTCATTAAGGAGGAAAATGCATGTAAATCCACACACTCACTCCCCCAAAATCCAACATGCAACTTCGATTGCGTTTGACTCCAGGTCTTTGAAATGCAAAGGAAAACACTGAACACAGTAGGGTAAAACTCCTTACAACAGAGAACTAGGAGGAAGTCTTGAATCGCATTTCTGTGGCCAACATACACAAGCTGAACATTACTTTTTGAACATATGGCCATATGCATGAAAGATGAATATTTTTGCCTGTGAAAAATTAATGTCCCACAGCTCTTAGAGCCATTGTTTCCTTGTGAAATGGAGTATGCAAAATGTCTTTTAAAAAATGCAACCTTTTAGAGAATAAATTGCCTCTCCTATTTTGGCTTGTGCTACTGGTTGGAAAGGCCCCTAAAGGAGAGTTAAGCAAATGAGCAAATAAGTATAAAAGAACCAGCCAAATTCACATGAGCATGTAGATGGATAGAGTCAGCAAGGGAGACCAATTTTCATTCTTGTGTGAAACAAATAAAATGTCTCTTCAACTATTTTCTTTTTTTTGATCTTTTAAAAGTGCAAAGGCTCATTACTCTTTCTTTGTTAAAAGACTGAGTTTTAAACAAAGAAAGTTCCTTGTTTTGAAGGCCACAGTTAGAAGAGCTGAGTTGAGGAGGATGGAGCCTGCCTGGGAGACCTGTGAGTTATCAGGTAAATGTTATGTCTGGGGTAGAGACTAAGATAGCCAAGCCTCATGGGGCCTTGGATCAATTTAATTTTGATGAATGACCAGTCTGGTAAATATTATTTACATTACTGCACAAGTCGGGTTTGTTCAATTCACGTTTGAACAATCCACATGGTCTGGAATAGCGTCTCAAGTAATCCCCAGAGGTCAGCTTTCCCCACAGTAACTCACAATTAGAAGGATAATTAGTAATGAAGGTGCTGTGCTTTTGAACTAAAAAAAAAAAAAAAATCTTTCCTTCCAACATGAGCAAACAGCTCAGTAATCTAGAATTGCAACAACTCTTGGACCCCAAGATTTCAAAACTATATTCTCAATGATCTACATATGGAGTAGTGTTTCTTTTTAAAATTTGCTTCCGCTTTTAAAAGACAAATCCTTTAAACAAATATTACAGAATTTAAAAAGAAAAAATATTTCTAATCATAGTCCTTTAACACTGTTTGTATTCAATGGCATTTTCTTCTACTCTTTACAGTCATTTATTCGTATACTCATGCATTCATTCTACAAGTGTTTATTGAGCTCTTAATATGTGTCAGTCCATGGTTTAGTCCAGGGATGGCAAACGTTTTCTATAAAAAGCCAGATAGTAAATATTTTAGGCTTTGTGAGCTGCATCGTCTCTATAGCAACTACTCAGCGCTCCTTTGTAGTGCACAAGTCGCCACCGACAATACATAAATGAAATGGGTTTGGCCATGTTCCAATAAAAGTTATTTACAAAAACAGGTGGTGGGCTGAATTTGGCTGGATGGCCAGGTTTGGCCGACCCCTGCTATAGGGCATGGAGATATGGAGACAGATAAAACAGACAAAGTCCCATTGAACATGCATTGTAGTTGAGGGAGACCAATGATAAATAGCAAAGATAATTTCAGGGAGTAACAAGTCCTAGGGAGGAAACACATATTTCTCATATTAGAATCAGAGTATAACTATAGCTCGGTGCTCTGCTTTACTCAATTCATATTATTTTGTGTATATTTTCCATGCAGTTGCTTGGTCTTCATATTTACTGCTGTTCCTAGACTCGCAATAGCCTGCCTACTTACTATCCCATATTTTACCCAATCCTCTCTCTAAGGAGTATGTTTAGTTAAATCTAACTTATGAGCATACAAATGAAGGGAGCAAATAAATCATGGTGATCATAAACTCATTTTCATTTCTCTGCTTCTGCTTTGGGCAAAGAAGTCCAGCAATTCTAGATGAAGAAAAAGGCACAAATGAGGAAGGTGAATGCAAAAACTGCCTTCTGCTAGGAAAGTGCTTGTTAGCTGCTGAAACCAAGACAATCAATTTTTCAGGTGTACTACAGCCTTAGGGTGATCCTGAAAATTAGGATCCAGAAGGCCAGAATCTTCTGAAAATAGACAGCAGGCAAATGGAAATCTTAAGCTTCCCATTCATGTTCTGTCTTTCACTGCCAGGCAACCGCCCCTCACTATTTAGTCCATTAGGAACAAAATCTCTCAGAGAAAGATGCTCATGTTCAAATCATCGAGCATCGATTGGGTGTCAGCTGGATGAAAAGCACAATGCATGGCCCTGTGTTATGGGAAGGATACCCTGATGCCCCTTCCCTCCAGGGGGAGACAGGGACCTACAGGGATACAACAGCTTCACAGCATAATGTGTCAAATGAAGGAAGAAATGATAGGTGAAATCTCCTCCCCTCTGTTCAATGTTTAGCATAGAGGAAAGACTTTATACCCCATGCCTCCGGAAGGGAATTCATGGGAGCAATACTTCTCTTTCATTCCCCTCATTTGCTCCTCCCCTTGGGGAGAAGAATAACCTCTGTGGTAGGTAGGAATGGAGAAGGAACTGAGCATGTGTAGCTCAGGGCTGTCTGGATTTTTTTAAAAAATAACAATAATGACAAATGTATATTGGAGCATTCTATTTGCCAGACATAAACACTTTAATTTATTCAATCCTCATAACAGTCCCATGAGGTAGTGCTATTATCATCCCCATTTTAAAGATGAGGAGACTGAGTCATCAAAATATTGAGAGACTTGTATGGCTGCTTGGCTGATGAATGGAACATCCAGAATTACTCTTGCACTCTAGCTCTCAACTTCCCTGCTCTGTGTTCCACCCGAGCTGTGGGAGTGTCCTGCTCAGTTCTTTCATGATGCAAGCACACCTGGGCCAGGCCCCGGGTCCAAGGTTTGCTCACATCCTCTCTGTCCCTGAAGGAGGCAAGGAAGCAATTTTGATCCACAGATCTCTGTGTTCTCTAGGATTATGTATAACAATCCTTATGTATTTTATAAAAATTGGCAGAGGCAGGCAGAAAACCCATCCATGTTCTTGAATTTCAGCATCTCTCTTGCTTTGACATCTGTGTCTACCTTTTCAAATTTTGATTCCAAAATTAGAGGGGAACAGATGTGATTAACTATCACCCTAAATGCCAATATAATATAGATATGAACGGTAGCAGTAGTACAAAATAGCTAACAATAATTATGATATAGCAGGCCATTGTGCTCAGTGCATTAGATGAATTATCTCTTTACATCTTCACCACAACTTCATTGAGGTGGGCATTACATGTTATGAAGGAAGAAATGTGGGCTTAAATTTGAAGTTTAAGTCAAATAATTCAATCTAATTAATTAATTAATTGTTAAATGGGCTCTTGATAAGATAAAGGCAATGATTATTTCATTGGCTTTGTGACATATTAAAAGGGAAACCCAGCCCTTGATTGCAATGATTTCTGATGTTAATATCAAATAATTCTGCCTTTCCAGAGTCACGTACAACAGTTGATAATTATATTGTCTAAGAGCACTCAAAAGTCAAAGTAACTTAGTGGTACCAGCCAGCAATCAGAAGAATGAGATTAGGTCAAGTCATTTCATTTGAAAATCTTCTCATCTTCTTAGGTCTTGCCCTAGAGCAAGCCACCAGCATGCCTCACTTGTGCTACTGAAAGAGCCTCCAAATTGTCAATCATATATGTTCTCATCAAATCTCTTCTTCATAATGCAGATAGAATGACCTTGCTAAAGGCCACTCTCCTGCATGTGACATTTGACGTCTTCCAATTTTTCTTAGAATAAAGACCAAATTCTCAATGCACAGTTCAAAACTCTACAAGGTCTGACCCCTGCCTGCAACTCTAGCCTCATCTCCCCTGGCTCCAGTTCCTGCATCCCAGCCACCCTGGCCTGGTTCAATACTCTGGCTAGCTCCTAACCCTTCCTGAATTGCATATCATACTCTCTACGGGAAACATCATTTCCCTGTTCTGGTTTTCCTGTCCATAAACCTACTTATACTTAAGGCATTAGCTTTAATGTTGCTTCCTCAGAATTTCTTCCCTGTCAGCCCATAGTAGTAGGTTCCCTTGTTATAGGTCTTTATATTATGCTGTTTCTTTATTTCATATATTTGTGTTTGTTTCAATTGACATGTATTTGGTTTCTGCAGTTGTTTTTTGTCTGACTTCCCCACCTACACTAAAGCTCTATGAGGGTGCTTTCCAGGTCTGTCTTGCTCACTGCTCTATTCTCAGTGAAGTGTCTGGTATTTTCCCAGTAAATATTGTTGAATTGGGGCCACCAAATATAGTAATGCAGGCTGTGCACTGCACAACCCCAGGGGGCACCATCCACATAGACAATGATATAAATGGTACCACCTGGATGTGCAATACAGCAGTCGTGTATTAAATGGAAGAATGAATAAATGAGTGAATGAAACCATTGGTACAGAATTGCCTCATTGGGAAAGACCAAATGTGATTTCTAGTATTTACTGAAAACTCTAAAACCCCTCATGGTTATATATTACTTGAATAATATATCACACAAAAGCAATTATTTTGGCATTTTATGTATTCTGAATGAGATTCCATTTGCCTTCATTCAAATTCCATGTCTACGTTTTCATAATCTTGAACTTGGTTCACAATCTTCCAGGTGCCAGTATAAAGTCTCACTCTGGTTTTTTAATTGTACAGAGACCACATTTTTTTACTTGCATGTGAAACAAAGCTGAAGCTACATTCCATTTTTGACCTGAAGTGTATTTTTAATATAATATTTTATTTAAGGGGACCCCTGAGTAATATCTGCAATGTATTATAATATACTTATAAAATATACACAATCATCAAGGGAGGGAAAAAGTGACATGCAAAAGAAGGTTATAGATCGTAGTGCTTAGAGCTGGATTAGCTGACACAGGGGACTTCAGATAACTAGGTGTCTATTGTAAATAATAAATCTTGGCCATGATGATAATCTCTAAGCCTTGTCACACATCTACATTCTGTTTCTGAGCCCTGGCTTCCCTGAGCAGAAATTAAGTCATTGCTATTACTAATACCATTTATTAATAAACTTACAAAAATCAGCAGCTTCAAAATAAATTGGGATTCTTCTGTATGCATTTGGGTAGATAGTGATTTTTTAGGACCAAGAGTCACAATAGCATCCCCAACACTGTTACCAATTAAGCTTGAAACTCATATTCCTGGACTCCCCAAAGAAACTATATATTAGTCAGGGTTCTCTAGGGAAACAGAACCGACAGGAGAGATCTGTAAATATTATGAGATTTTTATAAAAATAGTCTCATGTGACTGTGGGGATGCACAAATCCAAATTCTGCTGGGTAGGCTGTAAGCTGGGAACTCTGATGAAAGTCTTCAATGAATTCCCCAGACTGGCTGAAGTAGAGATGGAAATTCTTTCTTCTGACAGCTGAAATTATCACTTCTCCTTTTAAAGTCTTCAACCGGTTGGATGAGACATCTCTCATTGATGAAGGCTATTTCCTCAGTTGATGGTAGATGTGATCAGCTATAGATGCAATCAACTTACTGATTACTTAAGTCTATGAAATGGCCTCACTGTTACTATCAGGCCAGTGCTTGCTTGAACAGACAACTGGACGCCATCACCTGGCCAAGGTGACACACGAGCCCAACCACCACAGGCTATGAGCTCCCTGAGGTCAAGAACTATGCCTTGAATTTGTTTTTGTATTCAACCTACACATACTTGATAGTGCCTTGAGGATTTGAAGGTCTTGATACTCATGGGATAACTGGATGTATTTATTAAACCAAATGGCTTAATTAAATCAGATTTAAAATTTCATATTGCACCCAAATATCACTACATTGAATTTTCAAACTAAGAACAGAGCACTGACTCTGGCAAGTTTCTCAACTGGACTTAAACCATGAGATGATCGATGCCATGATGTGCCACCCAGAAACCCTGTCAGGAAGGAAGGACTTATTCCCAGCAGCTGGGAGTGCTGTGGGTTGTTGGCCTGCTTTGTGAAAAGCCTCTACTGAAGAGAGCTGACTTGCCCTCCCCGAAACAGAATCAGCCAATAACTGGTGAAAACAGGTGCAGAGTTCAGGACATCCTCACTTCTGATACCAACTGCAAGTGCGGGGGTCTCCAAGACCACCCTCAGTTTTGATAGTTTGCTAGAAGGGCTGACAGAACTCAGAAAAGTTGTTATACCCATGGTTACAGTTTATTACAGTGAAAGGACACAGATTAAAATCAGCCAAGGGAAGAGGCACACAGGGCAGGGTTCAGGAGAGCTCTAGGCACAGAACTTCCAGATCTTCTCTCCCAGTAGCGTTGTGTGGACAGTGCTTACTTCTCCCAGCAAATACGCCTGGCAATACATACAGGGCTCTGCCAACCAGGGGAGCTCACTTGAGCACTGGTGTTCAGAGGTTTATTGGAGCTCAGTCATGTAGATATGGTTGTCTACCTGGCTGGCCTTAACTCCAGGCCTGGGGAGGTTGAGCTCCCACCATAAATCACACTGTTAGCTTAGACAGTCTGGCATGGCCCCAGGTAAACTAAGGCACTCTTAATAGGAAGGACATTCCAGAGACTTAGAGGTTACTCCCAAGAGCCTAGGGCAAAGGCCAAACCTCTCCTTGGGTAAGGTTAATCCTTTCCTACACACTACTAGAGTAAGGGGTTCTTAAGCTTTTTTGTTCCACAGACCCCTTTACCAGTCAGGTGAAGGACCCCTTACTAAGTCCACACTGTACTGTGTATTATTTAATAAATATATCACACCCACACCAACACGACCTCACGAGAATAATGTTTCTTTGAATTTCAATTCAACCTCACGGACCCCTGGTTAAGAAGCCCTGCACTAGAGTATAAAGGCCCGGCACCTCACTCCAACTCAAGACAACACTGAAGGACCATCCCAGCTCCAGAGCTTCCCATGGGATCAGATGAGGCCTTTGTTGACACTGCAAAATGGCCCAACTTCTCTCTCTGCCCAATCTGGCTTCCTTCCCACTCTCTTCCACAGGTGTTGATCCCAAGAACACTCCCTAATAAACCTCTTGAATGCTGGGATTTTTCTCAGAGCCTGCTTCCCAAAGAATGCAAGCTACAGCCTATGTCTCTATGTTCCAATAGAATTAAACACAAATGAAGAAAGTCAAGATTTTTTTTTCCCCTTAAGAATAATCTGGTAAAGATGATGTTATTACTTGAGGAAGCGACTGGATCTTGGTAGCAGGTACTGAAGAAGAGGGCTGAATTCACACTCTTCATATAATACAAGAGAAACACTCTCTCATGCCCAGGAGTAACAGGCAGCATCTTCCCACATTGCATGAAAATGTTTCTCCCAAAACAACATTAGGAAATTATGAAATGATGGTGGACACAAGCACATACTTAATTACAGGCAGTGTCAGAGTTCTTGCATTTTTCTAATTAACCTTCAGAAAACCATTTTTTCCCACTGCCTGGTTATTTGTTTATTTCTAATTCCCTAAAATATGTCCTAAGAAGACACCTCTAAGAAATCTCCAAGACATAGGGTATATAAAGTCATAAGCTACCCCTCTATTATAATTTAAAATGTAACTATTGACAACACTCTAGTATATTAATATCTATTATAACTACTGATGATGCTGAGGAGTTAGCAAACTACAGGCCATGGGAAAAATCCAGCCCACCATGGGCAGAATCTGTGCACGTCCAGTCATTTATGGATTATCTATGGCTGCTTTTGTGCTACAACGGCAGTTTGAGTAGTTGAGGCAGAGACTATAGGGCCACAAAGTCCAAAATATTTACTATGTGGCCCTTTACAGAAAAAGTGTGCCAATCCCTGCTCTAGTAGAGTGATATTTAATGATCCTAATATAGCATTAGCCAAAATAAAAATATAATTTGTAATACTTCACAGGCATGTGCAAAAAATAAAATTAATAATAGTTATCTCTGGAGAGTGGGAATAGAGGTGAATCTTTAAATTTTTCTTCTTTTTGCTTTTTTTGTATATTTTTCATGAGAAATACACATTGGTTTTGGAATAAGAAAACCAATCAATGTTATTGGTATAAAGAAAGAATATTCCTCTTGATTTTTACTGTGTGTATGTGTGTGTGTGTGTGTCTTCGCAACCATTTAGGATTTTGTCATTAGTTAGCTGTCTATAAAAATAAAGTTATTTATCTAAAGTCAAGTTAGAAAGCAGCACTGAATGTGTGCATGGTGAAGAATTTGTTTCATAATACTATCTCATGTCTAAGGAAAATATCTAAACAATGCAATGTAGAGAAGCTTGTTCAGCTACTGGATTAAGTACCCAGTTGGCCAATAGAAGTTTTTTTTTCCTAAAAAAAAAAAACAACAAAATAAAAAACCCCGGGTTGTTTTTGTGACAGCTGGCTCCATTTGGTAAGCTTACACATACTATGCTAAGAAAAATGGTTTAGTCAACCTCTGGTTTAATGCTTTTTAAATTCCCCCATCAATGTAGAAAATCAATCTCCATTTTCCAAAACTGGACCATTTCTGGACAATAAAAATAACACAATGGTCATTATAATAATAAAAGATAACTGATTTTGAACAATTCTTTTAATAAATAGAAAGCACCAAGCTCAGTGCTTTTTGATATCAACCTCTCAACAAACTTGTGAGAAACATTCTCTTGTTAGCTTATTTTTCAGAAGAGGAAATGAAGCCTCGGGCAGGTTGAGTACAAGGCCAAAGGGCCCCCAGCTAGTGAGTGGCTTAGCCAGGAGTCAAACTACCTCTCTCTAACTCCAGATTTCCAAATCCTTCATTTGCACTTTCCCAAACATGATTATATTCCCAAGACCCATCTCAGTGGAAACACATAATTAACAATCAATATTTGCTGAATGACCAAAAGACTGTGTTGTTTAGCTTATTAAGTTGCAATTAGCACAGGGAAGTAAGAGCTGTGGCATTAAGAAGTATTGGGAGATCAGGATTTTCATGTAGCAAATTATTTTGGAATAGTATTTTCAGAATTGATATAAAACACTAGCAGGGTATTTCAATATGATACCAAAACACTTGTTATTTTAAATAACAATGTCAGGAAACTTTGTTGATACAATGTTTTAAATCCAAATGGAATCCTTTATTCAAATAAATATTAAATTTTGTATAGAAGTCATATTTCCTGATTCCTTATCCTGATACTACATACTAATGTCACATAGAAAAATATCAGAACATGATTTATAGTTCCATTTTCTTCCCCTCTTAGATATGGTACAATTTTGGGGGTGATATGTCTTTACCCCTGGAAACAAGTTTTTCTGCTATTTGAATTAAAGCAAATATTACTGTATTTCTGGCTTAATGATCATAAATCCATGTAGATACTGAAAAAAAGGATATGTTCATAATTTGTCCTGCTAAATCAAAACAGGATTGGTTTTGACATTTTGAAACAAACATTATTTAGCCATACCTAGTGAGAAGTCAGTTAGTGCCAAATTCCTCTATTTTATAGATAGAATTACATGTTTAATATCTTTCCATTGTGCTCTAAAATAAAGAGGAAATAAAATGTGGGTTCATAAATGACATTTTAAAAGTTGAGTTACCCTCAGTTTCCTTCAAATCGTGAGATTTTGCATTTCCATTTAAAATATAATACTAGAGCAATAAAAATAGAAAATATTTAAAAGCCCTACCAGTGCCAGGCTCGACAAAATGCCAACAAAGGAGGTACTTTCTCATCATCTCCATTTGTTAGAAGAGAAACCTGAGTCTTAGAGAGGTCAAGAAACTTGCCCGAGGTCACACAGCCATAAAGGAGCAAAGCTGAGATGCGGATTCAAGAATATTAGTCTCTAGGGCAGGGTTTCTCAGTGTTGGCCCTATTGACATTTTTTACTGGATCATCCTTTGTTGTCCTGTAGCATATCTGACCACATCCTGGCAGCTAGCCATTAGCCACAACACCCATCGCCCACGTTGTGACAACCAAAAATGTCTCCAGATATTGACAAATGTCCTCTGGGGACAAAATCACTCCTGGTTGAGCCACTGCCCTAGAAGTCCTGTCTTAAGAACTATACTTTGCTGCTTACCTTTCAACATGGGTCAAGAATGGACTCCCAGCAAGCTCGTCACAGTCGACACACATCTGGGCCTCGGCTAATTTAGCTTATCGTTTTGTCTGGGACAGAAACACTGGTGCCCACCATCTGGGGTGGTTTGGGATATGTATGCAAAGCTAAAATTAATTTTAAAAATAATGAATTGTCCTGCTCCTTTTACCAGAAACCTAAACTAGAACTGGATCCATGTGCTCAGGGATGGGATTGTTAAAAGGGAGGGTACAGAGAGGCCTTATTCAAGCTCAGAACGCTCACTAATTCACTTAGAATTAATTTGATGAAGAACTAGAATAAGAATTGCAAAGTCATCAAAGATGATGGCTTTTCCTTTATGACCCTTGGCACCAGAACAAAGTACCTCTTTTTGTGGGTTTTTTGGATTTCCAGAATAAAAGGAATAAAGATGTTTAGGTAATGTTTGCATGGTTTGGAGATTGTACGTACATTAGTGATAGGTCAATTAATAACTAAACAGTTCAAAGGAGCAATTATTTTTAACTTACAAATCACTTCGGCGGTAGGGAGCTGCCATCCCTTAATGTGGTTTTTACATACAAGGGCGCTCATTGTTGTATGTGTTTGTGTTTGTGCATTTCTGTCCATGTCACTCTATCTGGCCTGAATTATCCGACCAGATCGCATGCCTCCCTGATTATGTATTTGTCTCTAGAGCACTGCCAAACACATAAAGCCGCGTATCTGCAATTTGACCCTTGGCTGAGACCACCCTATTTTTCGAGTTTTCGCTATGCTGAAAGGTTCCACCACCATGCACAATGTTGCTTCCAGAAATGACCTTCTTACATTACACTCTAAATGGCAGGGTCTGTGAGCTAAGACTCCCCAGGGGCAAAAATGCCTCTGGATAATCATTCAAAAAGGGGACAGGGCCAAAGTGATTTCTGGGCACGGTGGGCTTAGACACAGTGACAATCGGTAAAAGCCTCCAAGTGGCAATTTAGAGATTTCCTTTAAAATCAAGCACTAAGCATCCCTTTCTTTTATTTTTAAAACTTACTGAGTGACAACAAAGCGCCAAGCATGGTGTTCAGTGCTAGGGGCATAGGAGTATGCAAGACACAGGCAGTGTGCTGCAGGAGGCAAGCTAGGAGGCTGGAAATTTTAGGATAATCTGATGAGTGCGATCATGGGTGAAGTCTAAGGTACTCGCGAAGCACAGACTGGAGAAGGTGTGTTGGGCAGGAAAAGCTTCCAGAAAGAAGTGACCTCTGCTTTGAAAGCTGAATAGATGTTAGCTTGGTGAATGGAGTCTAGAAAGGGAGGAGTAAGGCACCAGCAACGAAGCTAGAGATAGGCGCACAGGCAGGACGGTGGAAGATTTTCCACGTCATGTTAAAGAGTTTGGCATTTCTCTGAAGGGCACTGGCATGTTATGGAAATGCTTTAAGCTGAGGAATGCTTTGGCCAGATTGGCAAGAGCCAATAGAAGGAGAGAAAAATGGCTGGGGCAGTGGGAGAAGGGTTGGGGCAGGGAAGGTAGTCTTCCACACGTGAGTTAGAAAAGAAAAAGAAGTGGTAAAGAAAAGGAAATTTACAGATGATAACCCCTCCCATTATATGTGTTCCTTCCCTTCTTAATCCAGAGTACTTCCATTGCAAAAAGATGGTTATATAATCTCTATTTATGCACTTGGTTCATTAATTAATTTTTCAAATACAGATTGAGCAGCTACTACATTTTCTAAGTGCCAAGGGACCCACAGCCCAAAAACAGGGCACTCAGCTTCAGCCTGACCAGTTTCTCAGAGGAAAGGCACAACAGCACTCCTTGGTCTTCCCAACCCTTCACCTGGAGGGCGGACGCCCAGTCCAAGTGGGACTTTTGCTGGTGTGCTGGCCTGCTGCCCTGTCAATAATTAATTCAATTCCTTAATCACACAAAAGGTGTTTAGGAAACTGAAGTCATGAGGGGTCGAGCGTCAACAGGAATGCGTTTATCCCCAGGACACCCTGAGCACTGCTGCCGGCTGTCCTCTGCCCAGCCTGGAATACAGCAAGCTCGGGAGTTGACAAGCAGACAGAAGGGGTACACATCTTGGTACTGCTCCCTAGTGGTTGTGTGGTCTTAGGGTGAAACAGCTCTCCGCCTCAGTTTCCCCAATCTGTAAATGGCCATAATAGTCCTTGTCTCTTATGGCTGTGATGACAGAAAACTCGGGAAGCTATTATCATACTATCCACAGCGTAGATTTTTCTCACATTTTACACGGTGACTTCACTCCATTGGATTCCGCTTTTTCAGTCCAGTATCGGGCTTTATAGTCTATACATAAAGCACTGATATTTCTTCTGCAGTACCCTCTTTGGCTGGAAATGAGAGCAGAATATTATTGCCTTGGCTTCATTTTATCATCATCAAAGGTTAGAGTTAATCAAGGTTCTGTTTATAAAGAAACCTTGAGGTTCTCTTTTTGATGAAAGACTTACCTAAAGGCTATTGTTTGATATTGAGTAATATCAGTGCCTAGTGAAATTTAAAATACAAAACCAGACGGGGGTGGAATGGGAGGAGGTGAAGAGGGAGAATTATTAGAGAAGTTAAATTGTATTTGGCTCATCTCTAATAAGTTATATCATATTGTTATGAAAACATTATCACAGTATTACGAAACATTTGTGAATGTACCATTAAAGTTATTTTTTCTGTGTTCCAAAGGCATTATTTCATCACATTAAAATGAAGAGTGTTTGCTTCTGAAACAGATACGTTAATAGCTTTCTGCTTTGAACTGCATTCATTTTGAAACTTTTGAAAGAGTTATTTTTTGGGTGGGCAGTGAACTTCAGCATTAATACCTCCCACCTTTCCTTCTATAGTTAAACTTCACAGTAGCTAATGTCAGTTATCAGAGGCAGTGGGAGACAGTATGGTATTGAAAGAAATAAAGATGGGACCTGCTTTGTAAGTCCCACGTGACTGGAAATATAGTTGTATCATTGACTCCTTGGGCTCTGGACTTAGAAAGACCAAGTTTCAAGTCCCAACTCCACCCCTTACTAGCTATGTGACCTTGGGGCAAGTTAGTTCCATATTCTCTCTAAACCTCAGTTTCCTTATCTATAAAATGGGAATAATAACAATAGTATCTGCCTTATAAGACAGGATTAGGTTTAAATATGATAAGTCTTATAACAATACCAGGTTGTTACCTGGTACATAGTAAGTGTTCAAAAAAAAAAAAAAGAAAAAGAAAAAACCATTATTAACACTAATTAATACTTTTAGCAATTTACTTTACCACCAAGGACTTTAAACATCTCACTTTTAAAATAGAGGATTTGAACTAGAATCAGAGTTTCACAAAATTAATCATGCTTACACAGCCTTCACAACTTTTGCCATTTTGGGGGATAAAGAATAAAGTCACACATACAGATATTCAGTATATCTGTGTAAATCTGTAAATTTAAAAATAAATCTATAGTTTACTATAAGTGCACTGGTTTTAATTTAATAGCATAAAATATCAAATTACCTATCCTGTCAGCATGTTATTGTGGAAAGTCCAGTCACTGGAGTTTGACCCATTCTTGGACTCATCTGGGTACCAAGTTATACCAAGGCAGACACGAGGCAGTCCCCAGCATACCTTAGGCATGCCCAAAGCAATGATAGCTAGTCATCTTTTTGTTTTGAAATATATATGGATATAAACACATCTGAAGCCAATAGCTACAGTGTAGTAACCAAGAGCACAGACACTAGGGCCAGAAAGCCTGGTTTCAAATCCCAACTTTACCACCTGCTAGTTTTATGATGAGGGACAGGCCATTTAACCTCTCTGTGCCTCAGTTTCCTCACCTGTAAAATCAGATTAATAAGAATGCATAACAACTTCACAGTCTTGTGAGAATTTAGATGAGTTTATATGCGGCAAGTTCTTACAGCAGTGCCTAGTAGCAGCACTTAGTAGGTAGGCAATGCTTACCTACACAGGCAAATATATCATACTTTGATGAATGCCATCCTGGATTATCTCTATATTCCATTTGGGCTCTGAAGTCTCTCCGCTGTTGAGAAGGAGATCTGGGTCCTAATTCTCCACTACACTTGAAAGTCTCTTGCTCAGATTTTTTCTCTCATAAAATTGTATAGGAATGTCTCCCTCTAGGTACTTCTTGAAGATGGGAAGGTCTACTATTGTGTAATGGGTGTGTATTTGAAAAGCTCTAGTTCCCCCAACACTTGACAGCAGATAATCCTATTGTTAACTTGTGATTCCTTAGCCTGAACACAGGATCAATGTGAGAACCAAATGTTGGTGACTCTCCATTGCTTAAGCAAAAACACAAGGGAAAAGAAAGCCATTTCTCTTGCTATGGCATTCCTGCCAAAAATATTGGAAAAAATTAGACATAACGTGAATTCCATATGTCCAAATATATCACTATTCCACTTGGTCATAAAAATAAATCTCTCTGGCCTACCATATTTGAAACCCAAATCATTTATATCTCAAACACAAATCCCTCTAAATCTTCACACACCTGTATCACTTGGGCATCCAAAATGAGTATTATTCATTGAAAAATGTGAGATTTCCATCTAAAAAGAAGATCAATGAGGATAAGGGAACCTATATGCCCACAGATTGGAAACAAAATCTGTAAGCCCAGGAAGTGTGGCAAATAGATTCCAGTCTTAGCATGTATTCAGAGAAATTCAAGGGGACAAATCATGTGTATAAATTATTCAAGTAGAATTATTATGTGTACACTTATTATCTCAGATGAGAAAGTTTTTGGAAATCATATTGAACTGGTTAAGTATATTCACCGACACTGAAGCAAGTTTTAAAAGTCCACTGAGCCCCTCTACCTTTCAGTTTGAGCACTGTGAGGTTTCTGTCTGGGTAATAGACAAGTTCATGCATAGAAGTATAAGCAGGTTCACAAATCCAAGCTAAGGCAGCAGGAATAGGTGATATGGAGTGGAGCCAAGTACAGGGCAAATTATTTTATCCAACATCAGTTGTGTTTTGTTTGAAAAGAGATGTTGTAATGTCAAAAGCATGTGTATGATTTGGTTTCACTTTGTCTCTTTCCCACCTGACTATCTTTGGGACAATAATTCCCTCATACGAGATTACCTAATTCTCCAGAATCCATTTCCCTGAGTCAATTTACCATGGTTGTGATTATAGTCTGTCCATTTGTTTAGACTGAGAAATCATAGCACCTAGTATACGCTATTAAATTAAAACCCATCCATTTGAATTTGGCATCATATTGGGTCACGGCTGGTATTTGGAGCATGGGACACCCTCCTCCAATTCTTCCTTTGTAAATCTAATCCATTTCTCAAACCTAGTACAGATTAGTAACTGCGATGAGTTTACCTAACTTTCAGTTCCACTTCGTCATCATTTTACTATCTTCTTTTCTGAGATTGCCTTTTCCTTTCCTCTTCCCACCCTGCCCAAGCCAGACAGGTGAGACTGTGAAGGGTTTCCTGGAGGCATTAAGTACTTAAACTGCTGGGAACCTGGCTATTCAGAGCCCCATGCCCCACTCTTCTAATACATTTCCTGTTTTGCTCACATTAGGCAAAGCCTATTTCTGTCTCTTGCACCCAAACAGCCCCAGCAAATATAAGGTATTTATCAAAATGTATGTGTGTGTGTGTGTGTGTGTTAAGAGCTAATATTCATTGAGGACTTACTATGGGCACTGTTCTAAGTTCTTAACATGTATAATGCTTTTTAATTAATTTGATTAATGAGATACATGCTATTGTTTGGTTTATTAGGATGATTCCTTTAAATTCACATTGGCCTCCTACCCACCTCACAGGCCTTGCTCAGGTAACATGTTTTTCTTCTTCCTTCTAGAGTTTTTAAGGTATGGGCTCGATTTTCACATCTGAGCTCTTGCCCAGCAACAGGGGACTAGATCAAATGACCTCCTGATAGCTGTCTGGCCCTTGACACTCTAATTTAATTCCACTTAAAGGTCCTAAAAGTTATTTGTGGAGAAATTCTTTTCTCCCTCTCTCTCTCCCGACTGGAATGCACATTTACCTAATTATTTCCTTGGTAGAGTGACTTATCTTTAAAGGAGTACCATGTCATTTCTCATGCATTTTCACTATGCACTCACTTTATAAAACTAAGGGACTAAAGACTCAGCTCACTGGGGAATTAAATTGCATTCAAATGAGATTAAGGTTTTTTTGACTCACAAAAGCAAGGACAATCAGTGGTTAACTATAATGAGGCAATTGTTCCGCAAACTAATCCAGACATGTTATTCATAAAAGGACCCTCACAATTGGTCAGGAAAGAAAAATGCCTGTGAAGGACTGGGAGGGCTGGATTGAGTTAGGGGAGCCTTCTTCCTTCTGGGGCCAAAGCCCCTAGACAGTAAATATGTTTAGTTTCTATGTTTAGTCGATTGTGGTCCAATACCCTCCCACTGAACTCCAGGAGGGCCTTAGATTAGATCTCAAAAGCCAAGCCCATGCTAGTTCCTCCAAAGAAGCATTGGATTGGTGAAGTGGTATCAGAGGTGGGGAAGTGTGCCGTTCCAAGGAAGCATGTCTGTGGCCCCTTGGTTTGGAGCAGGGGTCCCGAACCTTCTATGAGCCCTGGATTCCTTCTCAGAATATTATTTTAAAATGTGTAAATCAAGAACATATGATAGCAAAGCATATCAAAAGCACAAATTATAGTGGAATACATTTGTCAAAATATTTTTTTAAAAATCAGGCCAGTAACACAAGTACTTATTAGCACATTAAATATCAAGGCCAAGCAGTAGGCCTGATAATTACTGTAATTTTTAAATGGTGAGAAATTGAGTAATATTTTGAAATATCTCAACAACTGTAATGTGATTTCTATGATTTATATTAGTAGGATGAAGTCACAGGTACAGCTAATACTACTGTGGTTTGTTGTCTACATTCATAATTGCAGGAATTGCTAAATTTCAGATAAATGTTAATAGAAACAATGATGCAAATTACCTTCCTATTCGAGTTCATGAATGGCCCATACCCAGGTTAAGAACTTCTGGCGTAGACATTGGACGGAAAGATTCCATGAAGCCTCCCCTCCAAGTACTGTATTAGCTTCACGGTGAGATGCCTGTGTTTATTGACATTTGTTCAAACTATTATCCTGTTTACTGAGAAAATTTTCTTGTGGGCTTAGGTCAAATTAGTGTGAAAGCTTGGTAAAAATATCAGTATCTACCATATATGTTTTACCTGTAGTAAAAAGACTTTGTTAGACTGACTGGCAAGAGAGCCCCAAGTTGCCATAAAAGAGCTCTGGCTTTAGGGTGACCAACCTGTCCCACCAGGCCTGGCATGCAGGAGGTTGTAAATACAAATAAGAGCTTCTCTGCCTTGATTATTCCAATGCACGGGCCTCTTCTTAAATCATCCTTCTGCAATTACCCCAGATTTTCAATGAGATTCCAGATTTTAAGTCATTTATTCTTTTCAATTAAGGCAATTTATTATAGACTTAAATAAAATGATTTTTAACCTTTCATATATTGTATGTAAAACCATTCACAAATCAGAAGAAAAATTATCTGCCAGAGTTTCTGTCTCTCTTTTAGTTTTGGAATTAGAGCTGTTAGCCCTAGATAGTGTTATCAGTAAACAATATATTATCATATTATTCTTTAATTATCTTTTGTGCAGATACCTTGGGTCTAATCTTAACATCTAAGACATTATACTCCTCCATATCGTTTACAATCTCCAGTGTTAAAAAGAAACATATTAATTATGGGTAATTGAGAAGGGGACTTAGTCATAGAAACTTAAAGGAAATTTTGCATATCTAAGGATTGGAGGCATAGAGGAACATGTTAGAGAGAAGGCCCCTGTGGTCAGTTGAATTATGTGCCCCATTTTATATATGTTCTTAATCTTGATCCTCATTCCTGTGGGTGTGAACCCACTGTAATTAGGATCTCTTGAAGGTATTATTTTTAGTTAAGGTACAGCCAATTGAATGAGGGAAGGTCTTAATCCGGATTCCTGGAGTCCTTTACAAGCAGAAGAAATTCAGACGTAAGAGAAAGCCACAGGAAGAAGCCAGAAGTCAACGGTACCTGGAAGAGAAAGGAGAAGACAAGGCCATGTGCATTGCCATGTGACAGAAAAGCCAAGGACCAAGGGTGGCCAACAGCCAGCCCCAGAATGCCGCAGTCTTCAGCTTAAAATCTTGGCCAAATCCCAGAACCTCCGATAGCCTCAGTTTCCTCATCTGCAAAATGTGGATTATAAAATGTACCTCACAGGGTTTCTGTACCTCTCAGAGAAACCATATACAGTGAGTAGTACAAACACAAGAGGTGATACTCAAAAAGTGGCACTCATTGCCACTGTAGATAAAAGCAAGGCGTTTCATTTTATCAAGACTCTTAGGCATTTGGCTAATGCCTGAGGGAAGCCCAAATGTCATCCCACTTAACTGGGTGAAAGCCTAATCAGTAGATGTGACCCTCTTTTCTGGGGATTGTGGAAAAAGACCTCGGTTCTTCCCTAATAGAATTATCATTCATTTTAGAACCTCCCTTCCTCTATTGCCCACAGGTACATCACATCATAGTGTGATATATGCTTTACTAGAAAAACCTCCTATTGGGCAAATTTATATACTAAAGATAACCAAGATTATGAGAAAAATAAGGAGAGGCAGACTACTCAAAATCTGTGCAATTCTGTAACCAGAGCACTAACAAAAGCAATTGGTCCATGGGGAAATGACTTGGCTAGCCCAAGCAGGCAGCTTAGCAAGCAGGAGGCTGCCACAGTGGCTATTAAAAATGCACGCTCACACACAGGCACACACTTGCAAATAAAGCAGAAATGTTGGCAATGCCTTAGCTAGAGGGGGGCAGGTGCTTTCATCTTCCAATGCAGATAGGAGTGGAGCTCTGAGCAGCAGGGCAGCCGTTAAGATGGGCCTGGGAGGAGGAGTAATTTGCTCCGAGCTGAGACCTGTGCAAGGCATCCCTGGAGAAGGAGCCCTAGTGTGGGTACTTGTATTAAAATATTCTTTAAAAACAACGGATAGGTTTTCCTGCCGCTAATGCAATAGGCCAAGCTGAGGACATTTTCCTTTCTTGCTCAAGCTTTAAATTCGACTCCTGCTAGTCCAGTTCCCCCAGCTTAGGAAAAAAGAAAATTACACACGAACCAATATGTATTCTGCATTATACGGACGGCATTCCCAGACTATAATAATATATGACCTAATTCATATTACAGAACCATGCAGGTCTGTATTTTCTTTGTGCTATGTATAGCATTATGTACATTGTCCTATTTAGTGTTCATAACATCTCTTCCACAACTGGTGTTATTACATCCATTTTAAAGTTGATGCTTGCTCAAAGATTCTACAGCAAGGAAGCAGCACAGTCAAGATTCATATTAGGTTTGCGCATCTCGAAAACCATCTCTTAACCACTGCACTGCACTGACTGGTCATTTCAGGCCCTTTGGGGCATGAGAAATGTGACCAGATCCTAAACAAATTTTACCTCCAGTGTTGCCTAAGCTCACTCCATGCCATGCTTCCCTTGCTCTTTCTGAGTTCATCTTTAAGCATACAGAATTATTCAAGATGGATGAAATGGTAGAGCGGGTGCAGTTCAGTGGTTGAGCACCTTTTTTGCATATACAAGGTCCTGGGTTCAATCCCCAGGACCTTCTAAAAAAAAAATGGATGAAATTATATAGGTATATTTTTTCTTTAAAGTACTTGGAAAGTATCCTGTCATCATCTAAGATCTCTAACTCTGAGGCCATTTTTGTGTTTATCATAACAGGTATAAAACTGTCAGGTATGGATATGAAAATCATTAGAGTATAAGTTTTCTGTGTTCCACTAAGGTTTCAAATGGTAAGTTACAAGAAGAAATAGTGCGCAGTAAAACTGGGTATGCTCCAACTACCAGGTCAGCTGCTGGTATCATAATATGCAATACAGGAGTCAAATATGCAACCAAAATTCTTGAAAGCTAGCAAAATGTCTGATGAGAGAGATTCTTGGATTACATTCAGAACTTATTTCCCATCCTGGGATATTCAGATAATAGGTAAAGAATAGCCACACTAGTTATTAGGATATTAAATGTTTCTGCACTGGTGGGTAAATAGCCACTGCCGGAGCCCACCAAATGTCCTCTCGCCACCTTAGCTTCCCTGGCCCCTCCCTTAGTTTTCTTCAAACCGCCTCACATTTCAGGAGCTAAATTCTTGGCTCGCCAAGAGGGCTCCAGTTCTCTGGCTGGCATCCTCTCTCACTGGCCAATGCCTCTTGTTTGTTGAATATTTTGAATATTGCCCCTGCCTAATTCTAATTCTGTGACTAAAGAATTCGCTTAACTCCTGCAATCTTGGTCACCCATCTTTATCTTGATGGGGTGCAGAATGCAGAGGGAAGGGAAGAATTGGAGCATAACCTGACTTCTGCTGGATGATTCATCTATTGTCTGAGTACAAGAATATTCTTTTAAAGAGTTTAAATCATTTATAGAAAGCCTCTAAATCAAAGGTTGCAAACCTCTCTGAATCGGCCAAGTTTGGCTGCAGAAGGCCAGAAGTGTGTAAAATTATTGAATTCAAAGATTAATTTTTTAAAAATTAGTTCATCACAGCTCCCCTCCACCCCTTTACCTTGTCCTGCAACTCACTTGGAAATCTGGCATTCCTCCCTGTTTCTGGATGGCATTTATGTTTGAAACCCCTGTTCTAAGTACATATAATACCCTATCAGGGAAACGGATGTGGCTCAAACAGTTGGGTGCCTGCCTACCACATGGGAGGTCCCGGGTTTGGTTCCCTGTGCCTCCTAAAGAGGATGAGCAAGACAGCGAGCTGATGCAAGGGCTGACATGACAAGCTGACACACCAAGATGATGCAGCGAGATGATGCAACAAAGAGACACAGTGAGGAAACACAATGAGAGACACAACAAGCAGGGAGTGGAGGTAGCTCAAGTGATTGGGTACCTCCCTCCCACATGGGAGGTCCCAGGTTTGTTTCCTGGTGCCTCCTAAAAAGAAGATGAACAGAGAGCAGAGCGCAAGCACAAAAGAGAGGGGGTGGGGAGGGAGAAATAAATAAAGTAAATCTTAAAAAAAAACAAAAAACCCTATCAGTTCTGTTAGTACTTCTCATCGTGTGGAGCAATACCCAGCAAAGATTTCATGCCCTGAACCTTGATGTTTCTATTTTGTCTTGAGAAAAGAATGCAAAGCTACATTTAGAAGTAGCCAATTCAAATTAAACATTTCACTCAGACCTACCCAGGTTTATTTAGACTGGATTCATCCCTAATTTTATTACCAAAGAGCATATTTTGATGATTATTTTACATCTTCTTAACTTCATAGGAGACATTCTCATCTCTTCCTCTTGGGCTTTTATTCTCCCCTATCTTAAGGGATGTGATGGTAAATCAGTTCAAAGGATCCGTGTTCTCCTTGAGTCTCCATGCCTTTAAGCAAAGCCCATCTGAATAACGAAGATGGAATCTGGGGGACCTTCTGGCTTTGGGCCACCTCCCTGGATTATTCATGCGGAGCCAGGGTTGGTGAGTGTCCAACCACAGAGACCCAGAACCAAGGCCAAGGGGGAGATGCTGGTCTGATGTAATAGAGGAAACGATGACTGGCGCCACTGCCTTGGAAAGGCCAAGGAGAACCACATGACTTCACCTCAGTTCCAGGTGCCCCTTGACCCAGCACTCGTGTTAACCATGAAAGCAGCTCTGAGGAGCCAAGATGTCTCTCTGACCTAGTATAAATCTGGTTCTTTGAGTTATTCCTCTCAGCCATCCTGCTAGAGATTTTAGAAAGCCTTGGGATTTTTAGAATAAACAGCAGTCCCCAACTCTAATTCCCCACCTGCTGTACTCTTGTGATTATCCTATTCACGTTGATTGTATTTTTTTAGTGTATTTACTGAATACCTACTATGCACAAAGCACTACGAGGATCCTGGTAGAGGGTACAGAGGTGAACAGGACACAGATCCTGCTCTTCCAGCAGGACAAGTAAATTTCATTTGATGCCAACCAGATAGTGGCTGTGGAAGTACAGTCTTCAGAAGAATCCTGAGGCTCCAAAGAGAATCAGTGGGACAGAGGGCTGTGATCAAGCAATGGTGTCTACGTGACACAGTACAGAAGAGTAGGACGTGTATCATTCCTGACCAGCAGCCTAACAAGGGAAAGGACACACTTCTCTGTCACTCCTCATGTCTAATCATATATAGAGCAGAGAGAAATTATCATTACAATGTACTCTATACCAAATGCATGCAAGACGTTAGGTAGATGCTTCATATGCATTTACTCTCATTTTAAAGAATACTGGGCAATGTCTCATCTTGACCACAAACACCTATTTTTTTAGACCTGCAATTTGATCTACACAATCTTCACACTTATCCAAGCTCTAGATGCAAAGATCACAAGCTCTTATATTTCTATAGCATGGTATAGGAAGAGTGCACTAGCAGTCAGAAAACGCAGATGCCAGCTAAGTCATTTCATGTTTGCAGCCTCAGATGCTAATATGTAAAATGTTGGGGGCAACTTGATGACTTCCCAAGTCCCTTCTCGCTCTGCAAGTCCTATGAGGAAACCCAACTCACTTAACTATTATGTGGATAGATTTAACGAAAGTAATTGACAGAAAATGACTAGAAAACATTTGCATTCCCCCTCCCTCCTCACAGACCTTCAAGGGGCTTAACTGTTTGCTGCCATCCCATGAAAGGACAAGGGATGCTGCTGAAGTGACCCATGCAATCCATCTGGGGAGGTTTTGGGGTCTCCTAGGTTTGGGAACGATATAATCAGGGAAATTGCCTAGGGTACAATGACCTTAGTACACAGAATAAAACAAGAGCACTATTTGTCTCTCGTAGTTGTGACCAGGTCACTGAAGGTATGTGGGGCAAATATCGTTGGGTAAAAGCTACAAAATTGTTAACACTTTTAATTATGTTTGGAGCACACAGGATTATGGAACCAGCTGAGTGGGCATTATTGAAAACCTTGTCAGCTGCCATTCAGTGGCTCAGCCAGCCAGGGAAGCTCTTGGGAAAGTTTGCTCATTTCTTTATTCAGGTTGTTTGTCCATCCATGCAGTTGTAGGGCTGTCCTTTAGAAGAATCTAACAGCCGTTAAGCCTGACAAACAGTACCTTTTTAACTCCAGACTTCCCCTTCACCACGTTAGAATTAGGGTAAAGGATAGTAGGGGCTTTTCTAGCGATATTTTCCCAACCTTTCCAAAATACAGTTTTGAAGAAATGCAGGGGCATTTGGTATGTGGAAGCATAAAAATACATTATTTCTTCAGATGAATATTCCATCTGAATATTTTTCATTAGTTAAATTGTGTTGGAAAACACATTAAGCCTTAGAGACCTAGGGGATGTTTTGTTTTGTTTTATTTTGCTGCATAGTTACATTTGATTTGAAACAGCAATTCCTTATGTGAAAGAAAAAAAGGTTTAAAAGCTACAATAGTCTAAGCTTCATATTAAATTTCATAGTTTAAAGGAAACGAATTTGCATCACTTAGTGGGTAACTACATATATTCTAACTGAAGTGGGAGGGAGAAACCCCAAAAGTTGCTTTGGTAAAGTCACACACTGATATCCATGCCACGGACCACAGCTCATGGTTCAGAACATCAAGTGTAAGTAGAGCTTGGCTACAACAAAATGTCTAATGTCATACCACAGAACCCAGTGGCATTCCATCAAAGCACAATCCCTTGGTGTTCAAATGTGTGAATCAGACAAAAGGTTTGGCTCCTCCAAGAATCCTTCTGTAGAAATGGTGCCTGAGGCAAGAAAGCAAGTTTTATTTCCCTGCTATTAACATTCTGCTCCACTATGCAGACAAGGAGACTCTAGCATAGCATCCAAAGAAGAACTAATAGGGAATAATAAGTCCTGAGAAAGGGAAAGCCCTGTCTTTCTTTCATACGATTCTTTCTCTGTCTTCGTCCAAGGACCCTGCCTTCTCATCTCTCAGCCCCTCATCAACTCTGGGAGAAGTCAACTGCATGAATAGTAAGTAAACAGGCAGCCGTTACTGGATTTGTCCATCTCTACTCAGTCAAAAGTAGGTGTCTTGGTTGTCTATTGCTGCATCCAAAATTTGGTGGCATAAAACAGCAATTTTACTTGCTTGTGATTCTTTGGGTCAGCACTTTGGGCTGGAATCAGCAGGGTGGTTCCTCTGTCGATCTCACCTGGTATCATTCAAACAGCTGCAGTCCTATCTTGTGGCTCAGCTGAGGCTGGATGTTCTAAGATGGCATCACTCACATGTGCAGCTTTTGCTATTGGTTCTAACTTGGCTCACATGCCTCCAGAAAGACAGCCGGGGTTTCTTCACATGGTAACAGCATTCTGAGAGCAAGCCCCAGTGCACAAGGGCTTTTCAAGTCTCTGCTTGCATCACTTGTTCTGATGTCCCATTGGCCAAGTGCAGAGTCAATGTGGGAAGGGACTACAAAGGGCCTGGATGGAGGAAGGCAAGATTCACTGGGAGCCAGAAGTGCAATGATCTACCACAGTAGGCAACAGTGGATGGCAGCAAAAAGCTTATTCTAATTGACCTAGGTAGTGTGGGTAAAAGAACACAGGAAGCAGGCTGCAAGATTTGGGATAAAGTCTCTGGTTTGGCTTCTGAAAACACAAGGGAGAATGATGTATTCATTTTTTCCCCCACACAGTAAGGTCCTCAACCCTGCTGCTGAAAATTGGGCTGCTCAAAACATTCTCTTCTCTAAGGCAATCTAAAGACAAAGTTGAGTCCAGGCTCTTTTCTCCTTGATTACTCATTTCTGATGACCTGAATTAGTTTCCAGATATTTCCAATAGCACCTGTTATACATAGTAAAACAAAACCAAAACTCTTTATTTCTTGAGTGATGCCATGGAGTCCTGCTGCTGTGAGCAGAAAGACACATGTCAAGTGTTCTAGGAGTCAACAATTTTTTTAAAAAAGGTATACAGTGGCATTAGCGACCTACCTTTCAAACAAATTATCTTGGTATACCCACTAGCCCATGCAGTCCAGGTATGTAATAGACACTTTAAAACATATTTGCTTTTGAGAGATAAGTCAAATGGACCATCTGTAAGAGCAGAGGATCATAATGTTGGAAAGAATCTCAGCAGTTTCCCCTTTGCTAGTCAACTTGTGGTCTAAATTATTCAAGACAGACGGACCAGCATCCTACTTTAAAGTCTTACACTGATGTTTGCCTCTAGTCAAACTTCTCTCCCCTAATCCTTTTAGATGATGTATAAAAATTGTAATCTCAGCCTCACTTAATCCATTTATAAACTTACACAAAATAAATGGAAACTGGAGGTGTTTCAGGATGTGGCTAAATGGATATAGGTCTCCATCTTGAGAGAGAGCTATCACTTATATCCACCATACCTTCCATGATCAAGTTCATCATTTAATTAAAGATGCATGGGTCTCTTCTAAAAATTTCATTTGTATAATCGTATCAGCAATAAGTAACCTTTATTGAGAGCTTGTTTGCCAGGCAATGGACTGAATGCTTTGGAATTTCAGCATAGGGAATGTGTGTCAGGCTGAATTCATGATGAAAGTAAGCTCACCAACAGATGAAGGAGAGAGTAAGAGAGAATTCTGAGCTGATAAGGCAGGTGTTAGGGACCAGACATACGTCAGTCCTGTCTTTTTTTTTTTTTTTAGGCTAAACAGAAAGCAATGGGGGCAGGGAGTAGGGTTTGCATTAATGTAGAGGTTTCCCCCGAAAAATATCTGAACATACAACATTTTGCACACAATTCCAGGGGGTGCACAGAGACCCTGAACCCCAATTATGGGCACTTCAGAGTCCTGGATTAAGAAAAAGAGAGAAGGAGAATTAGCCTAATTCTTACAGACGGCTTCCTGTGTGGCAGACACTTGACATACGTATCAACAGCCCTTCACAATGGCCATGAAAGGCAGGGCTTCTGGTGCCCATTTTGATGATAAGGGAACTGAGAACTCCAAGTTAAACATCTACAGAGATCACAACAAGCAAGTAATAGGGCAAGGATTCAAAACTGCTTTTTCCTGTCTTCCCAGCCTTAGCATTTGAGGCTACCGTGAGAGATAATATTGAGTTTAGGAGGCTAAAACACAGTGAAGGCAGACATTTTTATACTAGATCATTTATATTAGAAGCTGCCTAAATAGCCAACAATAGTTACCATTAAATATATCATGATTCATCCATATTATGGAATATTGTACAGCAATAAAATCATATTTTCAGAGAATATTTAATGACGTGGGAAAATGCTCACAATAGCAATTTCACAGAAGTAGGATTCAATAGGAATAATCTGAATGGCTCACAGACATAGATGCACACATGGGTACATGAGTATATGTGTATATATGTACATATATACACATACATATATGCACACACACATTGAGAAAAATTTTGATGGTGGAAAAAAAAGAGATTTTATCTTCTTATTCATTCCTCTTTGCATCACAATGAAGATTTACTTTTATAAACAGAAAATAGGCAATCTCTTCTTTTTTAAGGAGAAGTCTAATACCTGGGTGTTCCAAACTGTCTTGTAAAGTACAGTATAAGGAAGCTAGAATCCCTTTTTAATGATGGGAAAACTAAGCATCAATAAGCATGGCCTAAACTTAAAAGACATGCACAAAATTGGTGGCAATGTTGTAATGCATAGTGCAGTCTTCTGGTTGTTAGGTTTTTTTTTCCTTTTATGTGCCCTATGAAGTAATATACACTTATCTGGACAAAAATGTGCACACACTGAAGCAGTGTTTTGAATCTCTGTGGTCACCATGCATAGGTGAAAACTAAAGCAGGGCTCTAATTAGAAAGACAGATTCCCCAGGTCTCCTAAAAAAGAAACCACACTTCTGTCCACCATCCTTCACGTCAATACTGCCTAGCTCCTCTCGCTGTGAGGTTGGGGACAGGGGGCATCCAGTTTTGTCCCATTCAGGATTTGAAACCAAGAGAACAGGGAATAATGTGGCTTCTATTTTGGAAAGCACTTTATTGAAAAGTGGCTCCTTCGCTAGGAATCTCCCTCCTGTGTGTCTTCTAGAGTCTGACCCAGCTTAGAAGCAAAGCCCCCATGCTGCCCACTGTCCTCAGACCCACCAATGAGACTCTTTCTGGCAAAGGTTTACAGCGGATGGATTTCAGCCTCTGGGGAATATTCAAACATGTGTACATTTGTTTCCCTAATTGCCATAAATATTTACATTGTCCTTATCAGTAGATTACATTATATATTTATTTAGAACTATCATTTACAGAGCTCTCCCTTAATTGGGAAATGAAACAGCTGTTTGGCACTTAAAAGAACATGTCATGTCCCCTTTGACTGATCACTTAAAGAGGACAAGGATTATAAGTATTTACTTTAGGATTTCCAAAATAGAGCTGACCAGTTTTAGGCAAAATGAAAATGATTTCTCAGGAATCTTCTGCTACAACAGATTATAGAGATACATGGGAACGAGTGATGAATGGAAGAGCAGTCCTTTGAGATTAAGTGGCATTTGTCACCAATTTAAATGTGACTGGGCAACTGTGTAGCTGGGTGTCCCAGTTGGGACTCTTTAAACTGTTATTTACTCAGTGACAATCCTTGCTGTTGGGTATCTAATGGCTGTTAGGCAAGTCTGTGGGTCACTCCTTGATTTGCTGACTAGTTGGCCTGTTCACAGCTCAGAGGCAAATTCTTCAAAACTGACTACCTCTTTAAAGTTAGTTCTGCTAATTAATTCAAAATTTAAAAACATAAAAAATAAAACACCTATAGTTTTTTTAATGGCTAATTTGCATTATATTATGATATTGCATACAAATGTGAAGAAAAGGACTTAAAACCAAGTTTGTTTTTAATTAAGCCTGATGTAAAGGCAACCTTTCTGCTTGTATTTACCTACAGGAACTATAAAGTAGGTGGTGAATATTGGTTTTTTTCAGACTTTGCCCCCATAAAAATGTATTGTTTATATATGAGAAAGTGAATATAATTTTGGGGGAAAAAAATTTAAAGTGAGTCCACCCTTAGTGTAGCTTTGTTAATTTAAGAGGAAATGGCTGTGCTTACTTATGCCATTTCTAGTTAACAGTGTGTGAAATTTAATTTAGAATCATATATGTTTAGTTTATTGTATACAATATATGGTCAGTTAAAAATATGTCTTAAAAGCATGGCAGTTTTAAATAGGTATCAGCATAGCTTTCCAATCCTCCATCATTATCAAATTATTTCACACGATCTTCAAGGGGAAATAGACTCTCACCCAGTGGTAAACATAGTTTAGCACTCTACTTTGAAGGGTTGGGGGGTGGAGGGGTTGAGGGGTGGAGTATGGAAATAACTCCCCACTTTAGTTCATGGTTGTGATGGTTAGGCTAATGTGTCAACTTGGCCAGGTAATTGTGTCCAGGTGTTTGGTCCAGCAAGCACTGGGCTAATTGCAATACAAGAGCATTTATGGACTTCGATCACCAGTGAGTTTACTGCGTGGATGGCTGATTACATCTGCATCAATCAGGTAGATTGCATCAGCAATGGGTGACGCTTTTATCCAATCAGTTGGATGCCTTAAAAGGGGAAATGATTTCAACATTCAGAGAGAATTTCCCAGCTCGTCGTTGGACAGCCAGCTTCTCCCAGAAACTCATCAAGGACCTTTCTTCGGACTTTCATCGGAGCCCCTGGTTTGCATCCTGCCTGCGGAACCTGGACCTGGGCATCCCCACGGTCGCATGAGAGACTCTTTTAAAATCTCATATTATTGACATATCTCCTGTTGATTCTGTTTCCCAAGAGAACCCTGACTAATACAATGGTACAAGACATTTTTGAATAATAGCCAAAGGGTTCTTGTCAGTTTCAGGAATTTATCAGTACATACTTTCACTTTTCAGAAGTGGGCCTGGAATCACACTGCTTTAGTAGAATGAGATCGCAAGTCTGTGTCATAGACTACAGAAATGGCTTGGGGGCTCTTGCCAAGCAGCCATGATGGGAAAATGACCACTTAAAGACTGCCAACCGAAAAGGAAGGCATGCTGAACTTCAGATAGTGATGGTAAAGCCAGGCTAGTGGCAGGGCATAGCATCAGCTACCAACAGCCACTTTTGCTTTCATGGAAAGCCAGGCTCTTCTCCTTACTTAGGTTGCAACCTTGAACAAATCACTCAATCTCTCATAAATGGATTCATCCTAAATCTGCAATGAGCCTAGGAGCACCAGGTATTTCTGCTGGGTAGTTAGCATTTACTGCAGTTGTAAAGGTTTCACTTATTTGTGTTTCTTTGCTTAATTTTGTATCCTTTTCTAGATGCTAAGTTCTACGGCAAGGGCCCTCTCTGCTCATCCTTGGATGCCCAGTGTCGATAAAGTGCCTGGCACTCAGCAGGCATTCAGCAAAGGCTTATTGATGGACTGACTGAATAAATAAAGCCTTCTTTCATCAGAGAATTGTGAAGAGCAAATCAAACAATTTATGTAGAGTGTTTAGCCCTGTGATACACAGAGTAAGTTTTCAATGCGTGTGAGATACTATTGTTGTAGATGTTGTTATTGTTGTTATTGACATTGGATAAATTGATCATTTATCATCTCAAATTTGGGGGTCAAAGGATTTGCATTTTATTAGTTCACCTTGTCATAGTCAGGCCTAAGGAATCCTCTTCTCAGCCAAAATGGCAATGCACTAATTTTTAATAGAAGATATTTTTTTCTAGGTGTTAGGACTTTCTGATATCAATGTACCTGAAACATGGAAATAAAAGTCAGAAGGTGGAGTGTGAGCTCTGAATCAGAACAAAGATTATTGTCTCTACAGTCTTGTGGCATGTTTTATATAAGGCTGGAGACTTATCTTGATTCCACCATAGTGGAAATAGTTGAAAAGTTTTTATCCACCAAATACAAGGTCTCGCTCTCTTTCCATCCTTAGAGAGAGTCTTAATTTCCAGGCTGCTTGGGCAAGTACTGTGGAATGGGTTGGCTTAACAACAGTAATTGATTGGCTCACAGGTTTGAAGCTAGGAGAGGTCTGAAAAAGAGGCATCTGCAAGGCAATGCTTTCTCCCTGGAGACTGTGGCATTCTAGAGCTGGCTGCAGAGTCCTTGGCTCTTCTGCCACATGTCATGAAACATGAAGCTGTCCTCTCCTTTCTCTTCTGGGTTCCACTGACTTCCAGTGGGTTTCTCCCTGTGGCCTTCTCTATCAGGACTCCAAAAAGGGGATTAAGACCCGCCCTGATTCCGATGACCACACCTTAACTAAAAATATTATCTTCAAAAAGTCCTGTTTGCAATGGGTTCACACACACAAGAATGGATTAAGATTAAGAGCATGTTTCCCTGGAGTACCTAATTCAACCTACCACACATAATGAAAGATTAATACTGGCAGATCTGTCATATCTAAGTCTAATCTAAATCTGAAGCTAAAATGAATTGTAGGGATCTTCTCTTTCTCTAAATAACACATCCAAATAAGGCTCAAATAAATTACTTTTCCAAAGACACACAGATGGTAACAGAACAAAGACCGGACCCTGGTTTTCTAACTTCTTGTCCACTGTCTCTCACTACTCTCCTTCATGTAATATGCCCTATCTTGGTAGTCTGAAAGATGGCCCCCAAAGATGGTCATGTCCTAAGCCCTGGAACCTGCAAAGATGACCTTATACAGAAAAAGTGCCTTTGCAGGCGTGATTCAGTTAGGGATCTTGGAAAGATCATCCTGCCTGGATTATCAGAGTGGGCCCCTAAATGCAATCACGTGTATCCTCCTAAAAGGAAGGCAGACGGAGTTCACACACAGAGAGAAGAGGCTTTCAGGACAGAGCAGTGAGAGAGTTGAAGATGCTGGCCTTGCAGGTTGGAGTGATGGGGCCATAAGCCAAGGAATGCTGGCAGCCACCAGAGTTGGAAGAGGCAAGTAATGGATTCTCCCTGAGAGTCTGCAGGGGAAGACAACCCTGCCAACATCTTGATTTTGGCCCAGTGATACTGATTTCAGACTCCTGGCATCCAGAACTGTGAAGGAATGCATTTCTGCTGTTTTATGCTACAAGGTTTATGGTAACTTGTCACAGCAGCTACAGGAAAATAATACACCAATGAAAACAGAAGTCATATTTGCCTATTTTTTCATTTAAAATTTTTACTGAAGTGTATCACTCATACATAAATAATAAGTGTATAGTAAAAGTTGTGAAGAGGGGACAGATGTGGCTCAAATGGTTGGGCATCAGTCTCCCATATGGAGGGACCCGGGTTCGATCCCCGGGACCTCCCGGTTAAAAAAAAAAAAAAAAAAAAGTTGTGAACTTACAACACAAACATGAATAACATCCTACAGGGCTTTCATACCTAACCCTACAACCAATACCTTGCATTTTTGTGAAACACTTTTAAGAAATGATGAAAGAGCATCCTCAAACTATTGCTACTAATCAAAGTATCTTACATTTGGTGTATTTTCCCCCTAACCCATCCTATTATTATTATTATTATTATTATTATTATTATTATATCATTCATACATGAACATACATAAACAATAAGTGAATAGTAAAAGTTGTGAACTTACAAAGCAAATATGCATAACATCCCATACATCAACCCACCACTAACACCTTGTATTGTTTTGAGACATTTGTTACAAATTATGAAAGAATATTGTCAAATTCTTACTACTAACTATAGTCTATATCTTACATTTGGTGTATTTCCCCCCCAACACCACCCTATTATTTTTTTAAAATATATTTTTATTACAGAAGCTGTAAACTTACGAAACAGTCATGATCATGTGCAGAATTCCCATACAACAGCCCTCCATCAACACAATACACCGTGGTGGAACATTTGTTACAGAATGTGAGATAATATCATCAGACGATACCACTAACCATGGTCCATAGTGTACATGGCACACTTTTTCCATACTCCCCCATGATCAACACAGTACATCTTTGTCACAGATGCACGAATATTACAGTATTGCTGTTAACTACAGTCCATAGGCCACTCCAGTTGTATTTTTCCCGTGCTTCTCCACATTCCCACCACCCTGCAACAGAGTGCATCTGTACCATCAACCACAATTCTCATCCACCTCTGGGTTTACTGTGTTATTCAGTCCCTAGATTATTCTCTAGCTTTCTTTCAATTGACATTTACATCCCTAGACTACCGTTTCCAGTCACATTCCCATTTATAAACCAGTTGTTAATCACTATAATGTGTTACCATCAACTCTATATATTTCCACACCTTTACAATAAAGTTAATTAAAACTTCTACATACATTAAGCATCAGTAGTCCATCTCAGCCCTCCTCTTATCTCCTCTTAAGAATCCACTTCCTACTACCAGGTCTTGAAGATGTTTTCCTACATTTTCTTCTAGAAGCTTTATGGTTCTTTTATATTTAAGTCTTTGATCCATTTGAGCTAATTTTTGTATAAGGGGTGCTCTTTCTTTCTTTTGGCTATGGATATCCAGTTCTCCCAGCACCATTGGTTGACTGGACTGTTCTGCCCAAGCTGGGTGGGTTTGACAGGCTTGTCAAAAATCACTTGACCCTAGATGTGAGGGTCTGTTTCTGAACCATCATTTAAGTTCCATTGGTCTATGTGTCTGTCTTTATGCCAGTACCATGCTGTTTTTACCACTGTAGCTAGGTAAAGAGTCCTCTAACTTAGCTTTTCATTTTTAAAATGTTTCTGGTTATTTGGGACCCTTTACCCTTCCAAATAAATTTGATAATTGTGTTTGCCACTTATTTAAAAAATGCTAGTGGAATTTTTATTGGGATTGCATTGAATCTGTATGTCAATTTGGGTAGAATTGACATCTTAATGATATTTAGTTTTCCAATCCGTGAGCATGAAATGTTCTTCCAATTATTTAGTTCTTTTTAAAAATTTTTAACAATGCATGGTAGTTTTCTGAATACAAATGCTTTACATCCTTGGTTAAGTTTATTCCTAAATATTTGTTTCTTTTAGTTGCTATTGTAAATAGAATTTTTTTTCTGACTTCTTCCTCAGATGGAGCATAGCTAGTGTCTTTTAAAGTCTATTTCATCTGATACAGGTATAGCTATTCCAGCTTTATTTTTTTATTATTATTATTATTTTTTTTTTTTTTTTTGGTTACTGCATGTGTGGAATATCTTTTTCCAGCTTTTCACTTTCAATCTATTGGTATCCTTGGATCTAAGGTGAGCCTCTTGCAGACAGCATATAGATGGCTCATATTTTCTTATCCATTCCACCAGTATCTGTCTTTTAATTGGGGAATTTTCAATCCATTAACAAAAAGGCAGTTCTTATTTCACCTATTTTGACCTTTCAGTTTTATCTGTCATATTTTATTTTCACCACCCTTTTGAGACTTTTATTTATGTTTACTGATATAATCTTCATTTCTAGACTCTTTTCCAAGCCTCTTTCTCCTGTCTTTTCTTTTCAGACTGTAGCACACCCTTTAGTATTTCCTGCAAGGCTGGTCTCTTTGTTATAAACTCTCTCAGTTTCTGTTTATCTGTGAATATTTTAAACTTGTCCTCATTTTTGAAAGACAATCTTGCCGGATATAAGATTCTTGGCTGAAAGTTTCTCTCTTGCCCCTAATCCATCCTATTAGTATTAAATATACCATACCACTGTCTTCTTGCCTCCATGGTTTCTGATGAGAAATCGGCACTTATTCTTATTGGGTATCCCTTATATGTTACTCATTGCTTTTCTCTTGCTGTTCTCAGAATTCTCTTTGTCTTTGGCATCTGACATCCTGATTAGTATGTGTCAGAGTTGGTCTATTTGGATTTATTCGGATGGGAGTAAATTGTGCTTCTTGGACACGGATATCTATGTCCTTCAATAGGGATGGGAAATATTCTACCATTATTTCTTCAAATATTCCTTCTGCCCCTTTTCCCTTCTCTTCTCCTTCTGAGAAACCCATAACACGTATTTTTACACATCTCTTGCTGTTGTTTAGTTCCCTGAGAACTTGTTAAATTTTTTCCATTCTTTTCTTCATCTGTTCTTTTGTATGTTGGCTTTCAGAGGCCATTTTGTCAAAGCTCACCAATCCATTCTTCGGCCTCCTCAAATATGTTGTTATATGACTCCAGTGTATTTTTAATTTCATTTATTGCACCTTTCATTCCTGTAAGATCTGCTATTTTTCTATGTATGCGTTCAAATTCTTCTTTTTGCTCATCCAATATCTTCTGAATAGTTTTAATCTCTTTAGCCATCTCATTGAATTTATTAAGGAGATTTGTTTGAACATCTATGTTTAGTTATCTCAACTCCTTTATATCATCTGGAGTCTTACCTTGTTCCTTTAACTAGGACATATCTTCTTGTTTATTGGTATGGATTGTAGTTTTTTTGTTGGTGTCTTGGTATTTGGCTTACTAGATGTATTTATTTTGGGTGTAGTTTCTCTCTTTAGTTTAGGGCTTTCTTGCTCTTTGTCCCTTGCTTGTTGTGTAGTAGGAGCCAAGGATGTAGTTGGTGCTGTAAGCTGTGGAGGCTCAAGTTGCCCATGTTGTCCCAGGGACTGATGAAGCTTCTCCTACCCTCCTCCTTTGCCAGGGGTAGGGACAGAGCCACAGCCATGTGTAATAATCCAAGTCATGCAGGCCTAGACAGTAGTTGCCCAGAGAGACTGATGAAGGCACATCCTTCTTCCCATGCCTGAGGTGGGGATCGAGCTGCAGGTGTGGGCAGCAATCTATGCCTTGTGAGTCCAAAATGACCACAGTTGCCCCTGTAGACTTCTGACTATTCTGTCTGTGCCAGTTGAATGTACCTGCAGTTACCCAGAAAGGCTTTTGCAGGTCCCACCAGCTTCCTCCCTGCTAGAGGTGGGGCTGAAGCCTAGGCTAGGGCTGCAGTCCAATCTGGGTGGAAAGAAGCCAGTCCCTACCTTCACTGTGATTCCCAATCAGGCCAGCTTTCCCTCATGCTGGGGGCAGAGTCAAAATGGCAGCTCCCAGCCTCTTTCCAAGTTGGACAGGTCCAAACCTCAGCTGTTCTTAGGGTTATACTTTAGCCAGCCAAATTTACTAATCTGTTGTTGAAGTCAGTGGCCAACCATCTCTTCCTCCCATGTTTGGGAAATGGAGCTTCCAACTCCAGCCTCCTGAATAACTCCTGAAGTGGCTTGCGCCACCAGACTAGGATGATCACTGGCCTCCATGGCATGGCCTGTAGTTTCCCAGAGTGGCTGGCACAGGTGCCCTTGCCCCCAGCTTCCTCCCTGTTGGAGGTGGGGCTGGGGCTTAGGCTAGAGCTGCAATCCAATGTGGGTGGAAAGAAATATATTTGCCTACTTTTAAAAATGTAGGCATATGATATGATGTCAAAGCAAAATAATTTATATACCTATCCAGAAGTTTTTTTACAATTATTTGACCAAAATTGGCTTTTACAACATAATGTTTCAGAGTTAACTGGACTATAGTTTATTTTGCATTTTACATATATTTAGAATGGCTTCTTACTAATAGGTTTTTTAATTTTTAGATGGCTTTAGAAGACTCTCTTGCTTATAAGCAACACATATGTAATCATTTGATATATTACTTTTGCAAAGAACTAATCTCATTATATTATGTTGATTTTATTAGCTTCGGCTTCAGAAGATCATTTTTATAAGCTTTCTCCAAAGTCTGGACATATTCCCTTTGGGATGACTTCACCTCCACCCTGACAATCCCCATAACCACAGAATCTCATCACTCTTCCCAAGCATGTATTTAAGTCCATTGTATGATCTTTATCTATATGTAACTGACTTGTATTTTTTTGGCCTTATATAAAACACCTCTAGCAACTGAAAGAATAAAATATCTAGGAATAAATTGAAAAACTTGCAAAGGACTTATACACATAAAATTATAAAACACTGCTGAAAGAAATGAAGGAAGATCTAAATAAATGGAAAGTTATCCCATATTCATTCACTGGAAGACTTAATATCGTTAAGATGTCAATACTATCTGTGGCAGTTTGAGGTAATTTTAATGAATCCCAAAAAGAGAAATATTATGTTTGTAAATTAATCTATTCTTCTGGGTGTGATATCCTTTGGTTGCATTAAATTCAGTTGAGAGGCCTTTGATTAAAATTTTTTTATAAGATTGCTTTAGGGCTTTTGATTGGATTACGGCAGTGAGGCATGACTCAGGTTGTGTCTCTGCCCCTTTGCTAGGTCTGATATAAACAGAAACACAGGAAGAGTCTCAAGCAGTCAGACATAGGAAAAGGAAGCCACCAAGTTTAATCCAGATGTGTAAGAGAGAGGATTATTCAAGCACAAAGCCCCAAGAGGCTGAACCCACAGAGCAGCTCAAGAGCAAAGGGTAAGCCTGGAGAGGAAGGCTGAAAGCTTGGCAGAGATGAGTGGTCATCTGGCTTCAACATGTGGTAACACACCAGGATCAACAGTAGCTGTCTTTGGTGAGAACTTTTGATTAGATTACATGGCAGAAATCCAGGATTGCCAGCAGCCTACCTTTGGTGAGACAGCATCTCTGATGATGCCTTGATTTAGACATTCCCACAACCTCAGAACTGTAAGTTTTTAACCTAATAAATTCCCCTGATAAAAGCCAACCTATTTCTGGTATTTTGCATTGGCAGCCTGTAGCAAACTAAAACACAAATTGGTGTCAAAAGTGTGGGGTGCTGCTGCTTGCAAATACCAAAAAAGTTGTAAGAGTTTTATGAATGGGTAAGGGGAAGACTGTGGAGGAATTGTGAAATGCTCACTAGAAAAGACCTAGATTGCTTTGAAGAGACTGCTGGTAAAAAATATGGATGCACCAGTTACTTCTAATGAGGCCTCAGACAGAAATGATGCAAACTGGAAGTAAGGCGATCCTTGTTTTAAAGTGGCAGAGAACTTGGCAAAATTGACTCCTGATGTTAGATGGAAGGCAGAGTTTGAAAGTGGTGAGCTTGGATATTTAGCTGAGGAGATTTCAAAACTAAACGTGGAAAATGCAGCCTGGCTTCTCCTTGCAGCTTATAGCAAAATGCGAGAGGAAAGGAATAAGCTAAGAACTCAACTCCTTGGCCCAAAGAAAACAGAAATTGATGGTTTGGGAAATTCCAAGCTTCTGTAGAACAAGACCAAGAGAGGGACCCACCCATGTGTGTGGAAAGGATGAGTTTGTCTTGGCATTTGAAGAAGGTGGGCCTACTGCCTCATTATTCAGGGAGAAGGTTACTATCCCAGGCTTCAGAGAGAGTGCGACACATTCCCTGGGGATTGGAGAGAGTTAGGTCATCACCCTACTGTTCTGAAGAGTTTGGGCCTATGCCCCAGAGACTGGGGAGTATGGCCACCATCCCACAGTGCTAAATGGGTTATGTCTGTGCTGTGCCCCAGAGATTGTAAAGAGTGTGACTGTCATCCAATGTTCTTGGAGGGTGAGGCCTAGAGCTCGGCCACCACCCAAATGCTTGAAGAGGATGGAGCTGAGAAGATGGCCATTGGGCAAGCCTTTGCATTGGGACTCCAGATCCATGAGGTCCCAAGGAGAAGAAACTACTCATTCTCTAGATGACTTTCAGATTTTGAAATCTAACAGAGAATGTCCTGCAGGTTTTCAGAACTCTTTGGGATGTGTGACCCCTGTGTTCCTTCCAAGTTCCCCCTTTGGTAATGGAAGTGTTTATCATATGACTGTCCCTCTTTTGAATATTGGAAGCAGATAACTTGCTTTGTAAGTTTCATAGGTTACAGATGGAGGGAAATTTTGCCCCAAGACAGACTGCATGCCTAGAACCGATTGATGAGATTTTGTACTTAGCAATGTTACTAAAATTATTTTAGGCTTTTTGAAATACTGTGATGGAATATTCATTCCATTCACATTTTGCATATGGAAAGAACATTTGTTTTGGGGGTCCAAAGGGGGAATGTGTTGGTATGAGACTTTTCTGGGCTCAAGAAAATTATGATCCGAAGCTGACTCATTCCTATGCATGTAAACCTATTTATGTGGGAACTTTGATTAAATCATTTTAATGGATAACTTCAGTTAAAGGCCTTTGATTAGATTGCAGGATCCAGGGTGGGTCTTAATCCTTTCCAAGAGTCCTATATAAACAGAGAGGAGAGTGGAGAGGAAAAACTGCCATTTTATCCTGCCATGTGAGGGAAGACTCCATGGATCGTCTGCAGCTGTAGAAAGACAGAAAATCTGAGAGGCTGAGAGAGAGGTTGCAGGCTGGAAGCACTGGAGCAGCCAAAGCTGAAGCAAGGAAGCCCCGAGGAGAAGGGAAAGATGAGCCATATGCCTGATGACCCACAGGTGAGCTCAGGGAGAAAGCGAGTCTGAAGGAGAAGGCAGAGACTGCTGCCATTTTGCCTTGTCACATGGCAGGAGTTCAGGATTGCCAACAGCCTACCTTTGGTGAGACAGCATCTCTGATGATGCCTTGATTTGGACACTTCCACGGCCTCAGAGCTCTAAGGTTTTAACCTAATAAATTCCCATTATAAAAGCCAACTCATTTTTGGTATTTTGCATTGTAAGCCTGTAGCAAACTAAAACAGAACAGGGAATAGCCTTCAGTGCTGTGGGCAACAAGTGCTTGCTATCTATCATTACAACAAACCAATCTTGTGTTTTCATTAGAAATGGTATAGGTGTATAGATGAGAGAGGGGGATAGAAGGCCAAAAGTATTTATTTCATGTCTATTATATTCCAGGCACCATTCTGCATGATTTACATATGTCATCACACTTAATTCTCAAAGGGCAATATATGGTGGATATATTGCCATTCTATAGGTAAAAATGCCAAGGATAAAAAGTTAAATGTCACATAGCTAGTAGGTGGCTGAGCTGGGAATCATACCCAGTCTGACTGAATTCAAAGTCTCTGCTGATTTCACCATCACATGTACTATGTCTATGCCTGGTATATAATTTGAGAGCTAAAGGCTTATATGTATGAATATGCAATAAATCCACATGCACAATACCAAGAAAGCAATTCAGGTCTCATGGGTCAGAAATGTCATATTTCTATCACCCTATATGCCCTCAATACAAGGGTCACATGTTCTCCCAAATGTACCAGCCCATTAGGCATCTCATAGTGTTTTGCACTTTTCTCCTGCTTGGGTTGTCCCTTCCCATCTCTCTGCTCACCAATCATTTTCTTTTTGTTTTCTGTTTTTGTTTGTTTGTTTGTTTGTTTGTTTGTTTTTTTAGGAGGTGCTGGGGATTGAACCCAGGACCTCATACATGGGAAGAAGGAGCTCAACCACTGAGCTACATCTGCTCCCCAATGAGAGCTGGTTTCCTCATTTATTTGTTTGTTGCTCTTTTCAGGCAGTATCAGGAATAGAACCCAGGACCTCATACATGGGAAGCAAGAGTTCAACCACCTGAGCTACATCTGCTCCCCTCACCAACCATTTTTACCTAAGTCCTCACATCTTTCTAGGCCCAACAAAGATATTATCTTTTCTGAAAAACCCTCATTGATTCCTACATTTCTCAGAATTAATGGCTTCTCAACTTTGTTCTCCAAATATCTCATTTAGAAATATAAAACATCTATTACCACTGGGATTTCACGACAGTAAATTAAGTACATTTCTCTTTGTTTCTCCTTCTTCCTTAGCTCGTGCTATGGACATTTGTGGGTTTTGCCTTCTCAGTATCTATTCCCCTTCTTTGGGTATCAGCATCCAATGTTTTCTTGAGAGAGCTACTCCTCCCCCACTCTCAATCCATGTGGTTAGGTGGGAGCCATGTTTAATGCTAGGATTGGGCATGTGACTTAGCCTTGGCCAGTCAGAGTACCACCTCCTCCTGGACTAGGCGATTGGCTTGGCCAAGATCCATGACCCAATCATAGCCTATTATGGCTAATTCCTGGACTTTTGCTGGAATGAGTGAGAGAAAGGAGTTCTGTGGGGAGGGAGGAAGGAAGGTCTTTTTCTTTCTTTTTTAAGATTTGAAGCAGACAATATAATGTCTGGAGCCTTTGGAAGTGACCATATATTTAGGGCCTCTATAGAAGTGATGCAGATGCAGAGGGAAGCAGAGCAAAAAGACGAGAAGAGGCTAAATCTGATTACATTTGCTTGAACTGCTTGGTTTAGCCAGTGCTACCTCAGACTTTCCAAGTACATGAACGGATACATTTCAGTTTTCACTCACTTGCCTCAAAAAAATCCTAACTTTAGCCACTTCACAGAGCATCTGGTGTATTGAAAATGCTCAGAAAACATTAACTGAACTAATTAAATGGAATTCCTACAAACTGACATTTTTCACCTCTTAAAGTCTTAAAGCCAAAATCAAGTACAAGATCAGATTTCACTCTCTTCTATTTGGTTTTAAGACAGTACTTGAAATGGGTTTGCTTAGGACAGACAGAACTGTACGTTCATCACTAGCACATGGCACAACCAGAAGGAAGATGAGTTGTTGTTGACTCATGCATGAGGCAGCAAGGCCCAAGCCTGATGTTTTCGAGGTGTTGAAAATTTATGATGAGCCTGCTGATTTTTTTTTTTCCAATCCATCTGTTAAGCTTCTCCCATGGATCACTTGGCAGTTTCTGTGAGGAAAAAAATTTTGGGAATACTGACTCGGTAGGAGAAATAAGACTGGAATATTATTCAGCCATAAAAAGGAATGAAGTTCTGATACTTGCAACAACATGGATAAAACATAAAGACATCATGGTGAGTGAAATAAGCCAGACATAAAAGGCCAAATATTGTATGATCTCACGGATATGATAAATAAGAATAAACAAATTCATTGAGTCAGAAACTAAAAGGTAGGTTAGCAAGGGCCAGGGAGGGGGTAGGGAATGGGGTAGTTAATGCTTAAATTGTACGGAGCTTCTATTTGGGTTGATAGAAAAAATTTAGTAACGCACAGTATTAATGGTAGCACAACATTGTTAATGTAATTAACAGCACTGAATTATGTATTGGAATGTGGTTAAAATGGGAAATTTTAGGTTGTATACATAACTAGAATAAAAATTAAAAACCACATAGGACTGTACAACACAAACAGTAAACCCTACTGTAAGGAATGGACTATAATTAATAATACAATTATAAATTGTCTTCCATTAATTGTAACAAATGTATCACACTAATGCAAGGTGTTAATAATAAGGTGGTATATGGGAACTCTGTATTTTATGCATGATTGGTCTGTAAACCTACAACTTCTCTATTAAAAAAACACTTAACTTGGCTCTAAGCAAAAATATACGAGAACCCATGAGTTTTATATACTCGTTCAGTTTTTTCTAATACACATTAAAATTTATACAGAAAAAATAAGACTGCAATTTTCCTTTCTAGTGTCCTGTTATTGTCCCTTATCCAGATCCATCTGTCCCTGAGCATTCCCCTCCTCTAATAATAAACAATTTTTGTGGTGTCCAAACAGCTCCCAATCATTCCCCTAGTTTTCACCCACCCTTAAGCAATGGGCTGGCATTCCTGGGAATTTTACAGGCAAATGGTTCAGGAGTAGATCCTTAACTGAGCTGGGTCAATCTTTCTCAGGAACCTGGAATTAATGCAGAGAGAGAGAGAGAGAATGGAATTGATTCAGTCTCTTCATGCACTTGAAATTGCAACATATGTCCTTGGAAGTTGTGGGTGGGTATCTTTCCCCAACATGCGGAATAAGGAGCAGAGAATGTGAGTGTGCTGAGACAGAAGAAGGAAGCGGATGTGCAGACAGAAGCTGAGGGGAGCCAGGGAGACAGTGTACTCCTTAGGGCCTGCCATCGCTCCCGTTTCCTATTTTACTCTTTTCTGAGCCCTTCCTGCATTCCTGCTCACAATTCCATGCGACACAGCTGCATCATTATACTATCTCCTCATTTTTTATTTAGCTAACCCAAGTTGATTTCTGTTCTGGGCAAACAAAAATTAAAACTAAAAATAACTCACACATTAGCCCCCAAAATTCTTACGATGTGGAATTACCTAGATGAGAAGACATAGCCCAGGAGAGAGACCAAACAAAAATCAAGACAACTTGGCAATAGTCAATGGAGAAGAGAACAGTCACCTCCGCTGGCCAGCTGTGCAGAAGTGAATTAGCATGGTCCCCCTTCATCGCTTCGCATAGCTGTGGAAACTGAATTCCTTCCTCTAGTCTTCAGCCTGCAGCTCCCCATTAAAAATTCCTTTCTAAATCTTATCCCATGATTTCACACAGTTGTCTGCATACAAGAGTAATTGTGAAGCTGAGAGATGTCATGTTTGCCTCATCGCTGACGAGTGTTCAGATGGTCCGTTAAGTAAGTGCCCCTCACAAGTATGGGGCACATCTGGTGGTTTGACAGCCCTGCCCTGCCTCTATCTGGTTGGAAATCCCCATCCTGGCTCATTACGGAGAAACAGGCATGATTATTATGTCAAAACACATTAATGCCTTTCATTCTGCATTTGCAGTTGCTTATTGGCACTTGATAAAGCTAAAAGGATTTTAGGTTATGAAATCTGTTTCCTGCTTGTTTTTGTTTTGAAAATATGCCATAATGTGGACAAGCAACATAATCTTAAGCTTCTGGCCAATTCTCCTCAACACACAAAAATGGATTGGCATCCTTATAAAAAAATTTATGAATGATATACTTCAATAAATTGTTTTTAAAGTGAATTTAAAAATCTAAACCTGCTCCTTTTTTCTTATCAGTTTGCCAAGCAATGGGCTGTTGAAAAACAACAGAAACCATGTTCCTTTTAACCTTGAAAAAAAATGAGATGACCGTTCCCTTACTTTAATTGTAAGATGATTACCCTCCTTATTTGACATCCTTTTGAAATATTCGGACAAAAGTGCAAACTTAGTGTTAATGAAATCTACAGATGATACTAAATTGGGAAATGCTGTTTTAATTATTAAAGATGGCAGATCCGGCAGTCAGGTCCAACAACAAAATGAGTGAGAGGAGAAGGATGCAGTAGAGAAAGTTAGGTTTTTGAGAAAGGCAAAAGGAGCTGTGGAAAATTAAAAGGGATCTAAAACCCAGATGCAGCATGAGTGTTAGACAGGTGGGCCTTGAAACCTTGTCATGCCAATGTGGACATGTAGTGGACAGCCAATTAAAGTTCCAGGTACACTGGGGAATGAGAGCTGGGCTATTTTTAGTTCCACAAGTAGAGGCATTGTGTCTCAGAACAGATAGTCTTTTCTTCCAAAACTTTAATAAGACCGCACCTGGCATAGGGTGTTTAGTTCTGGAACAGTACCAGAATGAAGGATGTTTTAAAATTAAAAAAAAAAAAGAAAAAAGGGAAAAAAAAAAAAAAAAAAACTTCCCGCCTAATTTTTTGTTTTTTTTTTCAAGAAGGTAATGCTGGGAGGCGGCTGTGGCTCAATCAGTGGGGCTCCCGTTTGCCATGTGGGGGGCCCCGGGTTCGGTTCCCGGGGCCTCCTGGTGGGGGCGGGCCCGCCCGCACGGCGTGGTTGGCTGACCCAGCGAGCACAA